>OY987317.1:12604694-13247435 GCA_963920655.1 Geranium rotundifolium | reverse complement strand
AAGGGGATTAGGTGATGACTTGCCTTTAACCCATGCTTTCATCATTTGTTACTTTAATCAACCATGCCTTATGAGTTGATAAAGTAGACAAAAGGGAAAATAATTCACTCACTCTCTCAGACACTCTCACCTTGGCCGGCCACCTCTCACTCTCGCCTCACGTTGCTCTCTTGTTTTTCACACATTAGTTCTAGTAGGCTAAGTGTGAAGGATCTTAAGGATCATCCTCTTGGTGTGGACTTGCTCTAGAGTAGAAGATCATCTAGTTCTTCTTAGGTAAACTCTTGTGGAATAGATTTTTCCTTGAGATTTAATGGTTCATGCTCTTGGACAGTTTTGGAGTTCTTAATGTTTCTGCTTCCGCTATCTCGATGATCTTGAACGCTCCAAAACCCTACAGTGGTATCAGAGGGTTGTTAACCCTCTTAATCTTCGTCTTGTTTTACTTGTTTCGGTTTTATTATGATTTGCATGTCGTATTTGTTGATAACATGTTTTTAATGCTTTTGGGTAAATTGCATGAAATATGTTATTTTTGGAAAATATATTCAATTTGGAATTTTTCGGATTTTTATTGGATTTGTCGGGTCCGAGACAGGACTCTCGAGGAGCCGAATTGGAGGTACCGGACGGAGGTCACCGGAGGTCGGGGTTGGCCGGTGGTGACCGGGGCCGTCCCCCTTCTTGGCCGAGGCCGAGAGGGGAGGCAAGCCCGGGTTTGGGCTTTCCAAAGCCCAAACAGGGCCGTGTGCTTGGGCTCGGCACAATGGGCTTCGTCCCATTGGGCTTGAGCCCGACTTGGTTCGTGCACGGTGATTTTTGATCCGTGGCACGAACCCGCGATCCAATATTTCAAAATTTTCAGATTTGATCGGTTTCGATAAACCATTTTTCGAAAAGGTATAGTTTCAATAAACCCGACCAAGCAACTTGGCAAAATTAAAACCGGAATATTGCATATTATTTGATGACATGTTTGTGTGATAACATGTTGGATGATGTGATAAGATGTATGATGCATTAATAGCCCATTAGAATTTTATCGCTTTCACGGTTTGCACACCGTTAGTGTTAGCGTGTAATTATTTTTTATCCGGTCTACGAACCGAGTATTAATTGTAATTTCTACTCAAAGTCGAGAAGGATGAAAAATCGAGCACAATGACGGTCTTGGATGAAGTCCAAGAGCTAGTGGGAGCCCGAATGAGGAAGACGAGAAGATGTTATGTCTTGTAGAATCGTAAGGATAGGATGGGCTATTGATGCATATTCAAACTCTTTATGATGCTTGCTTGAATTATTAGATAATAATTTATATGCTTGCATGCTTAGTTTATGAGTTTATAAACCATCACCTCACATGCAAAAATTAAAAACGAACTTAATTTGCTTGCATGTTTAAAGCGTTGTGAACCATCATCGCACGGGTTGTGATGGATGAGTTCAATTTGAAACGTGTTCGCACAGGTTGCAAATGACGGCTTCAAAAGAAGATTGTATATGATACAATTAGAAACGTCACAACACGGGTTGTTAATGACGGGTTCGTAATTGTACCAAAATACTTTCGAATTATTAGCGTACTTCAAATGACGAATAAGGGATCTTGGTTTAAAGATTCTAAACCTTAGAATCGGATGGTTGGTGTTTAATTCGGATCTTCGTAAATTTATTCAACTTTTCTGATTAAATTTACTTTCTTCGTGTAGAAATGGCTAGCAATTCAACAAACTCGTCTAATTTGTCATTGAGGGCTATACTTGATAAGTGTAAGCTCAATGGAACAAACTATCTAGACAGGGACAAAAATTTGCGGCTTGTGTTAAAGTTGGAACGCAGGGAGTACATCCTAGACAAGGCTATCCCGGTGGAGCCAGCTGCCAACGCAACGAGGGTCGTTAAGGATGCGTACCAGAAACACCTTAGCGACTCTATCGACGTTGCGTGTGTCATGTTGGGCTGTATGGAGGCGGACCTCAAGAAACAGTTTATGGAGCTATCCCATGATCCTTTTGCTATGTTTGCACAGATCTATGTTCAAGGAGAAAGTACGTATTGAAAAATACAACGTTCTCCGAGAACTCATTGCCTGCAAAATGTCAGCAGGCAGCTCCGTAGGTCCACTCGTCCTACGCATGAAGGGACATCTCGATCATCTAACTATCACATGCATATGGTGGATTCGTCATGAACTATCACATGCATGACATGGATAAGACCGCATCGGAGTTGCACAGCATGTTAATGACTGCCGAGAAGAGCATAAGGGGCAGTGCGCCCAAAGGTGTTCTTATGGTGAAGAAGGGATCCGGCTTCAAAGCTGGTGGTGATAAGGATAAAAGCCCAATGCACATGGTAGGGAAGAACATACGACCTTTTGTTCCTAAACCTTCCAAGCCCATGAAGGGCAAGGGGAAGGTAAAGGAGTCGGTCTGTGTCTACTGCCAAAAGCCTGGTCATTGAAAAAATGACTGCCAGTAGCTGACGGAAGATCAGAAGAAGGGCAGTGGGGCCGCTACTTTGTTAGGTATTTCCTTAAAGCTAAATCTTTCTACTAAAAATACATGGGTACTAGACACTGGAGCTGAGTCTCATGTCTGTGCGGATGTGCATGTACTGCGTAGTAGAAGAGATGTGGGCGAAAAAGAGGTGGACCTAAGAGTTGGGAACAACGTGCGTGTTGCCACAACTGTTGTGGATTTGGTTGATCTTGTTTTGCCCAGTGGGCTTGTAATGGAACTCCTAGATGTGTTTTGCGTACCTGCTTTCAGCAGGAATATTGTATCAATATCCCTTCTTGAAAAAGAAGGTTATTATTTTGATATTAAGAACAGGTTTTTTAATAATATGCGCAATAACATGTATTATGGAAATGCTCACACAGTTGAAGGTTTATACATATTAAATATGCAAAACTCGAAATCCAACATGCTCTATAATGTTAATGCTAAGAAGTTTAAAACTGATGATTTAGACCAAACTCTTAACTGGCATTGTCGTCTAGGTCACATAAACGAGAAACGCATCTCAGCGCTTCATAAGCGCGGACTTTTAAGTCAATTCGAATTCCAAATGATTGAAAGGTGTGAGGCTTGTTTAATGGGCAAGATGACTAAAGCGCCCATCACCGGTACAGGTGAGAGGGCATGTGATCTATTGGGTCTAATATATTCAGACGTATGTGGACCAATGAGTACACCAGCCAGAGGTGGTTTAGGCTACTTTATCACATTTACTGATGATTTTAGTAGATATGGTTATGTCTATCTCATGAGACATAAGTCTGAAACTTTTGATAAATTCAAAGAGTTTAGGACTGAAGTAGAAAACCAATTTGGAAAAAGTATTAAGGCACTCCGTTCTGATCGAGGTGGAGAATACTTATCCGAAGAGTTTCTTAGTCATCCTACAGAAAGTGGAATACTATCTCAGTGGACTCCGCCAGGAACACCACAACTTAATGGTGTGTCCGAGCGAAGGAATCGGACATTGTTGGATATGGTTCGATCAATGTTAAGTCACACTGATCTCCCGATCTCCTTCTCGGGTTACGCTCTACAAACAGCCGCGTTCATAATAAATAGGGCTCCGTCGAAAGCTGTGGAAGGGACATCATTCGAGATATGGTACGGGAAGGAACCCGTTTTGTCTTTCCTAAAAATCTGGGGTTGCGAGGCTGTTGTAAAACAGTTGCTTGCAACCAAGCTCGAACCAAGGTCAGATAAGTGCACTTTCGTCAGATATCCCAAAGAAACAATGTAAGGACCTCTCCCGAGCAGTTAGACTAAAATCTGGGAAAATTCAAAATTTTTGAATAGTGACCAGATCGAGTCTGAACCTGACCCCGAGAGTTGTTTTGGACATAAGATGACGTTATTTTCGACCAAGCTAAGTTCAGGGCGACTAAAGACCACTTCATGACCCATTCGGGGAAAGTTGACTTAGGTTGACTTTTTGTCGGAAAAGTCAACCGAGAACGTTTTGGGCGATTCTGGACTCGTTAAGTCCCGAATCGCAAAACGGTCGATGCAGTATTCTTAGTTAGCCCATTTTAAGTCACTCGGGAGATTTTGCTGAAATCTCGATAAAAGTGCCCGTTAGGGGTCCGAAACGTCCGATTTTGGGAAATCTGATCCGTTTTCGGTTGGTGGAAAAGGTGACCAATGTGATTGATGGGTTAGGTATCATGGGGACAAAGAAGTGACTTGTTGTGTGTGGGGTTTGGTGATGTTGGGAAAGAAGAAAAAGGGTTGATTTTTGGGTTTTCATTTTATTTAATTAAGTAATTAATTAAATAAAATGTGTTGTTATAAGGAGGGGGAGCTCCCATTTCATCCGAGAACAACCAAGAGAAAGAGAGGGAGAAGAGAAGAAAGAAGGAGAGAGAAAGAGAAAGAGAAAGAGAAAGAGGGAAGGAGAAGGAGGGTCCGGCCAAGCAAGGAGGATTTCCCGTCAATCCGTCCGTCGTTTCTTCGAGATTTCTTCGTATTCGAAATCCCGGTATCGAGGACTACAAGAGGTATGGTCCTCTTTTCGATTTGGAGTAGTTTGGTTCGTGAGTTTTAAGTAGAAATGTGTTGTTTTAAGTTTTGTTAGACACTAGAGATGATTAGGCATGTTTTAAGACAAATTTGAACAAATTCCGGTGACCGGAGGGTCGCCGGAGCTCCGGCCACGTTGGTGGCTGATTCCGGTTGCCATGGAACGCTGACTCGAAGTGCTTCAACCTTCATCTTGTGAGTTTTTCCAAAGGAGCAACGGTTTGGGAGCTAGAAGCCCGGGAAGTGACTGAACCGCTGAATCTGTCCAGCCGGACGGACAATCTGTTTTGCTCCGGACGGAGCCGTTCCCGTTCGAACTTGGTTCCGAGCAAAACATGAAGTTTGTAGAGAACTGGCAGAACTTCAACTTTCATGTTTACGTGTTTTCCAGACGAGCTACGGATTTGGAGCTGCAAGTCCAGGAAGTGGACTGTTCTGCCGAATCTGTCTCTGGACAGATTCGAAGTAAATCCCGTAGCTCGATTTTGTTTCCCGAGAATTAATGTGGTGGCTTGTGTGGGGCCCACGAGCCCGGGGCTCGGGTTTTGTGAGTTCGGGTGGTCCCGGGTGACCCCCGAGTCGATAACTTGCGTATTTGATAATTTCCGGATTTAAATTGTGAAAGACGGTTTTTCCACCAATAACTTTAATTGAAGTATTTTAACGCTCGGGTGTCGGAATTCGATTCCGTTAATTGCATTGATTGGTCTTAAAATATTAAATGAGGAGTTTAGAAACATGTTTCGTAATTTTCGGAGTCCCGAGGGTCAAAAACTCGTTTCCGGGCAGATTGGGTGTTTCGGGAAAAATGGGTCATTCCGGACCCATTTTGGCTACTTTGTTTAATTTAAAGTGTGTCCAAGTGTTAGGCACTTGTTGGAGTACACTTGTAAATTTATTGCATTCGTTTCGGAGTCTGTTTGAGTTTTTAATTATTGAATATAATTATTAGTTGATATTGACGCTCGCGGGAAAGGCAAGGCGTGAATAGCTCGAGCGGGAGGCTAGGAGCGTACGTGGAGCTTTCCTAAGGAAGGGGGACATAGCTACCTAGACTATATGGCTTGATGCCTTTGTTTGATTATATATGTGTGTATATATACGTGTGAGCATGATTTGGCACTATGGTAGTGGCGTGAATATGCTTGGTGTGATTATATGCGAATAGTGAGATTTGCATGATAATGTTGGGTGAATTAGTTTAGTATAACTCTGAACTGATTGTATGCACGGGATTGTGCCAGGTATTATATTATTTGCTTTTCAGACGATGATTTATTCCGTCTTGCACCTAGTATGTTTTCTGCATGAGTATGGTGTGATACTTGTGTTACAGGTGGTGTGTACGGTAAACCGAGTTGAGGGTGGATTCCCTTGATCGAGATCGATTACCTTTATTTGTGGTATGGGTCAACCGAGCTGAGGGTGGACTCCCTTAGTTGTGATCGGTTACCTTTATTTAGGTGTAAGGTAAACCGAGTTGAGGGTGGATTCCCTTGATCGAGATCGGTTACCTTTATCTTTTTGGGAAAGGTCAACCGAGCTGAGGGTGGACTCCCTTAGTTGTGATCGGTTGCCTTTATTTAGGTGTAAGGTGAATCGAGTTGAGGGTGGACTCCCTTGATCGAGATCGGTTACCTTTACCTAAGGGAGGGTGAACCGAGGCAAGGGTGGATTCCCTGGGCTGAAATCGGTTACCCTAGGGTGTAGTTAATTATGTTATACAACTACTTTTGCATTGTTATCATCTTGTGTATGTGCGATGTTTGAGTCTTGGAGGTAGCGTGTTCACCCCTACAACTTGTGCAAGTTATGGATGCGTTTAGATCTTTTGACTGGGAGCTTGGGGGCGTGTCGTGTCGACGTGTCTTTGCCAGTGGTGTTTGGTCGGCTGTTGTAGACTCTGTTGAGTCGTAACCTGTTTTGTTACTGCTTTTCATTATCCGGTTTATTACTTTATTTTGTAAAACACTCAGTGAGGTGGCGTTATGCCTCACTATTATGGTATTTATTTATGAGTTACTTGCTTCATTTTCAAAGGATGTTTTGATGGAATTGTTTTAGAACTGGTTTACTTACTTGTGCAATCACCTTTAAGTTAGGGACGCCTAAACTAAAGGTGTTGACTTTGTGCGAGTATAGTTTGATACACTCGAGGACGCTCGAGGTGTTTCATAACTATTTCGTATATGTATCTTTGTATATGTATTATCGATACTTGTATTTTATCGCGTGACGACTAAGATTCGGAGAACCGGATCTTGGGGCGTTACAGTTTGGTATCAGAGGCTCAGGTTCAACACATGTGTGCCTTGCGTCGACACGTCGGGTAGAGTCAGTAATAGGAGAGTATTACGTGGCTTTGGTCTTTGAGTTTTTTGGTGTTAAGTTGGTCAGTAGTGAGTTAGCCTGACAACTTATGTGCAGTGGTGTGACTGTATGACTTGAGAAATGATGGACAGGTTGTGGTACTGTGATAGTACATGAGGTTGCTTGTTAACGTGAGTATATTATTGACATGTTTGATTGATGACATGTGTTGACTGGTGGGCATGTTAGTGAGAACATTGCCGGTTGGTATTACTACGCTAGGATATTAGTACCTAGTATGATTAGTAATGGTAGAAAATCAGTGAAGTTCCATTGTCCTTTAGCGCGAAGTCCGCTTGATCGTGGATCCTGATTGTGATCTCATTTCCGTGCAGTAGTGCACATGGCGCCGAAGACTAGGCGAGGAGGTACCAGGGGGCGGGGAGCGTCGAGGGCGACTCAGGGAGCTCGAGTTGCCGAGCCCGCGGAGCAGACCACTGGTGTCGAGACACAGTCCGCGGAGACTGCCACCGGCAGTGCTGGGCAAGCGGGAACTCCCATGGGGATGCCCGCTGCCCCGACGACCGCTCCCGACAGGGTCCCGATGGGGGAAGAGCTGTTGAGGTCGATACAGTCCCTGACCGAGGTCATGGGGCGGAGGGCAGCTAGGTCCACCACACCTGAGGCAGCACCAGTTCGGGCTGCAGTACAGCCGTCGCACGCATTGCGAGACTTCCTACGACTGCACCCACCTGCTTTCCACGGAGAGCCTGATCCCTCGATAGCCGAGCAGTGGCTATAGCAGATCACTCGGGACCTGGACACCACAAGGGTCAACGAGGGGAGCATCCGCATCACTTTAGCTGTTCACCAGCTGAAGGGCGATGCCTACTACTGGTGGGAGCGGGTGAGGGCCCGGGTTGGGCAGGACTTTGAGGAGTTCCGGGAAGTCTTCCTCGAGAGCTACTTTCCAGAGTCGGCGCGGGATAGCCGGCAGCAGCAATTCCTGGAACTGCGCCAGGAGACCCTGACGGTCGCCGAGTACGAGGCCCGTTTCACGGCCTTGTCGAGATTTGCTCCGGATCTGGTGAGGTCCTATGCGAGCCGTTGCAAACGGTTCGAGCGGGGGCTGAGGCCCGAAATCTTCGACCGGATCCTTGCTCTTAGGATCCGAGTGTACTCGGTGATAGTGGACACCGCCGCAGCCATCGAGGAGGGGATGGCAGAGACCCGACGTCTCCGTGCACAGAGGCCCCGACCGAGTGGCCCTTCGGAATCTAGAGACTTCAAGAGGCCCCGTCATTCGGGCTTTCCGCCACAGCAGGCTGGACGGATGGAGCAGAGGCCGCTGGCTTCGCTAGACACAGCAGCTGCCAGCTCGGCAGGATCGAGACCACCAACCACTTGCTACATGTGCGAGCAGACGGGACATCTTTGTCGGGAGTGCCCACAGAGGCATGGGACTGCGAGGCAGAGTCAGGGCGGACAGCCCAGATCGCTGGCGGGAAGGCCGGGAAGTCAGGCCGGGTCTCAGGGAGGCCGGGCCAGCGCAGGACCGCCCACATGCTATAGGTGCGGACGCCTCGGGCACATTGCCAAGGACTGTCCCTCCAAGGGCGCTACACCGGTACAGTCATCCGCATCAGGGCAGGACTACCGGCCCAGGAAGGGAAACGCACCAGCACGGTCGGCAGGGCCGAGTACCGGGCAAGGGCAGCAGACACGGGGCAGAGTATATTCTGTTGCGGGCCAGACTAAGACGCCACAGCCTGATGACCAGAGATCAGCGCAGGGTACGTTTCTTGTTTTTAATTCGTGGGCGTCTATTCTCATAGACACAGGTGCCTCGAATTCTTTTATCTCTGCACGGTTTGCACGGTCCCTGGCATTGAGGGTCGAGTCTTTGAGTCCGCCCCTGCGTGTTGATACACCTTTGGGGGACGACACTGTTCTAGACAGGGTCTGCAAGGCATGCGAGGTGCGCGTAGCCGACCATCCCCTTGTGGGGGATCTGATTGTACTTGACATGACGACATTCAACGTCATCCTGGGTATGGACTGGTTGAGACGGTACCGAGCGATCATCGACTGTTACAAGAGGAGAGTGACAGTATCGAGCGGTGGCTCTACTATCACATGTCCATTAGGGAGTCGGAGTGGAGTCCTACTTGCAGCATTATCCATATCGGGCAGCGGCCCGACGGGCGGAGGTCGAGGACTACCACGGGTTGTTGATGAGTTTGCGGGCGTGTTCCCAGACGATCTGAGCGGTTTGCCACCAGTGCGAGAGGTGGAGTTCGCGATCGAGTTGTTGCCGGGAACGGCGCCTATTTCTGTGGCACCCTACCGTTTCGCTCCCGCGGAACTCGAGGAGTTGAAGAGTCAACTCCAGGAGCTACAGGAAAAGGGGTTCATCCGGCCGAGCACTTCGCCTTGGGGTGCTCCGGCGTTGTTCGTGAAGAAGAAGGAAGGTTCACTCCGGATGTGCATCGATTACCGGAAGCTGAACAGGGCGACAGTAAAGAACCGTTATCCGATGCCGCGGATAGACGATCTCTTCGACCAGCTCAGGGGTTCGAAATGCTTTTCCAAGATCGACCTGCGATCTGGTTATCATCAGTTGAGGGTGCGAGAGGAGGACATCCAGAAGACGGCATTCAGGACACGGTATGGCCACTTCGAGTTCTTGGTGATGCCGTTCGGTTTGACCAATGCTCCAGCAGCGTTCATGGACCTGATGACACGGATCTTCCGGCCTTACCTTGACCAGTTCATCATCGTGTTCGTAGACGACATCCTTATCTACTCTCCGGACGAGAGGACTCACGAGGCACACCTGAGGATCGTGCTTTAGCTACTCCTATCGCACCAGCTTTATGCGAAGTTGGAGAAGTGTGAGTTCTGGCTCACTGAGGTGAGGTTCCTCGGGCATGTAGTGTCCAGCGACGGTATCTTTGTTGACCCGGTGAAGATTGAGGCAGTCTCGAGATGGGCACAGCCGACGAGCGTGTTCGAGATTCGTAGTTTCCTGGGGTTAGCAGGTTATTACAGAAGGTTCGTGAAGGATTTCTCACGACTGGCAGCACCGATGACTCACCTTACACGGAAGGGAGTTAAGTTTGAGTGGGACGAGTCCTGTGAGAACTCATTCTTGGAGCTGAAGACTCTGTTGACCACGGCTCCAGTGCTGATAGTACCAGAGCGAGGCATAGGCTACGACGTCTACTGTGACGCGTCCGGCGAGGGACTGGGTATTATGCTGATGCAACTAGGGAAGGTGGTAGCGTTCGGGTCCCGACAGTTGAGAGTGCACGAGAAGAACTATCCGACGCACGACCTGGAACTTGCGGCAATCGTATTTGCACTGAAGTTATGGCGTCACTACCTCTATGGCGAGAAATTTCAGGTCTTCTCTGATCACAAGAGCCTGAAGTACCTCTTTTCTCAGAAGGACCTCAACATGAGACAGCGGCGCTGGATGGAGCTGATTGAGGACTACGACTTTGACCTGCTTTACCACCCGGGCAAGGCAAATGTTGTTGCCGACGCCCTCAGCAGGAAGTCACTCCACAGTCTCGTTTCCGTAGCTGTACGGGAATGGAAGATGCTGGGAGAACTCGGCGAGTTCAAGATGGAGCTAGAGGAAGTCATAGGGCAGGTAGCTCTGTGTTCCTTAGTAGCGCAGCCAGATTTGATCAGCAGGGTACTCGAGGCGCAGATCGAGGATGCGGAATCAGTGACATTCCGAGAAAGGTTGACCGGCGGAAGCGAGTCCGAAGGGTGGTCACTGGGCAACGATCAGGGTCTTCGCTTCCAGAGCAGACTGTTCGTGCCCCAGAGTCTCCGCGAGGCGGTACTACGTGAGTCGCACAGCTCGCGACTCACAATACATCCCGGGGGGACTCAGATGTACCACGACATCAGACGCCACTTCTGGTGGAGCGGGATGAAGCGCGAGATAGCGGAATTTGTGGCGAGATGCCTTACTTGTCCGCAGGTGAAGATCGAGCACCAGAGACCAGCAGGTCCGCTACAGCCACTAGAGATCGCTGAGTGGAAATGGGAGCATATCACCATAGACTTTGTGTGCGGTTTGCAGAGGTCTACGAGGGGCAATGATGCTGTTTGGGTAGTGGTTGACAGACTGACGAAGTCCGCTCACTTCCTGCCTATGAAGATGACGGACCCAGTGGACAAGCTGCGCAGGCTGTATGTGCGCGAGATAGTCAGACTACACGGGGAGCCGGTGTCGATAGTGTCAGACCGAGACCCTCGCTTTACATCGCGATTCTGGGACAGCCTTCAGGGCGCTATGGGGACGAATATTCGGCTGAGTACCGCTTACCACCCGCAGACTGATGGTCAGTCAGAGCGAGTGATCCAGATCCTGGAGGACATGCTCCGGGCATGTATTCTGGACTTCCATGGAGCGTGGGAGGATCACTTGCCACTAGCAGAGTTCCCCTACAACAACAGCTACCAGGCCAGCATTCAGATGGCACCATTCGAGGCGTTGTATGGTAGGCCGTGTCGTTCACCCGTCTGTTGGGCGGAGGTGGGCGACAAGAGCTTGTTAGGACCTGATCTGGTTAGGGAGACTACCGAGAAGGTAGCCTTGATCCGAGAACGGTTGAAGACGGCGCAGAGCAGACAGAAGTGTTACGCGGACAGGAGGCGTCGACCGCTTGAGTTCGAAGTGGGCGACCATGTCTTCTTGAAGGTTAGCCCGAAGAAGGGGCTGATCAGGTTCAAGAAGGCAAGGAGCGACGGGAAGTTGTCGCCGAGGTACATTGGGCCCTTCGAGATCATTTCCAGAGTGGGAGCAGTGGCTTACCGGCTTGCTTTGCCACCATCCCTTGCGGCAGTGCATAACGTTTTCCATGTATCCATGCTGAGGAAGTACCACCACGACCCGTCACACGTGATAGCTTGGGCTGAGCTAGAGTTGACTCCGGATGCGACTTATGAGGAACGGCCAGTTCGGATCTTGGACTCTCGCGATCAGGTGCTGAGAGGCAAGACCATCCCGTTAGTACGAGTGTTGTGGCAGCATCATGGGGAGGGGGAGTCGACGTGGGAGCGGGCGGACGAGATTCGCGCCAAGTATCCCCGACTCTTCGAGAATTGAGGTACGTCCTTAAATCTGTTTAATTTCGCGGACGAAATTCCGTTAAGGGGGGTAGGTTGTAAGGACCTCTCCCGGGCAGCTAGACTAAAATCTGGGAAAATTCAAAATTTTTGAATAGTGACCAGATCGAGTGTGAACCTGACCCCGAGAGTTGTTTTGGACATAAGATGACGTTATTTTCGACCAAGCTAAGTTCAGGGCGACTAAAGACCACTTCGTGACCCATTCGGGGAAAGTTGACTTAGGTTGACTTTTTGCTGGAAAAGTCAACCGAGGACGTTTTGGGAGATTCTAGACTCGTTAAGTCCCGAATCGCAAAACGGTCGATGCAGTATTCTTAGTTAGCCCATTTTAAGTCACTCGGGAGATTTTACTGAAATCTCGATAAAAGTGCCCGTTCGGGATCTGAAACGTCCGATTTTGGGAAATCTGATTCGTTTTCGGTTGGTGGAAAAGGTGACCGATGTGATTGATGGGTTAGGTATCAAGGGGACAAGGAAGTGACTTGTTGTGTGTGGGGTTTGGTGATGTTGGGAAAGAGGAAAAAGGGTTGATTTTTGGGTTTTCATTTTATTTAATTAAGTAATTAATTAAATAAAATGTGTTGTTATAAGGAGGGGGAGCTCCCATTTCATCCGAGAACAACCAAGAGAAAGAGAGAGAGAAGAGAAGAAAGAAGGAGAGAGAAAGAGAAAGAGAAAGAGGGAAGGAGAAGGAGGGTCCGGCCAAGCAAGGAGGATTTCCCGTCAATCCGTCCGTCGTTTCTTCGAGATTTCTTCGTATTCGGAATCCCGGTATCGAGGACTACAAGAGGTATGGTTCTCTTTTCGATTTGTGGACCAATGAGTACACCAGCCAGATGTGGTTTAGGCTACTTTATCACATTTACTGATGATTTTAGTAGATATGGTTATGTCTATCTCATGAGACATAAGTCTGAAACTTTTGATAAATTCAAAGAATTTAGGACTGAAGTAGAAAACCAATTTGGAAAAAGTATTAAGGCACTCCGTTCTGATCGAGGTGGAGAATACTTATCCGAAGAGTTTCTTAGTCATCCTACAGAAAGTGGAATACTATCTCAGTGGACTCCGCCAGGAACACCACAACTTAATGGTGTGTCCGAGCGAAGGAATCGGACATTGTTGGATATGGTTCGATCGATGTTAAGTCACACTGATCTCCCGATCTCCTTCTCGGGTTACGCTCTACAAACAGCCGCGTTCATAATAAATAGGGCTCCGTCGAAAGCTGTGGAAGGGACATCATTCGAGATATGGTACGGGAAGGAACCCGTTTTGTCTTTCCTAAAAATCTAGGGTTGCGAGGCTGTTGTAAAACGGTTGCTTGCAACCAAGCTCGAACCAAGGTCAGATAAGTGCACTTTCGTCAGATATCCCAAAGAAACAATGTAAGGACCTCTCCCGAGCAGTTAGACTAAAATCTGGGAAAATTCAAAATTTTTGAATAGTGACCAGATCGAGTCTGAACCTGACCCCGAGAGTTGTTTTGGACATAAGATGACGTTATTTTCGACCAAGCTAAGTTCAGGGCGACTAAAGACCACTTCATGACCCATTCGGTGAAAGTTGACTTAGGTTGACTTTTTGTCGGAAAAGTCAACCGAGGACGTTTTGGGCGATTCTGGACTCGTTAAGTCCCGAATCGCAAAACGGTCGATGCAGTATTCTTAGTTAGCCCATTTTAAGTCACTCGGGAGATTTTGCTGAAATCTCGATAAAAGTGCCCGTTCGGGGTCCGATACGTCCGATTTTGGGAAATCTGATCCGTTTTCGGTTGGTGGAAAAGGTGACCAATGTGATTGATGGGTTAGGTATCAAGGGGACAAAGAAGTGACTTGTTGTGTGTGGGGTTTGGTGATGTTGGGAAAGAAGAAAAATGGTTGATTTTTGGGTTTTCATTTTATTTAATTAAGTAATTAATTAAATAAAATGTGTTGTTATAAGGAGGGGGAGCTCCCATTTCATCCGAGAACAACCAAGAGAAAGAGAGGGAGAAGAGAAGAAAGAAGGAGAGAGAAAGAGAAAGAGAAAGAGAAAGAGGGAAGGAGAAGGAGAAGGAGGGTCCGGCCAAGCAAGGAGGATTTCCCGTCAATCCGTCCGTCGTTTCTTCAAGATTTCTTCGTATTCGGAATCTCGGCATCGAGGACTACAAGAGATATGGTTCTCTTTTCAATTTGGAGTAGTTTGGTTCGTGGGTTTTAAGTAGAAATGTGTTGTTTTAAGTTTAGTTAGACACTAGAGATGATTAGGCATGTTTTAAGACAAATTTGAACAAATTCCGGTGACCGGAGGGTCGCCGGAGCTCCGGCCACGTTGGTGGCTGATTCCGGTTGCCATGGAACGCTGACTCAAAGTGCTTCAACCTTCATCTTGTGAGTTTTTCCAAAGGAGCAACGGTTTGGGAGCTAGAAGCCCGGGAAGTGACTGAACCGCTGAATCTGTCCAGCCGGACGGACAATCTGTTTTGTTCCGGACGGAGCCGTTCCCGTTCGAACTTGGTTCCGAGCAAAACATGAAGTTTGTAGAGGACTGGCAGAGCTTCAACTTTCATGTTTACGTGTTTTCCAGACGAGCTACGGATTTGGAGCTGCAAGTCCGGGAAGTGGACTGTTCTGCCGAATCTGTCTCTGGACAGATTTGAAGTAAATCCCGTAGCTCGATTTTGTTTCCCGAGAATTAATGTGGTGGCTTGTGTGGGGCCCACGAGCCCGGGGCTCGGGTTTTGTGAGTTCGGGTGGTCCCGGGTGACCCCCGAGTCGATAACTTGCGTATTTGATAATTTCCGGATTTAAATTGTGAAAGACGGTTTTTCCACCAATAACTTTAATTGAAGTATTTTAACGCTCGGGTGTCGGAATTCGATTCCGTTAATTGCATTGGTCTTAGAATATTAAATGAGGAGTTTAGAAACAAGTTTCGTAATTTTCGGAGTCCCGAGGGTCAAAATCTCGTTTCCGGGCAGATTGGGTGTTTTGGGGAAAATGGGTCATTCCGGACCCATTTTGGCTACTTTGATTAATTTGAAGTGTTTCCAAGTGTTAGGCACTTGTTGGAGTACACTTGTAAATTTATTGCATACGTTTCGAAGTCTGTTTGAGTTTTTAATTATTGAATATAATTATTAGTTGATATTGACGCTCGCGGGAAAGGCAAGGCGTGAATAGCTCGAGCGGGAGGCTAGAAGCGTACGTGGAGCTTTCCTAAGGTAGGGGGACATAGCTACCTAGACTATATGGCTTGATGCCTTTGTTTGATTATATATGTGTGTATATATACGTGTGAGCATGATTTGGCACTATGGTAGTGGCGTGAATATGCTTGGTGTGATTATATGCGAATAGTGAGATTTGCATGATAATGTTGGGTGAATTAGTTTAGTATAACTCTGAACTGATTGTATGCACGGGATTGTGCCAGGTATTATATTATTTGCTTTTCAGACGATGATTTATTCCGTCTTGCACCTAGTATGTTTTCTGCATGAGTATGGTGTGATACTTGTGTTACAGGTGGTGTGTAAGGTAAACCGAGTTGAGGGTGAATTCCCTTGATCGAGATCGATTACCTTTATTTGTGGTAAGGGTCAACCGAGCTGAGGGTGGACTCCCTTAGTTGTGATCGGTTACCTTTATTTAGGTGTAAGGTAAACCGAGTTGAGGGTGGATTCCCTTGATCGAGATCGGTTACCTTTATCTTTGTGGGAAAGGTCAACCGAGCTGAGGGTGGACTCCCTTAGTTGTGATCGGTTGCCTTTATTTAGGTGTAAGGTGAATCGAGTTGAGGGTGGACTCCCTTGATCGAGATCGATTACCTTTACCTAAGGGAGGGTGAACCGAGGCAAGGGTGGATTCCCTGGGCTGAAATTGGTTACCCTAGGGTGTAGTTAATTATGTTATACAACTACTTTTGCATTGTTATCATCTTGTGTATGTGCGATGTTTGAGTCTTGGAGGTAGCGTGTTCACCCCTACAATTTGTGCAAGTTATGGATGCGTTTAGATCTTTTGACTGGGAGCTTGGGGGCGTGTCGTGTCGACGTGTCTTTGCCAGTGGTGTTTGGTCGGCTGTTGTAGACTCTGTTGAGTCGTAACCTGTTTTGTTACTGCTTTTCATTATCCGGTTTATTACTTTATTTTGTAAAACACTCAGTGAGGTGGCGTTATGCCTCACCGTTATGGTATTTATTTATGAGTTACTTGCTTCATTTTCAAAGGATGTTTTGATGGAATTGTTTTAGAACTGGTTTACTTACTTGTGCAATCACCTTTAAGTTAGGGACGCCTAAACTAAAGGTGTTGACTTTGTGCGAGTATAGTTATGATACACTCGAGGACGCTCGAGGTGTTTCATGACTATTTCGTATATGTATCTTCGTATATGTATTATCGATACTTGTATTTTATCGCGTGACGACTAAGATTCGGAGAACCGGATCTTGGGGCGTTACAAACAAAGGGATACTACTTCTATAAACCGGGCGAAAACAAAATATTCGTCGCCCGAGGTGGGATATTCTTGGAAAAGGAATTTATTTCCAAGACAGTCAGTGGATGGACTATTCATCTTGTTGAAATTCTGGATGAGATAGTCGCTCAGGAACCACTAGACGACCCCTTAGAAGAAGTAGAGCAAGAAGTGGTCGTTGAGCAAGAACCAATATCTACAGTTAATGAGGACGGTCCAAGGCGGTCTGTAAGGACCAGTCATGCACCTATCAGATACGGTTTTCTAGTAACTGGAGGTGATGATTTGGTGTTAGTGGACAATGATCCAGCTACCTTTCGAGAATCCATGGACGGAACCGACTCTGAGAAATGGCTTGAAGCCATAAGGGAAGAAATGCAATCCATGTCAGATAATCAAGTGTGGAACTTGGTGGATCAAACCCCTGGCGTGAAAGTCATTGGGTGTAAATGGATCTTTAAAATAAAGATAGACATAGATGGCAAACCTCAGACCTATAAAGCAAGACTGGTAGCAAAAGTTATAGACAAGTTCACGAAATTGACTGTGAGGAAACCTTTTCTCCATTACCTATGGTCAAATCTATTCGCATTCTACTTGTCATAGCAGCTTATCATAATTAGGAGATATGGCAAATGGATGTCAAAACAGCTTTCCTTAATGGGAGGTTAGCTGAGGACGTTTATATGTCCCAGCCTGAGGGTTTTGAGAATCCAAAAAATAAGGGAAAGATTTGCAAGTTGCTCAAATCAATTTATGGTTTGAAGCAAGCATCTCGGAGTTGGAACCAACGTTTTGATGAAGCTGTGAAACAGTTTGGCTTCATCAAGAACGGTGATGAACCTTGTGTGTATAAAAAGGCAGATGGGAGTAAGGTAGTCTTTTTGGTGCTATATGTCGATGACATATTGCTCATTGAAAACGACGTCCCTACCTTGCTCTAGACAAAGGCTTGGTTAGGTGAGTGTTTTGCAATGAAGGACTTAGGCGAGGCTTCTTATATCTTGGGGATCAAGATATATAGAGATCGTGCCAAGCGGGTCTTGTGCTTGAGTCAGAGCACCTATATAGACAAAGTGTTGAGAAGATTCTCAATGCATAATTCCAAGAAAGGACTGATGTCCATGCGTCAGGGCATAAAGCTTAGTAAGAATCAGTGTGCTGAGACACCTAAAGAGCTAAAAAGAATGAATGAGATCCCATATGCTTCGGCTATAGGGTCCATAATGTATGCCATGATATGTACGAGACCGGATGTCTCATTCGCCCTAAGCTGTACCAGTAGACGTCAATCCAAACCCGGTGAGGAACACTGGATTGCAGTCAAGGCAATTCTCAAATATTTGAGAAAAACCAAGGACGCTTTTCTTGTATACGGGGGAAGGAGTGATGATGATCTAATCGTCAAAGGATATGTTGACGCTAGTTTCCAGACAGACCCTGATGACTTTAAGAGTCAGTTGGGATATGTGTTTACGTTGAACGGTGGAGCATTCAGCTGGAAAAGCAAGAAGCATGACACCATCGCCGACTCTACAACGGAAGTTGAGTATATTGCTGCATCGGAAGCAGCAAAGGAGGCTGTATGGATCAGGAGTTTCATGGCTGGGTTAGGTGTAATTCAAAACTCATCTAACCCAATAGACTTATATTGTGACAACACCGGGCACATGACAGATCCCAGCATGTACTCAGGAAGTATCACATCATCCGCGACATAGTTGCTAGAGGTGACGTGAAGATCCACTACGTTGCATCCGATGATAACATAGCCGACCCCTTGACCAAGGTCCTTCCTCAAGAAAAACATGATAAACATGTTAGGTCTATGGGGATAGACTGAGATTTAGATTGGAACTAGGGACAAGTGGGAGATTGATAGCATTTTTGTGCCCTAGTCCAATTGCTAGTAGTCTATAAATGTCTATATGTATTAATCATCGTTTGTAATAATTAAAACGGCTTTGTATTACTTATGTGTTGAAGTAATATGTTAAGCATGATCTGATTTATGACCACTAAAGTAGTAGAACCATAAATCTGTACGAATCACACTTAACGAATCCCTGGTCAATATACGCTTCAATTGAAGCGACCAGTATGAGGATGGTTCTCAATTGTGTAGTTCTGCTTATCATAGGGATGTGGGATCCCGGAATCATATCATAGATATCATGAGGTGATTGATATCGGACGACCCACTTTGAATAGTGTTTCATAGATTAAGCCATGAACATATTCAAATGTGATAGCTTGTCACGATATCCTTAGACCAAGGAGTCTTTGTGATCGCTATGTGGTCGACGTACGGCTTTAACTTGCGCCTAACGCTTTCCGTAACAGGATTGCAATAACGGGCATGATTGGGTGGCAGAACGGATTGCATGAGTGACACGAAAGACGGTTAAGGGATTTATCCCTCGTACTACGGTATGGGAAAGATATCGGTTAAGGCCGCTTGAACGAGAGTGACTGAGACAAAGAGCATGGCCATGCCAGTGATACGAGTTATCAGTTCTCAGTCGTCTCGCATATCAAGTAACAATGATTGATTAAACAAGGATGACGACTATATGCCTTGTGATCAATCGGGATGTCTAGAGATAATAGGATAGTGACTTGTACGCGCAAGGTTAAATCGAATCATCGATCATCATGCACCTTGGGTAATCATAATGTCTTACTAGAGACCACTTATGATGGATTGGGCAAGAGATATCTCTTACGCCGATCTGCGAACGGTGGCATGAGCCTGGAGGGTCACACACATACAATATTTATAACTTGAGACAAGGAAACATTGTCGTTGCTTGAGGAACAAGACATGGCCAAAACTGAGGGTTTTAGGCCATGGGTTCGGTTTTGTGAGAATGATTAGCGAATCGAGAAAACTGAGTTGTTTTGTCGATGTCACGTCGGACTTGGTTTGATAAGTGACGACAAAAGGGTCGGATATTTTTTGGACATGGCACGCGACCGCATGGGCGAGCCCATTGGACTCGGCCCATGAGGTCACCAAGCCGGCCCAACAAAGGCCCAATAAGCCTTCATGGACGACCACATTGGTGGGTCCAAGTGTGGGGGCCACACACACCATGCTTAGTTGGTGTTTTTGATTAAGAGGAGAGTGATTTAAGGGGATTAGGTGATGACTTGCCTTTAACCCATGCTTTCATCATTTGTTACTTTAATCAACCATGCCTTATGAGTTGATAAAGTAGACGAAAGGGAAAATAATTCACTCACTCTCTCACACACTCTCACCTTGGCCGGCCACCTCTCTCTCTCTCTCTCTCCTCTCCTTGCTCTCTTGTTCTTCACACATTAGTTCTAGTAGGCTAAGTGTGAAGGATCTTAAGGATCATCCTCTTGGTGTGGACTTGCTCTAGAGAAGAAGATCATCTAGTTCTTCTTTCTTGATTCAACAAAGACTAAAAGGTAAACTATTGTGGAATAGATTTTGCCTTGAGATTTAATGGTTCATGTTCTTGGACAGTTTTTGGAGTATTTAATGTTTATGCTTCCGCTATCTAGATGATCTTGAACACTCCAAAACCCTACATTCCTGACGGTCCAAGGTGGTCTGATATAACCCGTCATGCAATTGGGGGTGTCGATCGGCACCTATGTTGACTCGGCCAAATTCCAGAGACTTTCGTCGATGGGTTTTCGCCACAGTGGCGATGGGATGTCGATCGACACCATGGAGGTGTCGTTCGACACCTAGGCCAGGACAGCAGATGCCTATAAAAAGACAAAGGGTTTTTGGAAAACCCTACACACTCCATCTCTTTCTCTAGAGCCTCCCTTTTGCTTTTCTCTCAAGATCAGATTTATAAGGGTGATTTTGATTCTAGTAGGTCAAATTTACTCTTGCTTCGTACAAGGATTGCTCGTGTGGACTAGCTGTAGAGAGTGGATTCTTTTGGAGAGACTTTGATTCGATCATCAAGGACTTTATTGGGGTTTTGAGCAAGAGGTAGGATTCATGAAACCGTCTCATTGATTAATCCAATACTAGCATGGATCTTGTGACCAGAAACGGATTCAATATTTAATTTTGCTTCCACTATGCTTGGATCCTCTGATCCCCAACACAAATAGGTTAGACCTTATACCGAGAAGATAGGATCTTATTCGGTGATGGACCTAAAGAAACAAGACAGAACCTTATTACCATAACTTATACCATTATGACGAAAACTTATAATTGATGCGGGCCCTATGTGATCTCGCATGTACACTTTTGTCCCGCACTTTTAGCACCGAATTGTCCTCGTTTCGGCTTTTTAGAGTCAATATATGGATATTTTTATTTTTGTAGGAAACGGAGCACAATTAGAGCATTTTAGAGCAATTTTTTGAAGTTTGGGGGAATGTCACGATCGTGGCACTAACAGATATTGCGAGCGCCATAACTCTCACATTCGAAATCCAAATCGAGCAAACGATATGTCTAAATTAAAGAGAACGGAAAGAGAAACAATTCTCGTGCAGGAAGTTTTTGCATTGCATGTCAACATAGGTGTCGATCGACATCTCCTGAAATCCAAAATTTCCATAGAGTTTCGTCGATGAGGTGGCGATGAACTGTCGATCGACACCACCATGGTGTCGATCGACACCCTACTCGGATCTGCACCAAATCATCAAATCCAAGCTCGGCCAAAAGGAGGGGGGAGAATCAAATTTTTAGCACCATCCTTGAGGGTTTCGAGCTTCCAAGGGTTCCTAGAGAAAGAGAGCTCCAAAGCCCTCCCTTGGAGACCATTTTTGGTGGTCCAAGGGAGGGTTTCCACCACCACCACCATGGAAAGAAGGAGAGGAGGCAAGGGGCTACTTGGAGGAGCTAGATTGGAGAGTCTTGAGCTTCCCAACACCCATGTCTTTGGGTTTGGGTTTCTAATTTTCTTTCCTTGTCTTGAATCTAGTTATTCCTAGTGGATGAATACTTGAGCACCATGATTCGGGGTTAAAAATCCTAGGTCATTGGAGCCAAACCTTGATTTTGACTAAGCTTTGATATTTATGGTTAATTAATTAATTGTTGCATGATTGAATTGTGTTCTACTTTCTATGCATGCTTGAATATGAAGCTTGTGATTATTGGTGAGAGCTTGTGATTGCTTGCATGATAATTCTTGTTTTAGCTCACGAATTTGTCTGAGAGGAAGGTTTGTGAGCGAAGATAGGTAGAACCGAGGTGCCGGCACCTAGCGCCTACATCTTGGCATAAGATTGTCGTGTATAATGTTGTTAGCTTTGAGTCTCAACGTTTATGAGGTGAACACATACTTGCGTCGAGTGACATTGTGTAAGTGTGGTGGCCCTTGTAAGATAATAAGACTCGGGTTAATTAGGTCGTTCCTAATGTCGAGAAACATTGCTCGGTTTTTAAGACATAGGTCCAATTTGTTGGATTTCAGAGGATTCAAACACACAAATATGCAGTCTTTCCCTCTATCAAGCACATACGAATGGACAAGACCACCAGATCTAAGCTCGAATGCTCCTACTAGAAAGAAAACAAGCTTGATTAGAAAATCTGGCAGAGTAACGGTATGGAAAAATCAAGTTCTAATTTTCAGCTCATGGTGCCTTGTACTTATAGAGATGGCTAGGACTTTGGGAGCACAAACCATCGCATAAAATGGGCTAGGTTGGGTTCCCTCCAAACCCTAGCCGCCACCTCTTAATGGGCGGCTTGGGCCTCATGGGCCGAAACCCATTAGGGTTTCGTCGATGAGGCCTTATGCGCGCCCATCATGGCAGTCCATGAAGCTTGCCATTCCATGGAACCTAATGGGCTTCGGCCCCATTTGATCCACCATGGTCGGCCCAAAACCCTAGGGTTTTGGCCCGGTCCATGGCCTTGAGTTGTTGGGCCCGTGGCCCAAAACCCCTAGGGTTTTGGCCACATCCCTATTTAACCAATCCATAATTAATTGTGCCCGGTTTTTCTAAAATGTACATCATTTACGTGTGGCCCTCTAGGTTCATGTCCCGTTTGCAGATCAGGGTAAAATTACCATTTTACCCTTTCCATCATAAGTGGCCTCTAGTAAGACATTATGATTACCCAACGTACATGATTATCGGTGATCCGATTTACCCTCATGTCGTCTATGTCACTATCTTTTTATCTCAAGGTATCCTGATTAATCATAAGGCATAGAGTTGTCATCCTTATTTAATTAATCGTTGTTTCTTGATATGTGAGATGACTAAAAATTTTGATACCCCGTATCAACTGCATGGCCATGCTTTTCCTTTCAGTCATTCTCATCAAGTGGCCCAAACTTATGCATATCCCATACCGTAGTATATGGGATAAATCCCTCATACGTCTCTCGTATCACCCATATAACCCATCCCCAAGCCAATCATAACCGTTATGGTTACCCTATCACAGATAACGTTAGGTTTAGGTCAAACTCGGATATTGATTATACTGTGATCACAGAGACCCTTTGGTCTAAGGATACAATGACAAGCTACGACAAACCAGTATGTTCATGAGAGTATCCATGTTGCATATTCAGGTCGGGTCGTCCAATATCATTTCCCAAATGATATCTATGATCTGACTCCGGCAATCCCATTGCCAATGATCAATAGAGCGTGATCGTAAAGAGTCATTCTCATACTGGTCGCTTCCGATGAAGCTTAATTGACCAGGGACCATTCAAGTATAACTCATACAGATCTACAGTTCTACTATTAGTGATGACACACTTAATGATATAGATCGAATTATACTTAACTTATTACTACAACACCTTAGTAATAAAGTGCCGATTTTATTTCATTGATAATGATGATACATAGACATAGACATAAGTAGAATTGGACTAGGGCACAAATCCTACACAATTTGCATACGATGAATTGATTGTTTGTATGTTGATGAGTGAAAGGCTTGTAGTTGAGTAAGTAATTGAGACATGTGCATGTTCGTTTGATTCCACTTTGTTCTTATCTATGTTTTTGGAAGTAGCTAATTCATAGTAATAATTTAGGTTTGGATGCTATACCCGAAAGGGATAGTGGCAAACTGAACTAAGTAGAATCGAGGGATCGGTCTCTTGGAGTCGATCGCTTGGCTTGAAAATTTTGTTGATAATGTTGTTAGCTTGGAGTCGCAACGTTTATGAGGTGAACACACACTTGCATTGAGTGACATAGTGTGAGTGTGGTAGCCCTCGTAAAATAGTAAGACTCGTGTTAATTAGGTCGTTCCCAATATCGAGAGATGTTGCTCGGTATTTAAAACATAGGCCAACGAAATGCATGCTAGTTGTCAATGTCTCTTTGATTGTTTGATAGTCTTAATCATGATGTTAGTTCCTTAGGTTCTCGAATCCTTGACTTCCAACCATCCATCTACCATCCGCCCCATTGACCAACACCTAACCTAGAGTGGTGTAGTTCTAGTGTAGATTTAGTTGCTTGCTAGTTTTAATCTAAAAATCTCACCCTCTTGGGTAATTTACTTTTTAGAGTCGTTTCGGGAAAGAAGGCATAAAATGTCTAAGTAATCGAACCCTATTTGGCCCCTGTGGATTCGACCCGAACTTTGGCCAGAATATAAATTTACTTGATAACACTCGCGTTCTGATCCGTGAAGACCTGAGGTGTGTGCAGTGCGTGCGCGCCTCTGCGGCCCATCAATAATCCTACTAGTGTAGTTACAATACAAGTACAATTACTATGTTATGCACGTGTAAGTTTTATGTACCGAAATTCAATTACTACACGAGACTATGAAAATGTAGTTATTTAAATAGTATATGTTTCAAAATTGTTGCTCGTTGTTTCGATTGAGAATAAGTCATTGAAACACGCAAACGATCGGGCATCTGCAAAGTATTTGTATTAAATTACAGTATGATGTAAATTATATATGAAGTAGACAGAACTAAACTGATTCGATCCGATTGTCGATTTCTTATATGGTAGATTGCGGTTTCATTGATTTGGATTAGGAATTCGCGATTTGTCTCGCATATTTAGGGTTCTAACTTATATTTGAACGTGGCGAATTTGAAAATCAGAAGCATGTGATGAAACATATGCGCGAAAGAGATTAAATACAAATATCAACTTAAAAAACAAGATTATAGTGCGAGTGTATAAAGTTGTGTAAGAAGTTGTTGTGTAATGTACCATTATGGAATTTGTAAGCTTGAGCTTACCACTTTGTTTTGCGAAACACATTTGTTTTTAAAAAAATTGTTAAGAGTATCCCTAAATTTAGAAATAAAAGTTTAGATTAATATTACGGTGTAATTTTGAATTTTCTTATTTTGTCGAGTTGCATATTAGTTACGATTCGCCAAAGAGAAAAACTAAATAGTTCGAATTGAAATTATTTTAGTTCTATTTATTGATATTTAAATTTTTAATTCTAACCATATTTTTTCATTGAAATAATTAATTTTTATTAAAGTAAATAGAAAATTCACAGTTTGAGATTAGAAAGCGAGCAGTGCCAACAACAAACAATATTATCTTTGAAGTCATTTCTTCAAGATTAATTTCATACAAAAGACTTGAGGTCTCTTAAATACTTCTTGGGGTTGAGGTGACGAGAAGCAAGAAAGGTAATTTTCTATCTCAAAGAAAGTATGTGCTTAATCTATTAATAATTTCATATAGAAGAGAAAGTTGGGAGCTAAACCATTACTTTTAAAATTATTATGAATTGCAAAAAATAGGAAATACTATACCATTTTAACAGTTGACACTAGGGTTGTTCATTGAGTCGAGTTGGGTATACTCGTACCGAGTCGTACCCGACTCGGTTGGTGTTGGGTACCAAAACCCAAACCCGATACTCGACTCGGTTGAGGAGCCGGGTAGTCGGGTTCGGGTAGACTCGGGTGTCGGGTAGAGTTGGGTATACCTAACAGACCCGATACACCAAACCTCTGCCCAATTTCAATTCACCACAAAATCAATCTCAATTCGAACCCTAATCCCTAATATTAAAAATCAATTCGAAACCCTAAACCACAATTAGGAACCTGATACACAAATTGAAAAATCAATTCAAAACCGTAACCGTAAATCCCCAAATTCATAATCCCCAATAATAATCCTCAAATTGTAAACCCTAATAATCCTCAAATTGAAACCCTAATCCCCAAATTGATTCGGTTTCCCAATTGAGAACACAGATTCAAATAAGAATTGAAAGAAATTTGAAGTCTATAACCCTAAACCCAAAAAAATTGAAACGTTGAAGAAAATTTCAAACCTTTGACGCCGGCGTTGTCTGACAGTGAAGCTTCAATCTTCAGCTTCACTGGCGAATCGAACCATTGATGAGTCTCCTCTCCACCATTACTTGATTTATAATAGTGGAGATGTGAATCACCAGCGGATCGATTCACAAAAATAACTCTGTGAAGAGACGAGACGAATTGGACGAGAAAGAAACGAGAGGGACGAGAGGGATGAGAGGGACGAAAGAGAGAACGAGGGCAACAGATGGTCGAGGTCGAGTCTGGGACGAGAGGGACGGAGGGTTGAGTGACTGAGTGAAGAGAGATGAGAGTTTGTTTTTTTATTTTTATTAATTCAGCAAAAAACGTGTGTGGAGGAGGAATTGGCCACGTCAACGCCATTCAACGGCTGAGATGAGTTCGTGGATGATGATCAATGGTGAAGAATCAACCACGTCTCCAACTCATGACATTGAAGGACAAAAGAGTTATAAGCTCTCATTGAATCCCACATCGGAAGCGTATGAGACTCAATGAGAATTTATAAGCTTCTCTTCTCCTTTAGTTGGCATCACAAGTGGGCTGGGCTTGAGTCTTGATGTTGGGTTGGCTGACTCAATTATTGGGATGGGCTGGAGGCTGAAGGGATGGGCTAGGTCAGGTGCAACCAATCAATCTTAAATTTTTATATATATAGTCGGGTTGTTGGGTACCCGGCGGTTTACACAATTGGACCCAATACTCGACTCGGTTGGTTTGTCGGGTGGTCGGGTATCGGGTCAGTTGGGTATCGGGTTAGTCGAGTCGGGTGTCGAACGGGTCGAGTCGGGTATCGGGTTACCGGGTAAAATGGACAGCCCTAGTTGACACCATCCTTGTTATTTTCGTTATATCAATAATCTGGAATGCTATCCTCAACTAATAAACCAAATAATTTTTTTGGAGAATACGGATTACTCCACACAAGTTTAAGTTTCCATAAAAGTTTAGGAATCAAATGTTGAAAATGAAGACTATTTTTGAAGGATAGCGTTACTCCCAAATCATGGATAATATAAATTTCACATTTTCCTTTCCCTCGCAAAAGCAGGGAAGTGAAAGAGTACTGTTCACTCGACTCCACTGATTATACATACACACAAAGATGCATGTCCAAAATTTTCTGTTACAACATATAAATCCCCACATTTCCAGCGCACCTTAAATCTCAATAAAACAGTTCACAAGATTTTGAGAGATCTGATAAGTTGGTGTTTTAGTAATGCACACTCATTGCACATTTCACGATTCACAATGACTCTGGACTCATAGATGGTCTGAGCTTTGACGGCATTTTCGCAATCCTGCCACCAAATCTGGAACTTACTTTAATCTTGGGTGAAATTGACATCTGATTCAGCGCCTGATCAAGACCTTGCTCATTGAAGCTCATTGACATTACTTCCTCTATTAGAGTCTCGTCGTCTAGCTCCTCGACATCTTCATCACTACTACCTTCACTGTCATCATCTTCATGTTCACCATCATAATTACTTTTGACCATCGACCAGTAAATGAAGTTCTTGCGAATATATCTTCAGGTAGGGAAAAAAAGAATAGCAAGTATTAAGACAATTAAAAGCAATATCACTGAAGTATTTACTGTTCGAAGACACCACTCAATCTGAGATAAAAGTAGGATATCGATAAACCTAGAAAACATTTAGAGCTAAAATTTATATAGAAGAGCACAGTAATTCCATTGAGAATAAACAGCCTCTAAGAAAAAAAAGTGAAGAATAGCCTCAGGCTATTTCAAGCAAGTAAAGAATGTTCACCTGTCACTTTTTTTCAGTAGACATGGGTCAAATGGGAAAAACATGTCAAGCCTTTCCAATCCGCCAAAAGCTTTAGAAAGTTCGGACTCCAGCATGTCGTTGAAAATGAATTTCTCCAAGACAGTGAATAGATGCGATGATTTGGCCTGTTGAAGGAATTCTTGCACCACTGAAGGAAGGCAAACCTGTTGAAAGATAATTAAGTAACTTACTATCAATGATTGAACATAAGTCAGATGAGCATGATTGGAATGCAGTAACTGGAGAAATGTAGAGTTAGAAAATCACGAACATGTTAATATTATCTCAATGTCCTACCTGCAATGGATCCAATTTATGTTTCAAAATTTGATCGATAGGCATGAGTAGGAGCTGTGTTTTGAGCCGAGGGACATTCATTATTGATCTCAGACGGAAGCAAAGTACGTACATGATAGCCTGTGACAAACAAATTGGTTCTCAATATATATTTCAAAAGTGAAGATAACGAAGAGAAATAAACACACATTTTAGGGTAAGTTGTAAAGAACTTGCTTCCCTAAAAGCAAGAAAGTGTTGGTATAGTTGAAGGTGTAGATTTTAGGAAATTACTAGAGCAGTGATTCCATTGAAACAAACTAACTAATACACTTATTTACACAGCATAAAGGACAGAAACAAATCGAAGAGCCCAAATAAACTTGTCTCAAACTCCTCATTTCAGAGAATTCAACAAGGACACGTCATTTACCTGGCATCCAGAATAAAAAACTCGATAAGCTTTAGGGTCTACATCACCACCTCCACCATGGACTCTGCAGTATTCCACACACCAGTCCACCAACCTACCACCACACCAACATAAATATATTAATATGATTCCTTATTTCTATAGTTACATAAATGTACTGAATTTAATTTTAAGAACTAGGCATGTTTCTCAAACCAGACCTTTGCAACACGGTTGTAACAAGAGAGGTTGAGAGAAACTTTGCACGGGCCAGATAACTAGCAAGATAAGCAACAGCACTCATCCTACAAAGAAACAAAAATGAATTATAGATAAAATTTGATGGCCTTAATGTAAATCTACAAATATCAACTATTATACGCTAAAATACAAATGAAGTTCATTTAGTTATCCGCGTGACATTATGCTAAATGTCAAACAAAACCTTTCCGACACAGCTCTTACGTCAGCGTGTTTAAACAAACCTTTTAAGTTATTCTTGTAAGTCATTCAATATTTTTGTTGTAATTAACTGGCCGGCAATTGTTAGGCAGCATGAGTATTTGTAGCAATTACAGGATATACATATGATTCTGTGTTCAGACTGGCACGGAATCAACAAACTAAAGCATTGGAAGGTCATTAGCACTTTGGCAAGTCCAACACAGCCCTAACTATTGCTCAAACAACTTTGGCTGAAACTGAAAGTGACTTTCTTGACTTCGTGTTTAGATTTTGGTTCTGAGGCTGTGTGAGCCAAATTGGCTAGTTAATCCTAAGTGGTGCGTCAAGTCTGACTCAAGTACTTGATCAAGTTTCAAGCATGACTATGCAATATTGCCAATCAAGTTCCAGTAGTTCATAATGTTCACTCAACTGTGACAAGCTGTTCACGTAAAACAACTCAAACAAGGTTTGCAGCAGAGCATCTATTCAACTGCAGAGTTCAAAGGATAACTAGAAAAATATACATATAGCATCTCTTAATTTTCATCGAAATTGGAAAAAGTGAAATGGTCTATGATCACAACATCAGATGAATGACATCACCGAACCAACGGAGTAGGAAAATAATTATCAGTATTCTATAGGACCCCATCAAATCACCTGGTAAGAGGGGAGTGAACATTGCAGACGAAGGTATCAGCCAGTACAGAGGCAAATTTCCCCCCACAGTTTTCAGGATCCAGTGCACAGGCATAGAACATGACAAACTGTAAGAGCATCAACAAATTAACCTATGAATTTCGTATGACAAAATTTTTGTAATATTATGAGACAAGATGGCATGTCAGTAAATGCAACAAAAATGATAAAAAGAGTTATCTGAAGCCAACGATCAATTACCTGGGCAAATTTGGACTTGTATGTGTTAAGAATGGTTATCTGGAACGACTGCAAAAGAGTTTCAAATACCTTTCGCGGAAGAAAACAAAACAAGACATCAACATATTGCTTAAATGGAAGCACAAGCAAGATCTAGAAATTTAAGATGAAAAAATACCGCATTCAGACGACCGCTGGCTGCACAGGATTCAAGATGTGCAAATGTTTGAACCATCAAACTATCTAATTTTTGAGCAATTACGTTTCCACTTAAGCTCTTCCAACTCAAAGAATCTCCTGAAAACTGTACATAAACTTATATCAGCACAAATAGTAGAGAAATATCAAATCAATTGGAACAGAACCATATCAGTTGAACTGCAAGGATTCTTTATATATTCTCCAGACAATACAGAAGAGTTTTATCTTGAACCCAATAAATATTTGATGTTATAACCAACAATGCTATTTGTTTACATACATAACCCGGCAATAGTTGGATCCTAATGCATTGGATCGCCGCTTTTTATAACCTTAGAGCTAAAAAGTTCAGCATGAAATAGAAGAATAATTCACCAAGAAAAAATACAGAGAAAAGCACAGATGCATCATAATAAGTACCTGCTCATCATCTTCTATGTCATCCATATCTTCTAGCTCCATCTCAAACATGCCTTTACCAGTGTCATCTTGTAAAATGTCATCCCATCCTATCTCAACCTACAAGCTCAAATACATAAATACTAATTGAAATACCATTTCAAGACCCTAATTTATAAGGTAATAATAGTTGTACTTACATCCAATTCTATCAGCACATCCACCACTGCCATGAGTATCGTGCTTCCAACAAGTTCTCCCATTGTGCCACTCTCCAACTTGAACATATTCTCCACGTATATCATGGCCTCCTACAATAAGTTATTACTACTCAATGTTCAACATTATGAATCTGTAAATGGTATGATTTTTGAGAAACCAGATATCAGCATGTAAGAATTTGAAATTAGAAGCACCGAAGAATACTGAGCAACAAGCAAATGCACTTAAAAATACAGTGTGCTCATTGGGGCTCACATGCCCTGTATTATTATTTTTCTTAAAAAATAAAAGTACAAACAATTATTGCAAAGTTCTCATTGCACTCCTCATGCACATACTGGTGTCTTTGTCTAGTTTACAGCAAATATTTGGAAATACTTGAATACATACTGGTTAGTACAATCAGTGATGCCTTTAGCAATATTAGAACCAGCAAAATCATTACCTCTAAAACTCATATGCTACTCCATGTGTATTTAAGGAATTGAAGCCATCTTATGAAGCATTTTTTTCTAACAAATGATAAAATGTTAGCATGCCATGAATGTTCATGTCCTGTGCAAATATAAACTCCAATATGGCAATATCTCAACATCCAACGAAGACTGAGATGCTAAATTAATGTATACATACTTGAATATCATAGTAAGAGGAAACTTGACCCGTACGTACAGCACCTTAACTGCTATGCCAATTGGGTCAACACCACATTACTACCTCCAACATAAATTAGCATAAACAATAACTATGTTGTACTTGTACATTGTAAAATTTACACCGCATTCATTCCAAACGGTACCTCACTGGGTAAACAGTAAAATTATACATTGACATAATTAGGAATCTTACAGGTTCCATGACACTGACATGAATCATCTCCCAAGTCTTTTTCTAAAATATTGGCTCAACAAACTTGGGCATACTGCAAATCACTAGGGTTCAAGGTCAAGCACTCTAACAAAGAGATCATATCTTGTATTGAACAAATTAATTCGGACATAAGTTTACTTGAAAAATCAAACAACCAGAGACTTGAACCTCACTATGAGGATCATCTCTTGGAATCCTAGAGATCGCTCAGTTACACAAAAAAACAGAGATATTGCTGCCCTCTTTTCCCGCCATTGATCTTCTTTTATTTGTATTCAAGAAACCAAGTGTGAAGAGTTCTCTCAACTTCAATTCAGGACTTGTGGATTCTCTCGAGAATGGGATTTCTTCTTTGCTCCCGTCCAGGAAACATCTGCCACTTTAGAATCCGTTATCCAGCATTTCGCTCTGACATATTTTGCTGGCTAAGATCGCTCTCAATTTTGAAGATGTTGTGGCGTCCCCCATCAATCACCTTCTTCAAAATAAAGCATTTGGGTTTAACAATTCACTTTGATCATAGACTGGACAGGAGCAAGATTCAGGTCTCGTTTCAAGCCTGGAATTCATCTACACGTCGAAACAACCCCAGGACGTTCTTACACCAGCTTTGATCTTTTCTTGGTATCACATATCTACATTTTTGTCTGTGTCAAAGGTGGTACCTTGTGGGTCTGGATAGTTTTTCAGTATCAGGATAGCTTTATGTTTCCTAATGGTATTTTCTTTGTATTTATGATTGTACAATTTATTTTGATGCAATAATACTCAGCTTATCAAACAAATTATCTCCCAAGAGTAATGCACACATAAAAATCAAAAGGAAGTTTTAACAGGGCTGTCATTTTGGTGGAATCATACCCATCACTAATAAGTAACACGCATCATGAGTTAGTGAATACTGCAATTAAGATGAACAACTTGACCAAGTAAAATATCACTATTACAGTCAACTGAAATTTTGCAAATTTGCATCCATTGTTCTATGAAAGATAGATCATGTGTGATGCAAGGGACCATAACATACAAAATCTACGACAAATATGTTAGTATAAAAAATCATTGCATTCGCGTGGAAATATGTTTGAAAATGTATGAACACTAGAAAATTAGGTTGTTGGATGAACTCACCCTCTCCTTTGAATAAAGGTTGGGCCTGTTCCAAACAACAATTTCCAATAGTCTCAATGGGGATAGAGGAACCAAATCTGCAATATCTTTAAAAGCCGAGTGCACCCTAGAGAGAACTTGGTCCTTCTTTGCAAGACCACGGGGAACCTCCAGTAACTCTAGAAACGAAAAGGGAGGCTTAAAGTTGTTTACAAGCATTTCCAAGCATGAATCGAGATATTTTCCATTTGTAGCAGCCTGCAATATCAGCAAATGAATAAAAATGGCAAGGGATACAGTGCACTGTGCTTCAAACATTTGAAGTGACCAGATGGGTAGGTAGGAACACAAACTGACATACCAATGATACAATCACTTCGAGCAATGCATCCATTATATCAGGTTCATAGTTCCATATCCTCATTGCAAAAATCTGAAGAGAAAAAAGTGTGGAAGGGGATAAATTTTACCACAACAATAACATGACCTAGATAATGCATCCAAATTGAATCATTTTTACTTACAGAATCAAGAAGAGACTTGTGATAAGCAATGTCTACACAAGAAACTGCCCCAGAGAGAGCCTTCAAACTTGTCTGTCATGTCAAATAGGTACAAACATGTATAAATAATTAAGTTGAGACATACACTGAAGTCCCTATCTAATGTTAAAATAAAATTACCATCAAAGACCTACCACAAGTAGAGCCACTTCATCAGGGTACAGACCTCTCTTATGGTGAAATAGGCCCACAAGCTGGTTATATCCATCACTGTCACCCTACACGAAATGAATATTCCTTAACAAAACTAATAGGCAGCCAAATACCAAAGCATGCAGTGATGGGAAAATGGATGGATAAAACTTTGGTTGAAGAAATTTGTTTCCAGCGTACTTACTGATGTGACAGCATTAAGGACGTCCCTAACATGAGAAACTAACTGTGAATCACTGTAAGTAGCATCCTCCATTTCATGAAATCCATACTTGCCATTCGCTAATTCCACACCCATTTTGCCTAACCCAGAACCTACTGATCCTCTTATTCAGACAGGCCGGGGTCGGGTGGGGTGTGATATAGAAAGTTAACTCAACCTGAAAATCATATAGGATAACTGTAATTAACATAATTATAACTTGAGCATGGCGGCATAAACAGATTCTTAAGGGAACATGTGAAAATTGTATTGTAGGGAGATGCACAAGATCCATGGTTTCAATAGGTGAAATCGAGAATCAACTGTGAGGTGTAAGCCTTGATAATAAGAACAATGAATTCATAAATCTCATACAATGAATTGGTCAGCTCAATGGTTCAAGTTCGAATGAGTTTTAGGCCGATTTTCAGTTATCATTCATTGTTATTCAGATATACTGAGTTCTCACTCGGTCAACTCGGTTAAACATAGTAAAAAAGGTCAACTTTTAATTATATTATACATGCTTTAAAATTGTTCTGCAGTCGGCTAGTTCTCTTCTCTTTCATGTGGAGTGGACAAATGTAGACATTTTCTTAACTTGTTTATTATGTTATTTTTCATTCTTTTAACTATGGCTAGTAATTTTGTTTTAATTTATTACGTTGCTTGGAACCATCGTATTTTATCAAAATAGTGTTATTGCTGTCAATAATATATATTTATTAAAATGCATATATTTGTTGCCCCGCCAAGTTTTTGACTATCCCAAGTTTTATAACCGTAGTGTTTATAACAAAAGGTGGTCTTTTAAAGCGACCAAATTTGTCCTCATATATGAGGCGTGAGCCTCATAAGCCTCAGGTACTTAAGGCTTGTAAGCCTTAGTGGAGCCTCAGTAATGTAAGGCGTAAGCATTACAAGCGACTTTTCACCGTCTCGAGAAGGGTGTCAAGGTGTTGCCTGAAGAGCATTTTTAAACCATGACGAGATCATTACTACTCTGTTAGACCTACAAATGTTTTTGTGCTGTTAAAGTAATCTGATCATTAAGGACCGTGAACAAATACATAAATGAAGGATGTCATAAATTGCAGTAATAGCATGTGGTAGTTAGTGAAAAAACATCATATCTTAGCGGCCATACCAATTTTTTTTGTAATAAAATGCAAAACCCAAACTTGAATCACAAATCAATTGAGGTCAGCTCAAATTTAAGCAACAGCCTGTAAGAATTTGACGAATGTGTGTATACGAAACGAAACACAGACCTAAAAGTGAAAGTGAATCAAAGTAGTGTAAGGTCAGTTCAAATTTCAAAACTAGACAACAGTAGTCGATCAAAGAGACATGGAACTCACAGAGAAGTAGGAGGTGGGTCTAGGCTCCGCCGGCAGAGTTCTCGTTCCGTGTCGGCTGAGAAAGAGGAATTGTTCCAGCAAGAATGAACCCTATTTATATACCACACTTACTAACAACCAGGTTTGTACCAAAAGACTAATATACCCCTATCTTGGACCTTTGGAAGTTGAAACGACTATCCTATTCCTAGGAAGGATGATCCAATTCGAGTCCAGATGCTCCAGCTTGAATTTGGGCTTGATTTCCGGACTCGATCTTGTCATTTGGGCCAGATTGACTATGGGCCAACACAGCACCGGAGTTAAAAGTACCGATAATGGCCTAGGATAGGAATTTAGGGATGGCAATGGGGCGGGTTCGGAGTGGATTTTACCATCTCATCCCATCTCCGTCATAAATGGGGCAGATTCGAGGCATTTCTAACGAGGGAGTGGATTGCTCGACGGGTACGGGGATTCCCTGTTTTCTGTTTCCAACCCAAAATAATGTTAAAACATATTTATTTTTTAATAAAATTTATATTAAAAATATATTTAAAAATACTGTTATTTCATTAAATATGTAATATAAAATTTATTTTAATGAAAATATATATTTAAATATATATTTTTTATTAAATATGCATGTTAAAATATAATTTTTGATTAAAATGATATCTTTTTAATATATCGAGACGGAGCAGGGCACAGTGGGCGGGGATACCTTGCCCCATCCCCACCCTGTTCTCGTCCGGATTCAGGGATTTCCCACCCGATTTCCGTTCAGATTCAGGAATCCCTGTCGGGGACGGGAAAAGTTGCCATCCCTAGATAGGATAGGACTAGGAAGCAAGTCACATGGTACGGGGAACTGGCCGTCACATCCAGTCCACGATAACATAAGGGTAAAATTGAACCATACAGTCCATGCTATTGAACCATTTTTTTCTTCCAATCTCTCTTATCCTCCTTTTGTTAAATGGGTAAAATTGAATCACTCCTTTTCATTGTTTTAAATTTATATTATGATAACCCCTAAATTTAAACTTATTTGAATTGTATAATAACAAGCTTGAACAAAATAGGAAATAAATATTGATGATTCTTAATGATATGGTTGAATTTAGGACTGTTCAAAGCCGGTTAACCGGAATCAGTGATCAGAATCGAAAACCGCACCGGTCACCTCCAGTTTTCACTATTTGAAATCGTGATCGGACCATAATTGCACAACAACCGAACTTTTGGGTAACCGGAAAATTCAGTCGGTTTTCTTGGTTAGCCAGAATCAGTTTAAACTTTAAACTATTTCGAATTAATTTTTCCTATTTAGAATAATTAACCCTTAATAAATCAAATTATACTATGAAAGCGAAAAACAATTTTATATACCTAATTCTTTGCTCTAATCTTAAGAGGACAAGCAAAAGATTTGTGATGAAGGAAGCAAAAACACATCTTATCTATAAAGAGAGGAAGAGAATTGTCTTATCTGGTCAATGTGAGACTTTGAATACATCTAAAATAAGTAGTGTTTTGAGTAAAGCATGAGTATCGTATCCACCAACACTACTAAGTTTAAATATGACTAAAATATGTGAGCAATTTAAATAGTTGTCTTGGTTCAATAGTTAGAGAGCTAATCTACTACATTGGAGGTCTGGTCGGTTTCTCGGTTCTCGATTTGACTTGAGCCCCCTAGTTGAGTTGAGTTGACTTGAGGGTATCAAATAAATCTCTCGTATTAAAATAATGGGTAAGCCTCACAAAGTTATAGTTAGGTTTACACATTTTGCATGCAGGTGCATGTAAGTTAAAATAAAGTAGGGTTAGTTACGATTGGTTTTGTGTCAAGTTAGACAAAATGGTTTAGTTTCAGTTAGTTTTTAAGGTAAAATGACAAAAATGTCATTCATTATCATTCAAATTTCAAAAGCACGCCCCTCACTATTTTGGTTCTTGTTCTTGGAGAGCTAAAGCATCCCCGCGCCGACCGCCTCCACACCAACGACGTCGACTGCCTCTGCACCATTGCCGCCAGCCACATTCACGTTGTTGGTGTTCCCTACGAGTCAAGCGCAGCGGAAACTAGATTGATTGACCGGAACCCCTCAAGGATCTATTGCTAACTACTAGATGAATCACATCCTAGAGTAGAGTTGGAAACTTTACCTCTTGGAACGTGTGAGAATCCGATCGGGAGACTTGTCCTCTACGAGTGCACACATAACCGGGGTTCGAACCTTGCGAAGCTAAGACCTCCAATGGAATCACTAGCTTCCTTTAGTGACCTCTCTTTCTCTCTTTTTCTTCTAATCCCAATGAAAGACTTAGAAAAAACCTTTTGGGTGAATAGCAAATGTGCTCTATGAAGTTTATGGAGGCTCTCACCCCAAGCCTCTATTTATAGGCTTAGGTGAGGGCCTCTAGGGCTCAGCCCGTCAGCCTATGGTGTCGATTGACACCCCATTGGCGACGCCTCTGATCGACACCCCATTGGCGACGCCTCCGATCGATACCACCAAGGTGTCGATCACCACCCCATGTGGCGTGCGTCGATCGACACTACTAAGGTGTCGATCACCACCCACTGGCCACACTTCTATTCCATCCATATGGGACCTCTTGAGTCCTATCGAGAAGTTTCGGTTCTTACTAAAGAAATTTTTGAGGGTTCCAATCAATTAATTTCATGCACATACAAGAAATTAACCTCAAAATTCCATATAAAATAAGAATCTTATATGATCATTAATTGAATATAAGATCTAGGCTAGAAAAACAAATATGAAAATATACCTTTGTTTTGAAATTCCTTGTCACTAAAATTAATTTAGTGACCTCTAGAGAACGTCCACACAGGAAGAGCAATCCGAAGATACTTACTACGATCTTTGCTAGAAGACAGAAGCAAGCAAAACGGGGAAAGAGAGAGGGGGGTGCCGACCGGCCAAGGAGAGAGAGAGGGGGGGCTAGGGTTTTTTTTTCTTGAAAAAATTTCTTATGATTAAAATTTGAAAATTTCACCTTTTATATCTCTTTTTTTAATTTTTAAGTAATTAAAATCCTTAATGGGCTTAAAGCCCAAAGCTTATTAATTAATTAAGTAGATAAGCTCATTCTCGCTTAGCCCAATCTGGCTAGGCCTATTTATCTGAAATTAATTAATTAAATCTATTGGTTTAGGTTCTAATTAATTGGTCCAGCTAAATCGTTCTTGATTTCCGGTTTAATCCTAAACCGAAATCGGTCTAATTCGGTTTAATCCAAAACCGAAATTTATCTCTCTCGTGATTCATTTATATGATTCCATTCATTTTACTCAACCTTTAGTGTGTGACCCCCTAAGCTCACGGCACGTTGGCAGACTGGTAAAATTACCATTTTACCCTTTCCATCATGAGTGGCCTCTAGCAAGACATCATGATTACCCAACGCTTGTGATTATCGAGATTTCGACTTAACCTTGTCGTATATGAAACTATCCTTTTATCCTCTTAGACCATCACTTAAGGATGTTTCACAGCTTAAGTGTGATTTTATCTGATCTGTAGATCTATTATTATGTGTTGAAACATCAATGATACAAATCAAATCATACTTAAGATATTACTACAACACTTAGTAATATAAATGCCGATTTTATTTCAACTTATAAACTCATTACATTAGTAGATTGAAAATACATTTTGCTAGGGCACAAAATCCCAACAGACACAAACCGCCATATTTATATTTACAAACCAAATGAATGCAATACAAACTATAAGGTGTTGATGGGCTAGGCTATACATCATGTGATCTAACTTAGCATGTTGCAAGCATATCATGTTATCAAATAACCTCATGTTATCAAAGTGGTATCGATCGACACACTTGACTTGGGCGGAGAAACCGAGAAGAGGTGTCGATCACCACCCTAGGGTTTCGATCGACACCCTCCCCGACCAGACCCCATTTTCGGTTTTCCCGAGCATGATTTTCGATCCGATTTCACTCGAATCAATTCCCGAATCCCAGGAATGATTAGACACCTTTTACATAAATGTGAAGCCGAAACAACACCCAAAAACATATAAAATCCCGACTTTATCCGAAGAACGATCAGGATCGGATTTTTATCATGTCATGAGACCTAATTAAGAGAAGAAGTAGAGATTCATGCATAAATCAAGCATGACAACAATCACATATCATCAAGCAAGCATTCTTATCACAAAATCATGCAAGATGATTTATCTAGAGAGCAACCAGGCTCTGATACCACTGTTGGGGTTCCCTACGGGTCAAGTGCAGCGGAAACTTGATTGATTGACCCGAACCCCTCAAGGATCTATTGCTAACTACTAGATGAATCACATCCTAGAGTAAAGTTGGAAACTTTACCTCTAGGAGTGTGTGAGAATCCGATCGGGTGAATAACAAATGTGCTATATGAAGCTTATGGAGGCTCTCACCCCAAGCCTCTACTTACAGGCTTGAGTGAGGGCCTCTAGGGTTCAACCCGTCAGCCTATGGTGTAGATCGACACTCCTCTAAGAACAGAGGTGTCGATCGACACCCCATTGGCGACGCCTCCGATCGACGCCACCAAGGTGTCGATTGCCACCCCACGTGGTGTGCGTCGATCGACACCACTAAGGTGTCGATCAGCACCCACTGGCCACACTTCTATTCCACCCATATCAGACGTCTTGAGTTTTATCAAGAAGCTTCGGTTCTTACCACTGGTGTGTGATCCTGTAGGCCCGTGGCCCATTGGCAGATCGGCGTGAAACGTCATTTCACCCAATCTATCACAAGTGGTCTCTAGTAAAACGTTGTGATTGCCCAATGTCCAAGAGGTATCCATTCGATATCTCATTCCTGTATCACTAACCCTTTGTTTGCTTTAGGCGTATGAGATCAAATGAGGTATAGAGCCGTCATCCTCATGTACTCGATCTAGTTCTTTGAGTTTCAAGATGACTGATACGTAATCGGTGTGGCCGCACACTTTCTCATTCATACTCATCAAGGGGCCCAGAACCATACCCTTCACCACGTCTCACTGTGGGGAAACATATCCCTTCGGAGGCAATGTGCGATCCCACTATACTTGATCTAAAAGCCAACGATGTCCGTTATGACTACCCTGTTACAGGCAGCGTTGGGACATGTCTAACTAGATGAGTGACGTGCATGTGAGCAACTCACTCCAAGGTATTAAGGCAGTGATCACACGACGACGGAGTATACGTTGGTGACTTAATCTATGTGTCATACTCCTAGTCGGGTCATCTTATATCGTCTCACAGACGATATCCGTGATATGACTCTACATCTTGATCAGCAAAACATGATCGTAAGTCATCCTCATGCTAGTCACTTATGTATAAGTATTCGACTAGGGATCCGTCAAGCATAATTTCATAGTATCTAAAGGCTCTACTATTAGTGATGACACACTGATAACTTTAGATAAAATTATCGCTTGACACATTACTATAACACAGTAATAATGTAAATGCCATTCATTGCTAAACAGAAGATTACAAAGAGAAGACTTGGACTAGGACACTAGCTCTTACACACGTCTCCTATAACGACGATGGCGCCGAATTCGTCCATGTCACTGCTGGAGTTTTGTGGAACATGTATGTTCTGATACATGTGACTTTTGTATGAAGCACAAAGTAAAGAAGATAGAAGAAGGAAATCGTCTAGGTGGAAATGAAAAATGGAAAATAAGGGGTAGGCACTCTCGGAAGCGAACGAAGCAAACAAGGCACTAACATGAAGTAGTTCATATGAGTACCTGACCTGAAATTCTTATTCTGCACAACATAAATTTATATGAATATTCTGACTGTGAGAAAATTACAATGTACACTTAGTTTCAGACACTTAATTGAAATTGAATTAAGGTTAACACTTCGTTTGTGAGTAGTGAATTGAATTGTTTGGACTTGCATATGATTACTCCAGTTTCTCTCTCGCTTAACCGCACTTTTTTCATTGAAAATTTAAAACCCTTCCCCGGTCAATTTTTTTTTTTCAGTTGTAACTATACACAAAATTAGGGAAATCCTCAATGTAACCATGTGTAACAATTCGTTAACATAACAAACATATAAAGCAAGCAAATCCTAGAAATAAATGGAGATATCCAAACTTAACCATGTATCAGAACATACATGTTCCACAAAACTCCGGTGGTGGCGTGGACGAATCTGGTGCCAACGTCATTACAGGAGGCGTGGACGTCGTCGGTGGTGTCGGTACGGAGACGGCCGGGGAGGGGATGCTTCAGGTCTCCAAAAACAAGAACCAAAATAGTAAGGGGCATACTTTTGAAATTTTGAATGATAATGAAGGGAATTTTTGTCATTTTACCTTAGATAGTAAATGAAACTTAACCATTTTGTCTAACTTGATACAAAACCAATCCTAACTGCCCTTAAAAAAAGATTTTAACTTAAATGTACCTGCCTGCAAAACTTGTAAACCTAACTGTACATTTGTAAGATTTACCCTAAAATCATTACTTATTCTTAAGGGAAAAGTTCACTTATCTCCCTCGTAGTTTATCAAATTTTCACTTAACTCTCCCAAATAAAAAACTCGTTATGTGGAGTCCCCGTGTGTTACAAACTTTTTACTTAGGTCTAACGGTGTTAGTTTTTGGTCAAAAATTCCAAAATGTTCTCAACTAACTATTCAATTTTAAAAATTGTGCCATTCATTCTCTCTCCATCTCTTTCCATCTCTTTCTTCAATTGGGACTCTCAGAAACTTCTCCGGCGACGGCGCCGGAGTCCAAACACCCAAAGGTCGATGTCCACAAGTTGGTTCACCACCGTCTTCACCAAAGTCTTGCTCACCTGAGAGGAGGCGACAGTTGAAGCCCAGAACAGATTTGGGAAAACCAGATCTGGGATTCGAGCTGGACGTCATTTCCAGCGGCCACGACATATATGTATATGTATATTGAGATATCACGCGAGAGGGATGCTGGCATCGATTTTGAGATCCAGATATGTGATTGGACGGTTGTGGTGGCTGAGCGGCCGATTCCAATGGCTATGCTAATATCGGAGTTGCGGTGGTCGGTCGCCGGAGGCGGTGGAGGGCGGTGGAGGGAAGAAGGAGTCGCCGGGACGACGACGAACACATATTGAGCCTCTCATCTTGTGCGATTTCGTCGAATTTATTGGTTGCGGTTGTGTCATTGAGTTAATGGTGGGTAAAATTTGGTTGTCGATTAAGAAAAAATTTATGCAAAGAGATTTGCAAAATGTGGGAAGTCCAAATGCACGCAATCTTGTGAGATTTACAAAATATGGTCACTATCCAGCAAGAATAAGCAAAATCTGAAGCCCCCGACCCAAATTTGTGTGGATAAAATAACATTTTTTAATGGTCCAAATTTCAACTGGCAAAACTCAGTAAAAATTTAACAATCCAATGAAGAAAAAAAATAGAGAACCACCTTTGTACCTAACCCACAAACAAATTTATTTTCTTTGTTTTTCAAGTTCAATCTATATTTTTTTATAAATCTAATAATTAAAAATAGAAACATGTTCTTGTGAGGTTTCTTTAAATCTTATGAGGTTTCTTTAAAGATTATGAGGTTTATTAAATATTGATGATAATGAGTATTTCATTATTTGCCACACTAATATTATTTAGATTTTGAGAATAGATTGAGCTTGAAGAGAGAGAGAAACAATTGGAAATGGAAAGAGAGAGAATGAGTGGCAAATTTTTTAAAATTTAATGATTAGATAAGGGTAATTCAAACATTTCATCACCAATATATATATATATATAAAGGGTATTTATGTCTTTTTTTTATAAAAATAGTTGATTTGTTGACCAAAAACTAACACGTTGAAAAATTTGTAAAACACGAGAACTCCACAGAACGAATTTTTTTCGGGAGAGTTTAAAATTCCGTAAAACATAAGGGAGGTAAGTGAACTTTTCGTCAACGCCACATACATTCCTCATAGTCTATCTCTCTCATTGTGACCTAGAAGGAGCATTCACGGAGACGTTACTCGCATTCTCATCAAGGACCTCCGAGTGCGGCGAGTCTTTTCTTCCTCCGGCAGAGCTCAAATCTTAGAGGTTAAAGTCTTAATCGGAGATAGGGATTTTCGCAAATCTCGGAAAGTTTCAGGTAAAACCCTAATCTATCTTTAGTTGATGAAAACACAGATTTTGAGATCGGGTTGGGTGGTAAGGAAGTTGGGGAATTGTGGTTTCTGAGCAATTTGTTAAGGAAATTTCTGGAGATGACAAGGATTTTGATTCGAATGGAGACGGGAAGATACCAGATGGGGTTGGGAATCGGAGTGAAGAAGATAATTGTAATTTCCGGGTTGGGATACGAGCTTTGCCGTCAATACCATCCTCGAAGCCACCACCAAGATCGCTCCTTCTCCATCAACAACCACCGAAATACCCAATCCCGAGCGACCCATCTCCAAAATTGGATAGCTGGAGAGCAAGTAACTCCCTCCGGGAGCCTCAGCTCAGCTCGACACGCGGCCCAGATTGATGGACAAGGACCGTGGCGGCGGCGGCCCCGGGCGATGAAGGTTTAAGATCATCAACTCCTCTGGCGGTGGTGGCTCATCGATGCCTCCACCCATGACGACCTCCAATCCTTGATAGCCTAGATCTGGGTTTCGATTAATAGGCTCGGCTCTTGCACCACAGGCGAGCGAGGGAGCCGTGCTCATGCAGCCTGGCGATCCTGAAGTCTCCGAGCATCTTGCAAAGGTCGGCGTCGCGGAGGACGTTACTGGCCTTGACGTCTCTGTGGACCACCACCTGCTCGTACCCTTCGTGGAGGTAGAGAAGATCCGAGGACAAGACCCAACAACCCTAAACCAAATTCGGGGCCATGGAGAACAACGACACTGCCGGCGGTACGACCCAGATCTGACGCCCTCCCTCTCACCCAGATCTGAGCGACTTTCTCCTCTCTATCCCTCTCACGCCGTTGTCTCCTCCGACTTGCTCTGGCTTGGGTTTTGCTCAAAAAATCGCTAAAAATTATGTACATAAAATTACAGATCTGTTTAAATTATAGTTACGACGGTTTTAGAGATTGGCTGATTTTTAAAGGAATTGAAGAATATGTTACAAAGAATGTTGAAGCGTCTTCTACGACATCTTGTATGACATTGTTGACGGCGTCTCGACAAACATCCTGATCGACAGAAATCAGGAAAGTGTAGTTTCTGCAGAAAGTTCGAAGACGATTAGGAAATTCCAGAACGACTCCGATTCTGGAAAGAAGAAAGATGGTGATTAAGAGGAAACCCATTAGGGTTAGTACTCATCCTCTATTGCTATAAAAGCTTAGGCTACCCCCTTAGCAATCGTGTGGTTCTTTATTTGTTTCCTAGCTATAATTTGCAAAACTCTTAGACGTGAAGGTTTGCGGGCTGAGAGATTGCGGATTGAGCTAAGGATATTGTGCATCACATAATTATTGAGAGTTAGGTGATTGAGGGTTTGCTGATCGCGTGAGTGAAGACTGCACGCAACCACCAAGTTCAACGGAGACTTGAACCGACAGAGCAAGGCGATTGCTCGAAGAGTGGAATCAAGACGGAGTCTTGGATTTAGGGGGAGACCCTGAGATAGATTGCACTGTAAAACGTAGCATAAAGTATAGATCTAGGGTTGATCACAGGTACTTGTATGTTCTGACGAATTACTGATAAGTGAAATCTTTCCACTAGGCTGAGAGCCCCCAGACGTAGGTGACGTTGCACCGAACTGGGTAAACAATCTGCTGTGTCATTGTTTATACCTTTATATTTTCTGTCCTGCGTTATCTACACAAGAAGTCAAACACAGTGTTATAGCTTCATACGTAACATTTTGTGTGACATCTTGCACGACTAGCTGATCAAAATTTCAATTGGTATCAGAGGAGGCACCTACAGGTTTAGGTGAGTTCCTAAACAAATATTTTGATCAAGATGGACAATACCAGAGAAGGAGGATCCATCAATCGACCACCTGTTCTAGATGAAAGCAACTACGGCTATTGGAAGGCTCAAATGTGTGCCTTCATGAAGTCACTTGACAACAAAACATGGAAGGCCGTGATCAATGGTTGGAAAGCTCCACAACTCAGTGACAATAATGGTAACCCTATCGGTCCAAAACCAGAAAAAGACTGGACTGATGATGAAGACGAAGGATCACTGGGAAATTCTCGAGCTCTGAATGTTATCTTCAACGGTGTTGACAAAAACGTATTCAGACTAATCAACACATGCACAACTGCCAAATCCGCATGGGATATCCTGGCTGTTGCATATGAAGGAACAACTAAGGTTCGAGAAAAAAACTGCAATACCTGACAACCAACTTCGAAGCCCTCGTCATGAAAGAAGACGAATCAATTGCAGAATTCAATGTTAGTATTCGTGATCTAGCCAATGAATCCTACTCTCTGGGAGAACCAATGTCTGATGAAAAACTGGTAAGAAAAACCTTGCGTGCTCTTAGCCCTAGATTTAAGATGAAGATCACTGCAATTGAGGAAGTTCATGACCTCAAGATCTTAAAATTCGATGAGCTAATGGGGTCTCTAATGACCTATGAGTTATCTCTGCCCAACATCGACAAAAGGAATAAAGGAGTTGCTTTCAAAAGCTCAACACACAAGCAACCAGAACCTGAGGATTCTGACTCCGAAGAAGACATCGACGCTACAATGGCCCTTCTCACAAAAAGTTACAACAAAGTCATGAGAAGATTCAGTCGAATGGGTGGACGGAATGTCACAACAAATGCCCGAAACAAAGCTCCACAAAAAGCTCAAACAGGAGGAAGTCTTGACACACCAAACAGGAGTAGAGAAGAAAAAAACAAGAACAAAGGACTTCAATGCCATGAATGTGAAGGATTCGGCCATCTTTGCAGAGAATGTCCAAATTTCCTCAAACAACAAAAAACGAGGATATAATGCCACCATATCAGATGATGACAATGAAGATAGTGGATCTGAAGAGGTAAGCAACTTTGTTGCATTCACTACTACTGTTTCTACATGTAAACTTGATAACTCTGCCAATGTCAATGATGATCTTCACCATCCAACTCCAAATGAGAATTGGACTAAAGAGCAACTAGTCGAGGCATACAAAAAGCTTACACACCAGATGGATCAAGGAAACTCTGATCCTTGACCAACAAGGAGAACGGATCATCAGTCTTACCAACGACAAATCTAGATTTCTAGAGACGATCGTGGAGCTAAAACGCGAAATCACCAGACTCAATGGAGAAATCAGTCTCATGACTAAATCGGTAAAGATGATGAATCCTAGCACAGAATGTCTTGACAAAATCCTATCAGTAGGAAAGCAGTCCAAGGATACAACGAGACTGGGGTACACACACAATATCCCCTCAACAACAGTGACAAAGTTTGTCCCACAACAAGCCATGGTTGACAAGAAACCACTAGATGCCCCAACACATCCTACAGGACGACCTACAACAAATGTCATGACATCGTCTACAACATGTTTTTGTCAAGCAACGATCAAAAGACATCCTCCACGCAGACAACAATACTACAGAAAACCAGCTTATCAATATCAGTGGATATGTCACTACTGTGGTCAACGAGGTCACATCAGACCATTTTGTTTTCAACTCCATGGGAGGAAGCAAGCTCAGCTACCACAGAAACAAAGGAGACATCAAAGGGATCTCTCAACTCCTCAGAAAACATCTCGCCTTGAATGGAGACCTAAGAATCTAGTCTATCGAGCTAATGTTGCATATACATCCTTAAGTGCTTCAACAAACAAAGACTGGTATCTCGATAGTGGATGTTCTCGACACATGACAAGTACTCCAGAGTTTCTTTCCAATCTCAAATTATATACAAATTGCTATATTACTTTTGGAGATGGGATTCGAGCTCGAATCATTGGAAAAGGAGTACTCAAGCATCCAGGAGCCACTTGCCTAACTGAAGCATTACTTGTAGAAGGACTTAAGGCAAATCTGATTAGCATCAACCAGATCTGTGATCTGGGTTCAGAAGTAAAATTCACTAAAGAAGCCTGTATAGTTAAAGACTTCGATCAAGGCACTATTCTACAAGGAGTTCGCTCAACGGATAATTGTTACATCTGGTCGCCCGAATCACATATCGAAGTAGCAAAGTGTCTTGTCTCCAAAGCCGAAGAAACCAAACTGTGGCACAGAAAGCTTGGACATCTAAATCTTAGAAGTATGCAGAAGGCAATCTCCGAATAGGCCATTACTGGAATTCCAAACCTAAAAATCGTGGAAGGAAAAATCTGCGGAGAATGTCAAATTGGAAAGCAAACCAAGATGTCACACAAGAAGCTGCAGCATATCACCACCTCTCGAGTGCTTGAGTTAATACATGTTGACCTCATGGAGCCAATGCAAGTAGAAAGTCTTGGAGGAAAACGCTATGTCTTTGTGTGTGTAGATGATTACTCACGATACACATGGGTTGGCTTCCCTCGTAACAAATCAGATACCTTCTCGATCTTCAAGAATCTATGCATCCAGGTCCAACGAGAAAAAGGGGAAACAATTGGCAAAATAATTCGCCTTCGTAGTGATCATGGTCGAGAGTTCGGGAACAGCAAATTTGCAGAATTCTGTAACTCATAAGGGATAGCTCATGAGTTTTCAGGGGAGAAAACCCAATGTTAAGTACTTCCATATCTTTGTATCCACTTGTTATATTCTGGCTGATAGAGAGCCTCGTCGAAAGCTTGATCCAAAGAGTGATGAAGGCATCTTCCTTGGTTACTCAAGAAATAGTTGTGCGTACCGGGTCTTCAACAAACGAACCAAGACCATGATGGAATCAATCAATGTTGTTATTGATGATGATTGTGAAGATGCCTCAGAAGATGCGACGGACGAAAATAGAGTCTATCCCAACAATGGTAGAAAAGATGCTATTACGGATGACAGAGAAGATGCTAGTAGCAAATCAGAAAACAATGATGCTAGTCCAAATGTCAATAATGATGAGACAATTCCTGAAACCAACAACAAGAATCCCTCACGAAGAATCCAGGCTAACCATCCTATCTCTGGAGTAATTGGAGACCTAAATAAAGGCATACAGACTCGGTCAAAGACTCCAGAAGACTACAACGAGGTGATAGGTAACATATGCTTCGTTTCAAAGACTGAACCCAAAAATATCAATGAAGCCATCAATGATGAGTATTGGGTCAATGTTATGCAAGAGAAACTAATTCAATTCGAGAAGAACCAGGTGTGGGAACTGGTGCCCAAGCCAAGTGAAGGAAATGTCATTGGCACAAAATGGATTTTCAAAAACTAGTCCGATGAGCTTGGCAACATCACTTGCAACAAAGACAGGTTAGTTTCTCAAGGGTATACTCAAATTGAGGGAGTCGACTTCGATGAGACCTTTGCTCATGTAGCAAGACTTGAAGCAATCCGTCTCCTACTAGGGATATCATGTCATCTACAGATTAAACTGTACCAGATGGATGTCAAAAGTGCTTTCCTGAATGGAGACCTCAACGAAGAAGAGTATGTGTCACAACCCAAAGGATTTGTTGATCCTCACTCCCCTGATCATGTGTATAAACTCAAGAAGGCTCTCTATGGATTGAAACAAGCACCAAGGGCCTGGTATGAAAGGCTCACAAAATTTCTAATTCAAAACGGCTACGCTAGAGGGGGAGTCGACAAGACTCTATTTGTGAAGAATGAGGATGGGAATTTGATGATAACTCAAATATATGTCGATGACATTGTCTTTGGAGGGATGTCAAGAAAGATGATATATCAATTTATTCAACAAATGCAATCAGAATTCGAGATGAGCATGGTGGGAGAGCTTATCTATTTCCTAGGCTTCCAAATCAAACAGCTAAAAGATAGCATCTTCATCTCTCAGAGCAAATATGCGAAGAATATTGTCAAGAAATTTGGGCTATAAAAAGCTTCACATAAAAAAACACCTGCAGCTACACATATCAAGCTAACTAAAGATGATCCAGGTGAAGCCGTCGACCAACACCTATACAGAAGCATTATTGGTAGTCTTCTCTACCTTACTGCCAGTCGACCTGATATTGCCTACTCTGTGGGAGTATGTGCACGATATCAAGCTAATCCTAAGGTTAGTCATCTCTCCCAAGCTAAAAGAATTATAAGATATATCTCTAGGACTACAGACTTGGGTTTATTATACTCATTCGACACATCCTCTACCCTGGTGGGGTATTGTGATGACGATTGGGCTGGAAACACAGCGGATAGGAAGAGCACATATAGAGGATGCTTCTTCCTTGGCAACAACCTCATATCATGGTTTAGTAAAAAGCAAAACTGTATTGCCCTGTCCACTGCTGAATCAGAGTATATTGATGCTGGGAGTAGCTACACACAACTACTATGGATGAAGCAGATGCTAGTCGAATATAATGTCAGACAGGAAGCCATGACTTTATATTGTGATAATGTCAGTGCCATCAACATCTCCAAAAATCCTGTCCAACACAGTAAGACCAAACACATTGACATTAGACATCACTTCATTCGCGAGCTGGTCGAAGACAAGAAGATCATCCTAGAACACATCCATACAAAGAAGCAACTTGCTGGCATTTTCACGAAGGCATTAGATGCGAGCAGATTTGAGTACCTCAGGTCATCACTCGGTCTGTGCACCATCAACGAGCAATAGAAGTTGCAGAAACGGTTGAGAGGAGTTAGTTGGTGCCTCTTCATGAACCGGTTCAAAATCCCAACACTTGCCATTGGGCCAAGCATGCCAAAAGCCCATATAAAGAAAGGAAAGGTCACAAGATACGCTCAGTCTCCAACAGATTTGATTTGAATCAACCTCTTTTCAAAATCAAAACCTAGTCTGCCTCTTCTCGTTTTCACTCTCATCTCTCTCACCTCTCACACTTTGCGACGAAAAGCCTCACTACCTACACAGACATGGTGAAGACTCGGAGCACTCTAGCACCAAAGAAGGCCACTGGTAGTCAACGATCCGAACCCAAGAAGGCAGAAGCAAAAAGCTCCAAGAGCAGCAATCCAAAAACCAACAAGCATGGAGTCCGAATCAAAGGACCAAAAACGCAGAAGAAAGCCGAGGAATCTCCCAAAGAAACCCCTGCGGAGAAAGCTCCAATACAAATTTTCTCCCGGATTCCCAAACGGTCTCGAACCGGAAGTTCCACATTCTCCATGACGGATCTAACAGGGCCAGAAAGGGAGACTGATCTTGGCCAAGGAAGTCGAGAAGCTTCCATGTAGATTGTTCCTGTTCCAGTACCATCAAATGTCCCAGGTATCGACTCCTCCATTATTTCAAACACGGATACCTCTAGAAATAGTGACTTGCTGGAATCGCTGCTGGAAAATCAAGACCCACCGCAAGAAGGTGTGATGGAGGAACTGATAAATCCTGAAGGAGATAAGGAAGACATGACCCCGGTCAGTCATGGGTTAGAGCGTATTGCTGAAGGAGAAGGAGAGGAAGAAGTTGCAACATATGTCATTCCTGAAGCCACACAGGAGGCTGTGGTAGAAGAAGAAGTCGCTGACTCAGAAGAATCCGAGGAAGAAGTTGAGAAAGAAGAAACCAGAGACGGGGATACCGATCTGGAAGAAGGAGAAAAGGACAACAGTGTCGCCGCTAATAACACAGAAGAAGCGCCCCTGGGGGCCAGAGAAGATGTAACAGAAAATGCTATTGAGACAGCACACACGGTGCTGTCATCCCTGAAAAAGAAGGTACTAGAAGAGAATGAAAGTCTAGCGGTAATGGTTGGAAAACTCAAAGAAACCAAGAAGAGAAATGAGGTAGAAGATGCTGGAGGCCCCAACAATAAGAAGAAAAAGATGTCCGTCAAGGAAAAAGGGAAGAAAGTTGTCTCCAAAAGGAGATTGGTGGATGAAGAAACGGATGACGATGTAGAGGAGGTTACTGCAAGGGAAGCAAAGAAGGGAAAGAGCCTGAAGACGGTCAAGAACACATCGAGTGTTCCTTACGACAATGTGTCATTTCACTCGGCAGACGGTGCAAAAAGATGGGAATTCGTGTTCCAGAGAATGGCGTATCCCGAGAAGACCCTTTCGTCGGAGCTGCTAGGACTAGAAGCCATTGTCCAACTCCTGGAGCAGGCAGAACTTATGAAAACCATCACAAACATTGGTAACCACTATCCCCTCTTAGTCAAGGAATTCATTGTTAATTTGCCTACTGGGTTTGGTACTCCGGATTGTGAGAAGGTATATGTCAGAGGCCTTCATGGAGAGAAAGCGTGTTCGTGGGGAGAAAGCGTGTTCGTTCTGTGCCTCCACCTGACCCGAACAAGGTCCTCAAGGACATCACCGTAGACAAAAGCATAATGTGGCCTACCAAGGGCACTGTGGCAGCCTCGGACCTCACATCCAAGTACTCCATTCTCTTTCGTATCAGAGTAGCAAACTGGGCTCCCTCCACACACGCATCCTCCATCAAACCTGAACTGGCAATACTCATCTACCAAATAGGTACTGGGTCTACACTTGATTTTGGACAGTTTGTTATTGATCATCTTATTAGACATGCCAGATCATTAGATGTGAAGATACCTATTGCCTTTCCCTCCCTTATCTCTGAGCTGCTTGTACATCAACACCCCGGAGTGTTGAAAACAACGGATAAGGTTGGAAAACGCGGAGGGCTGATCGTAGTGAGCCACAAGCTGTTTGAGGGCAAGCATGCTTCTGATCTTGTCAGGCCAGAAGCCAAGGCAACGACCAGTCGAGCCACAAGTGCCGCCCCTCCAACTAAGACCACCAGCAGGGATGCAATCATGCTTGAAAGAGAGATAGTTTTTCTGGACAAAGACATCATCAATCTCAAGACAGCTCTGAAGCATCTCTCCCAGCAGAGATCATACTGCGCCAACCTGCTGAAGTCTATGTCCCCTCCAGGCTCCGAAGATGATGACACCACCTCTTTACCAAATGCTGCTGAAGACGCTACTCAAGATGCCTCCACTGACGCTACTGACGAAGAGACTGCTAGTTCCAGCAGCAACGCTGTTTGATTTTTAGAACTTTCTGATTACCGAACAACTAAACACCTTTAAATTGTAATTTTTGTTGAACACTGTTTCACACTTACTCTCGACTGCTGATCGGGAGTATGTGTGAAGTTAAGTTTGTGTTTGTTTCTTATTACCCTGTTTGTTACAAATATTTGTTTAAATTTTGGCTCTTTTTGAGCCACCAAGGGGGAGTAAGATAGAGCTCATGATCACGATGATACGAGAAAGATAGAGCTGACGACGCAAAGACACGATGATACGCGCGGTGATACACACTATACGTAAAGGACGCTACGAGACGTGAAACGCAAACAAAGACTTGATGACTGCCGATCGTGTCCAATGACGACAAATGCGACGCAGAATGCGACGAAGAATGCTGTCCTTAAAAATAGCCAAAGGGGGAGATTGTAGTTACGACGGTTTTAGAGATTGACTGATTTTTAAAGGAACTGAAGAATATGTTACAAAGAATGTCGAAGCGTCTTTTGCGACATCTTGTGTGAAATTGTTGACGGCGTCTCGGCAAACATCCTGATCGACAGAAATCAAGAAAGTGCAGTATCTGCAGAAAGTTCGAAGACGATTAAGAAAATCCAGAACGACTTCGATTCTGGAAAGAAGAAAGAAGGTGATTAAGAGGAAACCCATTAGGGTTAGTACTCATCCACGATTGCTATAAAAGCTTAGGCTACCCCCTTAACAATCGTGTGGTTCTTTATTTGTTTCCTAGCTATAATTTGCAAAACTCTTAGATGTGAAGGTTTGCGGGCTGAGAGATTGCGGATTGAGCTAAGGATATTGTGCATCATATAACTATTGAGAGTTAGGTGATTGAGGGTTTGCTGATCGCGTGAGTGAAGACTGCACGCAACCACCAAGTTCAAGGGAGACTTGAACCGACAGAGCAAGGCGATTATTCAAAGAGTGGAATCAAGACGGAGTCTTGGATTCAGGGGGAGACCCTGAGATAGATTGCACTGTAAAACGTAGCATAAAGTATAGATCTAGGGTTGATCACATGTACTTGTATGTTCTGACGAATTACTGATAAGTGAAATCTTTCCACTAGGCTGAGAGCCCCCAGACGTAGGTGACGTTGCACCGAACTGGGTAAACAATCAGCTGTGTCATTGTTTATACCTTTATATTTTCTGTCCTGCGTTATCTACATAAGAAGTCAAACACAGTGTTATAGCTTCATACGTAACATTGTGTGTGACATCTTGCACGACTAGCTGATCAAAATTTCACCTCTCTATCCCTCTCACGCCGTTGTCTCCTCTGACTTGCTCTGGCTTGGGTTTTGCTCAAAAAATGGTTAAAAATTATGTACACAAAATTACAGATTTGTTTAAATTATACTTAAATTATGTATCAAAAAATTATGCTCAAACTCGTGCTAAGGTAGATGAATTGATTTAATATATGTTTTTAAAAAATAGAGATCTAACATGAATTCAATTTAGAGAGAATGGAGAGTGAGAGAATGGAAGATGGGAGGTTGAAAAAAGGGGCAATAAAGTCATTTCATTTGCATTTGGTTTGTTTTTTTTTTATTTTTTTATTCAAAAATACTAATATACCCTTAACCATAAAGTTAGATTTTTTTTATTTAATTGAGGGTAATAAAGTCATTTCATACTTCTTGTATTTTAAATTTTAATTATTTTATTTGTTTACTAAAAAAACAAATTTACCTTCAACAAATTTGTTTAATTGGGTATTCAATTAGGGTAAAATAATCATTTCATAAGTATCTCAACAATTACATACATTTTAAAATTATAACTTGAGGGCATTTTGGTCATTACAGAAATATTGATGTTAGATTTAACAGAATTTGGACTTAAGTGTTAACATTTTAAACTTGGGGGACCGAGAAAATTTTTTTCAAACTTGGGTAACTGATCCCGAAATGAGGTTTTGACGGGTGTACTGATCTGAAATTACCCGAAAAATATATTCAATGGCGTGTGTTTGAAAATTTAAATGACAATTAGAGGTATTTTGGTCATTTCACATTCAAAAACTAACGGATTGTAGTGGAGTGAGAAAAAAAGTTCTCAACTCACCTCTCAATGTAAAGTTATAGTCAATTGTAGTTGACAACTAAGCTATACTTAGGTGTGATTATCCCTTAATTTTTTATTATCTGAACATGTGAACGAGTGTTTTGGACGATGCTTTGTGTTTGGATGCAGATGTAGCACTTTTATTCTCTCTTTTTTTTTATCAATTTTAAACAACTTATCAATAACATCACTCCTAAATACTAACAAGTTCCATTTTATCCCTTAAAAAAAAACAAGTTCCATTTTATTTTATCTATTTTAAGGGAAATTTCTGATCACTACCCTCGAGTATACAACTTTTGCATGTTACTATCCTTACTTGATTTTTGTTGCACGTCACCACTATATGGTGTCATATAGTTGCACCGTCCATCACAGAGTTAAATTTGATGTAAAATATCTAAAATACCTCTATATTAAAAAAATATATATCTTTTGAACTTTTTTTTTCAAAAAAATATTTTTATCACATAAATAACAAAACACTTATTTTATCCACTCAATAACTATCATAATAACATATCCAATTTTATATATAAGAGAAATGCATGAGGCATACTGGTTGGATGCAAAGCAATGATTTCCATAACTCAGACAAGTATTTGCACAAATCAGACAAGTGTTTACGCAAATCAGACAAGTATTTGCACAAATCACACTCTGAATCATCGTTACACTTTTACCCTAAGCATTGAGTCTCCCTTCTAGGTTGGCATAATCACCACCGTTTCTTGTTATAGAAGTTGAAACCCGGTATAACGTGAGTTCATTCCACCTTCACTACACCCAGTTTCCCCCGATGTTGCCGTATTTCTACAAATCAACTAAGTATTTGCATAAATAAGAGAAGTATTTACATACAATACGAGTGGATTCCTTGCATCCACTCAAGTCAAATCTCTGCATTCAAGCCTGATTTTGTCCCAGTTTTAGATAGTTTTAGAGTTTTTTTGTATTACTGAGTTTTACAGGGAGGATGGGTAACACTGTAGGAAACATGCTAAAAAGAAGCGAAAATGGACAAAGAGGTGAGATTTTGGGATGAGATGGAGAATGAGCGGAGGGTGTGAGTGGCGGAGGACGACTACCACCACTCAGAAGCCCACAACCTCCAGTAGCTGGACACCACTAAAAGCGGAGTTGAATGTATTAGGAAAAGAAGGCAGACAAGAGTGGCGGAGGTCAATGTCTATCACTCACAAATCCTTGTCTGCCTCTAGAAAAAAAACGAATGAGAGAGGCAGATATCGTTGCCCGCCAGTCTCGCCCGCCACATATCATTAAAGTTTCCCGCCCAAATTGGGTCCAGTTTCGTTGACAAAATCAAGGAGGTGGAGGATGACCCCTACCGGTTGCACTCGTCACTCCTTTCCAGCCAATTGACCAATCTTGCGCGAGTCATATACCAATTGACCAATCTTGTGCGAGTCATATACATTGCATACAAACTTTAAATAAAGATATATTTCTAAGCCTAAATTAAAGAGAATCAAAAGATTTCAAACTTTATAAAAGGAAGTTTTTGCATTGGAGGTTGGGAAGGTCATTAAAAAGGGGTCGGAGTGCAGTGGCACCCTATAAACTAGAAGTGGTGGAAATCGATGTCTGACACTCTTGAAAATCGTGAATTTTGTCAAAATGCTTCTCCCATTTCGTGAACCAGTATAAATAGAGTAAGAGCTCTAAAAATTTGACACTTCTAATTGTCTATAGGCATAAAGAAGTCTAGAGGAGAAAGGTAAAGAGTTAGGAAAGGAGATTTGGAGAAGAAGACCAAGAGTTTCAAGATGCTTATCAATGGTGGAGGTTATTCTCTTTCTTGTCTCATAAATATCTAGTAGTATAATTTATTTGCTAGCTTTCCTCTTTGATTTGTAATTTGATGTATAAATAGAATCATTGAGACTGAATGCGGCTTATTTGGCAGCTTGATTTAGGGTTTAGTTTTGTATTAGATTGTTAAACCTTGTGGAATCATTGATTGCTTAAATCTTTGTAATCGAATCGATTTTTTGAGATTGTTGGAGTTAGAGTTTATTATTGAATGATTTTACGTTTTTTTAGTTGCATGTCACCACTGTAAGGTTTCATTTAGTTGCACCATCCATCACAGAGTTAAGTTTGATGTAAAAAGTACATAATACTCCTATATTAAAAAAATTCAAAAAATATTTTTTTATCAGATAAATAATAAAACACTAATTTCAAAATTATTATTTTTTAAAGAATAGTTTTTTCAAAAAAAATACTTAAAATAAAAAACCAAAATTATTATTTTCTTAAAAAATAATATTCAAATCAGTTTTTTATTATTTATTCCATAAAAAAAATTTTAAAAAAATAAGTTAAACAAATAATTTTTTTAATTTTTTAAATACAAGGGTATTTTAGTCATTTAAATATTTCAGTTTCAAATTTTATTAAATGACTAAAATACCCTTATATTTAAAAAATAAAAAAAATGAAAAAAATTTCATTTGTTTAACTTATTTATTTAAAGAAAATTTATGGAATAAATAATAAAAAACTGATTTGAATATTATTTTTTAAGAAAATAATAATTTTTAAAAATATATATTTAAAATAAAAAACGTTGTTAAAAGTGGTTTTTTATTTTAAATATTTTTTTGAGAAAATTATTATTTTTTAAATAAATAATTTTGAAATCAGTGTTTTATTATTTATCTGATAAAAAATATTTTTTTTTTAAAAATGTTCAAAAGATATTTTTTTTGAATTTTTTTTAATATACGAGTATTATGAACTTTTTACATCAAATTTAACTCTGTGATGGACGGTGCAACTAAATGAAACCTTACAGTGGTGACATGCAACTAAAAAAGTAGAGGGTAGTGACATGCAAAAGTTGCAAAGTACAAGGTAGTGACCTGCAATTTCTCCTTAAAATTTTATCCGAAGGAAATTTGTTGGGTTGATAAATTGAATTATGCGGTAGTTAATAAATTGTTAAAATGAAATAACCATAATAAAAAACACATGTGGTTCATTCAGATATGATAAGAGTTTATTAGAGGAGACATGATTTGATTAAGATTGATAAAATAATCAAATTAAAATATAAAAAATAACTATCAAGTGCCACATTAGCAACCAAGTAAATCATCAAACAATATCCAAAACAAAGAGAGTTTGTAGTATATATATGTGTGTGTGTGGGTGGAAGCACTCTAGTACAAAGCAGTTTGAACATCTGAACCGTCGAACCAATCCCAGGCGTTGATCTGCGCGCGTTGTTCTTGTGTGCGACACGTGTCCCGAAAATTGACTAACGGTATTTTTCCGTATTAAAACATTCCACACTCATACACAAAAGTTCTACATGGTTCAAATCATTCCACACTCAGACACAAAAGTTTCACCAGTTCGGAAAGTTTGGACATTTCTCTCGATTTGTATCTGATTATATATATAGCAACAATATGATACAAATGGGGTGTAAATATTCGAACGTCCGAACCGGTTGAATGTCTAATACAAAATGGTAGAATATGATTGACATTCGTAAAATGTGTAGTGCAAATGGTAGAACATGATTGACCTCTGTAAAATGTGTAGTGCGAAATGGTAGAACGTGATTGACCCGATAAAACCTTCAAAATGTCCGTTGTAGAAACTTGTTAGCACATATCGCGCACTGGAACAACGTGCGTTCAGATCTTCAGGCTGTAAAACGTTTAGACATTCTATAACCGTTTGTAACGGAGTATATATATATATATATATATATTAGGGAATATAGGGTCCATATCATGCAGCGGAAGCAATAATCAGTAATATAACTATATTCCCGTCTCAGGATCCATTGCAATTTACCATATTAATTAAAAGATTGTTTTGAAACTTTTTACCTAAAGCCGGATCGGAGTGTTTAAACTTGAACCCAAATCCCATTTGGGTGACTTACGTATCCCGTTCCATAGGAATCAAAGCCTATGTAGTTCGAAGGTTTAGACATCTGGAACCAATTTGGCAGAGTGACGTCTCTTTTCTGTGAGTCTCTAGTGAAGAAAGAGATTTTTTTTCCTCTTCACCTTATTTTTCCACTCAATTGTCCCAGTACACATCCTTTGTGTGTGATCTTCTAGGCTCATGTTCCATTGGCAGATCGGTGTGAAATCCGATATATTATTGCAGTGATGATGTAACAATTACACACAAACTGAGATTGGCCTAAGACACAAATCCTACAATCTCCCACTTGCCCCTAGATCCAATCTGTCCCAGTTTATTCCATTAAACTTTACATGATCATCATGTTTAAGGTGTGAGAGAGCCTTCGTCAATGGTTCGGCTGTATTATCATTAGTAACAATCTTGCAGATCTTGTGCTTGTCACCCAATAGAGACGATATCTGCTGAGTATTTTTTTGGACTTTTGTGATATTGGCTCATCATTCTATGCTATGGCCACTGGTGTTATCACAAGCTAAGTCCACTAGATTAGATGGATTTGACATTACATCTGACCTAGCTCCAAACTTATTATCCATACATCCTACTTAGATGCTTCTAAAGCAGCTAAATACTCAGCTTTCGTTTGCAAAACAGCAATAGTAGCTAGCTTGGAATCGTCCCAGCTTGTCAGTGCCATCATTCAAACAAAATACACTACCAGACTATGATCATGAATCACCAGTCTGGAAACTAGCATGTCGTATCCTAACGACTTACTATTTATCTAATCCCCTAACACAACAGTAAGACATCTTTAGTGCCTTCAAAGTACATGAGGACGTTCTCTATTGCAATCCAGTGTTTCTCACCGGGGTTATACTGGTATTTACTGGTACAGGTTGAGGCAAAATAAACCCACAGTCCTGTTCATGTCATGACGTATATGATCGATCCATTATATTAAATATATGGTCATCATCTCGTTCAACTCATCCAGTGTCGTAGGACATTGATTCTTGCTTGATTTATGTCATGTCTCATGGGCAAGAATGCTTTCTTGAAACTGTGCGATGAGAACTTTCTAAATATCTTGTCTTTTAGTGCTTTGACTTAGGCCCAAAAATCTTTTGGAACGATCTCTTCAGATCTTGATGCCCATAACATGTACAACATACCCTAAGTTATACATTGCGAAACAATTATTAGAATGTTCCCAACATACAACACTAGAAAGACAATAGCACTCCCACTAGCCTTTTCATACACAAGGTTTATCTCTGTTATTGGTAAATCCGAACTCCTAAACAACTTCATCAAAACGAAGATTTCAACTCTGAAAATCCTGCTTCAATTTATAAATGGATCTTATCAGCTTACAAATCTTTCCAGTATTCTTCGTTAAGAAAAATCCGGATTTAATTTGCCATCCATGTCTGTCTTGACCTTAAAGACTCATATCAAACAGTGGCTTTTACACACACTGTTGGTTCAACCAAGTTTCAGACTTGATGAATTGACATGGATTGCGTCTCTTATTATATGGCTCCCAGCCATCTCTTAGAGTCGAGACTGTCCTTGGCCTTTCGAAAAATTGATGGATCTTCATGATCCGCTATATCATTATCATCACCTAAAAATACTAGGAACCTCTATCTCGAAAGTGTATGACAGGTTCTTTAAGACTGCCTTGTACCATCAGGAATAATTTATGGGAACTGGTTCTGCCTCTACAATCAGCTCAACTTCTACAGTGTAAAAATGTGGCTCCTGAATTTCTTCAGGTTGCACTGCACCCTCCCGAATATCTTCGAGATGTACAACACTTCCACTGACTATTTTTGAAATAAACTCCCTATCCAAAATGCCCACTTCGAGCAACAAAATTTTGTTCTCGCTTGGTGTGTAGAAGTTGTATCCCTAAGTTTCCTTAGGATACCTCATGAAGACGCATTAGGAAAGATATTTTGGGACATTCCCAAACCAAATCTAACTATGGTCCAATTCTTATCTGGTTACTACACTAAGTCGCACGCACTCAGATAAAACTGACCATCCCATCCAGCTCGTATCTTAATAAATAATACGCTAAGGCGCAATCATCCACGGAAATGAGAGACAAAATGAGTGTCATATGGCATACTTTCCGTTGTTTTCTTCGGAGTTTCATTCGCTATGAATGTGGTTGATGATAGCATTTGTGCCCTAGTCCAATTACTATTAGCCTGTAAATGTCTATGTACAATATCATCGTTTGTAATATATATATATATAAAACGGCTTTGTATTACTTATGTGTTGAAGTAATATGTTAAGCATGATCTGATTTATGACCACTAAAGTAGTAGAACCATAAATCTGTACGGATCACACTTAACGAGTCCCTGGTCAACCTATGCTTCCTTAAAGCGACCAGTATGAGGATGGTTCTTAATGACGTAGTTCTACTTGTCATAAGGATGAGGGATCCTGGAATCGTATCATAGATATCATGAGGTGATTGATATCGGACGACCCGCTTTGAATAGTGTTTTCATAGATTAAGCCGTGAACATATTCAAATGCGATAGCTTGTCACGACATCCTTAGACCAAGGAGTCTTTGTGATCACTATGCAATGAACGTGCGGCTTTAACTTGCGCCAAACGCTTTCTGTGAAAGAATTGCTATAAAGGGCATGATTGGGTGGCGGAACGGGTTGCATGAGTGACACGAAAGACGGCTAAGGGATTTATCCCTCATACTACGGTATGGGAAAGATATCCGTTAAAAGGGCCTCTTGATGGAGACTGACTGAGAGTAAAAGCATGGCCATGCAAATGATACGGGTTATCAATTCTCAGCCATCTCACATATCAAGTAACAATGATTGATTAAACAAGGATGACGACTCTATGCCCTGTGATCAATCGGGATATCTAGAGATAATAGGATGGTGACTTGTACGCACAAGGTTAAGTCGAATCATCGATCCTCATGCACCTTGGGTAATCATAATGTCTTACTAGAGACCACTTATGATGGATCGGGCAAGAGAGATCTTTTGCGCCGATCTGCCAACGGTAGCATGAGCCTAGAGGGTCACACATATTCAAGACGGATAACTTGAGACAAGGAAACATTGACGTTTCTTGAGGAGCAATACATGGACAAAACTGGAGGTTTTGTGCCATAGGTTCGGTTTGAGAGAATAATTAGCGAATCGAGAAAACTGAGTTTTTCGTCGATATCGCGTCAGACTTTGTTTGATAAGCGACGACAAAAGGGTCGGGCGACTTTTGGACACGGCATGAGACAACACGGGAGGGCCCATTGGGCTCGGCCCATGAAGCCTCATGGCCGGCCCAATAAGGGCCCAACAAGACCTCTTGGCCGGCGCACATGGTGGGTCCATGTGTGGGGGCCACACAACACCATGCTTAGTTGGTGATTGTGGATTAAGAGGTGAGTGATTTAAGGGGTATGGGTTAAAGCACTTTTAAGCCCATACCAATCACTTTTAACCCATACTTGTGAGTTGGATGATGAATTCAAATACTAGACATTAATTCATTAATCAAAATATCACAAAAACTCACACTCTCTCTCTCTCTTCTAGCTTGGCCGGCCACCTCTCTCCCTCCTCTTGTTCTTGCTCTCTTGTTCTTCATTTAATTGTTCTAGTAGGCAATTAATTGAGGGATCATCAAGATCATCCCCTTGGTGTGGACTTGCTTTAGAGAAGAAGATCCGAACGTTCTTCTTTATTGATTCATACAAGACTTAAAGGTAAATATCTTGTGGAATAGATTTTGCTTTGGGATTTAACGGTTTATGTTCTTGGACAAGGTTTGGAGTAGATTTTCTTATATTGCTTCCGCTATCTCGACGATCTAGAACGCTCCAAAACCCTACAGTGGTATCAAAGCGTGGTTACCCTCTTAATCTTTGTCTTGTTGAATTTCGGTTTTGTGATTATTTGCATACCAAATTGTTGATAACATGTTTTTAATGCTTTTTGGGATAATTGCATGAAATATGTTATTTTTGAAAATATATTGAATTTGGAATTTTTCGGAAATTATTGGATTTGTCGGGTCCGAGAAGAGACTCTCGGGGAGCCGGATCGGAGGTACCGGACGGAGGTCACCGGAGGCCGGTGAGGCCGGCGGTGACCGGGCCCGTCCCCACTCTTGGCCGAGGCCGAGAGTGGCGGCAAGCCGGGTTTGGGCCTTCCAAGGCCCAAACCGGGCCGTGTATAGTTGGGCTCGGCCCAATGGGCCCTCGGTCCATTGGCTTGGCCCGACTTGGTTCGTGCACGTTGATTATGTCCGTGGATGAACCCGCGATCCAATATTTCGAAAACTTTCAAAATTTAATCGGTTTCGATAAACCGTTTTTCGAAAAGGTCTAGTTTCGATAAACCCGACCAAGTAACTTGGCAAAATTAAAACCGGAATGATTGCATATTATTTGATAACATGTTTGTGTGATAACATGTTGGATGATGTGATGAGATGTATGATGCATTAGTAGCCCATTAGATTTTATCGCTTTCACGGTTTGCATACCGTTAGTGTTAGCGTGTAATTATTCTTTTATTCGAGCCCATAAAGTGTAATTATTTTTTATCTGGTCTACGGAACGAGTATTAATTGTAATTATTACTCAAAGACGAGAAGGATGGAAAATCGAGCACAATGACGGTCTTGGAGGAAGTCCAAGAGCTAGTGGGAGCCCGAATGAGAAAGACAAGAATGTGTGAAGACTCGTAGAATCCTAAGTTTAGGATGGGCTATAAAATGCATATTTAACGCTTTATGAATGCTTGCTTGAATTATTTAATTAATAACATGCTTGCATGATTAGCTTATAGGTTTATAAGCCATCACCTCACATGCAAAGATTAAAATCAACTTTAATTGTTTGCATGTTTAAAGTGTTGTGAACTATCATCGCACGGGTTGTGATGGATGAGTTCAAATTTGAAACGTGTTTGCACGGGTTGCAAATGACGGATTCAAATGAAGATAGTATGTGATACAATTAGAAACGTCACAACACGGGTTGTTGATGACGGGTTCGTAATTGTACCAAATACTTTCGAATTATTAAACACAACCAAATTACAAGCTAATTTGAGTCAAGTGAGATGCCACCAAATTCACACCCATGTAGAAACATTTTATCGGTGTCGTGCGCCTTAGCGGAGCATCGATCAAATGGGTTCTAGATAGGGAATGGTAAACTTTCTGGGATGTCGTGCGCCTTAGCGGAGCATCTGCACAAAGTTTGCTCGTTAGTGAAGGTTGGTTGACTCGACCACGATTCTTGGCCTGAGGTCGAGCTGGGGCATCGGAAGGGTAAGTTGTGTGCTTTTGCACATACCCTTACTAAGAGTTACACAGGTTGTAATTGGACGGACGTCCTACCTAAATAAGTCAATTGGAGCGGTGCGCCTTAGCGTACTTCAAATGACGAATAAGGGATCTTGGTTTAAGATTCTAAAACCTTAGAATCTTATGGTTGGTGTTTAATTCGGATCTTCGTAAATTTATTCAACCATTCTGATCAAATTTACTTTCTTCGTGTAGAAATGGCTAGTAATTCAACAAATTCGTCTAATTTTCGTTGAGGACTATACTCGAAAAGTGTCAACTCAATGGGACAAATTATCTGGACTGGGACAGGAATTTACGACTTGTGTTAAAGTTGGAACGCAGGGAGTACGTCCTTGATAAGGCTATCCCGGTGGAGCCAGCTGCCAACGCAACGAGGGTCGTTAAGGATGCGTACCAGAAACACCTTAGCGACTCTATCGACGTTGCGTGTGTCATGCTGGGCTGCATGGAGGCGGACCTCCAGAAGCAGTTTATGGAGCTATCCCATGATCCGTTTGCAATGTTTGCACAAATCAAGGATATGTTCAAAGAGAAAGTACGTATTGAAAAATACACTGTTCTCCGAGAACTAATTGCCTACAAGATGCAAGATGTCAGCAGGCAGCTCCGTAGGTCCACACGTCCTACGTATGAAGGGACATTTTGACCATATGACTAGCATCGGTATGTCTATGGAAAAGGAAATGGCTGCGGATTTTATTCTGTAATCCCTTCCTCATGCATAAGGTGGGTTCGTGATGAACTATCACATGTATGATATGGACAAGACCGCGGCGGAGTTGCACAGCATGCTAGTGACTGCCGAGAAGAGCATAAGGGGCAGTTCGCCCAAAAATGTCTTTATGGTCAAGAAGGGACCCAGCTTCAAAGCTGGTGGTGGAAAGGGTAAAAACCCAAAGCACCTGGCAGCAAAGAACAGACGACCATTTTTTCCTAGACCTTCCATGCCCGTACAAGGCAAAGGGAAGGCAAAGGAGTCAGTCTGTTTCTACTGTCAAAAGCCTGGTCATTGGAAGAAAGACTGTCAGCAGCTGAAGGAGGATCAGAAGAAGGGCGGTGGGGCCGCTACTTCATCAGGTATTCCATTAGAGCTATATCTTTCTACAATTAATACCTGGGTACTAGACACAGGAGCTGAGTCTCATGTCTGTGCGGATGTGCAGGTGTTACACAGTAGAAGAGATATGGGGGAAAACGAGGTGGACCTAAGAGTTGGGAACAATACCAGAGTTGCCGCAACTGCCGTGGGTTCTGTGAACCTTACTTTGCCCAGTGGGCTTGTAATTGAACTTAATGATGTATTTTGTGTACCTGCTTTCAGCAGGAATATTATCTCAATTTCTCTTCTAGAGAAAGAGGGTTATTATTTCAATATTAAAGACGAGTTTTTTAATATTATGCGCAACAACATGATTTATGGCAATGCTCACACTGTTGGAGGTTTATACATATTGAATATGCAAAACCCGAAAGCCAACATGCTCTATAATATAAATGCTAAGAGGTTTAAAGCTAATGATTTAGACCAAAAGCGCCCTTCGCTGGTTTAGGCGAAAGGGCAGGTAATCTATTAGGTCTAATACATTCAGACGTATGTGGACCAATGAGTACACCAGCCAGAGGTGGTTTAGGCTACTTTATCACATTTACTGACGATTACAGTAGATATGGTTATGTCTATCTCATGAGACATAAGTCCGAAGCTTTTGATAAATTCAAAGAGTTTAGGACTGAAGTAGAAAACCAACTCGGAAAGAGTATCAAGGCACTCTGTTCTGATCGGGGTGGAGAATACTTATCCGAGGAGTTTCTTAGTTATCTTACTGAAGGAGGAATACTATCTCAGTGGACTCCGCCAGGAACACCGCAACTTAATGGTGTGTCCGAGCGGAGGAATCGGACATTGTTCGATATGGTCCGATCGATGTTAAGTCTCACTGATCTCCCGATCTCCTTCTGGGGTTATGCTCTGCAAACGGCCGCATTCATAATAAACAGGGCTCCGTCGAAAGCAGTGGAAGGGACATCATTCGAGAAATGGTACGGGAAGGAACCCGTTTTATCCTTCCTAAAAATTTGGGGTTGCGAGGCTTATGTAAAACGGTTGCTTGCAACCAAGCTCGAACCGAGATCAGATAAATGCACTTTCGTCGGATATCCAAAAGAAACAAAAGGATACTACTTCTACAAACCGAGCGAAAATAAAGTTTTTGTCGCTCGAGGTGGAACGTTCTTGGAAAAGGAGTTCATTTTCAAGACAGTCAGTGGGAGGGCTGTTCATCTTGATGAAGTTCTAGATGAGATGGTCACTCGGGAACCACTAGACAACCCACTAGAAGAAGTAGAGCCAGAAGTGGTCGTTGAGCAAGAACCAATAGCTACAGTTAATGAGGACTGTCCGAGGCGGTCTGAAAGGATAAGTCATGCACCTGTCAGATACGATTTCTTAGTAACTGAAGGTGATGGTTTAGTATTAGTGGACAATGATCCAGCTACCTTTCGAGAGGCCTTGGACGGAACCGACTCTGAGAAATGGCTGGAAGCCATGAGGGAAGAAATGCAATCCATGTCAGATAATCAAGTGTGGGACTTGGTGGATCATACCCCTGACGTAAAAGTCATTGGGTGTAAATGGATCTTTAAAATAAAGATAGACATGGATGGCAAACCTCAGACCTATAAAGCAAGACTGGTAGCAAAAGGTTATAGGCAAATCCACGGAATTGACTATGAAGAGACCTTTTCTCCAGTAGCTATGGTCAAATCTATCCGCATTCTACTTGCCGTAGCAGCGTATCACAACTATGAGATATGGCAAATGGATGTCAAAACCGCCTTCCTCAACGGGAGGTTAGCTGAGGACGTTTATATGTCCCAGCCTGAGGGTTTTGAGGATCCAAAGAATAAAGGAAAGATTTGCAAGTTGCTCAAATCAATCTATGGTTTGAAGCAAGCATCTCGGAGTTGGAATCAGCGTTTTGATGAAGTAGTGAAACAGTTTGGCTTCGTCAAAAACGATGATGAACCTTGCGTGTATAAAAAGACAAATGGGAGCAATGTAGTCTTCTTGGTGCTTTATGTTGATGACATACTACTCATTGGAAACGACGTCCCTACCTTGCTCTTAACAAAGACTTGGTTAGGTGAGTGTTTCGCAATGAAGGACTTAGGTGACGCCTCTTACATCTTGGGGATCAAGATATATAGAGACCGTGCCAAGCGGGTCTTGGGCTTAAGTCAAAGCACCTACATAGACAAAGTATTGAGACGATTCTCAATGCAAGATTCAAAGAAAGGATTGCTGCCCATGCGTCATGGGCTAAAGCTTAGCAAGAAGCAGTGTGCTGAGACACCTGCAGAGCTAGCAAGAATGAATGAGATCCCATATGCTTCGGCTATAGGGTCCATAATGTATGCCATGATATGTACAAGACCGGATGTCTCGTTTGCCCTAAGCTGTACCAGTAGACATCAATCCAAACCCGGTGAAGCGCATTGGATGGCCGTCAAGGCGATTCTCAAATATTTGAGAAAAACCAAAGACGCCTTTCTTGTATACGGGGAAATGATGATCTAGTCGTCAAAGGATATGTCGACGCTAGTTTCCAGACAGACCCCGATGACTTTAAGAGTCAGTAGGGATATGTGTTTACGTTGAACGGTGGGGCATTCAGCTGGAAAAGCAAGAAGCAGGACACCATTGCCGACTCTACGACCGAAGCTGAGTACATTGCCGCATCTGAAGCGGCAAAAGAGGCTGTATGGATCAGGAGTTTCATGGCTGGGTTAGGTGTAATTCAAAACCCATCTAATCCAGTAGACTTATATTGTGACAACACCGGGGCCATTGCGCAAGGTAAGGAACCCAGGGCACATGACAGATCCAAACATGTACTCAGAAAGTATCACATCATCCGCGACATAGTTGCTAGAGGTGACGTGAAGATCCACTACGTTGCAACTGATGATAACACATCCGACCCCTTGACCAAGGCTCTTCCACAAGCAAAACATGACAAACATGTGAGGTCAATGGGTATAGACTGGGACTTAGACTGGAACTAGGGGCAAGTGGGAGATTGCATTTGTGCCCTAGTCCAATTACTATTAGCCTGTAAATGTCTATGTACAATATCATCGTTTGTAATAAATATATATAAAACGGCTTTGTATTACTTATGTGTTGAAATAATATGTTAAGCATGATCTGATTTATGACCACTAAAGTAGTAGAACCATAAATCTGTACGGATCACACTTAACGAGTCCCTGGTCAACCTATGCTTCCTTAAAGCGACCAGTATGAGGATGGTTCTTAATGACGTAGTTCTACTTGTCATAAGGATGGGGATCCTGGAATCGTATCATAGATATCATGAGGTGATTGATATCGGACGACCCGCTTTGAATAGTGTTTTCATAGATTAAGCCATGAACATATTCAAATGCGATAGCTTGTCACGACATCCTTAGACCAAGGAGTCTTTGTGATCACTATGCAATGAACGTGCGGCTTTAACTTGCGCCAAACGCTTTCTGTGAAAGAATTGCTATAAAGGGCATGATTGGGTGGCGGAACGGGTTGCATGAGTGACACGAAAGACGGCTAAGGGATTTATCCCTCATACTACGGTATGGGAAAGATATCCGTTAAAAGGGCCTCTTGATGGAGACTGACTGAGAGTAAAAGCATGGCCATGCAAATGATACGGGTTATCAGTTCTCAGCCATCTCACATATCAAGTAACAATGATTGATTAAACAAGGATGACGACTCTATGCCTTGTGATCAATCGGGATATCTAGAGATAATAGGATGGTGACTTGTACGCACAAGGTTAAGTCGAATCATCGATCGTCATGCACCTTGGGTAATCATAATGTCTTACTGGAGACCACTTATGATGGATCGGGCAAGAGAGATCTTTTGCGCCGATCTGCCAACGGTAGCATGAGCCTAGAGGGTCACACACATTCAAGACGGATAACTTGAGACAAGGTAACATTGACGTTTCTTGAGGAGCAATACATGGACAAAACTGGAGGTTTTGTGCCATAGGTTCGGTTTGAGAGAATAATTAGTGAATCGAGAAAACTGAGTTTTTCGTCGATATCGCGTCGGACTTTGTTTGATAAGCGACGACAAAAGGTTCGGGCGACTTTTGGACACGGCATGAGACAACACGGGAGGGCCCATTGGGCTCGGCCCATGAAGCCTCATGGTCGGCCCAATAAGGGCCCAACAAGACCTCTTGGCCGGCGCACATGGTGGGTCCATGTGTGGGGGCCACACAACACCATGCTTAGTTGGTGATTGTGGATTAAGAGGTGAGTGATTTAAGGGGTATGGGTTAAAGCACTTTTAAGCCCATACCAATCACTTTTAACCCATACTTGTGAGTTGGATGATGAATTCAAATACTAGACATTAATTCATTAATCAAAATATCACAAAAACTCACACTCTCTCTCTCTCTTCTAGCTTGGCCGGCCACCTCTCTCCCTCCTCTTGTTCTTGCTCTCTTGTTCTTCATTTAATTGTTTTGGTAGGCAATTAAGTGAGGGATCATCAAGATCATCCCCTTGGTGTGGACTTGCTTTAGAGAAGAAGATCTGAACGTTCTTCTTTATCGATTCATACAAGAATTAAAGGTAAATATCTTGTGGAATAGATTTTGCTTTGGGATTTAATGGTTTATGTTCTTGGACAAGGTTTGGAGTAGATTTTCTTATATTGCTTCCGCTATCTCGACGATCTAGAACGCTCCAAAACCCTACAGCTGATTCTAGAGCATAACCCCAGACAGACATTGGGAGATCAACATTACTCATTATAGAGCGAATCATTTCCCACAAGGTTTGATTTCTCCAGTCGGAAACACCATTTAATTGTGTTGTTCCATGCGGAGTCTATTCTTAGAGGATCCCACAATTTTCAAGATGATTGATAAAATCTTAGGACAAGTACTCTTCACCTCGATCCAATCGAAGTGCCTTGATACTATTTCCCGAGCTGGTTTTGCTCTTCAGTCTAAACTCTTTGAACTCATCAAAAACTTCAGACTTATGTCTCACTAACTAGACATAACCACACCTACTAAAATCATCAGTAAATGTAATGAAGCAGCTGAAACCTCTCCTGGCTAGTGCACTCATGGGATCATATACATCGAAATGTATTAGACCCATCAAGTCACTCGCCCTTCCACCTTTACATGTGAAGGGTGCCTTTGTCATTTTGCCCATCAAATAAACTTTGCATCATCAATTTGAATTGAATTCAATTGGACCTAAAAGTCCACACTTGTAAAGTGTTGATATGTGTTTCTTGTTTGCGTGACCTTTAAATGACAATGCCATATTAGAGCTCGGTTTGAATCACCGCATCCAAGCCGTTCTCTATTTATGTTATAGACTGACCTTTCATTAGTATCATATATGTCCAATACATAGTGACTACTAATTTTTGGAGTTCTTGCATAATAAGTGTCATCTCGGTGGATATCACGAATGCCATTATCAAATGGCAAGATATCGTTCTTGTCCCACAAGAAACTGAAATCATGTTCATGCTAAAATCAGGTATATATTAACAGTTATTAAATGTCAAAACAAAGCCCATTGGGCATAGTTAATTCGATGATTGCTACAGCAACTGCCACATCGGTTGTGATGTTGCTTACTCGTAGGTTCATCTCTCCCTTGGTCAGATATTTTCTACGTTTGAGATCCTACACATTTAATATGTGATCCAGTATCCAATACTTGGGATTCAGAAGTAGATGGATCTGTAACATAAGTTCCTGATGATGTGGACCCTCCAAATCCTCTTCAATTGAAAAGGAACAAGCTCCCATTAGTAACCAAACAGATTCGTCTTTTATTTTGTTAAATTAATTGTTTTCTTATTTATTTAATAAACAACACTCCAATTAAAACTTTGTTTCCTAAATTTCTTTTGTCTGTTGCAGTAAAGGTTATTTTCCTTTTGCATATATTTGGTATGTGCACTCGTGAGCAATCTTTTATTTACATGAAATGATTAATATTTACTTTATTAAATTTTAGTTAAACCTTCTTTTTATTTTGTTAAAATTAAAGATAGGCAATTGAGTTGGCTGAAATTGAAGTATAGACCAAGTTGTACTCAAATTATGAATTAGTTCATAATTTTGTTGAATTTCAAGTTTGGTCAATTTTAAATTGAACCAAATGTTTGTTGAATATGTTGTTTAGCTCGAATTTATATTGGAAACTATAGTTTTATCCATATAATGTTTTTAATATTTCATTTTGATATGAAATTGTATGCAAATTGCAATATTGGCAACTATTTTTCATTACAATTTTATCACCTATTTATGATGCAACTACAATATGGTTAACTCATCATACAGTGTAATTACAATTAAGTATGTAATGGTAGTTGTGTAACTTTTTAAACGGATTAGTTGACTCAAGATGTCGCCAAAGTGACCTCTCTTGAATACAACTTTTTTCACGAAAATTGTTAGATGTTTGTGTGTGTAATCTCATCCGGATATTAGCCGTCCCAAAAAAGTAATATTTGGCCAAATTACACATGCACCCGTGATGGTGATTACGTGACGATTCTAAGGCTTCCATGTGAGTAAGTCGGTCCAAAAAAATGCTTATTATTTGCCCAGATTTATTGTTAATATTTGATCATTGCACTAAGAGTACCACTTACGGTTAATATTATTGTCTAAAGACTTGATATGAATCTCGTACTATATATCTTGGGAAGGGATTTACCATTATTTTGTATTAAGTTAATCATTTATAGGAAATGAATTTATTTCATAGTCAAGTTCTAGCACTATTTTATTTGTTTATGCTTTATATTTTTTTGAAAAATTTAAATTTAAAATTTTGGTTCCGGTTTTTCCTTTAATTAAGGATGTCTAATACTTTAGTAGATTAATTGAAACATAATATCGCGAAGGTGACATTTTCGTGTGTAGATTAACGTGTAAGATATTAAGATGTTCAAGCGTCTTTTTCATTCATCTGTTTGTTGGGTGATCTAAAGAAAATTTAATGTTTGAGAGAATTTTAAATGACAATTGTGGTAGTAATTGTGTGACAATTTAAGGTAATTGATGTAAACAATATGTTATTCAAAATATTGACGTGTTGTCAATATTTGATTATTGCAACAAGAGTACCACTTGCAGTCAATATTATTGTCCAAAAACTTGGATAAAAGTTTCCTCGACAATAGTTTTTTTATTAAATAAAGAACGATAAAGTTATGATTACATCAAGGGAAAATGACACTTTTGTGCACCTGAATATACACTTTTGACACTTTCATACTCTAAATTTTTTTTTCTCTTTTTTCCATACTTTACTCTCATTTTGGGACAACTTTCTTCAGAAATTTCAAAATACCCAAAATACCCCTAAATTGAACCAAATTTAAATCTGGTTTAATTTTGGTCCAATTAAAGAGTGTGAAAAGACGAAATTGCCCTCAACTATTCATCAAATTTTCTAAAGTATGCCACCCTTTCAACTATTCCTCTCCTTCTCCTCCGCCACCCCCTCCTCACCGGCGTTTCTCCAGCATCCATCGCCGGGGTTTCTCCGGCATGTGGGGAGCACGGTGGACTGACGAGGCCTCCAGAACACCTCCACCAAGGTGTCCGTCTCGACCCCATCGTTCTCGACCCCTCCTTCTCGTCTTCTCCGGAGCCGGCCATGGTTCTTTCTCTACAGCCTCCACAACAGAAAATGGCGAGCATCGACGAGGAGGGCAGCGAGCATCGACGAGGAGGGCAGTGAGCATCGACGAGGTGGGCAGCGAGCATCGACAAGGGAGGAAATGGGCAGAGACCAAAAGGGTAGAATGCGGTGCTCTGACGATCGTCTCCGGCACAGAATGGCCGGAAAAGAGATAGAGGGAGAGAGTGAATAAGAAATGAGTTCAAGAATTCAAAATTTTCACTCGTCAGAAAGTGTGCCAGAACATATTTTCCGGCACTTTCCAGCGAGTGAAAATTTTGGCACAACTTCGGTCACCTCCACCAACTTCGGTCACCAGGTACGAAACCCAGCAAGTAAGCTCCAGCGATCGACGAGGTGCTCACGATGCTTTGTTTTGATGAAGTAGGAGGGTCTAATGGCATTCACTTGAAAATTTGATGAATAGTTGAGGGTACTTTCGTCTTTTCACACTCTTTAAAAAATTGGGCCAATTCTCTCCATTAGACCAGGGGTAATTTCGGTATATTAAAAAATTTAGGGGTAAATTGTCCAAAATGAAAGTCAGGTATGGAAAAAAGAGAAAAAAGTTAGGGTATGAAAGTATCAAAAGTGTATATTCAGGTGCATAAAAGTGTCCTTTTCCCTTACATCAATTATGAATTATATAATGTCTATACAATTTAAGGGTCAAGAAAACATTATGGAGTACATTAGAAAGTCGTTTCATTATTGATTTAACATTTGTGACACTTATGGTCGAGATCTTTGAGGAGTTTCTCGTCCCTCAAGTTTTGGTGTCACGTCCTGCACAAGTTAATTATCGAAAGGAGAAATGGATTCTAAACGATTTATTTTCTCATTAAGTCAAGAGTAAGTAATGTTGAATCATTATAAGTCTTAAAAACACTCATTTGGTTAGTGTCTCTCAGGACATGAGCAATGATAGAGAAATGATAAGAATGAAGTTGTGTACTAAATTCTTAGAGAAATGTGGTATTGTCTCACACTAAATTGTGTGGGGATCATTTGACATGATTAACGTAGTTAAAATACAAAATGACGACTCTTGAGGATATGTAAGGAGCATGTTTGCTCATTTAGTCTTACCATGAGTCTCCAAACAAAAACATTGAAGAAAATAACTTTCGTTCTAATCAAGATATCAATTAAAGTAGTTGCAAACCAAATTTAGAAGTTTCTGGTAGCTTAAAGACTCGTCCGAAACACTTTGACATATGGGGATGTCCAACTTAGTTATAGCCTAATAGACCATATGAAACAAAAGATTTGGGTAACTACTTTAATGGTTATTTTGAACAATATAAGGCTGCAAAGTTTGTGAACCAAGTGTTAAGATTTTTTAACGCGGGAATTGTAACGATTTTGATAATGTTGTGTTTGGGAGAGAAGTAATGTTAGATGCATTGCTTTTGAGAAAGAAATCAATTTCTACCATCACTTTTGACAATATATAGGTTTTCACACCTATTATAGTTTGAGAAGTGAATTTAGAATCTCAATAGACAATGTTGAATAACTCCTAATTTAAGTTGTGACATTTGTACCACAATTACAAACTCAACAACCTCAATAAAAAATTTCATTAAGGTGACCTACGAGAGAAAAAAACATTATTTCAAATAATTGTAATGTATTTCTTCAAGAACGTAAGTTTACTTGGAATGATGGAAGATGATATAATCAACTTCGTCATTCCATAGAATGTTCTAACTCTGAAATGTGGATAAATGTCAGGAGTTTAATAATATATGAGACAATAAAGTTTGTTAGTTTTTTTCTAATACCGCAAAGTGCAAAACCAATTGGTTTTAAGACAAAAAAGAATGCAAACGACATTGTGGAAATGTATAAGACATGTATTGTATCAAAGGGTTATACTCATAAGGAAGATATTGATTTATGGAGACTCACTCTCATGTTTTATAAAAAGACCTTTTTTCAAAAAGACCATGACACTTGTTCCTTGTTATTGTCTTAAGTTATACAAAATGGATGTGAAGATTCTGTTTCCAAATGTTAACATTAAATAAACATTAAATACTTGCAAATAAAGATCCATTTGTACACCTAATTAAGTTTCCCGTGTAATCAACTAATTATCTCGTTTGGTTATGAGATTAATGTTGTTGATGCTTCTGTATATCATGAGTTCGGTGGGAGTAAGTATGTATATGTTTGGATCATGTGACACATCAAATAATTATCCCGTTCAGTTTTAAAATAATTGTGTAGCACTAGATCACTAGGAGTAGATATACATATTTTAGATGCAAATTATACCTATATTGCTAAAAGAGAAAAATTTAGTCTTATTTAATGCCATAAGAGTAACCTTGAAATTAAGAAAATACAAAAGATTTTATATAAAGAGATTTTTGAGAGATATATTATTAAGCATGTACGTGTCGAAAGTATTGCGCATGTCATTGAGATATTAAGCAGATATTTAAAGAACCATACTATAAACTTTTGGAAAGGATCCAAAAGGGTTATAAAGTGTTCTTTTATGAACAAAATATTACATGCTCATTTTCAGAGAATCAGATCATTTGGAGGTCATAAATTATATGGGTTCTGATTTTCTTAGACGCATAGATAACAATAAGTTCACGTCAAGTTATATTTACTTGTTGATTGGATAAGGTATATTCGGAAAACGTGTTTAACAAACACTTATAGCTTCTTTCATTATGGCAGCAGAGTTTGTAGCATGATGTGGGCATTAAATATTGGAATATAACTTCATAACTTTTGTCGCAAGACTGCATATTTTGAGAAAATGTTGAAAGACCACTTAAGTTAATTTGTGAAAAAAATGTTAGTAGTTTTATATTCAAACAATAAAGATACAGAGTGAAAATAATTTATAAAGCATATTGGGATAAACTTCATGATAACGAATCCATTCACAAAAGGGTTATCACAAAAGGGTTATCATATGCATTATGCTAATATGAAGGTGATATTATGCGATATATAAAGTTTAGTAGAATTTTGTATTTTGACTGCTTTATTTTTCCATTTGGTTATCTTATGATCAGGAAAAAAGTTCACGTCAGTCACTCTGTTTTGGTTGTATGAACTATGACCTCACTAAAGTTGGACCAGTTAGAAATAGACATGTATAGATCACATTGCATGTAATTTCTATGCTACACATCCATGATTAATCTATGTCATTTGGTTATGTTGATGTATGTGATCAATAATGGGTTTAGTCACGATAAATCTGACGAAAGTCACTTTGAACTTCTTCTTTTTTGATATAATTGATGGACGAGATTGTTATATATTCTAAGTATATAAAAGCAAATTTTGTGCAACTAAAGCTTAACACATTTGTTATTTTACATATGTGGCCCAGTGGGATATTATTGGAAAATTTTCAATACGGGGCCACACATGTAATATTAAATGTGTTATGATACCATTTAAGTTGCTCAAATTAAAGTGATCTACATAAGAAATGAAGTGTTGGGCCCAATCATATAATTGCCATGGGAAAATATTTGTAGATGCTCTTGGAGTATTTATGATTTGATGAGGGGCAAATCATAAATATCATAACTAGTTATATTACATAATAGTACACAATTTAGCATATTTGTTCTTGAAATAGCACACAAGCGCGTTCCAATATTTAATAGCACACAATTTATCAGATACGTGACTAGTTAACATAATAGCACATAACTAGTTATGTTTTCAGCCACGTGTCTTTGAAATTTGAAAGAAATAACACACAATTTAGCATATCCGTTCTTGAAATGTAAATGAAACATTAATGCATTGGTTTTGTTGAAAGTTGCAAGAAAAACTCTCTGTTATTTCTGTTTTGCAAAAACTCTATGTTTGATGTATTTCTTACAAAAATATCTTCTTCTACCTTGTACCTTTTGTAATTTTAGTATAATTCCGTTAAAATAGACAAAAATCTATATAAAAATTCATAATCCTGAAAATACCCTCATCACCTGGTATATGAAATTTCAAAAACTCTCCATATATAATTGTACTTGTGCAGAGACTCTCGGTATACAATGCATATTTTGCACAATAAAAATAATATACATATACATATAAAATGAAAATGAAAATATAAATTATCATATGTAAAACAATTAGTAAAATATTCATATTTTTGATACAATACAATAAAAATATATTTTTTTTATTTTAATATAAAATAATTCATATTTTAATTGTATATGTGTTTTTTTTTATTATTATTTTGATTGTGCAAAAACATTGTATTGTAAACTGAGATTCTCTGCAAAACTGCAATAGTATATGGACATGTCACTGGTCACGGGAGCTCTGGAGAGAGATCCACAGGTGGTGGGGAGTGGCGTACATCAGTTCTTAGACGATCCACGAGCTGTTCATAAGTTGGAGTTCTAGAGTCTCAGAACGGGGAGTTAGGAGCGCCTGGAGTATATTGGTGACTATGAGACTCTGGTACATCTAGGTTACCATAAACGAATGGATCTTTAGGGGGCAGCGAAGACGCCGCCGGACGTGTTTAGATCGTTGCAGATGCACTCATACACCTTGATGCAGACAGACAAGGGGCGCGGGATTCAGGATTGGACGGGGGAGCGTGCGCTTCCAACTTGATGCGCAAACCCGAGGGCAGCTCTGGACTCTCTTGTGTGTTAGACTTATTTTGTTTCAGTCTTCTCTTTTTTCGGGGTTTTTTTTCTCCCTTCTCATTTGTACATTTTTTTTCCTCGTCTTTTATAAAGTTTTATTGCTGATAAAAAAAGGTGGATGGAGAGTTTTTGCAAAAAATACAGCATCCGAAGAGTATGCAAAACTGAAATAACATATGGAGAGTTTTTGCAATTTTCCCTTGTTTTATTACATAATGACGTGCCCGAAAAGTGCACCGGTCGTTCCAAGTAATAATCGACAGTATTTCTTCCCAGAGTTTATCGATTCTACAGGGAGACCGCTTGTTCAGTATGTGCGAAAATTATGAGCTTATGACAACTATTCAGATATGGTCGATTTTGGAAATGGTGGTGGTGAAATAATAACCAAACACAAGCATGCAAGTACCAAAATTGTCACAAGGCAATAAAAGCAAGCCACGAAAATCACAATTAAATGCAAAGTAAACCAAACTCTTAAAGCAGTCAGGGGATCAAGAACCCGGGGATTGATTAATTAAAAAAGTTTAAGAGTCGATTATTAACGTCGGAAAAGATTTTTAAGAAAGAAATTTAAGTTTTGAGACATTCCTTACCAACCCTAGCATCCTCCGTATTGGGCAATGAAAGGTCGGCTTAACTAAATTAAAATTATCTAGATCATCAACTAAAATAATCCTAATTAAACTCATATTAAATGGCATGTAGGAATCTCCATCCTTCGAGCTAGTACCCTATAGACGTAAATCGAACCTGTAAGTCCGGTTCCTAGACGTTGTTAGGATTATGCCCTAGTCCAATATAATTCCTCAATCTATATTGTAACGTACATCATTTTTCGATATAATAAAGGGCATTATATTACTAATGTGTTGTAGTAGTATATCGAATCTAATTTTATCTACATCATTATGTGTATAACCACTTATAGTAGAACTGTAGATTAGAAAGAATTGCATTCGATAAGTCCCTGATCAGCTAAGCTTCTTCAGAAGCGATCAGTATGAGGCCAACTCCTTGTGATCATGCTCTACTGATCATGGAAAAGTGCGTGCCGGAGTTATATTATAGATATCATCAGGTCAATGATATCGGATAACCCGATTGTGAGTATGCAACATAGATCCAATCATGAGATACTCACAGATCGTAGCTTGTCATTATATCTTAAGACCAAAGAGTCTTTGTGTGCACTGTGTAACGAATACCTAAGTTTGACCTAGTCCAACGTTACATGTAAGAGGGTAGCTATAACGGCTTTGATTGGCTTGGATATTAATTGCATTTGTGAACTCGAAAGGCGTCTGAGGGATTTATCACTCATACCCCGGTATGAGAAAGATTTTCGTTTAGGCCTCTTGATGAGTATGACTGAAGGAATAGCACGGTTGTGCAGGTGATACCTTAGTATCAGTTTTCAGTCATCTCAGATATCAAGAAATAGTGATTGATAAATTAGGGTGACGATTCTATGCCTATTGATCAATCTGGATATCGGTTTGAATAAAGGACAGTGACATCGAAGGGTAAAATAGTAATTTTACCAATCTGGATATCGTTATGATGGAAAGGGTAAAATAGTAATTTTACCAATCTGCCAACGGGTCGTGAGCCTAGAGGGTCACACGCTTTAAGTACAATACGTGACAAATAAGCATGGATGGAAATTGGGAGAATCCGCTTTTCAATTTAGTCAAATTGAAAACGATTTGGTTGATTTCTGGCTTAGGTTTTTAACCAGACGGTTGAAGAAATCGAGTTGGGGAAATTGAACCGGTTTAGCTAAACCATAATTAGAACTCAATTATGTGGGTTTTAATTTGGATTTGGTTAAATGGGCTTGAAGCTCATTTAGGGTTTAAATTCATGAATGGGGCAAGAGTGCAATTATGCGTTTAAATGGGTAAGTTGTGTAAATATTTATTTAAAATTCAAAAACATATTTTTTGTGATAAATTGTGATAATTACACAATATTTTATTTCCATATTTTTGGCTCATAATTTCGGCAATCTCCTCCCAATCCCTCTCACATTGCTGACCCTCCCTCTCCATTTCCTCCATAGCCAACTTTGTCTTCTTCTTCTTCTTCTTCTCATTTTTCATTAGCAAGAGTGTGAGAGAAAACCGATCAAGATTATTGTGCTTGTGTGGACTTGATAGAGAAACACTCCTCTTGTGTTTTAATCGATTAAAAGGCAAATTTTCAGTTTTGAAAAGTTTAATTGCATGCTGAATTTCTCATTAAGATCATATGTATTATTCGATTCCCATGGTTCAATTTCGTACCGCTGCATGAAATTATTGCTTGGAACCCATGGAAATCCCTTTCAAACGCTGTAGTCAACCTAGGTCGATTATTATTTCCTTTCTTCTTGGATTTGATATAAGTTCAAGTCTACCCGAGGAAACTAGCCTAAAGTTCACGTTTAGAGTATTAATCCATATTTCCTAACTCAATGATCAGTCAGCGAGTCAGCTAATTCATCTAGTTGCAATCCCCGTTCATCCTTTACCCTGGCATAGAAAATTAGTTACTCATGTGATTCAAAGCAACAATCATAATTTCTAAGTCACAAGTCATCTCAATCAAGAGAAATAATAAAATTAAGCTCAAGAAAATATGAATTAATACCTCTGTTACTACGTTTAGTATTGGCATATTTTGTAGCACAAAGTCAAGATGTCGGACAACATGTTGTAACACAGTTAGTGCGACATGATGCATCGAAGACTTCCTGTTTTACTCACAGAAGATGTGCGCGCGAAGAAGTCAAAGCATGACAGTTTTAGGCAAGGTCCAACTAGAAGAAAGACACGCAAGCTAGGTTTAATGAAGGCGGCAACGCCAACTTGTCACTTGCCAGAAACGCAAGGCGGCAAGGGATTTCCTAATCGGAATAGGAATCATATTAGGCAATGTGAGTTGCTACAAAAGCAGGCACTACCCCCTTAGCAACTCAGTCCTTTTCTCTAAGCAAAATTGACAGAGCTCTTAACCGTGTAAGATGAGCGGATTGAGAGGCTGATCTATTTAGAAAGGAAACTTTCGATTACATACATCAAGTCGAGAAGATTTGAGTGTTTGTAATCTATTGGGTTTTGTTCGTGATTGAAGACTCAAGAAGAAGATTGTCGAAGACAACGCAACCGAGCATAGGCTTGCTCGAAGGGTGGAATTGAGACGTTCTCAAAGACAGGGGGAGTCCCTGGTAAAGGTTGTTCACGATGAGATCTCTAGTAGCTTAGGACAATAGCTTGTGTGATAGCTAGTTGATGCTTGAAGTTGTACTATTGACTACCTAATAGTGAAAACCTTTCCACTGGCAGAGTGCCCCCAGACGTAGGTGCGGAGTCACCGAACTGGGTAAACATAATGTGTCTTCTATTTATTACTTTACTATTTATTGTCCATAAACAGTACGTGAGCAAGTTGTCGAAACCAAACGTTAAGACATTAGGTTCGACATCTTGTCCCTGCTACTTAACAGAATTTAAATTGGTATCAGAGGAGGCACCTTAAATTCTTAGGTGATTTCCTGCAAAAATTATGTGTAGCAAATATGGACTCAAAGGAAGGAGGATCAAACAATCGATCACCAGTGCTGGATGAAACTAACTATGGCAATTGGAAAGCGTGAATGTGTGCCTTCATGAAATCTCTCGATAGCAAGACCTGGATGGCTGTTGTCAATGGCTGGGAAGAACCTCATTATGCTGATGCTCAAGGAAATCAAACTGATTTAAAACTTGAGAAAGACTGGAGCAACGAAGAAGACGAAGCAGCCCTAGGTAACTCTAAAGCTCTCAATGTTATATTTGATGGAGTAGACATGAACGTCTTTAGGCTTATCAACACGTGCACTAGTGCCAAGATAGCCTGGGATACTTTTGTCACTGCCTATGAAGGAACCTCCAAGGTCCGAGAGCAGAAACTACAGTATCTCACCACTAATTTTGAAGCTCTCTCTACGAAAGAAGACGAGACCATAGTTGAGTTCAATGTACAGATCATGGATCTAGCCAACGAGTCTTACTCATTGGGAAAGCCAATGATTGATGAAGATTTAGTCAGAAAAAATCTTAGGGCTCTAAGCTCTAGATTCAAGATGAAGATCACTGTCATTGAAGAATGCCATAATCTAAAAATTTTGAAATTCGATGAACTTATGGGATCCCTTATGATCTACGAGCTCTCCCTACCAACCATGGAGAAAAAACATAAAGGAGTAGCCTTCAAAAATTCCACTCATGCCTAGAAGGAGCAAGTACTTTCAGACTCTGACAATGATATTGACGACACCATTGCTATGCTCGCCAAAAACTATAATCGAGTCATGAAAAGGTTCAACCAGATTGCCGGAAAGAATGTCTCGCAAGATGTTAGAGATAAACCACAGCTAAAGTTTCAGAAGGGTGAGAACAAAGAAGGCAGAAGAGGCGAAAAGGCAGAAAGAGGGGTTCAGTGCTTGGAATGCAAAGGTTATGGGCATGTGCAGAGGGAATGTTCTAATTTCTTAAGAAAACAAAAGAAGGGATACATTGCATCCTTCTCAGATGATGAAGAAGAAAGTAACATAGAACTAACAAGCAACCATGTAGCATTCACTGCTTCCACATCCACTGAACTCATAAAGAAGTCTACCTCGGATGAAGAGTTATCAGATGAGACTCTCAATAACGCATACAATGATTGGTATGTCAAGTGGCTTGAAGACTCTCAGGTCATTGAGAAACATAATACTATCATTCTCTCCCTCAATGAAGACAAAACCAGACTTCTCAAAGCCATCATTGATCTAAAGTACAAAATAGCTCATCTAAAGGGAGAACTCGAGCTCATGACCAAGTCCATCAAAATGATGAATCCAAACAGTGACACCTTGGACCAAATCTTATCCGTTGGAAAATCAGCAAACAACCTGGAAGGACTTGGTTACTCTACATGAGCCCCAACGTCAAAGACCACTTTCGTTCCTCAAAGAACTACCAATCACATGTCTCAACAGATGTCACAGACATCCGGTAGAACTCTGCCGCGGAATGAACACCATCATGGCAGTCCAAAGAAAAGAAATTTGACATGCCATCACTGTGGATAAAGAGGTCACATTAGACCATTCTACTATCACCTCTATTGAAAAAGCTCTGTTAAACATAGGACTGCCAAAACTCAAAATCAACAAGAATGGAGGGAGAAAAAGGTACATCTCCAACCCAAAATACAAAAAGAATGGTCGGTAAAGGAAGTACATTATAGGGCTAACGTTGCTTACACCTCACAAAAGCCTCTACTAGTAACGATTGGTACTTCAACAGTGGCTTCTCTCGGCATATGACTGGTAATAGTACATTCCTTACTACTCTGACACCATGCTCAAACTGCTTTGTTACCTTTGGAGATGGTGTGAAAGCCAAGGTACTAGGAAAAGGGAAGCTCAACCTACCGAACTCACCTTGCCTAAAGGAAACCTTACTAGTAGAAAGGCTTACTGCCAATTTGATAAGTATCAGTCAACTCTGCGATCTAGACCTCGAAGTCAAATTTATTCGCAACAAGTGTGCAGTAATGAACACTCAACTAAAGAAACTGATGACTGGACTTAGGTCACAAGACAACTGCTATCTATAGTATCCAACTTCAGCTCCTTTATCTACTCAATGCCTTATATCCAAAACACAAGAAACCAAGCTCTGGAACCAAAAGTTTGGACACATAAATCTAAGGAGCATGCAGAAGATTCTATCTGAAAAGGCCATCATCAGAGTTCCATATTTAAAGATCATTGAAGGAAAAATCTGCGGAGAATGTCAGATAGGGAAACAAGACAAAGCGTCACACAAGAAGGTACACCATCTTACCACCTCTCGAGTCCTAGAACTTCTGCATGTAGATCTTATGGGACCTATGCAAGTTGAAAGTCTTAGGGGAAAGAAATATATATTTGTATGTGTGGAAGACTTCTCAAGGTACACTTGGGTTGAGTTTATTTGATAAAAGTCAGACACATTCTCTTTCTTCGAATCTCTATGTCGAAGAGTTCAACGAGAGAAAGGAGAAACAATCGACAAAGTTGTGAGACACATAAGTGATCATGGACAAGAATTCGAGAACATAAGTCTTGCAAGTTTTTGTGATGCTGAAGAATTGCCCATGAATTCTCTGCTCCCATTACCCCTCAACAGAATGGGATTGTTTAAAAGGAAGAACCGAACACTTCAAGAAATGACTAGAGTCATGATGTTAACTAAAGACATCCCTACACGCTTTTGGACAGAGGCACGTAACACGATTTTCCATATTCACAATCGTGTCACCCTCCGTCCAGGAAACTCGATAACACTTTATGAAATATGGAGGGGAGAAAGCCTAATGTCAAGTATTTTCATATCTTCGGTTCAATATGCTATATTCTGGCTGATAGAGAACCCCGACAAAAACTTGATCCTAAAAGCGATAAGGGAATATTTCTCGAATACTTTAGAAACAGTCGTGCCTATCGTGTCTTCAATAAATGAACCAAAAACATGATGGAGTCTACAAATGTGGTTGTTGATGACAACATTCCTCAGATGCCTAACAACGATGAAGAGGATATCCACACTCCAGATGTCAGTGACAAAGCAAGCAACTCAAATCTAGAAAACAAAGCTAACATCAGTCCTGATGAAGAGGATCCTTTCACGATAGAACAGAGAATCCCATCCAGAAAGGTCCAAAAGAATCACCCAGCTTAGGACATAATCGGCAATGTCAATGAAGGTGTGCGTACCCGACAAAAGGCTCCGGTGAACTACAGAGAAATGATAGGTAATATCTGTTTTGTTTCAAAAATTGAACCTAAAAATGTGCAAGAAGCCATCAACGATGAATACTGGGCATGTGCCATGCAAGAAGAACTGGTTCAATTCGAAAGAAACGCTGTGTGGGAATTAGTACCCAAGCCTGACAATGTTAATGTCATCGGTACAAAGTCGATCTTCAAAAACAAAACTGATGAACATGAAAATATCACTCGAAATAAAGCTAGACTTATGGCACAAAGATACACACAAGTAGAAGGAGTGGATTTCGACGAAACATTTGCTCCTGTAGCCAGACTTTGAGGCTATCAGACTTTTTCTCAGTATTGCCTACCATCTATAAATCAAACTCTATCAGATGGACGTAAAGAGTGTTTTCCTGAACGAATATCTAAACGAATAAGTCTGTTACACAACCAAAGGGATTTGAAGACCAAAACTCACCACATCATGTCTACAAGCTTAAGAAAGCTCTGTACGGTCTCAAACAAGCACCTCGAGCCTGGTATGAACGTCTAACACAGTTTCTAATTCAAAATGGATATACTCGAGGAGGACTTGACAGAACTCTATTCTCGAAGAAAGAAGGAAGCAACATTATAATTGCTCAAATTTATGTTGATGACATTATGTTTGGAGGAATGTCGGACAAGATGGTGGAACGTTTTGTTCAACATATACAATCTGAATTCGAGATGAGCATGGTTGGTGAGCTAACCTACTTTTTAGGTTTCCAAATCAAACAAATGGATAATGACATCTTTATCTCCCAAAGCAAGTATGCCAAAAACATTAATAAGAAGTTTGGTTTGGAAAAGGCTTCACACAAAAGAACCCCCATCGCTACCCATGTAAAGCTCACCAAGGATGGTCAAGGCGAAACTGTTAATCAAAGTCTCTATCGAAGCATCATTGGAAGCCTATTATATCTTACAGCAAGTCGTCCTGACATTTCTTTCCCAGTAAGAGTTTGTGCTCGTTACCAAGCAAACCCAAAGACAAGCCATCTAGCTCAAGCCAAGAGAATTATCCGATATATATCAGGTACAACTGAGTTAGGCCTATTATACTCCTTCGACACATCCTCTACACTAGTAGGATATTGTGATGCTGATTGGGCAGGAAGTACTCCTGATCGAAAAAGTACCTCTGGTGGATGTTTTTATCTCTGGAATAATCTTGTCTCCTGGTTCAGCGAAAAGCAAAATTGCATAGCTCTATCTACAGTTGAGTCCGAGTACATTGCTACTGGTAGTAGCTGCACTCAGATTTTATGGATGAAGCAGATACTTGAAGAGTATTATTTCAAACAAGATGTCATGATATTGTTCTACGACAACATCAGTGCTATCAATATCTCGAAGAATCCTGTGCAACATAGCAAAACTAAGCACATAGAGAGCAGGCACCACTTCATTCGAGAACTTGTGGAAGACAAGAACATCAAGCTAGAGTATATTCCTACAGAGAAACAGCTTGTTGACATCTTCACAAAAGGATTGGACATGAATCGGTTTGAAAGTCTAAGGTCCTCCCTTGGACTTTGTTACCTTGAATAAGGCTCATCAAGGAAGAAAAGGGAGAGAGCTTTTTTGATTCATTCTCTCTCTCTAGAAGGACTACTAGGGTCCACAAAATCTAATCCGGGCCCAATTTTCCAAGCCCGTTTCAGTTTGTTTTCAAAATAAAAGAATAAAAAAATTAAAAAGGGGGGGGGGGGGGGGGGGAACAAATATCTTTTGTCATCGGGTGACAAGACGTGCAGCCAATCATGGCCTGACTCTTCGGCTACACAGCAGATAAAACGCTGCCTCTTCCCTTAGTTCTTAGTTTCTCTCCCTCCCAACACTCTCCAAAACGCTTAGGGTTTCCACTGCTCACGATCCATCACTCTCTACACCAAACACAGATCTCTCATGAAAATTCTCTAAAACCTCTCTACCTAAAAACCAACAATGGTGAGGATCAAGCACGTTGCAAAACGAATCAGAACCCCTAAACCAACCCAGAACCAGTATGGCGTCAAGGTGCGCGGAGGAGAAAGATCTGAAGAAAAATCAAAACTAACCCGAGAGGTGCCAGTGTTCATACCCTCTCGCATCTCAAACGAAGAGAGTGACAAAGAAATCACTCCACTGAAAAGACGATCAGGTAAATCTAAAACTCTTACTTCGTCTATTCCGCAAACACCTATCTTTGAGGAGTCTCCACCGGATATGAGAAGTAGAAAAGAACAAACAGAGGAGAAGAATACCCCTAGATCCCTAAATAACACCGTGGAAGTCAGTGTTGATGAATCAGCTGAAGAATCTCCAAGCGAGGACAATGTCCGTCTTAAAAAATTGCTGACCAAGACAAAGGTAGGAGTGACTCCTGACAGAAAGGGAAAAAGGAAAGCTTCAGAGAAGAGTGAATTATCTATACCAACATCTGGCAAGAGCAAGAAGTTCAGAACTATCTACCTTGAGGATCAAGAAGAAGAAGAGGAGCTACACTCTATCAGTACCAAGAAAAGACTGAGGCTGCCAAAAGATGTACCTGATGTGCCCATAGATAATGTTTCTTTCCACTGCGTTGAAGGGGCTAGTAGATGGAAGTATGTGTGCAATCACACAATATTCCCTGAAAAGGAACTGTCTGCTGACACCAAAGGATTGAAGGTTATCATGGAACTTCTACAAAGTGCACATCTCATGAAGACTGTCTTAGACATCGGGTCGTACTATCCAGCTCTTATACGAGAGTTCTATGTCAATCTCGTCGAAGCATGCAACGATCCAGCTAGTCTTGAATTTAGACAAGTATATTTAAGAGGAAACTGCTTTGACTTCTCCTCCAAAGCCATCAACACTTACCTTGAAAGAGAGGTAATTTACCAAGCTCAACAGAATCTATCCATGGACCGGATCACTCAAGAAGTGACCGGAGGGAGGAAGAAGGTCTGGCCAGAAAAAGGGGTCATAGCATCATCTAAGCTCACAGCCAAATATTCCATTCTATATCGAATTGGCATGGCAGACTGGGCACCCTCTTCCCATGGATCAAGCATACGAGCCGATCTAGCTAAACTGATCCATCAAATAGGTATGGCATCTTCTCTCGACTTTGGTGCTTTTGTCATAGAACATCTTGTTCGGCATGTTGGTTCCTATGTTGTTAAGCTACCCATCGAGTTCTCGTCTCTTGTGTGCAGTATGATGATTCAACAATGTCCCAACATTGTTTGAAACAATGACGTTATCGGGAAGAAACCCTTGGAGCTCAATATCAGCCCAAAATTGTTCAAAGAAAAACATATGAAGGATGTCCCACGACCCTGTGCAAAGTCATACGAAGAAGGAAGCTGCTCAAGAGCAACAGGGGCCATCAGAGACAAAATAATGCATGAGCTCATGTAGGGAATTGCCGACCTAGAAGGCACAATTGCAACCCTAACCAGCAGAAAAGCCACATTCGAACAGCTCTTGCACGATATGCTTGCCGCTCCAACAGAGGGTCCTGATGCCGAAGACGATGCTGCCCACTCTGCCTCTTCCTAGTTCATTATTGTGGTCCGGATAACTCATTTATTTTGTTAAAACACTCTTGAATTCCCGGTGACTGTTCGGGTTACTTTTTGAAACAATGTTGTTTTGCTCCTTGGTGGAGCTGGATATCTGCTCATGTTTAGAGCTGGTTTTATTTGTGGTGTGTCATAATCTTTTTGCTGTACCCTTTTGTCATTTTTGAGGCAATCAGGGGGAGAAATTCAGGTAAGGCAGTTTCAAGTTATTCAAAAATCTTGAAGACTTGTTACTCAAACATGATGGAACATGTGTCACGACATGTTACCATGTGTTATATGCCTTGCTACAGAAGAAATCATGAAGATGAAGAACATGATGGAACATGCGTCACTATATGTTACCACATGTTATATGACGTAATGCGGAACATGTGTCACAACATATTGCAACCTTGCCACTAAAGACGACGCCACAGAAGATGCTTCAAAGATACTGAAGATGATACTAAGCAAACAATACCCAAAACTCGTCGTCAAAATATGCTTGCCTAAAAAATTGCCAAAGGGGGAGATTGTTATTACGTTTAGTATTGACATATTTTTTAGCACAAAGTCAAGATGTCGGACAACATGTTGTAACACAGTTAGCGCGACATGATACTCGCAGTTATAGGCAAAACATCGAAGACTTCCTGTTTTACTCACATAAGATGTGCGCGCGAAGAAGTCAAAGCATGACAGTTTTAGGCAAGGTCCAGCTAGAAGAAAGACACGCAAGCTAGGTTTAATGAACGCGGCAACGCCAACTTTTCCCTTGCCAGAAACGCAAGGCTGCAAGGGATTTCCTAATCGGAATATGAATCCAATTAGGCAATGTGAGTTGCTATAAAAGTAGGCGCTACCCCCTTAGCAACTCAATCCTTTTCTCTGTGCTAAATTGACAGAGCTCTTAACCGTATAAGACGAGCGGATTGAGAGGCTGATCTATTTAGAAAGGACACTTTCGATTACATACATCAAGTCAAGGATATTTGAGTGTTTGTAGTCTATTGGGTTTTGTTCGTGATTGAAGACTCACGGAGAAGATTTTCGAAGACAACGCAACCGAGTATAGGCTTGCTCGAAGCGTGGAATTGAGACGTTCTCAAAGATAGGGGGAGTCTCTGGTCGAGGTTGTTCACGCTGAGATCTCTAGTAGCTTAGGACAATAGCTTGTGTGATAGCTAGTTTTTGCTTGAAGTTGTACTGTTGACTACCTAATAGTGAAAACTTTTCCACTGGCAGAGTGCCCCCAGACGTAGGTGCGGAGTCACCGAACTGGGTAAACATAATGTGTCTTCTGTTTATTACTTTACTATTTATTGTCCATAAACAATACGTGAGCAAGTTGTCAAAAACAAACGTTAAGACATTAGGTTCGACATCTTGTCCCTGCTACTTAACAGAATTTCAACCTCAATAATCTCAAATTCAATCCAAAATACAACCATAAGAATATCACTACTATATGAAATTAAAAACTCCTAACTCCACTTCAAACCTCAACAGTCGGTCTCCACAGACTCCTATTGGTCCCTCTTGCGATCCCGAACTTCTCTTCTTGCAAAAATGACTTCCTTTTCTTCTATCCCTTCTAATAATATGTGTATGGAAGTCTGATTTCGAAATCCCCATAGGTTGCTATTTATAGGAAATTCAAAATCCATTTGAAATTTGAAAAAAAAATGAACATAGGACTTGATTTGATCAGTCTAGCAGGAGGGATCCGCTAGGTCCATTTTTTCTCGTGCGCCTCTTCTCGACAAAGTGACGGGTTGCCAGGTTAGCAAAAACCTGCCGGATTGGACCCGACGGGTCACTTCTGAGTTGTCCAAGTGAGCTCCTGGGTGGCTCCTTTCCCTTCCTAGTCATTCAGCTCTCGGGTTGTCTGGTTTAGCCAAGCCTGCCGAGTGTGACCCGGCTGGCGCTACCCGGCAACCTACTTTATTTTTCTAACTTTGCGCCTATGGCTCATTTTCGACATGTTTTAATCTAAAATAATCTTTAAGGTTCTCAAGCAAAACTCAGTTCCACCAACTAATATTTTCCGCTCAGAGTAAAGTCTCGACAAAAATTACAAAGTTATAGAGAATGGAAAAAAAATTTGACGCAACCAAAGTTAGAGTTTTGGAACGTGTGTAGTTTTTGTCTAGCACTACATATTATATTATAAAGGTATGTCATTTGTCCTATCATTTCATTGTATTCGGATTTATCATTTTTAAAACTAACTCGTTTCTCTAACAAGTGTCACGCCCTAAGAGATCTGAATCTAGATATGAGGTCGTGCGGCGTTTAGGGTGGAACGCTAGAGATTTAGCCGTGCCTAAACAAGCCTTAACGGGGACGGACTCTCGAGGTCTTAGTATGTCCGCGGGATATGTGATCGATTATAGCTACTCGTGAAGTATAATAAGATTGTGGTTCGTCCAATCGATGCGAAGGAAGAGAGAAAGGGAGCTCGGCTGATTCAAGAGAATACGTCTGGATCGGTCGGCAATTGTAAATGACGTCAATCATGATAAATTAGGGTCAGTCATATGTTATGTCCATTAAGTTAGTATTATGTAACATCCATTAGTGTTAGCGCATAGGAAATAAACCAAACCTGAATCCTATTATATATCAACCTTATTATACAGTAATCTTTTGAAGTAAGGATGCGAAAAACCAAAATGTACCGGATCATTTTCATTTGTATTTTGTAGAAAATATTAGTTTGGGGATTGGACACAACACAAAGAACCAACAGAGATAAACGGTTATGGTGCGAGAGAGAGACAGTGAGAGGTGTGAAGCAGTTAGGAAACATATAAGCAGCACGTGTCCCCATGTTTGGTTATACACGTGGCCTCATTTACTACCTCCTCGTTCCATTGTCACCTCATTTGGAGACCGGTGGGTCAGTTTATCACAGCCCAGAAAGACGGCCCTGTCCTCGGAGTCTCCAGCTGGGTTCCCACTGGCAATGACCAACACCTCCTCGTGTCTCTGTCTCATCATCCAACATCATTGCTATTTTAATTACTTCGATCAAATTCTTAATCACTCATTACCACATTGATTAACGTGAAAGCGGGGTCCACGACTATTTCTATCTAGTGCTCGTGTGCGGACCTAGTGGGATCATTATCGTATTATAAATATTTCATCAAATTGATTGTGGATAAGAATTACTTAAAGACAGGTGTACACATGATTCCTGTGTTATGTAAAGAGATGGAAAAAGAAAAACGAATTTGACGGATATTAAATGCATCCGCCCTGATCGAAAGGGAAAATCTCAAACAAAATTTGACTTTCTCACTTTGAAATATAGAATAGACACTTTTAAATGCCCTCTTTCGATTAGTAGGGATTGCGTAAATAACCTGACCGTAAAAAAGTTATACCACAAAAGAGTCAACCACAACTAATTGTGTAAGAGAATAAGTTCCAACTATTCTTCCTAAAGGCAAGTTGTATATGGAAGAGAAGAGAAAGGAGTGATGTGACAGTAGTTGAAGCAGGGGCGGCGGCTGATAAGGACATCCCTAGCATTGGACCATCGACGAGACTAGAAGATCAAGAACGGAACTCTATCAGACTTGAAATATATAAAACATTGTGTGTTTAGAGTGAATTCTTTTAGCTCTACAATTTATCAAGAATTCGTGCTCGAAATTCTTGTGGCGTTCGTCCGAATTATCGACTGAATTTTTGCAACCCATCGTGCCTTCATTTGATCCATCCTAAACTCGAAGGTTTTCCACACGAAAACTTCGTCTCTATCTAAACCTTTCCGATAAACGATCTACATAAGATTTTGGACTCCAACGAGTGCATATTAGCAACGTTTACGAGCCAGGTGGCTCATCCTCGAAACTGATGGTGCACCACTGGGAGACGTTACGTTTCAACCTGTGGGCCGGGTTTGGGTATTTGGGGTTTTTATAAGTGGGCGTGGGGCGACCTATCTCCTAATCGACCCGCACCAATATAATTTGTTTATAAGAAGTTCTATACATGTTTTAGGGATAATTACATATAAATATATCCAACTATGCATGTTCTCGATTTGTAAAAAGTCCAAAATGTCATTGATGTATCATTCTAAAATGATATAACTATTTTATAAATATGAAATGACATTTTACCCTCCATCAAATAACAAATTAGACTCATTATTCAAAACTACTTGTCTTTTCAAGTAAGTAAGATTGAAAAAATTGTGAAATTACAAGTTTTCTCTCCATCACATATATGTTAATCAAATATTAGTACATATATGTTAATAAAATCCTAGTACAGCCTCCTCTGCTCCACCTACGCGAGGTCCACCAGCCTCGCCGACTACGGCGGTCCTCTATCGTGCTGGACGGGCACGTGTCAGTCTACGTCAACGATCAGATAAAATCGTTCGTGGTGAGCGTGGAACTTCTGAACCATCCGATGTTTGTATGAGTACAAGCAAAACAAGTAGCTCCGTCTTGGTCACGACCTCCATGAGTTTGAGGCTCTTCAGCTGGGTCACAACCTCCTTGAACTCCTCCCCATCGATTAGCACTTCTAGAAGCTTATGCCGTCGGCATCAAGGATGAGTTAGGGCTTTATGTTTTTTCGATTTTTGTATATACCCAGCTAGGGGTTCTTTTCTCTATCGTCTTCCCCATTCTTGTTCGATATGATCAGTGAGAGATTTAACATTTCAATCTTTGTTTATTTTTCATTATCCCAAACACTGGGAATTTGTGCTCGTAACCGTGAACTTTAGAACGTTATTATTCAAAATTCATTAGTGTGACTCGATGTGTTTGATTTTCTAAGAATCATTGGTTGGTTTTTCTTTTCTATTTTACATAATTTTTTAATCTTTATGAATTAGTGATCGTCGTATGTTTTCCTTTTGATTTGGAGTGTTCAATGTCGTTTACTTATTATGTGAAAATGGAAATTGAGGGCACTGAATCTCATAATTTGACCTAATATGTGGAGCAATTTACTTATGAAGCTAATTTTGGTCTTTGTGCAATTGACATTGATCCAATATGCGTACGAAAACCATGAGAGAGCTCCGACAAGCATTTTAGGGCTTCGTCACATGAGGGAGAGAGAGAGGGCAAAAGTGTAATTTCAAAACTATTATAAAATTGGATTTTTATTTTGTTAATTTGAAAAGACTTTTATGCCTTTAATTCATAAGTTAAACTTGGTATTCAAAGGTGGGTAAAATAGGCATTTTATATTTATCATTGTATCATTTAAAAATTATACATGAGGTGTATTTCAGAGTTTTTACGTTCGAATTATGTTACATCTAACAGAGTTACCTTAAGTATAACTAAAAATAATTTGGGGTATCTATAAAAATATATTTATTTAAAGTTGGGTAACTGAATTTGAAAACATGAATAGTTGGGTATAATAATATATAATTATCCTTAATTTCTATTCTTGGAAATTTTATTTTAATTTGCATTATTTATTGTTTGGTAAATAAGTGCCTTGAGAGCTTTATTTTTCAATTGTTGATGAATTGATTTTTTCTTGAAGATTGTAAATTTTGATTTATTTCATTCAATATTAATTACTTTCGAGACGGGTTTTGAAGAGTTATCGTATCTATTGGGTTTTGAGCGAGATGGGTACCCAACACGTTGAACGAGTTTTTGATTGAGGCGGATACCTGTATCGAATGAGCAGGTCAGGTTTGGCGAAACACACACCAAAATCGCCTTATTTCTATTCATATACATTAGTTCCTTAAAAGGTTTGGAAATGTTTATTTTGTCGCATAAAATATCTTATTTTGTTAGGAAAAATGTCAGATACTCTTCAATGTATGACATTTTCACTTAACTCCACTTAGTTAAAAGCATGCTTTCTTGCATCCCCTTAAGTTTCATCAAGTTTTACATCACTCTACGAAGCTATATTTTTGGTAGAGAGTTAGATGTAAATAATAAGTGATTGTGTAGATCTCAAACGCATCCACAACTTTGAAATCTGAAAGGGCCGAGCTAAGAAGACAAACCGTTGAGTGAGAGAAGACATAATCACATTGACTCTGAAGTAATGAGGGACTTGTCGAGCGCCTCCGACTTCGAAGGGTTACAGATATTTGTCTACTGTCTCTTGAATTAAGAATGGAAGATGTTTGAGTTTTTAAAATAATAAGGTTTTAGGTATATGAAATTTAGATTTCTCGTCAATTTCAAAAATTCAGTTTTGTGCTATTTTGCTAACAAAATTGTAGGTATCTCAAAAAATTAAGGTGTTTTTGTATGCACATTAGGGTTTTGATCTTGTTAGAAATTTAAGTCAAATTTTTATGCTTTCACATATGCAGTTCGACAAAGGTTGCAATTTTTTTCAAATTATCACCTAAACCGAAATGTCGATACTTTGAAGTATATCAAGGTGGAAAGTTTAGTGAGCCTAATATGCCCGAAACACAACACACAAAAAGTGTACCGAGTCTCGAGAATCCTGGAAGTGTACCAGTCACAAGTAATACATGGAAGTGGGATTATGTCCCCGAGTTAATCAAACTCAAAGGAAAATTAATTATTCGATTTTAATCAATCAATCGAATTTAATTTTATAATTAATCTTGGTTGAACGATGTTTTGTGTAGAAAGATATGGCAAAGATGACACATACAAGATTATAAAAGTTAATTAAAATATTCTATAATCGAGATTAACAGGCTGACGCAATGAACAATAAATAATAAAGTCGAGAAATATTAAAAAAACTAATAATTATGCTTGTCGGGTGTTTCCAACCTAAGGGAGGCAACGAGAATTTCAAGACACCCTTTGCTCCTTTCAGATAGATATAGGGCCAAACTAATTTTCGATAACCACCCTACTTAAGGGAATGATTTAACTAGCTACACAACATTAAGTTTCGTAAGTCTCGGGATCTTTCAGTTTTGGGAACCTATGGATGATACTACCGTGTCAACCAACCATTTTACGTGTTGATTTAAACCCGACTTTCATTAATCTTGTCCATTTACTAACTCCTTGTAACATTATATTATTAAACTTGATCAATCTATTAGCGATTAAGAGAACGAAGTATCAAGCATAAATTTAATAAAATCTCTTTACTCGGCACTGGAAGCAGCAAGCATATAAAAATAATCTCTAAAATTTTCAAATTATTATTCAGTTCATGCACCAATCCCTAAATGAATTATCTCAGTATATTACAAATCAGCATATTACGAATTAGGTTTCTATAATCATACTAGAATTGAAGTAGTTCACACACACACACTTTCTATAATCATACTAGAATTGAAATAGTTCAGTTCACACGCACACACACTGATTGAAATAATTAACAAGTAGATAAACCATATGACATACACACACTGATTGAAATAATTAACAAGTAGATAAATCATATGACATAATTAAATTCAATTCCAAAATAAATACATAAAACACAATTTGCATATAAACAATGAGAAGGAATAAAATGCTAAAACTTGGATTTGATTCTCAATTGAGATCTCAACACGTGAGAGAGGCTTTGTACCTTTCTAATCCTTCTTCAAATGGCTTATAACTCTTCTTGGAACTCTATGACGCAAAATGAGATTTATCTCTTACTTGAAATTCTAAAATTGGGTGCTAATTTTCCCAAATGTGTCGAGCTTTTTATTAGGTGGAGATTTCCGAGGGGGGGCACAGGTCCATGTCCCCTTAGTACCTCCTTTTCCTCGCTCCACGGAGGTTCATGTGTTGACTGCTGAAGTTGCCACGGGGTGGCCATGGTCATAATCTTTGTGCACAATCTTCGGTGACGACTTTATACGATCTGAAGTCGGGGAGTGGCCACTCGACGCAGATTGGATAGCTCCGGGCCTTCTCCACGAGGAGTGGCCCTCCCTTTCGCCACGGGATGGTCACGGGTCGCGGCCGTTGGTCACGGGTAGACCCTAAAAGTGCCAAAATTGGCTCAAAATGACCTGAAATTTGCATAAAACAATCAAAGAACTTGAGAAGCAAAATATAGACAAAATAATGAAGAACAGTAATCAAATGGGACGAAAACAATGTAAAAATGTGGGATTTTGGTACTGAAAAAGTGATACAAAAATACCCTTATCAGAACCCGATAAGAGTTACATGGGTGGAAATGTGGAGTTGATTACCATATAAGATGCATGTTCCATGAGTAAATTTATGGGTATTATTGGAAAACTAGGTTATGAACCCACCAACAATTTATTTTGGTTAAAGCCCGAACCACATTATGACCGAACTGCCATGAACTAGTCAAATACATACATGTGAAAGAAATTAGTAATGTGTATCATATTAATGGGTGTATTCAACTATACATAGTTGATGGTGTTCCCCATTAGGCACGTCAGCTCCATCGAGTAAACTTGTTTATGTAAGGGAGAAGTTTTAATGGTGTTGGTACGTTTAGTGTTGGCGTTATTTTCTAGTGCAGGGAAAGATGTCTGACAACATGTTGCAGACTTTTGGAACGAGGTCGTGTGCTCAGTTTTTAGGAAAGTTTTTGATCTTTCCTGTCTGATTCTCAGAAACGTTTCTGAGAGGAATTCGAGTATGTATGGATTAAGGAAACCTTCAGCTATGTAGAAAACGCGTCTACAAGAGTCCTTTATTATGGCGGTAATATTTTCTTTCTAATATCCATGGCGACATAAAAATTCTTTCCTATATGTAGTCGATCTCCTTGAGGGTCACGAAACCCTTAAGTCCCGTGTAGCTGCTATAAAATCCGAAGGCGTTCTCTTAGCAGCTTGGACGTTCTTCTGTGTTAAATATCCAGAGTTCCTAAGCGTGTTGGGAGGTTGTATGTTTTGTTCAGAACGGTGTGCTTCGAAAGACATCATTCAAGGAGATTGAGTGTTTGATCGATTAGGGTATTGTGTTTTGCGTGATTGAAGATTCATGAGTCGATTGAAGACAACGATAAACCGAGTATAGCGATTCCTCGAAGAGTGGAATTGAGGCGTTCTCAAATTCAGGGGGAGTCCCTGGTCTAGGTATTTCATGTGTAGCAATAGTAGCTAGGACAATGATTTGTGTGATAATCAGTTGATGTTTGAGTTGTACTATTGGCTACCGTATAATGAAAACCTTTCAAGTGGCAGAGTGCCCCCAGACGTAGGCGATGTTGCACTGAACTGGGTAAACATATCGTGTGTTTTATGTTTTTCTTTTTACTTGTGAGTTATCTATTATCTGTGATTGAACAAGTTGTGGGACATAAAGTCACAACATCGTGTACGACATCTTGCTCCTGTGACTAACCAGAATATCAAATGGAATAGAGTTGAAGGTATACCACTATAGAAGAAAAAGGAGGAGGAGGAGAGGAAGAAGAAGAAGAAGGAGAGAAAGAAATAGAAGAAGAAGTATAAAACATAATTGAAAAATACCTAAATTACCATTGGTTCAATTGGAAAAAACTAGAATTGAACTAATGGGGAAATGGACCGGGTCACCTCCGGTATGACCGCTACTGAGTCGGAGCTTCTCCACCTAGCAGGAGCTCCTCCGCCATCGACATCCTTCAACGTCGTCGAGCTCATAGTCCCATTTTTTTATTTCTTTATTGTTTGGGAAAAGAATAATTTGTCATTATGCAATTAGGAAAAACTTGTATACAGTAAGGGTAAAACTGTAAATTTATGAATTTGAACCAAGTTTAAATTCAATTTAGTTTTATTACCAGTCCGCGGTAAACCAGATAGAATTAAAATCAAAACTAGGGGTAGTTTAAGAATTTTAGTCATTTTAGGGGTAGATTGTCTATAAAAATAGTTAGGGTACTAAAAAGAGAGAAAATTAGTTAGGTATGAAAGTGTCATTTGGACATAGTTAGGTGTAACAAAGTGTCATTATCCCTTAATTTAAATTTCTTCTTATTGTGTTTGATGTCCTAACAATACTGAGGTCTTTATGTTGGAACGACAAAATTAAGTCGTGCCTATTCCTTGGGTCGTTGGGCCTTATCTCGTAGAATACCCTACTCACATGCGGCACAAAGAGGTTCGAGATTGACATGCAAGCGTACGTGTTATCAGATAATACTATTTAGGGAAAATTTCACATAATCCCTCTTATCTATGGCCGAGTTTCACTTAACACCCCTTAACTTAAAAATCAACTTGTGGAGCTCCTTAAGTTTGAAAAAGTTTCACTTTACCCTTCTCTGTTAACTTTTTTGAAAACTCTGTTAACTTTTTTTGTGAAATGACAAAAATACTCTTGCATTAAAAAATTAAAATAAATAAAAATGAATTTGCAAATATTTTCTATAATGTTTTCATTGTAGGAAATAAATAATAAATCATGTTATTAGTAAAAATAATTTTTTAAAAAACTTTCTTATAAATTTTTTTTTAAACATCAATATTTATTTTTATAATATTTTGTAAAAAATATTTCTTATAAACAATTAATACTAAAATAATTTTTTATTCTTTGTTTTTGTAAAAAATAATTTTTTAATGCAAAGGTATTAACATAATTTTTAAAAAGTTAACTAAAAAGGGTAAAGGAAAAATTTTTCAAAGTTAAATGACTTCACAAGTTGATTTTGAGCTTAAGACGTTAGATGAAACTTTGTCATAGTTAAGAGTGATTACGAGGAATTTTTCTTATACTGGGTTGATCCCATATACAGTTGGTTGTAGATATACTTCACTAACAGTTTTTTCCCTTAGTAACGGCGCACAAGCGGTCGTTTTTCCGTGCGCCGTTACAAACAGTGACGGCGCACATGAAACGTGCGCCGTTAAGACTAACGGCGCACAGTACATGAAACTCTGAGCATCTGCATGAAACTCTGCCTCTAGCTCGGCACTTCGTAAGTCCATCCTAAACAATCATGGCCCGGCTGAGTCGGCTGAGTCGGCGATGACAGAGTGTACATGTCATTGTCTAGAGTAGAAGGTGTTTGTGTAAGACTTAAATTCCGCGTCCATAGGAGACCGCCTAGGTGCACTGGCCTTTGCAGCCTTAAGTTTCGGGTTCGTTTCCATGATCTATATTTGAAATAATTCCAAAGTAGTGTTGTTAGTACATGAGAAAGACGATTTTCTAGGGGTGTTTGTTCATAATTCCGAAAATACCCCTTAAGGGGTATTTTATAATAATTCCAAAAATACCCCTTGAGGGGTATTTTTTATAATTCCAAAAATACCCATTGAGGGGTATTTTTTTGATAATTCCAAAAATACCCCTTGGGGGGTATTTTTAATAATTCCGAAAATACCCCTTGAGGGGTATTTTGTGACAATTCCAAAAATACCCCTAAGGGGTATTTTTTGATAATTTCGAAAACACCCTTAGGGGTATTTTTTATAATTATGAAGATATCAACAAATATAAATTCATTTAACAAATTCCATACAAAACTAACATGTTAAATTTACAAAACTAACATGTTAAATCCACAAAATTAACAATCCTAACATGCAAATGACTTAAAAATACTATCAATCCTAACATGCAATTGTACAATCCTAAAAATCCTAACTTTGAATTAAACCTAAAAATCACCTTAGCAAATTGGGAGAGAGGAAAAGAGGCGGTGACGGCGACGGAGATGGAGACAGGCGGCGACGGCGACGGTGATGACGAGGGGTAGAGAAGAAGAAGAGAAGTCTTGGATTTATAATCCAATTTGTAACGACGCATGTTGGTAACTGCGCCGTTACAAATTTCTTAGTAATGACGCACTTTTTCAACGTGCGCGGTTACAAATTTAACGATAACCTAACGGTCAGATCTTCGACCGTTATGGTTCTAACGGTCGTATTTTGTCAACGGTCAACTCAATTTGTAACGGCGCACACTCGAATGTGCGCCGTTACATAAGACTTTATAATGGCACACTCTATTGTGTGCCGTCAAACAGAAATGTTCGCGGGAAGTTTAATTTTAAGCAAAATTTACCCGAAGAAATTAAATTTTCACCAAAATTTCGTTTCTCGGCAAATGTGTAACGGCGCACTCTCCAACGTGCACCGTTACAAACACAAACTTTAATTTTCATGAAATCGCATCATTTTATTGATAATTCGATCAAACATACATATACATATTTTAATTAGAGTTTGCAGAATCATATTCTTCATGCCCTTCCATATCAGTGTGATAGTTTTCTTCATGCTCGTCTTCGTTTTCTTCGTTGTTATCGTCGCTCGATTCGATTTTGTCGTTCGCGCGTCCAGGTACTGGATTTGGATGTAGGTATCTTAGGTCGAAAGTGATACCACCAGGTCTGACGATGTCAATTCGATCTTCTTGGTAAAGTTCATCGACTTTGAAGTCCGGCTCGTCCTCCTCGGCACGGGCTAACGTGCTCGGTTTGTAGTGACCTATATAAGACCCATCATTTTATTGATAATTCAAACACAAACATACAGTGTGTTGACAACCTTCCACAAACCAGATTTAGGGTCGTCGATGTAGTATACTTGTTTTGCCATTAAAGCAAGGCAAAACGGGTTTTGTTTATGACGATCTGTGGACGTGTTGACCGAAATAAACCCATTTGCGTCCTTCATCACGGTCCGTTCGTCGTACCACCGACACTTGAATAGAACGACTGGCATGCTTTCAGAGTAGATAAGGACACATACGTCCATAAGAACACCGTAGTAACATACGTCATTTGCTTCAATCATGACCCTTGAATTTTGATTTCTCCGGCCGTCAACGATTCTCAAGATTAAAATTTTGACGCCATTAACAGTACACTGCGAATAAATAGCCGACGAACGAGGACCTCTGGACAGTAGCACCAACTCTCGTTGCATCCTTGGAGCAGTCATCTGCATATGTGGTCTGATATTAGATCAAGTAAAAAAAAATTGAAAGAATAAACACGTAATCAATGTCTACTACGTACAATACGACGCCAGTCAAAGATAAAGAACATCACTCGGTCTTGCAGAGATTTCCTAGGGTGTACTTGTTTGAACCCCTCTATATATGACAATACGAATGCATCGGCACAATTCTCAATAACTTTCCAATTCGCCCAAAACATCTCGGATGCGCTCAATTTCTCACCTCGCACCACGCCCTTCACTTCCACATGTGGGGAAACAACTGATAAATTGAAACCTAGAGCTGCATTGATCAATGTTTCACTGCTGAAGAGGCGCGGTACAGGTACATCTGAGTGAAGGTGACCGACTCGTGCATCAAGTATTGTTGCGCTATACAACCTTCCAGATACCGCGGGTTGCGCACACTTTTCTTGTATACGCCAAGTTGCCTACAATGGTAATTATGTATCAATGTTAGATTTAATGATATTCGTAACGTCAGATCTTATAATTCCGGCTGTCAGTCAAGGAACATACCGTTCAGTTGGAAACATTCATGTAAAATGGACTAGGCTGGTCCGCATAATTTGATCCGGAAGGTGCAGTAGAAGGTGAACCATAATTGTACAGAATGAAGGGGGGAAAATAATTTCCAACTTACAAACTTGAACCATTATATCTTCCCCCAACTTTTTCAGCGCTCTTTTCCTCAGCTCCCTCGTGCACAACAACTGAAACGCCTTGCCCAGCTCTACTAGTGCTTCCGCCACATAAGGCAAAACGTAGTTCCAAATGATAAAGGGAAAGATACATTGCATCAACACATAACAATCGCAGGTCTTCAATCCGAGAAATTTTTTCTCATCGGGATTCACCTTGCTCTTTAGACTTCCCACATATCTAGAGGGAAACTTAACTGCTCGGATATGCTCCAGTACTTCCTTCCGTTCACGAACCGCCACGCCATAAGGTGCTTCTGGGAGCTACCCGTCTTGCAACCACTGGTCTGGCCGGACGTTCTGTTCCTCGTAAGTACTCTTGATTTCACGTCATCCTTAGTCTTCTCCGCAATTCCAAGAACTGTACCTATGACGTTGTCACATACGTTCTTCTCTATATGCATCAAATCCAAGGCATGTCTGACTTGATGAGTTTTCCAATAAGGTAGCTCCCAGAATATGCTTTTATGAGACCAACATATAGAACAATCACCACATTTTCGTTTACTGAACTTTCCATGCAGACTAGGCGGTGGGTATTTATGACGTAGAATCGCTTTAAGTACGGCAGCCCCTGAATGTCTTTTAGGCCTTGAGCGGGTCTCTATTTGACCATTAAAGGCCTCCGCCTCAAATCGCATTGGGTGGTTTTCGGCAAGAACCTACGCGCACATTGGTAAGAGATTCTTGAGTTACTGCGTGAAGAATCGATCGCGTCCAATCATAGAGGACACGCCTTGTAGCCTTTAGTCTGGATGCCCCCCAACATTCCCAACCCCGGGAAATCACTTATTGTCCACATCACAACAGTCCGCATTATAAAAGCTTGTTTCTTAGAACCATCCCACGTGACAGCCCCGTACTCTCACAGGTGGTTCAACTCATCAATCAGCGGACGCATGAAGTTATTCAAACATTACCCAGGTGATTTTGGACCGGAGACCAACATGGTGAGGATTTTATACTCCTTTCGCATAGCCATCGAGGGGGGAAAATTCAACGAAATCACGAATATAGGCCACAAACTGTAATTCGGCGCATTAGGCCCATAGGGTGAGAACCCGTCGGATGACAATGCCAACCGCACGTTGCGGATTTCGCCAGAAAATACCGGGTATTTCTTGTCAAACTAATTCCAATCTGCACCGTCCGATGGATGTGCTAATATGTCACTGTCCTTATTCTTCCGCTCCCCGCAGATCCACTCACTCGTCTCTGGGGCAAGATATAAACGTTGAAGTCGAGGATTAAATGGGAAGTACCGTAACGTCTTCTTCGGAACCAATTTCCCCCCACTTTAGCGTATCATGCTTCTTCACAAATGCCACATGTCTTGAGTTGCGGTTGTGTTCCGTAGGACAAAGTGTACCCTACAAACATGCATCATATTTCCCGTGTGGCATTTCAATAACATTCATCTTCTGCTTTGCCGCTGCGTAGCTAGATGGACACGTATTGGGTTGGGGTAACGTACGATAGCAATCTTTGGCGACCTTGGTAAAAGTTGAGTTAGACATCCCGGTGCTCTGCTTGATGGACAACATCCTTAACAGCGCTACTAAAGAAGTTTCCTCACTATTCACGACTTTTGCGACTCCGTCACCAACCGGTTGTATGCCGTCATGGTTGCCTTAGCGACTCCTTCCTCGACTTCGGTTATTATATTAATGTTCTCTCCTTCCTTGTCCTCGTCCTCGTTAACCCTTACATCTCTAGTTGGGTCCACATCATCCACGAACTGTTGCACAGTATCAACGTACATTGGATTGTTGTCCGACGTTGAACAACATTGATTCCCCAATGTTGACATCATACTCATATCCCAATTGCGACTCGAACCAGCTTATTCGGCTTCGCCATTATATAACCACACATTATACGATCTAAGAAAATCTTTCTTAAGTATATGATCGCAAATGGTGGCCATATCGTTCCAAGCTGAATTACAACACCTCGTGCACGGACATTTGAAACGTCCCACGCCATCTCTTGGAGCGTTTTTCGTCGCAAATTTTACAAAACTACTTAGTCTGCACATCATTCCTCAATCATTTTTACGGATCCTATCCATCGCCGATCCATTCTATATAACAAATATAAATTATAATTAATGACATAAATTATTATACCAATAAATTACTAACTAAAACAATAATATACATCATATCTTTACATTAAATCACATTAACTAAAATATTTTAATTTAAATACATTATTTCAAAATGTACATACCTTACAATTCCTACAATTACGAATCCACCAGCTAATAGAGAGAGAGATTATATGAAGGCTAGTATTTGTGAGGGAGACTTAATATAGGGTACTCGGAAAATTTAAAAATAGTCAGGAAACTTTCACCCAAATTACGAAAATACTCTTGTCAGGAGGAAAATGTGTGGGAGAAGTTGTGGGAGGGAAAAGTGGAGGTTCTGTGGGAGGTGCTGCCAACATTTATAGATTTTATTTGTAACGGTGTACATAGTGAGTGCGCCGTTCGAAAACTACTTAGTAACGGTGCACAACCCAATGTGCACCGTTACTAACTAACGGTAACACCAACGGCTCGATTTCCGACCGTTTACGCCTTACGATAAAGTTTTGGTCAACGGTTAAGATTTTCGTAACGGCGCACATTGGAATGTGCACCATTACATAGTGAAATTACTAACGGCATACAATTTTTTGTACGCCGTTACTGTTTTGTTGACGACGCACGGTATTGTGCGCCGAACTGTTGTTGGTGACGGTGCACATTGGGTGTGTACGCTGTTACTAACTACATTTGTAACGACGCACTCTCCAAACATGTGGCGTCACTAATGCAAAATCTGATAGTGCTCCTTCAGTTATTTGAATTTGTTTTGTTCGAACACAAGCTAATTAGGGATTGGAAAGTTTCAAGTTTGATTGTTTTTTTTTTAAAATTGTGATTACTTCTTGTGCTATCTAACCCCAAAGAACATTGTGAATTATTTTATGGTTTGGGAATTAATTGTATGAAAATTGGAAAGGCTCAAGGGGTCATACTGTGTAGATGACTGACTAACTTCAATAAACATGTGGCCTTAGAGTAATCCTCCTTCCTAGGATTTCCAGCCTCTCTAAGTGATACTACTCGCTTCTCCGTAGTAGGATTGTGGTCTTCCACCATGTGATTATCTCTCCCTTTTCTACATGTGACTTGCTAATAACTTTCATTCTATTTAGATTTTTATCAACTTTAGGATTATTCACTTCAAATACTTAGATGCTACTAAGATATGGATTTATGGAGAGCCTAAAATGGTATTAAATAATTGATGAATGCCATCGTAGATATATTAAGAGCTACCATAACACAATATTCAACTTATAGTATAATATATTGCAAGTATAGAGGTGTATTCGGCTACAAATGGGTTATTTAGGTACAAAAATAGGAACAAATATTGACCATCAGATTTTAAATTGGAAGGTAGAGATGTTTGCTGACTCATCAATGACAAAATATGTAAATTTTAACTAATTGCATATTTATGTTGTCTTTGAACACCATTATGAGTGTAAATTCGTATTTTTATAACTATTTATTTTAGTTATTTTATTTAACGAAGATGTTGGGGAATGTAGGGTCCAAAACATAGCAGCGAAGGCAATACAAACAGAAATAACTACATTCCCTTGTAAAGAATAGAGAATTGTGTGTTAACCATTTCACCCTCTACAGTGTCCTATTTATAGGATCGTGAAATGGCTCGCCACGGACCCGTGGCGCCCCCGTGACCCATGCCACGTTGACCCTAGGTCGCCCTAGTTCGCCACGTTGACCCTAGGTCGCCCTAGTTTGCCACAGAGACCGCCACGGACACTGCCACGGTCCTGTGGCGTATGAGCCCCGCCGCGCGTGGCCAAAATCCTATGGTCACGGGCCCGTGGCCAATTCCTAGACTTGGCCACGGATAGTGGCCAAGTCTTACCCGACACGGCCCTGTGGCAAATTTGCCACGATCTCGGTTTTCTCCTTAATTCTTCCACTACTCCGTACTTGTTCTTTGTGTGTGACCCTATAGGCTCATGTCCTATTGACAGATCGGCGTGAAATCCCATTTCACCCTATCTGTCATAAGTGGTCTCTAGTAAGACATTATGATTACCCAATGTACATGATGATCAATGATTCGACTTAACCTCATGTCGTATATGTCACTATCCCTTTGTCACGAGATATGCTAATTGATCATAAGACACAGAGTCGTCATCCTTATTTAATCAATCACAGTTTCTTGATATGTGATATGCCTGAAAATGATACCCCATATCATCAGCATGGCCATGCATTTCCTTTAAGTCATTCTCATCAAGTGGCCTAAACGGATATCATTCTCATACCGGAGTATAAAGGACAAATCCCTTAGCCGTCTTTCGTATCACTCATGCAGCCCGTCCCTGAGCTAATCATAACTGTTATGTCTACCTTGTTACAGATAACGTAGACGTATGTCAAACTCAGATGTTGACTACATACTGATCACAAAGACTCTTTGGTTTAAGGATACAATGACAAGCCACGACAACTAAGTATGTTCATGACATAATCTATGCTACATACTCAGGTCGGGTCGTCCAATATCATTTCCCAAATGATATCTACGATCTAACTCCAGTAATGTCTTTACCAATGAGCAGTAGAGCATGATCATAATGAGTCATCCTCATAATACTGGTCGCTTCGTGTGAAGCTTACTTGACCAGGGACCCGTTGAATGTGATCCGTGCGGACCTATGGTTCTACTATTAGTGATGACACACTCGATAACATAGATCAAATTACATTCAACATATTATCACTACACAATGATAATATAATCTTGTCTTATTATTGCAATGATGATGTAACAATTACACATAAACTGAAATTGGCCTAGGGCACAACTCCTACAAAAGATCGTGATTTTAATTTCACTACTGTACAAAAAAATCGGTTTTACTATTTCATGAACGATTTGGTTAATGTCATGGTTTTCCATGGTTCCATTTGTTTAATGTCATGGTTCTATTTGGTTAATGTCATGGGTTTTCATGATTTAATTTGGTTAATGTCATGGTTTCATAGTTTAAGTTTCATGATTCCATTAGATTAAAGTGTCATAGTTTAATAAAAAATAGTGACAATATAAAAAAAAAACCATTCCCTGCATAGAAAAAAAACCATTTAATCATTATGAAACTAAAGCTACACCACTACAACAATCTCAAATCTCACTACACAAACAAACAAACAAACAAAGAGAAGTTTTAGTTAATTATTTCCAACTCATGACATTACACAAGTTGGGTACCAAAACAAAATTAAAGCAACAAATGTTCATTTAAAGATTCAATACAAGAGCAGCGTGTTCAACTACATGATGATAATATATAAAATACTTTGCTTAAATGAAAGACAGATGTTAGAATTGTGTACCAAATGGAACCATGGAATATTACATGTCAGAAACTACATGCATGGAATAATAAAAATGGAATTATTAAAGCAATGGTACTTGAAATAAGTGTATGGACAATTGAATCATGGATGAAATGGAATGATGGAATTATGGATGAAATGGAATCCTAGAATCATGTACAAATGGAACCATAGAACATTGCATGACGGAAACTAATAAATGACACAATGAAACCATGGGATACCATTAACTAAAAGAAATAACTAACAATCAAATCTCCAAAACCACATGGAAACAAGCACATACTGGGAGGACGTGAGGATGACCGATCATTTAATCCGGGAAGACGACGACATGGAAAGGCTGCAATCCGGGAGGACTTGTGGCAGCGACAGTGGAGCACTCTGTTGTGAAGCGCAGAGGAGAGGAGACACGGTGCATCTTCGATGAGTCTCGGAGGCGCAATGTAGAGTGCAGAGGCGCGACAACGGAGGCACGGTGCATCATCGATGGGTCTCGGAGGCGTGGTCGTGCATCACGATGGGATTCAGAGGCCTATAGCGGAGGCACGACGGAAGGAAATATGTTTCATTTGGCAAAGAAGACGAGAGGGTTGAGGAGGTGAATGGGTAATGGTTAGGGTTTATTCTATATATTATGAAATAGAATGATGATGCTGCCCTTATAATATATTATTGATTTAATTACTTACATCCATATATTATTATATTTGTATCCAATAGACTATTTGTATAGGAGAGCATCTCTACAAGTATATTCAACATAATAGGAATATGAAAAGAAACACGGCACAAAATCATCATAAAATATTATACACAGAAGTATTTAATCATAAACCAAAATATACTCATGACGGTGTAGTTCATGACTATGAGGATGTTGATACACATAATAATACAGATTAAATACATAAATACACTCCCTCAACGGGATACCCTAGCGGTTTGAGGCTTACATTTCTTATTTAGAGGTTGTGAGTTCAAACTCTGCTGGGAGCAAGATGGGGAGAGTTTATCCTACAATTTTAATCTAACAGTATGAATGTGAATGGTAATAATTGTTATATATTTCGTATTAAATCTTATTATTATTTTAAAGATCTTGTAATATGTTACGACTGCTATTCTTGTACTCGTCGAACTTGCACTGAAACACCACTATATATTTTTATCCACTTGATGGTGGATTCCTTTAACTTCCTCGTACACAATATATATAAGAAAGTCTCAAACTCTACTAAAACTTATCCCATAGGTAACCGTGACTCAAGTAAAAAATTTTTTGGTACTTCTCAAGGATCCGGAACTGTCATTCTAACCCTTCTTGGGGGATTCCATCCACAAACGCAAAGTATATGGCTGAATAATATTGCTCATTATCATTTAGCTATTGCATTTAATTTTCTCGTTGCTAGTCATATGTATAGAACTAACTTTGGGATAGGGCGCAATATAAAAGATCTTTTAGAAGCCTAAATTCCTCCGGGAGGCGCTTAATGAGCAAACATAAAGGTCTTTATGACACAATAAATAATTTGATTCATTTTCAATTAGGCCTTTCTCTAGCCTCTTTAGGGATTATTACTTCCTTGGTAGCTCAACACATGTACTCCTTACTAGCTTATGCATTTACCGCACAACACTTTATTACCCAAGCCGCCTTATATACTCATCACCAATGAGGACCTAGTTTCGAATCACGATGGGGATATGCGCTAAATAAACACGTGAAAGGCGTGACTCTTTAGTCCGTAATTTTTTTGTTACACTCATTCACCTTATTTTGTAGACTACACAAGTAACAACGAAGGTATTGAAAATTTGAGATATGTGCAAGTACTTCACCACAATCCATCGGCTTCGCGATAGAATTGGTAGATAGGAAAATAGTTGTACAAGCATAGACTATGTAGGCCATAACTCAGGTGCCCCTACACCAATATCCTAAAGAGTTTTATGGGGTATCCTGTCATCTCTAATGCTCCCCCAAACCTTATAATGCTACCAATGATGTTGTTGAATACTTCGAGCTTATGTCCAACGTGGTGAGTATTAAATTGTTCTAACTCCCAGATTATGTGTTTATGCTTCCAACACATGGAGAAGTCATGATAGGGTTTCAACTTTGGATTAGTAACATATGGGTAAGCATGTCGCTTTATTGCATGAAGGACGTGATTGCCAGAATAATCAGGGGCAGAGGTCTTCTCTTGAAAGTTCCATTAAAACACAAATGCCCCATGATACACAATATATTATCTTTTCCTAAGAACTTGTGCGACTTGTTAAGACGTTCTCGAATGATTATAGGAGGATTCAACAGAGTCCATGCAGATAGAACCTGCCTTATACCTTTTATTTGAATGCTTCCAAAATTCTCAATCTTAGAAAGTCAATAATAGTCCCCATCACAACAAAATATATTAGGAAAACTTCATTCTTAATAAAATTTCAATTCATAATTCCATTATCTCTTGAACTCAACCCTTTATCGGGAGACTTCAAATCATGTATCAACAACATTAGCATTTTATATGTCGTCTTCATGGTTATCAATGATGAAAAATTGAGTGTGATATCGACAACCGCCTAAAGACTGTAAAGTGGCACAGTCGGTCTAAATTGAATGAACCCGTCAGTCGCAAGGGTGAGGTGCATGGTCCAGATGTCATTTGCATATGTTGGGCATGTCACATCAAACACAATATAGTCTTCTCCGTTTAGGAGAATGTGATAATATAGCTTCGTCCTCCTCTTCCCGCTCTCTGTGTTATCATATCCACTCAACCATCTCGGGTCCCAATAAGAACCATTGTAGCTGAGCCGTCAATAATAATTACTAAAATGTCTTCCTTGTCACAAATAAATTTTCAAAAGATTTGTACCTACTGTCTCCATAAACTTTACATATGGTGTCTTCTGAGTGCTATACGTAGTACAAAACACAACAGTGATAACATATATCGTATTTCACGCATTGCATTTTGATTGCTTTACGTTATGTTTTATCTTTGCGCATTATAAAGTGTACACATTATGTTATGATAATGTGCGGGAAATCTTCCTAGCTACGTTATCCAATGTGTGTCTATTATTTCGGTCTTATTCTTGATTAACAAAATCTCTAACACTACTTTCAACACGTTGTCTACACTATTTTCGTATATGGGGCATGCGACTCCTTCACCAACAAGTTTTATTCCATCATAGATACTCTAGTGACCGGCTCCTCCACTTCTTCCACCGTATCATCTTCGTCGTTTGTTTCAAACCAAATATCTTGGATTTGGTCTGCAATATCGACAAAATACAGTACAGGATCGACGTCGAAACTCGAAGGTGGAAAATGATTTAGAATAGACTAGGCACTAATCATATAAATATTGTTTCTCTAGTGGCCACATCGTATATGATCTCAAGAACTCCTTCCAAAGTAAATGTTGAAATAAAAAAAGAGAATATTTTAGTGTTCTACTCGACATATGTATGCTTATACTGGAAGAATACATGTTATGTATTGTTTTTAAGTATAGGTGGTATGAGGAGGGAAAGTTAAAGAAGGATCATGGGTTGATGTCAGTTAACACCACAACTGATTGTTACAAGGACAATCTTTTTTTCGCGATAATGGAAAATCATGTATTCTACGTCGACGACCCAAGATCATGTCGTGTGTATAAAGTTGTGAACATTATGTCCAACAGGGGTTCTTACAAATCGAGTACATTGGGCTCGTAGTCTGAATGATTTAGCTGCATACGAAGTCAATGAACCTTATCAAGAACCAAATGCATATATATTTGAAATTCTTATAGTCGGAGAAATCATTATTGATCTTGGGGATTTAACTCGACTTGTTCCCGTGATTCAACCTATGCCATTGTACCATTAGAAATCACTAATGATGACTGGATGGTCCCAAAGAGAGCGATGCATAATGTCACAAAGACTATGTAGATGATAACTCTGACGATTATAAATATGTGTACTTGTTGCTCATATTATTGATAAAATGAGTCGTCAATGTTATCTAGTAATTTTTATTAATATTATTTAGTAATTTTGTAACATGTATTTTCATAATTTTTGGAAATTCTGGTTGATAAAGGATAGTTATGTTATTCTAATTAATTTTAATTTTTCTGTCCAAAATGTATTGATTATGGCTTTATGACAACGTCCATAGCCACGCACGCTGCTAGAAAACCTATATGGCAGCGCATAAGGCAACTGGGCTGCCATAAAGGTCAATGTGTTGACTCTTCAGGTCGACACCGATGAACCGTAGATTTTGAAAATCGAATATAATACATTTTTCACATTTTGGATGATGTAATGAAAGTGTATAGCATGAACATATTCTTAGAGTTGGATTAAAAATAATTTTCTAACGTCATTACAAACTGTTGAAAGTACTAGTCTAGGGTTTAGGAAGATAAATCATTTTGTAAACCCTAAGCAGTCAAATTTTCACAAATTGGAAATTTTGAATTTTTTTTAATATAATCCAAACCGTTCAACATTTTGTACATGCTCAATTCAAGGAAAAAAAAGCTGGAAGATAATCGAACCACACATTGACACTTGTTCGATTGTTGTAGAAAAAATTGAAAATATTCATAGTAGGTATTGACTAGTTTTCTAGTTTATGAAAATGCACTTGGTAGGGTTCATTTCTCTGACCCAAATTTTGGATGGGAAATCTTTTCCCGAGTGAATTTTGAGTTTAAGGGCAGAACATAAATGTATATATGTTGCTCTAACTTCTTATGGCAACATACTTGGTATGTCTGCTGCCATAAGGGTGCACGTGGCACGCACACGTCTGTTGGAGTTTTGGTTTCCCGAGAACCATGGAAGCTTAAAAGGCCATGTGTGATCTCTTAATAGTTCTTATGGTAGTGTACGTGACCACACGCGATGCCCTTATAGTTGTTATGACAATGCGCACGCTTTGCGCGTTTCCTTAATGCTTGTACATATATTGACAAGAACCTTTCCTCCTCTTTCCTCGTCCTCTCTTATTTCTCTTCTTTTTTGTTACCGGTTCTCTTATTCCTTGTTGCTGATCCTTTTCTACCGAGCTTTGCTGCCGATCATTTTCCGCCTTGCCTTGCTGCCAATTTGCATTAACAAGTGTTCTTGTTTCTATTATTATTTACATTATAAGTTTTTTAGATTTGCTAAGTGGTATTGAGGTATTAAGAAAATGAGATTTTGAGCAAAATATCATCGATTTTGAGTAGATATCGATTTAGTTTGTATTTACATATTAAGCATGAAAATTTAGTTTTTGAGCATGTATTTAGGTTTCTCTTGATTTTGTATTTAGATTTAGGTTTGTATTTATTTAGGATTTAATATTTTTAGCTCAAATATTGCTGAAATATATATCAAATGTATAAATTCAAGGGTAATTTGGGTATTTAGTTATTTTAGGGGGATTTTAGTAATTGTTGGCCTCTTAGTAGTATTTTTGGTAATTTATCAAAATTTATGTTCAAAACTACAAAAATATGAGTAATTTTGACATTTTAGTAATTGTTGGCTCTGTAAAGGTATTTTGTGCATCTATTTTAGTAAAAAATATAAAAATTCAGTTTTTGAGCATGTATTTAGGTTTCTCTTGATTTTGTATTTAGATTTAGGTTTGTATTTATTTAGGATTTAATATTTTTAGCTCAAATATTGCTAAAATATATATCAAGTGTATAAATTCAAGGGTAATTTGGGTATTTAGTTATTTTAGGGGGATTTTAGTAATTGTTGGCCTCTTAGTAGTATTTTTGGTAATTTATCAAAATTTATGTTCAAAACTACAAAAATATGAGTAATTTTGACATTTTAGTAATTGTTGGCTCTGTAAAGGTATTTTGTGCATCTTACTATTGTTATAAGTTGCATTTAATGTAAAATCGTAGATAATGACTAATGATAAAGAAAAGGGAAAGTGAAAAGGTATGAAAGTTTGAAGAGTTTTTTAAGTGGGCGAGTTTGAGGTTTCACGACGTTGGTTAACGTCGGGTTATTGTTGCTACGTTTAATTGTTGGCATAATTTTTTAGCGCAAATGTAAGAAGTCGTGCAACATGTTATATGACATGTGGAGCGACTTGTTGCAATCCAGATTAGGAAAGATCTGAAGCTTTCCTATTTCGACGAAGCTTGGAGCGAAAGAAGAAAGACGCCACGAAGACTTGGAACACAAGAGAGTGACGTCGACAAGTCAGGCGACTTCCAGCTGGCAGTAACACGTCAGCAATAGGCGGCAACACTACTTGCCTGATTTATTCAGGAAGTCAGAACAGGCAAGACGACTTCCAGCTGTCATGGAAGGCGGCAACGACTTGCCTGATTTATTCAGAAAGTCTGAAACTTCCTGTTCCTGATCCGAGAAGGATTAGGAATGTGAGCTGCTATAAACAGCCTTGGGCTTCCCATTAGCAGTTATCCGTTCTTGTTCTAACAATTGCAAGATTTCTCAGAGCTCTTAACCGTGCACCATCGGCGTGTTGAGAGGTTGATTAAGATTCGATAGAACGGGTCTTTGCTACGATCAAACATCAAGTCGCGAAGACTAAGTGTTTGGATCGGTTAGGGTTTTTGTTTGTGATTGAAGATTCACAACTCCGTCCAAGAAGACAATGACACCGAGCATAGGCTTGCTCGAAGGGTGGAATTGAGGGAATCTCAAAGATAGGGGGAGAGGCTCCTGGTCGAGGTTGTTCACGGTGAGATCTATAGTAGCTTAGGACAATAGCTTGTGTGATAGCTAGTTGATGCTTGAAGTTGTACTATTGACTACCTAATAGTAAAAACCTTTCCACTGGCAAAGTGCCCCCAGACGTAGGTGCGGAGTCACCGAACTGGGTAATCATCTCTGGTGTCGTTATTATTTGTTTACTGTTTTACTGACGGTTTACATCCTTAGGCAAGTAGTCGATACACAAGTTACGACTTTTTGTTCGACTTCTTGACTCGGCTAGGATTCAGAATTTCAGTTATCAACAGGACAAGTCGTCTACATGCCCCTCATACTCTACTAACGATGGGTCTTCTCGACCGCGTGTTTAACACAACGATATGTTATCTTGACCATCTTTGTCCCCTAATCTGGAAGGGGTGTACATGCCCTGCCGGTAGATATCACGGATGCAACTCTGCAACCGTGGCAATTGACAATGATTTATTTATCGCTGGCGACTGAGCAGTAGTTGTGAAACTATTACGTTGAGAATATCTCGAGTGCATACAATACTGTGACTAGATGTCATGCCGATTTTGCAACTGGTTCTACGCATACCCCGTCTCCAGCTCTAGTTGAGAAGCCAAAGTCAGTTCCATCATAATGACCGCTTCTCGACGCTTCTAAGGATTACGTCAATGTGCTTTAATTTGTTTGAACATGTTCGAAGATGCATTGTGGGGGATTGGCGGACGACTAAAAAGCCTATGTCAGATTCTCTACTAAACAAAAACTTGCTGCCAAAATTAAGTTGAAGGTCACCCATCTCCTACTGCGGTGAGATGACGAGACAAATAACCCCATCATTCCCATGACTTCACCGTCGTCTCACCCGCATGGTTACCTATGTGGGTACTATTCATCATGTCATAGTCCTGATACTCATAGGTGCTACTACCAAGTACCTCCTGAGCGGCAACTAAGTTCATGTGGATTTTGCATGTAACTTATAAACATTTTTTAAAATTAATATATCTCAAAACAATTTTCATATACTAACTATATTTTCACCTTCTCTCGGCAACGTATCATATGGATGCTCTACCACTAATTACTAGATTGGCTGGATAACATAACCAACACCACATTCTACTAGCGGAGGATAAAGATGAAGAGGCACTACGATGTGAATGTTGACACGGTACAATAAAATGGTATTTCGTACAAGCTCAATAAGAGGAATGACAAATGACAGTTACTCATTCACCACTATAGAACCCAGATATCCAGGTTTGTCTTCGTGTGTAATTTAATTTTCATATTTACTATTTTATTAATTATTAAATTAACTTTTTGTACACTAGAAATTAACTTTTTATTAAATATTAAATTGTTTGAGCGGAGGACTAAACTCTAGAATTACCTGTTTTGCACTTAACTACTTTTAAATTATTTTTTTCACTAAGCGTACTCAAGAATTACAAAATTTTCACCGTTAGTAATTTTGTGAACATAGGTTTAATTTTGATTTTTAATTGTGTGGAAAAGACCAAATTGCCACTATATATATTTGAAGTTTCAAATGTCTACTGTTATACTTTACCCTCGCCATTGCTCACATCATACCTACATTCAAAGTTCAGGACCTCGTCTCCTTACGAACTTCTTCGACTTGGATATTCAAAAGGGAAAATGTCACCTCACTACACCTAGAATTAGTTGTTTTGTATATGATTACACCTGCATATTTTATTTTACTTGGCGGATACACAAGAATTAAAAAAATTTCACCGTTACTCATTCTATTAACTTACGTTAGTTTTTTATTTTTAATTCTGATAAAATATCAAATTACCCCTCATTTACTTTAAAATTTTCACTAAATACCCTTTTCACCAGCTCTCTCTCTCTTCCCTCTCTTGTATGGGAAATCACCCATCTCAAATGCTGAATAACTGGCCACATCTTCACTGAAATGACACATCAACAACAGAATGAGACCACAAATTTTAATTCACCATTAAGCTCTTTAAAAACATAAAATAAAATGTCAAATAACCTACCCTTCATATTTTTACCAAATCTCTACTATTTTGTCTTATAAAAAATATAACCCGGAAAAAAAGTCTATTGTTCTTAATAATATACTATTTTTGCTATCATTGAATCTTAGTGCGGGGTGCTTGTGTTGCATTTGGATCTTTGCATGCTAGATTTAGGTCATATGCATATCATACTTATTTTAGGCATGTGTAATTTTTTTAAATCTTTTTATGTTGCACTAATATGCCTGTTGAGAAGCGGTAGTCAAGTTTAATAGCATACTTTAGGTTATTGAATTACCCCAATAATTGAGAATGAAGTTGAAATTTTCAAATGATTTGAACTGTGCATTAAAAATTTGTGGGAAAAGAGTATATGAATTGCGTAACTACCTAATTTTATACTTTTTGATAAAATTTATTTGTCTTGATTTATGATAAAATTGTGCAAGGGCGATATGTAACTTCGAAAAGTCTTTCAATGTGTGTATCTCCTTCAGAAAGCGAAAAAGTCTTAAGCCCCAAACTTACATATCTTAAACGGGGAAAGAGGTCGAAGATGTGTGCATCTCTGGAAGTAGGATCCCAATTGGGGTTCATGCCAAGGGGAGAAATTTTGGAGCCCCAAACCCTTTATCAAAGCCCAAAAAAGAGAGATTTTTTTATTAAGTGAAAGCTAGATTTTTTAAATGAGCACCTCTTATCAAAATTCAAAAAGGCAAAGAAAAAAAAGAGCCAAATGAAAGCCAGTTTTATTAATTAGCACCTCTTTTGGGTTTAACAGTTGGGGAAATGGATTTGCATGATTTTGAGTACATGTGATAATATGTGAAAATTGGTAGAAGCTAGAATGGTTGGGGTTAAATTTAATATCGTCTAATATGCTATATAAAGTGGAAGTGAAATTTTAAAACTTGTGTGTTGATGGAGCATTAGATTGAAAGGTTTTTCGAGTGGTTTATAAGATTGAGTCAGTCTAATACCATTTGCATTCCACGAGAAAGTCTTTATTTTGGGGTGTGAAGACGGATGTGCAGAGTAGCTCATGAGCAGAAATTAGAAGGAAAGGAAGATTCAGAGGACTGGTAGGGCTCGATCATGAGGTGAAAACTGTTAGGTATTATACAATAATAATAAAAAATTGCGGAAATCAATAAAATATAAAATACTGATGAAATATGAAAATTACAAAATGACACATGAACCTTTACAGAATATTTGATACAAACTCGGGAATAGTCGAGGCGTGTTGGACACTTTTCTTAAAGTGTATTCGCTCTCCCTCGGGTGTTGAAATCAATGAGCGTACACCTCCCAGGATACAACGACTTCGAACTAGCACCGTACACCAAAGGTCTAGTTCCGGCGAGCATGAACTTGTGCCTTTCTCTATCACCAATCTTAAGAAGAAATTTGAGACTAAGGAAAGAGACGATGAACAAGAACTCATGTTCTTGGTTACGAGATGAGTAAAAAGAGAAGAGATGTAACCATCTATTTATAGTCATCATCTCTTCAACCAAAAGACTCATAATTCAATGCAAATTAAAGAAAAAATTGAAAATTTTGTAACATATGTATTCAAGAGAATCAAATGCACATTATGTGCATTATCTCTCATGAATGAAAAAACCATTTCAATTTCATTCATTCAGGATTTACTATAATATAATATAATATTTTTTCAACAATCCCCCACATGAATGAAATTGAGCGAAACCAAACACGACACAAAAAGGCACGAGTAGACCCAACATGATATGATGATAGATTTTACGGTCAATACATGTATAGGATAGGTAGGGGGTACCTTTGAACCTTCCCTTGTGAAAATATGTCGACTTTACTAGCTGACCAATAGACGCGATGTCTTTGAATTGTTCTGTCATTTGTGTAAATGATAACATGCCTCACGCATGTATCTTCCTGACCCAAGTTCGGTTCTCATGGTTATGTTCATTTTTGTCGTGAACATCGTCCTGGTTCTGCAAGAGTTTCTAAAGGATTTAGCCCTTCGATCCTCTTTTGAAGCGGCCCCACTTCTCTCTCATATAGGTGGTTTCTTATTTAAGAGTAACCCGCTTCACTCCGCTCGAAACCTCAATACTTTCGACGCATAAGAATCATTAAAAGATCAATTGCTTAACCTTTCCGTACCGGTGTCACTGTTTGCATCATAGAAATAGGACTGGGGGAATCCCCACAGTGACCTTAGGCCATCTCCAACACTATATTCAAATATCCAATACTTATTACCCAATCATTGATTCTTCATCTTCATTTCTCTCCAACTCAGTCTCCAAAAATATCTCTATTTGTCACATCAAACAGTACTTTTTTATTATTTTAATAATAAAATTATTTATTTATTTTATTTTATTCATTTTCGTTATTATAATTAATTAATAAATATTATATTAAATAATAGGTTCAGTAAATTAATGATTTTTTTATAATTAATTAAAGATTTTTTTATTAAAAATTATGATCAATTTAGATTTTTGTATTGAAAACTATGGTTAAAAGAAAAATCAAAATCGCTTGAAACTCTAGTAGTAGGTTATTATGCTTAAGTGAAAAATCAGATTTTGTAAAAAATAAAAGTATCACTAAATTAGGATTAATTGGCTTATTTATTGTAATAATGTATAGATTAATTGGCTTATTATAATAAAAGGATAAAAGGAGAGCAATCCATAATTAATGTTTGAAATTTTATAAATTAAGGATTCATTTATTTTATTGTAGATATTAAATTATTATTGTATAATACAACATATATGAAATTAGTATTAACTGTTTGTATTAACAATCTCTAATACGTACTTCAAAAAAAACTGAATCCTTAATTATACATATATGAAGTCAAAATCGTCAAAATCCATAACTTCTTCTCTCTCAAACTAATCGCCTCCTTCCCTAACCTCTCTCGTCAACTTGTTCCCCGGAGCCCGAGTTGGGCTCTCCGTACACGGCCTGCGCCTCCGTCTCCACGGGCCAATATCTGCCTCCCTCCAGAGACGGCGGTCTCGCCTCCAATCGCCGGCAAGTCTAGACCTTGACTGGCCTTGCCTCCACAATCACTCTGCGGCCCTCGGGAAAAGCCGCTCCCGTGAGTACTCCGGTTAGTTCTCCACCGCTCTATGCCTGCTCCTCCTCCGGAAAAACCCGATCTGGCACCGGAAAATTCAGATCTGGCGATCTGTAATTTTTTTATTATGCAATTTTCCAAAGCTATCATTTTTTATGTTATAATTTTTTGAATTGTTTATTTTTCGATATAATTATTCTTATTCTGATTTGGGTATGGATTTTGGTTTTAAGAAATTGAATAAACAAATGGGTTTAATGTTTAGATACTGCTACAGTGAGTCTCCAAATTTGGAGACTTCCTGTAGCATAATGCAAATATTTGCATATGGATATGCATATTTGCATCCTCCATTGCTGAAGAAAAAATGCAAAACTGTCCTTTTTTTTAATATATGGAGACTCCGTTGGAGATGACCTTACCAGTCTTAAAAATTAGGTTGTCCCATTGAACCATGATATTGGGATCTCCAGTCAACATGGTTGGGTTTCCTTTGTATCGACTATACAATTTCATGGGTTTGAGTCCCATTTCTATAGATGCCTTCTCAACTTGGTCTTCAATTAACTAGTTGATCACTAGTTCCGCGGTATTTTGTTTAGATCTTATGTAGTCAATGGTCATTGAACCATAGTTGAGAAGTTGGTTAACAACATTATGTCTTCGACATATATGTCTAGACTTGTTGTGATTCCTTACCCTTGATAATATCCTTCCACAAATATTTAGACTTTCATAGTTGTTTAGTCTTTTCATAAACTCAAATTCCATTGTGAATCTAGTTATCAAAATTTGTTCGAAAGATTTTCATATCATAGCAACATCTATCCACCAAATAAGATATTCAACTTGTTTACGTGTATTCTTTTTACACCTTTTGAATATCTATTATAATGTAGACCATAATAAATATTCAATTATAGATACATTAGTATTCTCATAATAACATTGTAATATCCAAATTTTGGATAATTCATGTATCTTATTTGTCTGCTTAAGATAGATGCAACATCCTCATGTACATGTCATTAAGTACATGATATTGGCTATCACTTTTGCATACTCATTTTGAGAGATACTTTTATTTTTATTCTTTCACAAGTGTTAGCTTAAATCAATAGATTTTATAGCTAAACAGTATCACATTTGTTGAATTTTCTAAAGTTTATCAATAGCGTGTGACCGATAAGTTTACTTTTCTTGCAAGTTTGATTCTCATATTCTTTTCACATATGTCACACTCATTGATAAGGAATGTAATTGATAACATAAAGATGTCAAATATTTTTCATGTCACTATTTAGGTGTATGTTTAAGTCTATCTCAGAACTTCACCAACTTGCACCGTTTCTTTCACATGTATGAGTTATATAATATTTTTTTTAGTGTCATATAACCTTCTAACATATAAGTTAGAAATTCATCAAGTGAATTTATCACCTTGCTCTTTGGCTAATTCTTGATTCTTCTAGTCCATAACATTCTTTAGAATTTTATCACAATTCTCAAGAATTCACTTAAATGATCTCAATTCATCTTGTTTGTCTGAATATTCCAATTCTAGACTTTAATATAATATTCTTGTGTGTATCGAGATTTTTTCAAATCACACACATGAACTTTATATGTACTACTATTGCATGTTCAATGCATATTCAACAACTTTCTTCATATCCTTATTTTCCTTGGAGTCGAAGTCAAAACTTTTACTAAGCACCCCCACATTTCAAATTAATCGTAGGAAATCTTGCTTCCTCTTATTAACTCACTCAGAGTTTTCTCAACGTCCATTTATGTTACCTTATTTTAAAGGCAATTTGCTGAAAAATCATTGTCCCCCACATGTATTGTGGTGACGCAAAACTTATAATTATCACACTTCTCTCCTAGAGTGATAGTTTCTTTTCAACAACAACATTAGATTGACTATGTCCCAACACGAATACACATATGTCAGCCGTTTCAACATATTCATCTTAAAGTCATTTCTTCCCATGAACACGACAATGAATATTTATCCCCATTGTTGCTTTTAAAAAAATATACACAATAATATTTTGTACTATCAAACTGAAAGTCACAAAATATTAGCTCAAGACTTTCATAATTTCTTCCAACAATTTGAAAGGCATTATAGTTTCTTTCATTCACACAAAATTCACATTTGTGTTTGTTTACCTATCTTGAAAGATGGTAGATGATTCAAGTGAATTAACCTACATATAAATTATAGTTCACTTGACCAAGTATATCATACCATTATATGACTCAATCATATAAATGAAAGACTCTTCTTTATTCGTATCAATCCACATAATGACATTTATTATTCATGTCCACCGTGTCATCGGTTATACAACCTTTGTCCATATACATTTCATTTTTGGACACACTTTTCAAAGAATCAACTACACTATTGAAACCATCAATTACAAGTAATTCCCCAATGAGATTACCATCAATTGCATTCTTTCTCATGCCGCACATACAACTTATTTGATTATTGTGATGACATATTCTAAAGCCATATTTTGAGATGACATAGGTGCATATGTACACACTCTCTCAATCATCAATAATTTTTAGATTAGAATTTTTAATTCCATCTAAAAAACCATGCCTTCAAACAAACATGTAAAGCCAACACTTTTGGAACTTAAATAGCCCAAATTTATTTTAAGGTTGCAACATAACTAGATCGTCACTTATATATATTATGTTGATCTCATTACTTAGTTGATATGATTTCAAACTAATCATTATCAACTCAAGAATGAAAACATTATTTCATTCAACTTATTCATATTGATATGATTTATCTATCAATGAATCAAAACAATTAATCATATTCAAGTATGATTTTTCAACACAAGAATAACATCGTTGTGATTAGATTCAGGATTCATCAATCCATAAATGACACAACCAATTTTCATTGCGTTGATCATGCCCAACTCATATTTATGAGTTTGTGAATGAGATCGTTACATCATTCAACCTCTATGATTCATCAATTCATGATGTTTAATTCAAAATAAGAGTAATTTAAATTTTCATATAATTATGATTTTCAATCAACGAATAAATTCAATATTCATTACTCATATTCAATTTCATTGAAATGATTAATCATTACACATTTCATTCATGCTAATCAATTTTTACGATTTCACAAATCATATTCTTCTTGTAATTCTCCACAATTCTTTGATAATTTCATTCACTTGTACAGTGAACATTTATAAAGAATATAAACTATTCAATACATAGTTTAAGAACAAGAGAATTGTCTCCTCTTTCACTTTTGAGGTTCTTCATGTACCATACATGGTGAATCCATTATGACCACTATCTTTTGTCGTCCTTTCAACGATGAATCCAACAAATTATTCAAGTCATTCGACATATCATATCGAAACAAAATTTGATATATTTGTGGTAGACACTCGTGTCTTAAACCCACTTGAAATTTGACCCAAAGGTACATTCCCGGCCTCAGCCGTATTGGCATATTGTCCAATATTTATCATAAGATTAATTAGGCAAGCAAATTCGTTGCTCATATCATCAAGCTCTTGCTTTCAATAATATTTTTTTTACATAAAAAATTGAAGCAATTACGAAGTCCCAATATTCGGCATAAATATGTTTCATCCTTTGTTTTCCATCTCTACAACAAGAAAAACAAACTCATTAGTATTTGTAAGATTATAAATTAACTCACATGACCAAATTATCCTGTTTCAATGATTTATTCAAATTTGGAGCGAATATGAAACTTAATTATTTGTATGCAAAAGATTCATGTTTTCCAACTTTTATATCTACAAAATGAAATTAAATCATTAGTATTGTAAAATAAAAACCAGGCAAAATTTCATAAAACAAAATATGAACCTTCTTGAATCTGCAACCTGTTAAAACTCAAGAGAACGTTACACTTTAAGATTATTAGGTATTATACAATAATAATAACAAATTGCGGAAATCAATAAAATATAAAATACTAATAAAATATGAAAATTACAAAATGATACATGAACCTTTACAGAATATTTGATACAAACTCGGGAATAGTCGAGGCGTGTTGGACACTTTCCTTAAAGTGTATTCGCTTTCTCTCGAGTGTTGGAATCAATGAGCGTACACCTCCCAGGATACAACGACTTCGAACTAGCACCGTACACCAAAGGTCTAGTTCCAGCGAACTTGAACTTGTGCCTTTCTCTATCACCAATCTTAGGAAGAAATTTGAGACTAAGGAAAGAGACGATGAACAAGAACTCATGTTCTTGGTTATGAGATGAGTGAAAAGAGAATAGATGTGACCATCTATTTATAGTCATCATCTCTTCAACCAAAAGACTCATAATTCAATGCAAATTAAAGAAAAAATTGAAAAGTTTGTAACATATGTATTCAAGAGAATCAAATGCACATTATGTGCATTATCGCTCATGAATAAAAAAACCATTTCAATTTCATTCATTTAGGATTTAATATAATATTATATTATATTTTTCCAACAAAGACTCCAAGATCATATGACCTCAGAACAGCTCCAAGACCATCACAGCCCTAAGGAATCTTTGGTCATGGAGTGTACGAAACCCAACATGATTTGGAGGAAATTTTTTTATGTATTTTCTTTTAGACTCTTCAAAAAATACTATATTGTTCTTGTTTTAGTAATATATTATTTTCTTTCTGATAAAAAACAAGTACTATAATTTTTCCTCAATACTCACAGATCAAATGCTATAAATTAGTTAGTATTGTATGATTTATATTCAGCTGCTTGCGAAATGATGATTTGCGATCCTACATCTTCTCCTCTATTGTGACATTTTTGCCTGAATCTAGCGAATACTTGGATCTCCATACTAGATCTTGTACGACCATAGTATGCCCATTTCTTTACAAACCCATAACGAAAAACATAACAACGTTGAAAGTTTTGGTGCAATTTTCAGAATAAGAATTGACGGTGAGAAGTATTTGAAAACAAGGCAGATACAATTCCATCAACATGTAACCATAAAATCTGAAGAGATAGCAATTATTGTCAAACTTATATGTATCTTTGCTGATTTACTATTATTGTTTGCTCAAATTTATGAATGAATGCTAATATGTCACTTGTTTGTTGGTTTTCTTTCTTGTATGAGTTTTTCAAGGATGAATATGGAAATCGTTTTTGGTAATAACTTTCTTCATATTAAAGCTAATATCACATTTTTCCTTTTATAGCTGATGAAAAAAAATTTCCTTCTATGTAAGCCAATTGAAATTCATTGTTTTAATCTATTTTAAGTCATTATTTTGCTCTCAAACAATATTGTAGTTTCCCTTTAATTATGTAATGAGAGAGAGAGTGAGAGTGAGAAAGAGAGAGAGAGAGAGAGTTATTGACTACGTCCCATAAAAACAGTCAAAGTATCTCTCGAACCACCTTTTAGTAAGGTGTAGTTAGGGTTGAGCATGGGTTGGGTTATGGAACTTGGTTCGTGTTATTGAACTCGCATCAGAGGGACTATATAAGGATTTTTCTAACCTTGTCACAACCCCGTATGAATTTAATATGACAAGTTGAACTATGGTTTTAACCCGTGCAGATCGGCGAGTGGCCCAACCCGACATACTAAAATGGGCTTTATTGTTTTTGGGCCTTCTTGGCCAAAATGAGTATTGAGCCCAACAATCAAAACTAATTATAATAAGTTAAAGTTTAAATTAAACCCAAAATCATCACACGTGAACATATTAACCTAAATAGAATTCCATAATTATCAAGGTAAAATAATTTCAAGTTTCAACTCCCAATCTATTATGGAAAAACAAGAGCGTAAACTAATTATTAAAAAATAAAACCTAAATTATCATGTATGAAGGGATTAGCCTAAACATAACCCTAATTAAGACCATAAAGTTATTAACCTTAAATCGAATTCAAGTTTAAACCCTATAACGAACCATAAGAGAATTAGAAACAATGTGAAGCCAAATATGAGAGGGGGTGGAAGAAATGGGATGGTAGACTAAAATTTACATGTTTAGTTGGGCGAGTACTCATTAACCAACCCAAATACTACCGAATTTGGTATTTCAGACCTATTACCAGTTTAGATTGCATTGGATTGGGTTTTAGAGTGAGGGGGATTGGGCGAATTATCGGGTTGGAATCAGTTTTGAGTTCATTTTGCTATCCTCTAGATTAAACTATATGAGAACAAGTGTATAATATATATAGTTATACGTCATCTTTACAATAAATAAATTTGTTGTTATCCCGAAATCAAGTGAATAGTTAAATTAAAAATAAAAGAATATTGTAATCCTAGCCTAAAATGATATGTTTGAACACATAAAATAAAAGATTTTTTTCCCTTTTATTACCTAAGCATTAGGAAACTAAGATTTTCATCCATTCCGTAACGTATTATACAATTAGGCCACCAAACTTTTGCTGAATAAAATTTACGAGTGCCTTGAAAAAAACAATACGAGTTTGTGTGTGGTTAAAGAGAGGTTTATAACATATCACGAGTGTATTCAATATAATTGCATCTATTTGATATTCTCTCATACATTTAGTAATACCTATACCGTTTCTTTATTTTAAAAATAAAATGTATAGATGTTGAATTTTAAAGAGATGAAGAGGAAACAAGAAAATATAATATTGAAACCTGAAATTGATCCATTAACATGAGTTGGAGATGCACATGGTTTTTGGCATAGAAGCACATGTGATTCTGGTAAACCAGAATGGGCTCTTCTGTTAATCCACAAAACAAAACAAACTATTATCCAAATAATTAGTTAATTGTTCGGCCAACGGTCTCAAAACTAGTGGCGCTGTGGACAGCTGCGTGCACTGTTTCAGAGGGAGCGTACGGTAATTTCAGAAAGAGATTAGGGGCATATCCGTCTATCCACTTAATATCCGGAAGAAGACAACGGACAGTCTGAGCACATCCTGTTGATGACCCGATCGGTCACTATCATAATTTCACAGTTTTTTTTATTAAAAAACACACACACATAAACATTTACGTTTTTAGTACACAATTATTTATTAGTTTATTTACGGCAAAAAAGAAAAATATAAGAAGAGCAGAGAAATTGGCAAAAAGAGAAGAAGAAGAAGATTCAGAGAGGCGACGCGGTCAGAGCTTCTTCTTCTTCTTCTTCTTCTTGTCACTCTCTCACTAGTGAGCTCTCGATTCTTCTCATTCTTGTTGTTTCTTGCCGAGGTTGGGTTTGGTTCGGTTTTTTTTTTTTCAATTTTGTTTTGTTTGGTTGCCGAGAATGTTTAAATTAGGAGAAAGAGATGGAAGAATTCTCGTTTTTGTTGTCTCCGTCGAGTGCTCCATCTGTTGTAACGTAGTTGTGATTATTCTTTATTTTAGATTATTTAGCTATGTTCTATAGCGATGCTGCGACTGATTCTGAATTTATTGTTTTTTATTTATATTTTTGGTGGTGGCGGTTTCTGGAGAGTCGTGAAAGCAGTTTGATTTGAGATTCTGTAGCTGATTTTGTGCTTTCTGGAATCTGAATGAATCAGGGGTGTGGGGAAATGGAATCAACAGCTCAATCAGTGGACGAAGTGGTGGAGGAGATCATGAGGATTCATAGATCTCTGCCGGAGCGGCCTGGAATTGACGAGGTGGAGGCGGCGAGGGCGTTGATCCAGAATGTGGAGAAGGAGGACCAGGCGAGGCTGGAGGCCATAGCCAGGCAGAGCAAGGGCTCGGAGGTGCCTGAGGAGCTGTTCAAGCTGCTGCAGGAGATGCAGAGGAGCTTGGTGTACTTCCAGAGCAAGGACCAGAAGCAGGAGGCCATGAAATTGCTCGATCTGGAGAACACACACGCTCTCTTCGACGATTTCATCCAGAGAGCCTCCCAATGTGTTTCTTCTGCTCCCTCTTCCTCGTCGTCCAATTTCCAGAAGCCCAATTACTCTAATGGTTCCATCTCCACTGTTTCTGGCAACAAGTCTTCTTCTCCGGCCTCCACCTTCGCTGGGATCCGCAATAATTCCTCCACTGCTTCTTCATCGAGCCTGTACCTCTCCCAGAAAGGGCCGGAGAAGATGTTCAGTAGGGACGACAGTTATGTCACCAAAAATAAGTCATCTTTCTACACTGATGGAATTGGGGCCGGACATGGTCTCTCCTCCAAGCCCCTCATACTGGACTCAACTCTCAAACCTGCAACTGCTTCAGGTTTGCTTTTTATTCTACTTTGTTTCAATTTGTGTCCATTATGCTGTGGCTGTATTTCTGAGTTGGGATTTAGGGTGAGAATTCACATTATCACTTGTATGGATGCTTTGGATCTGTTGAACAATACCTAGAATCTAATATGCTTTACTTGAGTGAATTATAGTGGATGATTACGTTTTGTGCTTGTACAGGGCAAGATGTTGATAAGTTAAGTTTAATAAAGCTGGCTAGCTTGATTGAAGTATCAAAGAAGAAAGGCACTAAGGATTTGAATCTCCAGAACAAGTTAATGGATCAAATCGAATGGCTACCTGATTCGATTGGGAAATTATTGAGTTTGGTTTCACTTGATTTATCTGAGAATCGAATTGTGGCCCTACCAGCCACTATTGGAGCTCTTTTGTCACTGACAAAGTTGGATTTGCATTCAAATAGACTTGCCGAGCTCCCAGAATCTATTGGAGATCTCCTCAGCCTGGTTTTTCTTGACCTGCGGTGTAACCAGTTAGCAACTTTGCCAGCTACTATAGGCCGATTGATACGTCTTGAGGAGCTTGATGTGAGTTCAAATAGGCTGTCTGTGATTCCCGATTCAATAGGCTCACTCATGAGTTTGAAGATATTGAATTTGGAGACAAATGATATTGAAGAGATACCGCATACAATTGGTCAGTGTTCTTCTCTAAAGGAGCTTCGTGTAGATTATAACAGGCTTAAAGCTCTTCCAGAAGCTGTGGGGAAGATTGGAACCTTGGAGGTTTTGTCAGTGCGCTACAATAATGTCAAGCAGTTACCTACAACCATGGCATCTCTCTCTAGTCTGAAAGAGCTGAATGTGAGCTTCAACGAGCTTGAATCGATTCCTGAGAGCCTGTGTTTTGCTACTACACTGGTCAAACTGAATGTGGGAAATAATTTTGCGGATATGCGATCCCTGCCTAGGTCAATTGGGAACCTTGAGATGCTTCAAGAGTTGGACATAAGTAACAACCAGATACGAGTCCTTCCTGACTCATTCAGAATGTTAACACAATTAAGAGTTCTGCGCGCTCAAGAGAATCCCCTAGAAGTGCCACCCAGACATATAGCTGAAAAGGGTGCACAGGTAATTTCTAAAACTTGCTTTTGATCCAATCCTAAAAGAAATTCCTTTCAAACCAGACATAAATTTGGCTTCTTTGTGTCCATCAGGCTGTCGTTCAATACATGAATGACTTAGTCTCGAAGAGAGACGTCAAAGCACCACCAGTAGTTAAGCAGAAGAAAACTTGGGCTCAGATATGTTTTTTTTCGAGGTCTAACAAGAGAAAGCGCAGTGGCGTAGACTACGTAAATCCCTGATTTACCGTAATCCGAGCAGAGTATGTATCTTGATCATTCTGCTGGTAAATTTTTTGATTCAGTTATCTGTCTGCCCAAACCATTATGTTATTTGCCGAGGAAAATAGTTAACCATTGAGATTGGGAACCAATGGTAGACTTTGATGAAGTGGTTGTGGTGATGGTTACACTCACGTGCTTTTGTTGTTTCCATGTTGCAGGAGTTGGAGCATTTAGCGGGCCAGAAGATGAGAGTAGATCCCACATCCCAAGCTGTCATTTCACAGATCTTGCTCTAAGACAGGGTTGTTCCTTTTTCTTCTTATATTTATATCTTCCATTCTGACTCTTCCCTCTCAAATTGTAGATTTCCTTTGTCATTACTTATTCACATTCTTAATTACTATACTCAATATGTATTTCTGTTGTTCTTGGAACTATAACTGAGGTGTATAATCCCACGGCAAATGGAGATAAGTAAATGTTGTTCCATGTACCCTGATTGTTAATGAAGTATGAGTTCATCACTGTACATGCAAATCGCTTGTTTGTTCAAATGGAATGTATAGAAACCGGGATCTAGGAGGGTTTTTTCTCTCGAGCTATCGGGTGCTGGCGAGGAGACAATGTTGTTGTAGGAAAGCAATCACTATAATATTTCATAATGTGGAGTAATAGTAACAGAGTTATTTGGTAGTCAAATATGTAACTATTGTTGATGCAAAAGGTGTTGGTGTAACCAAAGTAACTGACCGACCTTAGTTAGCACTTGCATTATCTGGCTATTATCAGTTTTTGCACTAACATTCTATGTTTCTTGTGTATTTTCTGACACACAGTAGTTAGTTCTTATCAGTTGCACTAACATTCTATGTCCTTATGTATTGTCTGACATGCAATGACAGTAGTTTACTCTTACCAGTCTCTGTACTAACCTTATGTGTTTCTTAACTGTATCATATCTGGTTTTCGCTGGATTTAAAAATATATATATTTGGATGAGTAGCATATGTCCTTGCCTGCTGCACCTGGGCTGGGACAAGACAAACCAGAGAATTATACACATAATGCAAGCAGGCCTCCAGAAGGGAATGGGTTGGCATATTTAATACTCCATTACTTGCCAAAAGCTAAAGTTAAAACCAAGTAGCTCTGTTTTGTTTTTGTGGTTGTTGAGTAAAGAGAAAGAGCCTCCCACCCCAATATATGTTTAGGCTTTCATGATACAAAAAGGGCCTTATGTCATGACTGATTGGAAGTATATTCTGGTTGCCCTTGCTCGGTTACTGTTAACATCCTTGGCCTTCCCTTATCTTATATGGGAAGTTTGGACTTGCTCATTTATATTGGGTTTCCATGACATTGTTTGTCTTATTAGCTGCTTACATCAAATTTAAATTCTTCAACTTTTTTTTATCTCTTTTATCTTAGTAAGTACAATTTGTCTAAGAATATTTCATGTGTCAAGGTCTCTGTATTGACCTTTGGGGGTAGGGTTGAAGTCTTTGGTTTAAGATAAAAAATTTAGTGGTTAATTTTACAACATAGGGTTTAGAGTTTAGATTTAGGACTTTGAGATCATAATTTATGTTTAAGAGTTCACACTATATCAGTCTTTTAATCAAAATTAAGGCTGGAATTTGGCTTTAGAAACCATTAGTGTATAAAGTTCAATGTTCATTTTTAATAAACCTGCTTTGGAAGTATTAGAGCAAATAAGACAACTAGGATTTGTGCTCATAATTTAGGGGTTAGGAGTAATTTTAACAATTAGGGTTTAGGATTGTGGGTTCACAATTTATTATTTTAGAGTGGTCAGAAGTTTAAAGCAAATAAGTCAATTAAAGTTGATTTTAGAGTGGTCAGAAGTTTAAAGCAAATAAGTCAATTAAAGTTGATTTTAGAGTGGTCAGAAGTTTAAAGCAAATAAGTCAATCAAAGTTTGTTTTAGAGTGGTCATAAGTTTAAAGCAAATGAGTCAAGTAAAGTTAATTTAGTAGACACGAGCTTTTATTTCTTGAGAAGTTATAATTAAATATTTTTTTGTCCGCAATATTTCAAGAATCTTAATCAATTTGTCTGGAAATTTAGAGTTTTGTGTTGCATAAATGTTGAATCTCATTTTAACTATCATTTAATTTGGCGATAATTACACATATTAATACTTAATATGATATAAAAAAAAATTATTTTAAGCTCAGTTAATTACAAATTTATTATAACATAGTTCAATTTTGGATGCCAAAATTTATTTAAAAAAAAGAAAAAGAAAATGCCCTAAGATCATCTTCTCCAAGACTCCTACTAAGCACCAACCTCCATGGGAGTTTCTCTCCCAATTCTTTCCAACCTGTTTCAATACTCTCATCTCCACCAATTCAAACCCAAATATGATTAAGAAAATATATACATACAGAATCAACTAATCAACAACACTCGCACATACCTATTGTTACGGCTCGGGAGGTTTGACTCCTTTGGCGCTAGGGAGGTCGCCTTAGAGAAGGTTTGAACTTGGTTTTTGGTTTGGAATTGTTATGGGCGGATACAGTTAGTTTACTAACGAATTGAGATGTTAGAGGTGGCGTGAGGAAAAAGTATGAACAGGAGGAGGAGAAAGTGAGAGTGTTTGGGGAGATGGCTCCAAGAGGATGCTATTAGGGACAAATTCGGGCTTGTAACAAGTTGGTTATTAGCGTTTCTGATGGCCTATGCTTGGTTCTCTGCGTAGCTTAGGTTTGTGTTGTCAAAGGTGCGGGGTAGCGCGTGCTTAGAGTGCTCAGGCTTAACGTCTTGGTGGCGACTATCGAGTCGGTGCATTTGTTTTACTCAAAAGCAATGCACACAAGGAAAGTTGAAGACAAAAGGAAAGATTTGAATCTGCATGTATTATCTCTTGACTTACAGAATTTATAGGAAAATAAATCTAGATAGAAACGTAAGAAATAAAAGCAAAAACGGAAACAACGTAAAAAACAGAGTAATGGAAATGACTTTTCTTGTGCCGCAAGTTTCGCCTTATTAGATGCAGAAAACAGAACGTCCTTCTCCTCTGTAACCGACCTATGCATGGCATAATGCTCTCCATGTGTTCTGACCATGCATAGATTATACAACAATCTCTCCCTTAATCTCTGACTCCTGCTCCCTTGATCTTCAGCTTCACTCTTAACTCGAGGAATTTTACCCTCCCCAAAGACTTTGTAAGGATGTCAGCCAATTGTTCATTGGAGCTTACATGATCGATCTCGATTCTTCCTTCTTCCACGCATTCCCTCACCAAGTGATACCTTGTGTCAATATGCTTGCTTCGATCGTGAAAAACAAGATTTTTACTCAGCAAAATTGCTGATTTGTTGTCAACTTTTAACTGAACTGTCTCAGGCTCCCTTCTGAGAAGTTCTCCGACGAGCCGACTTAGCCATACTCCCGGGCACGCATCTGATGTTGCTGCTATGTACTCGGCTTCACAGGAGGATAATGCGACCACCTTTTGTTTCTTTGAAGATCATGTTATTAGATTTTCACCAAGAAAAAATATGAAACCGGTTGTGCTCTTTCGATCGTCTATGTCGCCAGCGAGATCACAACCAATGATTCTCAGCCCATTATTGCTCCTTCCATACTTCACTCCAAAGCTTAAAGTACCTTGTACGTACCTAAGTATGTGCTTAACAGCCACCAAATGTTGGACTCGAGGTGCTTCGAGGAATCTACTGACAATGCCAACAGAGTATGCCAGATCCGGTCGAGAATTCACCAATTATCTCAAACTTCCTACTATACTTCTATACTCTATAGCATTCACCAGATCTCCGCCTTCTTCCTTGCTCAATTTTAACCGGTGCTCCATTGTTGAATGGCATGGATTGCATTTCATCATGCCAGAATTTTTTAAGATTCTTGTAGCATAACTTTGATGGTTCAGGATAATTCCAAGTTAGGTTTTCTTGAATTCGAGGCCCAAATAATAGGATAGGAGGCCCATATCACTCATTTGAAAAATACTGCACATTTGGGATTTAAAACATGTTACTTCAGTTGGTTTCGAACCTGTGATGATCAGGTCGTCTACATAGACTCCAACGATCAGCTTAGATTTTTCTGAGGACTTCATGTATACAGTGTGCTCCAGACAGCTCCGTTTAAACCCAAGGGATTTCAAACTTGCATCTAACTTGGCGTTCCAAGTCCTCGGAGCTTGTTTTAGGCCATAAAGAGCCTTTTTAATCTCAGCACATGATTTGGCTTCAGCTCATCGATGAAACCAACAAGTTGGTTCACATAGACTTCTTCAACAAGGTCTCCGTTCAAGAAAGCCGACTTCACGTCCATATGGTTCACTTCCCATTTTTTCTGCGCTGCAATTGACAGTAACAGTCTTACCGTCTCAAGTCGAGCCACCGGTGCAAAGACTTCGTCAAAGTCAATCCCTTCCTTCTGAGCATAACCCTTCACTACTAGTCGAGCTTTGTATTTTGAGATTCTTCCTTGCGCATCCTTTTTTACTTTGAAAACCCATTTCAGACCGATCGGTTTATGACCAGGAGGTAGATCGGTTAGGACCCAGGTTTTGTTTTGCAGGATGCAATCGATCTCTTCCTTCATGGCCTCCCTCCATTTTTCATGTGCTAGGGCAGAGCTCACGCTTTCAGGTTCTTCAGATGATAGGAAGCAGACATTCTCTTGCTCTGTTTCGACCTCCTCTGTATCTTCGCACAAGTCTCGCAACCATCTTATTCGCCTCGACCCTTCTGTTTCAGGCGAGTTTGTGCCGGATGAGCTTGGTGTTTGGGCAGAGAGAGGATTCCTTGGGCTGTCAATCGTGGGGTCTGGCTCATTCTCCCCCAGGTTGGGTTCGAACCCCCACTCCATAGAGAAGGTGCCACCATTTTTAGTTGTCTCTGTTTCTTCTATCATCCAATCCCAACTTCTGCCTTCCTCAAAGGCTGCATCCCTACTAATCATCACTTTGTTAGTATTAGAATTATAAAATCTATATGCTTTAGATCCTTCCTCGTAGCCGATAAAGACTACGCTCGTGCTTCTATCATCAAGTTTCTTCAGGCTTGGATCCAGCACTTTGATATGAGCCACACAACCAAACACGCGTAAGTGACTGACTTTAGGCTTCTTCTTGTACCACATTTCATAGGGAGTTTTTCCTGACAAGCTTCTTGTTGTTGCTCTGTTCAACAGGTACACCGCCGTTGCCACCGCTTCACCCCAAAAACAACTTGGCATTTTCATGTGCTTCATCATACATCTTGCCATTGCAACAATTGCTTAATTTCTCCTCTCAGCAATGCCATTTTGCTGCGGAGTGCGAGGTGCAGTGAGAAAACGAGACAACCCTTCTTTCTCACAATAGATTTTGAATTCTCTAGAGAGAAATTCCCCTCCTCTGTCCGTCCTCAGAGCCTTCAATTTTCTTTCGACTTCTACCTCCAATCTTGTATTTAAGATTTTAAAAATGTCAAGTGCTCTATCTTTTGATCTGATCAGGATAACCCACATGAATCATGAAAAGTCATCCACAACCAACAAGAAGTATCTGTTACCTGATGGAGTTACAGGAGCTATTGGCCCGCAGAGGTCGACATGGGCCATTTCGAGCGCCATTTTGGCTCGATACGTGGATTTCTTTGGGAATGCTTGTCTGCGCTGTTTTCCAACAAGGCATGCTTCACAGAGTTGATCTGTGTGACAAATGTTTGGCAGCCCTATAGCCATCTCAACTTTCGACATTTTTTCCAGGGAGTGGAAGTTCAGATGTCCGTACCTTGCATGCCATAACCATTCTTTTTCTCCAAGTCTTGTGAGCAGGCAGACTGGTTTTGCATTGCATAACTTCAAGATATAGAGGCAGTTTTGGGTACGTCTTACTTTTTCCAGGAGTTTTCCTTCAGGTTCATATAGCTTCATCCAACCATCTTTAATCTCCACTCGACAACCTTCTTCATCGAGTTGACCTACACTGACAATGTTACTTCTAAGTTGAGGAATGAAGTACACCTTGGTCAGTGTTCTGTGTTCTCCTGACAAACTTTTAAGAAGAATTGTTCCTCGTCCCAATATTTCAACGACAGAACCATCTCCAAACTTGACGGAGCCTTTTACCTCCTGGTCCAATTCAACAAAAGCTTCTTTGTTTCCTTACATATGGTTGTTGGCACCAGTGTCGAGGTACCATGTGTCTGATTCCATCTTTTTTGTGAAAGCAAGTTCAGGATGAACTCCTAACTCGTTCAACATCACAATCTCTCCACATTCTTTCTGGTTCGTGATACTTTGTTCTATCGTCATGAACAACACGGGCTCTTCTTCCTCATGGCATTACTCCACATAATTCGCCTCTTCTTTCTTGGGGTTTTCGCATTCATAGGAGTAATGTCCTAGCTCGGAGCAGTTGTAACACCTAACCTTTGTTTTGTCACCTTTTCTTGAATTGTTTCGACCGCGGCCACGTCCTCTTCCTCGACCTCTACCCCGCCCATAATTCGAGCCCTCAAAGTTTCTAGTTTCTTTTCCAGCATGGGCTTCCCATTGGGCTCAGGTTAATAGGAGTTGGTCACCTTCCTTCCCTTGCTTTCTTCCTTTGAGTGTGGACTCGTAAGCCCTCAGTCTCCTAATTGCATACTTGTTAGATCACCAAATTGTTGTATGGTTCCTACAATGGGAAGGAACTGATCTGGCACTGATCGAAACAATTTTTCCACCACCAAGTCTTCAGACATTTCGCTCCCTAATGCTCGAACTTCATTGACCTTGTTTGTCAGTTTCAGCGAGAATTCACTGATAGTTTCTAACTCCTCCATGACCAACCTATCGAACTCACGCTTGAGGACCAGGATATTTGCTCGCGTCACCCTATCCCCGCCAACCCTCATCTCCTTAAGGGCCTTCCAAGTCTCCTTGGCGGTTTCCTTTTCTGAAACTGCCATTAGCACAACATCGGGGATAGCTTGTGAGATCACCGCCAGAGCTGCCTGGTCCGTTTCTGTGCTTACAATGGCGTCATCATCCACTGCTTCCCACACTCTGGAAGCCTTCATCAAAATCTTCATTTTTCTCGCCCGCACAACATAATTGCTGTCTGTCAGCATTGGGTACGAGACGTGCAGACCTCCTCGTACTTGAGTCTTCGGTTCAGAGGATGAGGAAATTATCTCCGTTCCCTGCTTCATTGTATTTTCGTCTCCCATCTTGATCTCTGGTTGTCCACGCTCTGATACCAGTTGTTGTACTCAAAAGCAATGCACACAAGGAAAGTTGAAGACAAAAGGAAAGATTTGAATCTGCATGTATTATCTCTTGACTTACAGAATTTATACGAAAATAAATCTAGATAGAAACGTAAGGAATAAAAGCAAAAACGGAAACAACGTAAAAAACAGAGTAATGGAAATGACTTTTCTTGCGCCGGAAGTTTCGCCTTATTAGATGCAGAAAACAGAACGTCCTTCCCCTCTGTAACCGACCCATGCATGGCATAATGCTCTCCATGTGTTCTGACTATGCAGAGATTATACAATAGCATCCAGGGGCAGCATGACGGCCTCAACTCGCCTTCAGGCGGGATAGAAAAGGGTGGTTCGACACGAGATAGACAGAGCTGCTTTGGCACGACAAGAGAAATGGGTGGTTCGACAAAGGGTCTTATCCCGTGTTGGAAAATGGTATTAGCTGAGAACAATGGGTGCTCAGGCAACGAGGAACATTGGTCCACGAGAGTTTGGAGCATTTCGTAGGCACTATCCAGTCATTACGATGAGGACGACGAAGCCTTCATTACACTATTTCTTTGTAACTTTGTAAATAAACAAATTCTGTAATTTTCGATGACTAAGTGTTCATATGCGCTTCTCCTTCCTAATTTTTCTGTTACTATTTGTGAACTCTGAGTTCTTAATGATATTTGTTGACATTAATTAAAAATTGTTGTCATTTTTAGTTTGTGCTTTTCTTTTTCTTTTTTTTTCAATCTAGTTTGAGTTTTTCTTAATTTTTTTTTTTTCATTTTTGATATTTAAAATTTTGGTCAAATTCATAAGCTTGATTTTAGTTCTTTGATTGAAGTATAATCTTAAGAATTAGAAGAAAAAGAGAGAAAAAAAATTAGAAAAGGAAAGAGAATCTATTTGAAAATTTGATGCTTAGTTATGAGGTCTGAATTTTAGTGTTCGGCCGAATCAAATCTCATTACTTTTAACTTCGTTTTGTCCTAAATTCATAGTTTTTAGTGTATAAAACATGCTACTTTTATCTCACAAGTGTCTCAAGATGATTTTAGGTGAAAACATGTTGAAAAGGAGACGAATTGGAGCTAAAACGGAAAAGTCGCAAAAGTCGGTAGGCTGGCCAGGTCAGCCTACTGTGTCCAACCCTGCAGCCTTGTGCTAACCCGACTACTCGAGCCCATGAAGATAAAACGGACAAGGAACCACCCGGGACTCACCCAGGCATCTTCCGAGCTACCTGTCAGGTTATACTTGGATGGTTACTGCTAACCCAGTAGGCCGTGTGATCCTTAGCGACACAGTAAGAAAAAAAAGGTACATGCCGGGTCCCACCCAGGAGGTGTTGGGTTCCGGGGCATCCTAATTACGTTCATGGCAGCGGAAGCAACCTATAAACCGCCCCTAACCTGCGCCAGATCGACTACCAAGTTAGATCCTTAGGAAATCGAGTTTTCGGGTTATACCAGAATCTGCCCGGCAGAAAACCGAGACTTTGAAGCTCTATATCTCGAGCTTCAGATCTTCAATTGCTTCGATTCTTTTTGGAGATTAAACCTCAGCAAATTCCCTACATCTTTTGTGTTTTTCTCCGAACCCAGTTCGGACGAGAAGACCTCCGTCTGGAGCAAAACATTTTTCCCGTCTCGCTGGACAGACTCTGCGGACCAGTCTGATTCTCGGCCTTGTATCTCCCAAACCAGCGCTCTTTTGGAAAATCAGTATTTCACAAAAGTTGTAGCCCTTGGACTTATCGTTCCAACGCCGCCAGTTTCAGGTAAATCGAAGCTCGGACGAAGTGGCTATGGCTCACGCATTGTCGGTCACCGGAACTGGACAATCTGGACAGTTTCTCCATTTTGCATTTAGTCTTCGTTGAATCGATAAAGAAGAACGTTCAGATCTTCTTCTCTAAAGCAAGTCCACACCAAGCTGATGATCTTGATGATCCCTCACTTAATTGCCTACTAGAACAATTAAATGAAGAACAAGAGAGCAAGAACAAGAGGAGGAAGAGTTGTGTGAGAGAGAGAGAGAGAGCTTGTAAGAGTTGTGTGATTATTTAATTAATGAATGAATGCTAGATATTTCAATTCATCATCCAACAAGCATGGGTCAAAAGTGATTGGTATGGGCTTAAAGGTGCTTTAACCCATACCCCTTAAATCACTCACCTCTTAATCCACAATCACCAACCAAGCATGGTGTTGTGTGGCCCCCACACATGGACTCACCATGTGGGCCGGTCAAGTGGGCTTATTGGGCCCTTAACGGGCCCTTGTTTGGGCCGATATCAATCACCTCATGATATCTATGATATGATTCCGGGATCCCTCATCCCTATGACAAGTAGAACTACGTCATTAAGAATCATCCTCATACTGGTCGCTTCTAAGGAAGCATATTTTGACCAGGGACTCGTTAAGTGTGATCCGTACAGATTTATGGTTCTACTACTTTAGTGGTCATAAATCAGATCATGCTTAACATATTACTTCAACACATAAGTAATACAAAGCCGTTTTATATATATGTTACAAACGATGATAATGTACATACACGTTTACAGGCTAATAGCAATTGGACTAGGGCACAAATGCTATCAGGAGGTTAGTCAAAATAGTTCATGTTTTTGTGTTCTTATCAAATTTCAAAAGGATTTTAGCTCTCTTATTTAATACAACAATCACAACTTCGAAATCAGACTTCCACACACATTTTGAGAAGAGAGAAGAGGAAAGGAAGCCATTTGTGCAAGGGGAGAAGCCCAAGATCATTGGAGATGAGCGAGACAGCATGGGGAGATCGATTGTTGAGATTTGAGTAGAGTTAGGATTACTTTTAATTTTAGATTGTTAGTGATAGTTTATGATTGTACTTGAGATTGAGATTTTCATAATCGAGGTACTGATTCATATAATCTTGAGTTTGATTTTATTTTTGTGTATGTTTGTAATGAACTGTGAACCGGAAATGATGAACTTGATCGTTAATTACATAAATAGGTAAACTCCTAGGTCAGGGCAAGGGATGAACGAAACTGCAACTTGATGAATTAATTGATTCTATAATTGACTAATGGGTTATGGAAATGGATTAAGACTCTAAACGTGAACATAATGTTAGTTATCCCGTGTAGACTTGAACTTAGATCAAATCTAGGAAGAGAGGCGATAACAATCGACCTAGGTTAACTATAGCGTTTAGGGACTAGATTTACATGGTGAAAATACAGGGATTCGATTTACATCTATAGGGTCCACGACTGAAAGATGGAGATTCCTGTATGGCCTTTAAGATTAGATTAACAAGGGTAATTTTAGTTAATGACCTGACTAAGTTTAATCTGGTTGATTCGACCCTCGGTTGCCTGGTACGGTACCAGGAACTGTTAGGGTAGGTCTGGAACGTCTCAATACTAGATCCATCTTAAAAATCTTCCCCGTAGTTAATAACCAATTCTTAATAATTTGTTAATTAATCAATCCACTGGATTCCCGATCCCTCGATCATTTCAAGTTTTAGATACATATATATTTAATCTTTTTTGCTCATGGCTTACTTGTTATTGATTTGTGACGACTTTGTTAATTGGCATGCTTGTGATTGGATTGCGTTTCACCACCACCATTTTAATACCAACCAACCCGAATAGGGCTTATAAGCTAATAGTCGCACCTTCTGAACAAACGCTCTCCTTGTGGGATTGATAATCTCCGGGACGGAATACTCCTAAATATTACTTGGGACTACCGGTACACTTGCCTGACGCGTCAAGTTTTTGGGGGCGTTGCCGGGGAGAGCTTTAAGTTTTGTTTAGCGGACCGAGAAGTACGGATCTTTCCGGTGATCTCGTTATTTTTTATAGTTTTGGAAAAAAATTTGAAAGCAAAAGTAGATTTATTTTAATTTTAAAAATAAAAAAATTATTTTTCTATACTTGTATGATAATCTAGGTATTTTTGGTTTATGCGTTTGAGTTCTCAAGGTTCAGGTTTTTTAATCTCATTAGATAAAGAGCTCGAGTGAACCTTACGAATAGAAAGCTAGAGGAGGAGAATGTTTCCAGAACCTAAAATGGTGAATCCCGCTAATCTGAACTTGGTGGACAATCTAGATGATGTCGAAGGCGAAGCAAATAGAAATGGAGCAGATGGAGCTCCGCATCCCATGATAAAGGACTACGTAGTGTCATCTAACTTGGGATTCCTTCCTACATCTGTAGGCCCCACATAGATGCGCACTCGTACAACATCTAAAGTGTGATTGTAACAATAGTGGAAAATGACTTGTTTAATGAACTTCCACCGGAGGATTAAAATGAGCACATCAACTCCTTTTTAAACAAGTGTGACTTGTCTCGACAAAATGAAGTAAGTGCGGATGTCGTCCGCTTAAGGCGATTACCTTTTGCTTTAAGGGAAAGGCGTGTGACTGCCGCTGTTGTCTACCATGAAATTTGTCCATGATTTCTATCCCCTTTATCAAACTCTCCAAGTACGAAATTTAATTCACAAATTTTTGCAGGATGTCCTGAAGACTATGGTGGAAGCTTGGGAGCGATTGCAAGACTTATTCAGAAATTGTCCACATCTTGGACTCGTGAAATGGCGTATTTTACAATTTTTTATTTTTCTTCGTGCAAGTAAGACAAGGTGATGTTGGATGCCTCTGTGGGAGTTTATTTCATGAACAAGAGCCTAGATGAGTGGTATGACTTGATCATCGAGAAGACATCAAACTCAGCTCAGTGGCATACTGAACAAGTTGAGTAAAGGAGGAAGGTCTATGCAGCTGATACCATAGGTCTATCGAAATTGACGGCCCAAATGGAGGCCATGACTGAGATACTTGAGAAGTGACAACTCAACCATCCCGGGTAGCACCAGAAGACTTTAGCCACCGAGGACATGGTGACCAATTGAATGGTCAAGACGAGCAACAACACGAGGTTAATTATATTAATAATGGTAATAGAAGTCCTTACTATCCTAACTCTAATTTCTATCACCTAGATGCGAGGACGATGCACCCGAATTTTAGGTGGGCTAATAAGGACAAGTCACCTCTTGGTTCAATAATAGAGTTAATGGATGATAGGTTTAAGGCAATATCTAGGAAAAACAAAGGGATCTCCAAATCACGCAGAGGGAACATAATGTGTAACCCCTCTCCCATAGGAAAAGAAAGTGAGCTTCGAGTAGATGATGCTCTAATTTGCAAGGGATTTGAGGGAAACCGTTAGAAAGCAAGGGGAGTTAAAAATGAGGCGGGATGTAGATTTTGAGGAATTGAAGAGGACTCTCAAGAATATGATATCGAGTAGCACTCGAGCACCTGGGACACTCCCTAGCAACACCAAAAGAAACCCACAAGAGAGTGCTAATGCCATCTCCATCTTTCAGGGTAATGATAATTCTGTTATTTTAACTACTAAACTTGCTGATGAGTTTGATGGTGAGCATGATGTTAAGATGATTACCACGAGAAGTGGAAAGTAGTAGAGTCACCTGTTGGATTTTAGATTGGTTGCAAAAGGTTGTCATCAGATCCAAGGAATGGATTGTGATAAAACTTTTTCACCAGTAGCAATGATCAAATCGATTCGAATTATTCTAGACAAAGCTGCATATTCCGATGATGAAATATGGCAGATGGATGTTAAAATCACATTCTTTAATAGGAACTTAACTAAGGACTTGTATATAACAAAGTCAGAGGGTTTTGTCGATCCAAAGTGAAATATGGCATATGGATGGCAAAACCATCTTCCTTAACAAGAACTTAACTAAGGACGTCTATATAACACAACCTGAGGGTTTTGTCGATCCAAAGTGAAATATGGCAGATGGGTGTCAAAACCACCTTCCTTAAGAGGAACTTGATTAAGAATGTGCACATAACACAACCTGAGGGTTTTTTCGATCAAAAGAATCCCAAAAAATATGCTAGCTACAAATATCCATTTATGGATTGAAGCAAGCTTAAAAAAGTTGAAATCGTCGTTTTGATGAAGTTGTAAAAGAATTCGGCCTTATCAAGAACGAAGATGAACCTTGCGTTTGCAAGAAAGTGAGTGGGAGTAATATAGTATTCCTGGTGCTCTATGTCGATGACATACTACTCATCGGGAATGACATCCCGACCTTGCCACCAAAGCTTGGTTAAGGAAGTGCTTCTCGATGAAGGACTTAGGCGATGCTCCATTTATTTTGGGCATCAGGATCTATGAGGATCATTCTGAAAGGAATTTTAGGCCTAAGTCGAAGCACTTACATAGATAAAGTGTTGAGAGGATTCTCAATGCTTGACTCTAAAAGGGTACATACTCGTGCGTCATGACATTAAACTCAACGAGACTCAGTTTCCTAGGACACCTGATGAGCTGGAAAACATGAAGGAGATCCTACATGCCTCGGCTATAGGATCTATCATGCATGCCATGTTGTGCACAAGAAAGGAGGCCTTACTCGCCCTAAGCCATACCAAAAAATACCAGTCGAATCTCGGTAAGAAACACTGGATTGCAATAGAGAACATCCTCATGTACTTTTAAAGCACTAAAGGATGTCTTACTGTTGTGTTAGGGGTTAGATGAATAGTAAGTTGTTGGAATACGACAATGTTAGACTAGTGATCCGAGATCATTGTCAGGATATGTGTTTTGTTGCAATGGTAGCACTATCGAGTTGGAACGATTCCAGGATGGCCACCATTACTATTTTGCAGACAAAAGCCTGAGTATTTAGTTACGACGAAAGCAGCTAAGGAGGCCGTATGGATGAAAAGCTTTCAGATCGGATTGGATGCAATGCCGCGCGCATCTGATCCAAAAAGCTTGTTGTGTAGCAACACTGGGGCCACAAAATTTGCTGAAGAGCCGAGAATTCACAACAAATTCAAACACATACTCAGGAAGTTTCACCTTATCAGAGAAATCATTAATAGAGGTTATGTGGAGATAAGTAACGTTCCAACTGATGATAATATGGCCGATCCCTTGATGAAGCCTCTAGCGTAGCCTAAGCATGAATGGCATGTGAGGTCTATGGGAGTAGATTAAAACTTTAGTTGGGACTAGAGGCAAATGGGAGATTGTTGGAGTTGTGGCCCAATGGAATAAGTCATCTACAATATATTGTTTTATCATCTTTCAGAATAAATAAGTATGAGGATATCTCTATATGATCACGCTCTACTAATCATGGCAAGGCGAGTGCCGGAGTTTGATCATGGATATCATTCGGGGAATGATATTGGACGATCCGATGGTGGGTATGCAGCATAGATGTTGTCATGAGCATACTCACGTATCGTAACTTGTCAAAGTATCCTTAGACCAAGGAGTCTTTGTCATTACTATGTAATCGGTAACTGAGTTTGACGTTGCCTAGTATTATCTGTAAAAGGGTACTCATAAGGGCTCTGATTGGCTTAGTTATTGATTACATGAGGGAAGACGAAAGACGGCTAAGGGATTTATCCCTCATGCTCCAGCATGGGAAAGATATCTGTTTGGGCCACTTGATGATACTAACTGAAAGGAAATGCATGGCCATGCTAGAGATACGCAGTATCAGGATTCATTCATCTCACAGATCAAGAAACGATGATTGATTAAATAAGGATGACATGAACTCAACAAGGATCAATATAGATATATAGAGATAAAAGGATAATGACTTGGACGATATGAGGTTAAGTCGAATCATCGATAATCATGAGCGTTGGGTAATCATAATGCCTTACTAGAGGCCAATTATGATGGGGAGGGCAAAATAGTAATTTTGCTCTGATCTGCCAATGTGTCATGAGCGAGGGTCACACACTTAAGACGATGAAAATAGCAAAAGAGGACTTTTAAGGTACATATGAGAAGAGATAAGAAATTTGGGAAATTCACTTTCATGTTTAGTTAGATCGGACCGGTCTAAGCTAAACCAGAATGGATTAGACAATTGCCGGTCTAGGTTGTAAACCAGGCGGTTACGGAAATTGGTCTAGGTAAATTATGGGCTGAACTAATTCAAGTCATTTAATTAATAATCCTAAGTCTAATTGGACTCAAAAGGGATTTGAATTAAGTGGGCTTGAACTAAAATGGGTTTAAAGCCCTTTTAGAATTTGATGAATTATAATTATAATTATAATTATGATTATAATTTTAATTCAAAGATAACCCAAGATTGGGAAATATAACGAAAGGGAAAAATTTGAAAAAATATTTTATTTTGGAAAAATCGGGAAAATGGAAAGTGGACGATTTTGGGAAATTGGGAATATATTCCCAATATCCCCAAAACCGGCCGACTCTCTCTCTTTCCCTCTCTCTCTCGGCCGACCTCTCTCTCTCTCTCTCTAGGAAATTCGCTTCCGCATGAAATTAATTATTTGACCCCATGTAATTCCTTCATCACCATCTCGAGTGAATGAAGAAGAGGAAGCCGAATGAGTAAGAGAGGAGGTTCATACACCCTATGAGACTTTAAATATGACTCCAAGGCTACAAAGAATTTTTTTTGAAAAATATGAAATTGACAAGGAAAAACAACAAGGGACCTAAAAAAGGGAAGCCGAAATCCCAAAATAGGTAAAAGAGTCCAAAGCCGAGGTAAGAGCATGGACTTCGACCCTTCCATTTTCTTATGGCTTTATGATGATGGTTGATTTTATATCTACTCGCGAGTCAAATCAACACATTTAAACCCGATTTTGCCTAGAATCTTAGGTATTTTTTATGCTTTTACCCTTGTTGTGTAGCTCATGAGACTTTGAGAAAAAATGTGAGAAAACAGGTCATTCTAAGGCTATTTAGAGCAAAAAATGTCACGGGATCAAAGCTGAGATCGAGCCGGGATGACTTGAAGGAAAAATGTAGTGGCAGAAGAAAGTCATGACACCTAGTCATGAGGTGGGTGTCGTGAGTGGCATAACCGAGAACTAGAGAGCTGAAGTTGACGAAGGCAAGTCACGATACCCTTTCGTTACATGAAGTGTCTTTGGACCAGAAAAGAGGTCACGACATAGTAGTGACTGTTGGAATTAATTGGCTTCAAAGTATTTTAGTTCGGTTACAAAATGTTGTGACCATAATTCCCCTATTTATAGGCCATTATGTCCTATTCATAACTTTCATTCGCTTCTCTTTTTCTTGTATGAATAGTATGAGAACACAATTGAGTATCATGGATTTTTCAATTCTTTCTCTACCAAAAAGTTTTGTTTCCTACAATAATTTATGGGTATTGTGTTGTGTAGTTCAAAAGCTCAGAATCGTGAGAGCACGCGTCTCCGAACTGCCGTGTTAACCTTGGGAAGCTACTAGTCTCAAACGATTTGCACCGAGGTCGTGCCAGAAATAGCTTTTAAGGCAGTGGCCAATCTTATACCACGACACAACTTTTTTCTATCGATAAGTTCCTTTTAATTCTCATTGTTATACACTTGTTTTACAACAATTTAAAAGCTATTTATTTTGTATAAGATTGTGGATTGACAGATTCACAACACACTTGATGCTAGTTCTCGATTATATGCTTGGAATCAACTCACATAAGTGATTTAGGAGACATATGGGCATGTGAAGACAGAGATGTGCCCTTTAGAGAACAGAGGCGACACTTACGTTCTCACAAACAACCGACGATTCTCGATTCTATTATGGCGGCTCTGAATTGAGTTTGGTCTGAGATCTCCATCGAGACGCAGAAATCAAGTTCGAACCCGACTCTAACTGCGGTGACGACGACGGAGACAGTTGTAGCTGCAACTTCGAGAGTGCTAGATTCTGTGCGGCTCTGAGGCTGCGCGTCGGTGTCGACCAACACGTTGTGGAGGAGTTGAGAGGGCTTTGACGAGTTGAATCAGAGTCGGGCAGTGGTGCAATTCAAAACCTAAGGCCAGTCGAATCGTGATGCCTGACGGTTACACTCCCCATAGATATCGGTTCCATCTTCAACGTCGTTTTATTGCTATTATTAATATAACTAGTGGGTGGCACCACACGTTGCGCGGTTCTTCTCGTAAAGTTATTGAAATAAGTAATTTTTGTTGTTTGATTGCAAACACGCAATATCAATTTTGCAGCCAAGTTTGTTGAGTTCAATCCAATTTTGATTTGTAAAAAAAATCACTCTCTTTAATATCACACAAACTTCATTGATTTCAAGAAAACCCTCTAATTACACATGTAAAATCAGTAAAATATTAACTGAAAAACTGCATTTAAACATATCAAACTATTTAACAGTACATGTTCAAAACATTCACGATGACAACACAAATATCTTGTTCAAAAAACAGTATTTCAAAAAACCATTCCTTTTACATTCGCAAAATATACTTTTTTACAAAAAAAAAGTTCCATCCGTCCTTTTGTCAACTGTCCCTGCACTTCCTCTTCCATGTAGTTTTTAGACTAAGAAACCGAATTCTCCTTTCCAATGCATTTATTTGTTTGTACAATATTATATTGTGATGTTTTTTATCAGCTCTCTCTGCTTTGGACTTCACACTCATTTTCTTCTAAAAAACGATTAAATGAATATACTAACAGAACAAATTTCAAATCTGTGTGTAACGATTGACTTGATCTTTCTACAAACCAACAACTTACAATAATCACTTACTGATCCCTTATTTTCAAAAACAAACTTTAGCATGTCTCCAATCTTATCGTCACTTAGAATATACTCTACATGTGATTAAAATAACAAGAACATAGCATATTCATTCATTATTTGTAATTTTTTTATTACAATAAGGGCTTTAAGTTTTGTTTAGCGGCCTTGGGAGTATGGATCGTTCCGGTGATCTCGTTATTTTTTATTGTTTTGAAAATTTTTTTTAATGAAAAAGTAGATTTATTTTAATTTTAAAAACAAAAAGTTATTTTTCTATGCTTGTATGCTAATTCAGGTATTTGTGGTTTATGCGTTTGAGTTCTCAAGGTTCAGATTTTTTAATCTCATTAGATAAAGAACTCAAACTAACCTTACGAATAGAACGCTAGAGGAGAAGAATGTTTCCATAATCTAAATTGGTGAATCCCGCTAATCCGAACTTGGTGGACAATCTAGATGATGTCAAAGGCGAAGCAAATAGAAATGGAGTAGATGGAGCTCCGCATCCCATGATAAAAGACAATGTAGTGTCATCTAACTTTGGGATTCCTTCTTACATCTAGAGGCCCCACATAGATGCACACTTGTACAACATCTACAGTTTAATGAACTTCCATCAGAGGATCAGAATGAGCACATCAACTCCTTTTTAGACAAGTGTGACTTGTCTCGACAAAATGAAGTAAGTGCGGATGTCGTCTTCTTAAGGCGATTACCTTTTGCTTTAAGGGAAAGGCGTGTGACTTGCTCTGTTCTCTACCACGAAATTTGTCCATAAGTTCTATCCCCCTTTTAAAACTCTCCAAGTACGAAATTTAATTCACAATTTTTTTGCAAGATGTCCTGAAGATTAGTCCATATTACATGCAAAAGTGGATAAATTCAATTTCAATCCTTACATGCGAGGTGATAGTTTATCATGCATTTCATAAATTAAATAAACTACATCATACATACATGCATATCCAATATACATAATGAAACATTCATAGCCTAGCCCATATCTAAGCAATCTCCATAGGAGCGGACTATGAGGATCACGGGTCGATCCTAAGGTGAAGCTATTACATGTACACTTAAAAAAAAATATTTCTTTCAAGCTCCATGCTTTGCTCCATTCTTCTTGCGACCCTTTTGGCACCAAGTCTCCATCAGACTCCCACCACAGATTGTTGTCTTCCTCCATTCTTCACTTGTGCCGGTCTTAGTAATTAAATTACAAAATTACATAGATAAATAACGACACACAAATCGTATTTAATTACAAACCAAAAATTCCATCAACACGCAGGTTGAAAAGATAATAAAATAAATCAAACCGAAACAAGCATTCAAGTAAAAATAAGGTCTCGATGGGCTATGTTATGTATCATGTTATAAATACATAATATAAATCATGTACAAACAACGATTTAATTCCAGATTTTATCTTGTCTAACCGTCATTTTCCAGTTTATCGAAACCGAACTGGATTTAAAATTGGTTCAAACGAACCAGACTGCATCTGAAATTTTAAGGTTTACCCTAGATTTTCCAGCTTCCGTCACGGTTTGAGTCAAACCCTAGCATTTGACCAAACCGTGGCAGCCCCGGGAAAACCCTAGGGTTCGGCCAGTTTCGCCCCAAGCCGCCATGGAGCCGCCGCCACCTAGTGGCTTGATCCATAGTCGGCCCCGCCTGGTGCTCGGCACCCATGGGAAGATCGGGAGAGCTACAAGACCTTGGCCACCAAGGTGGTCACGGCCCGCTACCTGCGGTTGTTCAATAGCCACTCCCGGCCGGTCACGGTTTCGACGGCCTGGTGGTCTCAGTTCCGTGGCCAAAAACGGTCGATTCAACCAAAAAAATTCAGATCAGATTTTTTTTATAAAAAATTAATTTTCATACAGATCTATTCAGCCTAGAAAATAAAATTAAATAAAGAATACATGGCAATTTTCGTACACAAGCGTACAATGGTTCATCAATTCTATCAAGTAATCAAGTTTGATACCACTGAATAATTATGAGGGGTCCAATAAGATTTAAAATGTAGTGGAAAATTAATATTTTAACCTCATAATCCCATGGATTTTTTCACCTGTAATACAAAAGACGATGAAAAATTAAAAGTATCGAAATACTACCTTTTGGAGCTAAAAATTCGAGGTGATCGAATCTGATTCGAAATTCATATGTCGAATCCTCTAACAGTATCCATACGAACATTCGGATCTCTAAGATCTAACCCTAACTAGCCTACTAGAACTGTTTAGGGTCTCTCGGGATTTTGGCAGAGTAACTGTAGGAAAAATAATAATGTTATATATTTCTCCTATCATTCACTCTTGTTTATAAGAGTAGATTAAGGTTTATGGGAGGATTACGCTTTTGAGCGGATTGGGCCGATTTAGGACTTCGTCGGCCACAAATCGCGACCCAATTTGCCACCGCGGGCCATTCCTCGGCTGCTGGTGCGGGCCATTCTTGGCACCTCCGTGGGCCATTCCTTGGTCGTTGGCACAAGCCATTTTTGGCACCTCTGCGGGCCATTCCTTGGCACCCACGTGGCAAGATCTGGGCCTCCAAGGCCCAACATTTTGGCCCATTTCGGTGATGGGCCATAGGCCCAAAACCCTAGGTTTTGGCCTATGGCCCATTACCTCATTCCAATTGTTATTTTTGAATTATCCTTTACGAGCATTTTTTCTGTGTGACCCTTTAAACTCATGTCCCATTAGCATATCGGCGTAAAATTATCATTTTACCCTCGTCATCATAAGTGGCCTCTAGTAAGACATTATGATTACCCAACGTACATGAATAACGATGATTCAACTTAACATCATGTCGTCCATGTCACTATCCTTTTGTCACAAGATATCCTGATTGATCATAAGGCATAGAACCGTCATACTTATTTAATAAATCACTGTTTCTGGATCTGTGAGATGACCGAAAATAATATATCCCGTATCATCTGCATGGCGATGCGTTTCCTTTTAGTCATACTCATCGAGTGGCTTAAACATATATCATTCCCATACCTTAGTATGAGGGACAAATCCCTTAGCCGTCCTTTGTATTACCCATGCAACCCGTCCCCAAGCCAATCATAGCCGCTATGGTAATCCTGTTACAGAAAACGTTTGGCGTATGTCAAACTTGGATATTGACTAAACAATCAAAAAGACTCTTTGTTCTTAGGATACAATGACAAGACATGACAACTGAATATGCTCATGATAATATTTATGGCGCATATTCAGGTCGGGTCGTCCAATATCATTTCCCAAATGATATCTATGATCTGACTCCGGCAATCCTTATTGCCAATGATCAGTATGGCGTGATCATAAAGAGCCATCCTCATACAGGTCACTTCTGATGAAGCTTAACTGACTAGGGACCCGTTACGTGTAATTCATATAGATCTATAGTTCTACTATTAGTGATGACACACTCATGATAATATCTATGTTGCATATTCAGGTCGGGTAGTCCAATATCATTTCCCAAATGATATCTATGATCTGACTCCGGCAATCCTTATTGCCAATGATCAGTATGGCGTGATCATAAAGAGCCATCCTCATACAGGTCACTTCTGATGAAGCTTAACTGACTAGGGACCCGTTATGTGTAATTCATATAGATATATAGTTCTACTATTAGTGATGACACACTCAATGATATAGATCAAATTATACTTAACATATTACTACAACACAATAGTAATATAATGTCGATTTTATTTCATTGCATACGATGATAAAACTCTTACACACTACTTCGTATTGGACTAGGGAACAAATTCAACACACCACACATGTAGTGATTGTCATAAGGGGTGTGGCGATGGCCACATATTATGTGGCGATGGCCTCATATGATGTGGAGATGGCCACATGCCACTGGGCAATTTTCCTATTTCGGTTTGGATTATGAATCTGAAACCTAAAAGGAAGAGGGGCAAGTGGGAGCACGAAATTTTGAGGTAATTTCAGAATTAGGAATTCTAAATTAAATAGGACTTTATTTGGAATAAAGATCCTAACCCCAAAGCCTATAAATATGTTGCTTCGTTTTCATGAAAACCTAATGCGAGATTCGCAACATTAGCAACTCCACCTAAAACTCCATATCTGATTATTATCGAGTTATATATGATTTAAGGAGAATAATTCTAGTAGATTGTTCTTTGTCAAGTTTCGATCAAGACTTTCTTGTGTGGATACCGGTAGAGAGTGCATCCCGAAGGAGACGCTTTCGATCGATTCGTGAAGAACCTGTGCACTCTCAAAGGTTGGGTAAAGCCTGATCTACAAGAGGTAAATTGATTATCTAACCTGTTCATCAATTATGCTTAAACATGCAGTAGATCCTTGCTAGGGTTCAGGGTTAAATTGTTGTTTTTTACTTGCACTGTGCATGAATGAGATGCCCTCAAACCCCTGATAGCATTTTTGTGCCCTAGTCCATTTGCTAGTAGTCTATAAATGTCTATGTATATTTATCATCATTTGTAATAAATAAAACGGCTTTGTATTACTTATGTGTTGAAGTAATATGTTAAACATGATCTGATTTATAACCACTAAAGTAGTAGAATCATATATTTGTACGGTTCACACTTAACGAGTCCCTGGTTAATATACGCTTCAATTGAAGCGACCAGTATGAGGATGGTTCTCAATGATGTAGTTCTGCTTATCATAGGGATGTGGGATCCCAGAATCATATCATAGGTATCATGAGGTGATTGATATCGGACGACCCGCTTTGAATAATGTTTCATAGATTAAGCCATGAACATATTCAAATGCGATAGCTTGTCACGATATCCTTAGACCAATGAGTCTTTGTGATCGCTATGCGGTCGACGTATGGCTTTAACTTGCGCCTAACGCTTTCCGTAACAGGATTGCAATAACGGGCATGATTGGGTGGCGGAACGAATTGCATAAGTGATACGAAAGACGGTTAAGGGATTTATCCCTCGTACTACGGTATGGGAAAGATATCCGTTAAGGCTGCTTGATCGAGAGTGACTAAGAGAAAGAGCATGGCCATGCCAGTGATACGGGTTATCAGTTCTCAGCCATCTCACATATCAAGTAACAATAATTGATTAAACAAGGATGACGACTCTATGCCTTATGATCAATCGGGATGTCTAGAGATAATAGGATAGTGACTTGTATGCACAAGGTTAAATCGAATCATCGATCATCATGCACCTTGAGTAATCATAATGTCTTACTAGAGACCACTTATGATGGATTGGGCAAGAGAGATCTCTTGCACCGATCTGCCAACGGTGGCATGAGCCTGGAGGGTCACACACATACAAGATGGATAACTTGAGACAAGGAAACCTTAACGTTTCTTGAAGAGCAATACATGGACAAAACTCAAGGTTTTGGGCCATGGGTTTGGTTTGAGAGAATAATTAGGGAATCGAGAAAACTGAGATTTTCGTCGTTGTCGCGTCAGACTTTGTTTGATAAGTAACGACAAAAGGGTGGGATAACTTTTGGACACGACACTCGACCACATGGGCGAGCCCATTGGGATCGGCCCGAGGTCACCTAGCCGGCCCAACAAGGGCCCAAATAAGGCCCAATAAGCCCAAGTGGCCGGCCAACTTGGGTGGTCCAAGGGTGGGGGCCACACACCATGCTTAGTTGGTGTTGTTGATTAAGAGGTGAGTGATTTAAGGGGTTTAGGTAATGACTTGCCTTTAACCCATGCCTTCATCATTTGTCACTTTAATGACCCATGCTTATGAGTTGATGAAGTAGACAAATATCAAAAGAATTCAAAACACTCACACTCTCATTTTCTCTCTCTTGTGGCCGGCCAACACTAGCTCTCCTCTCTTCTTGCTCTCTTGTTCTTCACATATTAGTTCTAGTAGGCTCTTTGTGAAGGATCTTTAAGATCATCCTCTTGGTGTGGACTTGCTCTAGAGAAGAAGATCATATAGTTCTTCTTTCTTGATTCAACAAAGACTAAAAGGTAAATTTCTTGCGGAATAGATTTTGCCTTGAGATTTAGTGGTTCATGTTCTTGGACAAGGTTTGGAGTTGATTTTGTTTATGTTTCCGCTATCTCGATGATCTTGAACGCTCCAAAACCCTACAACCCCAACACTTGATGCCCATCATATATACGACATCGCCTTAGTCTTTCATTGAAAACATTTCCCTATCCATGCTTTGAAATCTACTACACTAGGAAGACAATTGCATTCCCACTAACCTTCTTGTATACACAAGAGTCATGAACGTTTATGGTCTCTTGATAGGTTGTCAGATCATTGCGATCCACAACTATTTCATCATTACTTTCACATTCTCATCAGGAAGCCTAAACAGATATTGTTCCCACTAGCTCGTGAGGGACAAATCCCTTGACTTTCATTCGTATCCCTCATGTGACCTATCCCACACCCAATTATACCCCTTTTGTAGCATGTTACGGACAATATAGGCGAACATGTCAAACTATGAAAGTTTCCATATAGGAATCCACGAAGACTCCAAAGTCGTTAAGGATTCAATGATACTATGACAATTAAGAATGTTCATGACGATATCTATGACGCATTGCTCAGATCGGGTCGTCTAATATCATTTCTATAAATGATATCTATGAACTAACTTGATAATCCTTTACCTATGATCCGTAGAGCGTGATCATCCGTCATCCCCTCTAATGATCTTAGATGTATATAGTACTTAACTCATTATCATAACATAATGATAATAAAGGTGCTGGTTTTTTGCTAGTAGATGATGTAACGTTTACACATAAATGTGATTGGCCTAATGCATATTTCCTTCTTAAGGATGGCTAAAGTATGGTTAAATGAGCCTATAACCATGTATATCATTACGTCAAATGTACACAGAGGCCATTTGTGATTGATTTACATGAAAGATTATTGATTTATGATTGTTGTCCTGGTTGAGCAATGTAATTTACACCCTTTATTACTGAGCGATCGGTATACTACCGTGTGCGTCGGGGATCCAATCCCCAAGTCGAGTCACTCTGTAAAATCCAAATGATGAACAATTTTTAAAATACTTTTTGGAGAATTAAAAAGTAATATTCTTTTCCTTGATGTTATACATGAAATGCCTATATATAGTAATTTTTTGGAAAGTATTCACCTGGCTGAGGAGTGTTATGTGGGGTGCTTCTCAATAAATTGCCTCAAAAATATCGAGGTTGGGCAATTTTTCAATTCCATGTGAAATTGCAAAATTACCAATACCGAAAGCACTTTGCGAGCATTAATTTAATGCCTTACTCCCTTTCTAGGAAACTCGATTTACGGTCCGAACCACCTTCCAAAAATGTCACCCTCCAATTAGCGGACCGGTCTGTAATTAGACCTCGCGGGGTCGTGGAGGATGATTTATTCAAAGTCAGGAAATTTGTTTTCCCATATGACTTTATCATTCTTTGACATGGAGGAAGACTGTCATATGCCTATTATATTTGGTAGACCATTTCTAAGAACTACTCGAGTGTAAATTGATGGGGGAAATAGCGTACTTGACGATAAGATGTGGGGTTGAAAACATCACTTTTATTGTGTTTGATCAAAATAATGATGCATGTTGAAATGATTCTTGTTTCCAAATTGAGGAAATAACTGGTAATTGAAATTTTGATCAGGTAGTTGAGCAAGATGCCACACACAATGTTATGTATAAAGCTATAACACTGTGTATGACAACTTGCGTAGATAACACAACGACACAGCAAATTTTTTACCCAGTTCGGTGCAACGTCACCTATGTCTGGGGGCTCTCAGCCTAGTGGAAAGGTTTCACTATCAGCAATACGTCAAAACATACAAGTACCTATGATCATCCCAAGATCTATACTTTATGCTACTTATTACAGTGCAACCTATCTCAGGGTCTCCCTCTGAATCCAAGACTCCGTCTTGATTCCACTCTTCGAGCAATCGCATTGCTCTGTTGGTTCAAGTCGTCGTTGAACGTTGTGGTTGCGTGCAGTCTTTACTCACGCGATCAGTAAACCCTCAATCACCTAACTCTCAATAGTTATGGCGATACACAATATCCTTAGCACAATCTACAACCTCTCAGCCCGCAAACCTTAACGTCTAAGAGCTTTGTAAATTATTAATAGAAAACAATAAAAGAACCACACAATTGCTAAGGGGGTAGCCTAAGATTTTATAGCAATCGTGCATGAGTACTAACCCTAATGGGTTTCCTCTTTAACACTGTCTTTCTTCTTTCCAGAATCGGAGACGATCTTGAACTCTTCATATTTCCTAATCGTGGTCGTACTTTCTACAGAACATGGACTTTCCTGATTTCTGTCGAACAGGATGTTTGCCGAGATGTCGTTAACAATGTCATACAAGATGTCGCATACGATACTTCAACATTCTTTATGACATTTTCTCTAGTACCTTAAAAATAAGCCAATCACCAAAAACGTCGTAACTACAATCTCCCCCTTCGGCTATTTTTAAGGTCAGCATCCTTCGTCGTATTCTCCGTCACATAATAAAACACAAACTTAACTCACACGCATTCCCGATCAATAGTCAAGAATATGTATGACACATGTTCAGAACAAATGCAAAATAAAAGTTGTTCAGTTTTTAGCGAATCCAGAAAGTACTTAAAATTTAAACCGAACTGCTGCTGGAACTAGCAGTATCTTCTTCTGTAGCATCGGCAAAGGCATCTTTAGTAGTGTCTTCAGTAGAAACAGGTAGGGAGTAGGAACCATTGCTGTTAGAGTCTGGAGGAGGCATCGACTTCAGCAGGTTAGCACAGTGAGATCTACGCTGGGACAGATGCTTTAGCGCCATCTTCATGTTGATGATGTCCTCGTCAAGTACAGCTATCTCTCTCTCGAGCATTATTGCATCTCTGCTGGTAGTCTTTGTTGGAGGGGCAGCACCGGTAGCTCGACTGGTTGTCGCCTTGGTTGGTTTGACTTCTGTCCTGACAAGATTAGGAGCATGCTTGCGCTCGAACAACTTGTGGCTTACCATAATTATTCCTCCACGCTTTCCTCCCTTACCGGTTGTCTTCAACACACCAGGGTGTTGGTGCACTAGTATCTCAGATATAAGGGAGGGAAAAGCAATAGGTATCTTCACAGCTTGTGATCTGACATGTCTAACAAGTTGGTCAATAACAAACTGGCCAATGTCAAGTGTGGAACCAGTACCTATTTGGAAGATGAGAATTGCCAGCTCCGGTTTGATGAAGGATGCATGTGTGGAGGGTGTCCAGTTTGCTACTCCGATACGGAATAGTATAGAGTACTTTGACGTGAGGTCCGAGACCACCATGGTGCCCTTAGTAGGCCACATTATGCTTTTATCACCAGTAATCTCCTTGAGAACCTTGTTCAGGTCAGATGGTGGCACAAAGCGGACACACTTCCTCCCCAGGAAGGCATTAATGATGTTAGAGGAAATGGTGAAGCGTAGGCTTCTGACATAGACCTTCTCACAATCCGGATCACCTGGAGTACCAAATCCAGCAGGCAAGTTTGCAATAAATTATGTAACCAACAGAGGATAGTGGTTACCTATGTTGGTGACGGTCTTCATGAGTTCCGCCTTTTGCAGGAGCTTGACGATGGCTTCAAGTCCAAGGATCTCCGAGGACAGAGTCTTCTCGGGATATGCCTTCCTTTGGAATATAAACTCCCACCGAGTTGCGCTGGCAGCCAAATGGAATGACACATTGTCATATAGAACACTTGGGGTGTTCTTGACCGGCTTCTGGCTTCCTGCCTTCTTTGCTTCCTTTATGGTAACTTCCTCTGCATCGTCATCAGTTTCTTCATCAACCAGTCTCCTTTTGTAGACAAATTTCTTTCCTTTATCTTTGGCGGACAACTTCTTCTTCTTGCTGGGGCCTCCAGCATCCTTTACTTCCTTCATTTTCTTGGTTTCTCTCAACTTTCCTCCCATTACTGCGAGGCTCTCATTTTCTTCTAACACTTTCTTTTTCAAAGACGAGAGCACTGTGTGTGCTGTTTTAGCGGCATTTTCTGTAACATCTCCTCTGACAACCAGAGGCGCTTCTTCTGTGATATTAGCTGCGGCGCCTTCAGGAACAAACTCTTTGGCAGCAATAGTTACATTGTTTTCCTTCTAGATCGGCATCCTCGTCTCCGGTCTATTCTTTCTCAAAAATACTTTTGTCACCAGATTCTTCCTCAGCTTCTTCCGAGTCAGCAACTTCTTCTTCTACCACAGCCTCATCTGTGGGTACAGGAACGACATCTTTCACATCTTCTTCTTCACCCTCTCCTTCTGCAATCCGTTCTAACCCATGACTGACCAGGGTCAAGTCATTCTTTTCCCCTTCAGGGTTTATCAGATCCTCAACCACCCCTTCTTGAGGAGGGTCTTGATTTTCCAGTAGTGACTCTAACAAGTCACTGTTTCTAAAAGTATCAGTATCCGATATGATGGAAGAATCGATACCTGGGAAACTTGCTGAAACTGGCGCAGGGATGATTTGCATGGAGCTTTCTTGGTTCCCTTGGTCAATGCCAGTCTCGCTGAGGGCCTGTAAGTTCCGTCATCGTGAAAGAACAGCTTCTGGTTCGGGTCCTTTTGAGAACTCGGGAAAAGACGGGTATAGGTGCTTCTTCTGGTGGGATTTCTCTGGAGGATCCCTCGGCATTCTTCTGTGGCTTCAGTACTTTGATTCAGACCCCATGTTTGTTGGTGCTGGGTTTGGTGCTTTTGGGGCTCTTTGCCTCGGTCTTCTTGAGTTTGGTTTTTCGACTGTTAGTGGCTTTCTTCGGCGCCAGATTGCTCCAGGTTTTCACCATTTTTGCCGAGAGTGGTAGTGTTTTGTGCAAGAGTTTGAGAGATGAGAGCGAAATACTCAAACAGAGGCAGACTAGGTTTTTGAAAAAAAAACAAAATCAAATCTATAGGTAACAAATCGTATCTCGCGACCTTTCCTCTTTTTATTTGGGCTTTAGGCATACTTGACCCAATGGCATGTGTTGGGATTTTTGAACCGGTTCATGAAGAGGTACCAACTAACTCCTCTCAACCGTGTAGCAACTTCGATTACTTGTTGATGGTGCAGAGATCGAGTGACGTCCTGAGATACTCGAATCTGCTTGCATCTAATGGTTTAGTAAAAATGTCAGCAAGTTGCTTCTCTGTATGGATGTGCTCTAGGACGATCTTCTTGTCTTCAACCAGCTCGCGAATGAAGTGGTGTCTAATGTCAATATGCTTGGTTTTGCTGTGTTGAACCGGATTTTTAGAGATATTGATTGCACTGAAATTATCACAATACAAAGTCATGGCTTCTTGTCTGACATTGTATTCGACTAACATTTGCTTCATCCATAGTAATTGTGTGCAGCTACTCCCAGCAGCGATATACTCCGATTCAGCAGTGGACAAGGCAACACAATTTTGCTTTTTACTAAACCATGATATGAGGTTATTGCCAAGGAAGAAGCAACCTCCAGATGTGCTCTTCATATATGCTGTGCTTCCAGCCTAATCAGCATCACAATACCCCACCAGGGTAGAGGATGTGTTGAATGAGTATAGTAAACCGAAGTCCGTAGTCCCAGAGATATATCTTATAATTCTTTTGGCTTGGGATAGATGACTAACCTTAGGATTAGCTTGATATCGTGCACATACTCCCACAGAGTAGGCAATGTCAGGTCGACTGGCAATAAGGTAGAGAAGACTACCAATAATGTTCTATATAGGTGTTGGTCGACGGCTTCTCCTGGATCATCTTTAGTTAGCTTGATGTGTGTAGTTGCTGGTGTCCGTTTATGTGAAGCTTTCTCTAGCCCAAATTTCTTGACAATGTTCTTCGCATATTTTCTTTGGGAGATGAAGATGCTATCTTTTAGCTGTTTGATTTGAAAACCTAGGAAGTAGGTAAGCTCTCCCACCATGCTCATCTCGAATTCTAATTGCATTTGTTGGATAAATTGCTCTACCATCTTTCTTGACATCCCTCCAAAGACAATGTCATCAACATATATTTCAGCTATCCTTAAATTTCTGCCCTCATTCTTCACGAATAGAGTCTTGTTGACTCCCCCTCTAGTGTAGCCGCTTCGAATCAGAAATTTTGTGAGCCTTTCATACCAAGCTCTTGGTGCTTGTTTCAATCCATAGAGGGCCTTCTTGAGTTTATACACATGATCAGGGGAGTGAGGATCAACAAATCCTTTGGGTTGTGACACATACACTTCTTCGTTGAGATCTCCATTCAGGAATGCACTTTTGACATCCATCTGGTAAAGCTTGATCTGTAGATGGCATGATATCCCTAGTAGGAGTCTGATTGCTTCAAGCCTTGCTACTGGAGAAAATGTCTCATCGAAGTCTACTCCCTCAATTTGAGTGTATTCTTGAGCTACTAACCTTGCTTTATTGCGAGTAATGTTACCAAGCTCATCAGACTTATTTTTGAAGATCCATTTTGTGCCAATGACATTTCCTTTACTTGGCTTGGGCACTAGTTCCCATACCTGGTTCTTCCCAAATTGAATCAGTTCCTCTTGCATAGCATTGACCCAATACTCATTATTGATGGCTTCGTTGACATTCTTAGGTTCAATTTTTGAAACGAAGCATATATTACCTATCATCTCGTTGTAGTTCACAGGAGCTTTTGTCCGAGTTCGTATTGATAGCATTTGTGCCCTAGTCCAATTGCTATTAGCCTGTAAACGTCTATGTACATTATCATCGTTTGTAATATATATATCAAACGGCTTTGTATTACTTATGTGTTGAAGTAATATGTTAAGCATGATCTGATTTATGACCACTAAAGTATTAGAACCATAAATATGTACGGATCACACTTAACGAGTCCCTGGTCAAAATATACTTCCTTAGAAGCGACCATTATGAGGATGGTTCTTAATGACGTAGTTCTACTTCTCATAGGGATGAGGGATCCCGGAATCATATCATAGATATCATGAGGTGATTGATATCGGACGATCCGCTTTGAATAGCGTTTTCATAGATTAAGCCATGAACATATTCAAATGCGATAGCTAGTCACGACATCCTTAGACCGAGGAGTCTTTGTGATCACTATGCAATGAACGTGCGGCTTTAACTTGCGCCTAACGCTTTCTGTGACAGAATTGCAATAACGGGCATGATTGGGTGGCGGAACGGGTTGCATGAGTGACACGAAAGACGGTTAAGGGATTTATCCCTCATACTATGGTATGTGAAAGATATCCGTTAAAAGGCCTCTTGATGGAGACTGACTGAGAGTAAGAGCATGGCCATGAGGTCTCATGGCCGGTCCAAACAAGGGCCCAATAAGCCCTCTTGGCCGGCCCACATGGTGGGTCCATGTGTGGGGGCCACACAACACCATGCTTAGTTGGTGATTGTGGATTAAAAGGTGAGTGATTTAAGGGGTATGAGTTAAAGCACCTTTAAGCCCATACCAATCACCTTTTGACCCATGCTCATGAGATTGATGAAGTAGAGAAATATCAAATGGGATTCATGATTCAATACAACTCTCACAAGCTCTCTCTCTCTCTCCTCTCTTTGCTCTCTTGTTTTTCATTTAATTGTTCTAGTAGGCAATTAAGTGAAGGATCTTCAAGATCATCCCCTTGGTGTGGACTTGCTCTAGAGAAGAAGATCCGAAAGTTCTTCTTTCTTGATTCAACGAATACCAAAAGCAAAATGGAGAAACTGTCCAGATTGTCCAGTTCCGGCGACCGACATTGCGTGAGCCATAGCCGCTTCGTCCGAGTTCCGATCGACCTGAAACTGGCGGCGTTAGAAAGATAAGTCAATGGGCTACAACTTTTGTGAAATACTTATTTTCGAAAAGAGCGCTGGTTTGGGAGGTACAAGGCCGAGAAGAAGACTGGTCCGCAGATTCTGTCCAGCGAGATGGGAAAAATATTTTGCTCCAGACGGAGGTCTTCTCGTCCGAACTGGGTTCGCAGAAAAACACAAAAGATGTAGAGAATTGGCTGAGGTTTAATCTCCAAAAATAACCGAAGTAATTCGAGATCTGTAGCTCGAGATATGGAGTTTCAAAGCCTCGGTTTTCTGCCGGGCAGGTTAGGGGCGGTTTATAGGTTGCTTCCGCTGCCATGAACGTGATTAGGATGCCCCAAAACCCAACAGTGGTATCAGAGCCGGTCTACCACTACGAGATCCTTGTTCATTGTTTTCGGTTTTATGGTGATTTGCATGTCATAATTGTTGATAACATGATTTTAATGCTTTTTGGGATATTTGCATGAAATATGTTATTTTTGAAAAATATGTTGAATTTGGAATTTTTCGGAAATTATTGGATTTGCAGGTCCGAGAAGAGACTCTCAGGGAGCCAGATCGGAGGTACCGGACTGAGGTCACCAGAGGCCGGGGAGGCCGGGGCCGTCCCCACTCTTGGCCGAGGCCGAGAGTGGCGGCAAGCCCGGTTTGGGCCTTGGAAGGCCCAAACCGAGCCGTGTTATGTTGGGCTCGGCCCAATGGGCTTTCGGCCCATTGGCTTGGCCCGACTTGGTTCGTGCGTGGTGTTTGATCCGTGTTACGAACCCGCGATCCAATATTTTGAAAACTTTCAAAATTTAATCGGTTTTGATAAACCGTTTTTTCGAAAAGGTCTACTTTCGATAAACCCGACCAAGCAACTTGGCAAAATTAAAACCGGAATTATTGCATATTATTTGATAACATGTTTGTGTGATAACATGTTGGATGATGTGATGAGATATATGATGCATTAGTAGCCCATTAGATTTTATCGCTTTCACGGTTTGCATACCTTTAGTGTTATCATGTAATTATTCTTTTATTCGAGCCCATAAAGTGTAATTATTTTTTATCCGGTCTACGAACCGAGTATTAATTGTAATTATTACTCAAAGACGAGAAGGATGGAAAATCGAGCACAATGACGGTCTTGGAGGAAGTTCATGAGCTAGTGGGAGCCCGAATGAGAAAGACGAGGAGATGTGAAGACTCGTAGAATCCTAAGATTAGGATGGGCTACAAAATGCATATTTAACGCTTTATGAATGCTTGCTTGAATTATTTAATTAATAACATGCTTGCATGATTAGCTTATAAGTTTATAAGCCATCACCTCACATGCAAAGATTAAAATCGACTTTAATTGTTTGCATGTTTAAAGCGTTGTGAACTATCATCACACGGGTTGTGATGGATGAGTTCAAATTTGAAACGTGTTTGCACGGGTTGCAAATGACGGTTTCAAATGAAGATAGTATGTGATACAATTAGAAACGTCACAACACGGGTTGTTGATGACGGGTTCGTAATTGTGCCAAATACTTTCGAATTATTAAGCACAACCAATTTACAAGATAATTTGAGTCAAGTGAGATGCCACCCAAATTCACACCCATGTATAAACATTTTATCGGTGTCGTGCGCCTTAGCGGAGCATCGATCGAATGGGTTCTAGATGGGAATGGTAAACTTTCTGGGATGTCGTGCGCCTTAGGGGAGCATCTGCAGTAAGTTAACTCGTTAGTGAAGGTTGGTTGACTCGACCATGATTCTTGGCCTGAGGTCGAGCTGGGGCATCGGAAGGGTAAGCCGAGGGTTTTATGCACATACCCTGACCAAGAGTTACACGGGTTGTAATTGGACGGCTGTCCAAATGATGAATAAAGGATCTTGGTTTAAGATTCTAAAACCTTAGAATCGTATGGTTGGTGTTTAATTCGGATCTTCGTAAATTTATTCAACTTTTCTGATTAAATTTACTTTCTTCGTGTAGAAATGGCTAGTAATTCAACAAACTCGTCTAATTTGTCGTTGAGGACTATACTCGAAAAGTGTAAACTCAACGGGATAAATTATCTGGACTGGGAAAGAAATTTACGACTTGTGTTAAAGTTGGAACGCAGGGAGTACGTCCTTGATAAGGCTATCCCGGTGGAGTCAGCTGCCAACGCAACGAGGGTCGTTAAGGATGCGTACCAGAAACACCTTAGCGACTCTATCGACGTTGCGTGTGTCATGCTGGGCTGCATGGAGGCGGACCTCCAGAAGCAGTTTATGGAGCTATCCCATGATCCGTTTGCAATGTTTGCACAGATCAAGGATATGTTCAAAGAGAAAGTACGTATTGAAAAATACATTGTTCTCCGAGAACTCATTGCCTGCAAGATGTCAGCAGGCAGCTCCGTAGGTCCACATGTCCTACGTATGAAGGGACATTTTGACCATATGACTAGTATCGGTAAGTCTATGGAAAAGGAAATGGCTGCGGATTTTATTCTGCAATCCCTTCCTCATGCATATGGTGGATTCGTCATGAACTATCACATGCATGACATGGACAAGACCGCATCAGAGTTGCACAACATGTTGGTAACTGCCGAGAAGAGCATAAGGGGCAGTTCGCCCAAAAGTGTTCTTATGGTCAGCACGGTATCCAGCTTCAAAGCTAGTGGTGGCAAGGGTAAAGGCCCAATGCACCTGGCAAGAAAGATCAGACCATTTGTTCCTAAACCTTCCATGCCCGTAAAAGGCAAGGGGAAGGCAAAGGAGTCGGTCTGTTTCTACTGCCAAAAGCCTGGTCACTGGAAGAAAGACTGTCAGCAGCTGAAGGATGATCAGAGGAAGGGCGGTGGGGCCACTACTTCGTGAGGTATTCCATTAGAGCTAAATCTTTCTACTATAAATGCTTGGGTACTAGACACTGGAGCTGAGTCTCATGTCTGTGCGGATATACAGATGTGGAATAGTAGAAGAGATATGGGGAAAGCGAGGTGGACCTAAGAGTTGGGAACAATGTGAGAGTTACCGCAACTGCAGTGGGTTCTGTTAACCTTGTTCTGCCCAGTGGGCTTGTAATTGAACCTTTTGATGTGTTTTGCGTACCTGCTTACATCAGGAATATTATTTCAATATCTCTTCTTGAAAAGAAAGGTTATTATTTTAATATTAAGAACGGGTTTTTTAATATTATGCGCAACAACATGTTTTATGGCAATGCTCACACTGTTGGAGGTTTATACATATTGAATATGCAAAACTCGAGATCCAACATGCTCTATAATATAAATGCTAAGAGGTTTAAAGCTAATGATTTAGACCAAACTCTAATCTGGCATTGTCGTCTAGGTGACATAAATGAGAAACGCATCTTAGCGCCTCATAAGCGCGGACTTCTAAGTCAATTCGAATACCAAACGATTGATAGATGCGAAGCTTGTTTAAATGGGCAAGATGACTAAACTGCCCTTCACTGGTTTAGGTGAGAGGGCAGGTGATCTATTAGGTCTAATACATTCAAACGTATGTGGACCAAATGAGTACACCAGCCAGAGGTGGTTTAGGCTACTTTATCACGTTTACTGATGATTTCAGTAGATATGATTATGTCTATCTCATAAGACATAAGTCCAAAGCCTTTGATAAATTCAAGGAGTCTAGGACTGAAGTAGAAAACCAACTCGAAAAAGTATCAAGGCACTCCGTTCTGATCGGGGTGGAGAATAGTTATCCGAAGAGTTTCTTACAGAAAGTGGAATACTATCTCAGTGGACTCCGCCAGGAACACCGCAACTCAATGGTGTGTCCGAGCGAAGGAATCGGACATTGTTGGATATGGTTCGATCGATGTTAAGTCTCACTGATCTCCCGATCACCTTCTGGGGTTACGCTCTGCAAACGGCCGCATTCATAATCGAGGTGGGACAATCTTGGAAAAGGAATTTATTTCCAAGACAGTCAGTGGGAGGGTTGTTCATCTTAATGAATTTATAGATGAGATGGTCACTCGGGAACCACTAGACGACCCACCAGAAGTAGTCGTTTAGCAAGAACCAATAGCTACAGTTAATAAGGACGGAACCGACTCTGAGAAATGGCTGGAAGCCATGAGGGAAGAAATGCAATCCATGTCAGATAATCAAGTGTGGGACTTGGTGGATCAAACCCCTGACGTAAAAGTCATCGGGTGTAAATGGATCTTTAAAATAAAGATGGACATGGATGGCAAACCTCAGACCTATAAAGCAAGACTGGTAGCAAAAGGTTATAGGCAAGTCCATGGAATTGACTATGAAGAGACCTTTTTCTCTAGTAGCTATGGTCAAATCTATCCGCATTCTACTTGCCGTAGCAACTATGCGATATGGCAAATGGACGTCAAAACCGCCTGAGGGTTAGCTTAAGACGTTTAAATGTCCCAGCATGAGGGTTTTGAGGATCCTAAGAATAAAAGAAAGATTTGCAAGTTGCTCAAATCAATTTATGGTTTGAAGCAAGCATCTCGGAGTTGGAATCAACGTTTTGATGAAGTTGTGAAATAGTTTGGCTTCATCAAGAACAATGATGAACCTTGCGTATATAAAAGGGCATATGGGAGCAAAGTAGTCTTCTTGGTGTTTTATGTTGATGACATACTGCTCATTGAAAACAACGTCCCTACCTTGCTCTTAACAAAGACTTGGTTAGGTGAGTGTTTTGCAATGAAGGACTTAAGCGAGAATTGGCTGAGGTTTAATCTACAAAAATAACCGAACTAATTGGAGATCTGTAGCTCGAGATAGGGAGCTTCAAAGTGTCGGTTTTCTGCCGGGCAGATTCTGGTAAAATCCGAAAACTCGATTTCCTAAGGATCTAACTTGGTAGTCGATCTTGCACAGGTTAGGGGCGGTTTATAGGTTGCTTCCGCTGCCATGAACGTGATTAGGATGCCCCGAAACCCAACACGTATGCCTTCATTTAGATCTCCAATTACTCCAGACATAGGATGATTAGCCTGGATTCTTTGTGAGGGGTCCTTGTTGCAGGCTTCAGGAACTGTCTTATCGTTATTGACAATTGGACTAGCATCATTGTCTTCTGACTTGCCGCTAGCATCTTCACTGGCATCAGCAATAGCATCCTTCCTAACATTGTCTGGATAAACTCTTTCTTCGTCTGTCGCATCTTCTGGGGCATCTTCACAGTCATCATCAACAACAACATTGATTGACTCCATCATAGTCTTGGTTCGTTTGTTGAAGACCCGGAACGCGCGACTATTCCTTGAGTAGCCAAGGAAGATGCCTTCATCACTCTTTAGATCAAGTTTTCGACGAGGTTCTCTATCAGCCAGAATATAACAGGTGAATCCAAAGATATGGAAGTACTTAACATTGGGCTTTCTCCCCCTCCATATTTCATAATGAGTTACTGACATACCTTGTCGGAGAGGGACTCGATTGTGGATATGGCAAGCAGTGTTAAGTGCTTCTGCCCAGAAGTGAGTTGGTATGTCCTTGGCCAGCATCATAACTCTAGCCATCTCCTCTAGACCTGTTTTTGGCTCAACAATGCCATTATGTTAGGGAGTGATTGGTGCTGAGAACTCATGGGCTATCCCTTTTGAGTTGCAGAATTCTGCGAATTTAGTGTTTTCGAACTCTCGACCATGATCACTACGAAGACGAATTATTTTGCCAATTGTCTCCCTTTTTTCTCGTTGGACCTGGATGCATAGATTCTTGAATATCAAAAAGGTATCCATTTGTCATGAGGGAAATCAACCCATGTGTATCGTGAGTAATCGTCTACACACAAAGACATAGCGTTTTCCTCCAAGACTTTCAACTTGCATTGGCCCCATGAGGTCAACGTGTATTAGCTCTAGTACTCGAGAGGTGGTGATATGCTGCAGCTTCTTGTTTGACATCTTAGTTTGCTTTCCAATCTGGCATTCTCCGCAGATCTTTCCTTCCACGATTTTCAAGTTCGGAATTCTAGTAATGGCCTGCTCTGAGATTGCCTTTTGCATGCTCCTAAGATTTAGATGTCCAAGCTTTCCATGCCAAAGTTTGGTTTCTTCTGCTTTGGAGAGAAGACACTTTGCTGCTTCGATATGTGAATCGGGCGACCATATGTAACAAATATCCATTGAGCGGGTTCCTTCTAAGATAGTAACTTGATCGAAATCCTTTACTATGTAGGCTTCTTTAGTAAATTTTACTTCTGAACCCAAATCACAAATCTGGCTGATGCTAATCAGATTTGCCTTGAGTCCTTCTACAAGTAATGCTTCTGTTAGGCAAGAAGCTCATGGATGCTTGAGTAGTCCTTTTCCAATGATTCGAGCTCGAATGCCATCTCGAAAAGTAACATAGCAGTTTGTATATAATTTGAGATTGGAAAGAAACTCTGGAGTACCTATCATGTGTCGAGAACATCCACTATCGAGATAGCAATCCTTGTTGGTTGAAGCACTCAAGGAGGTATATGCAGCATTAGCTCGATAGACTAGGTTCTTTGGTTTCCTTTGAAGGCAGGATGTTTTCTGAGGAGTCGAGAGATGACCTTGATATCTTCTTTGATTTTGTGGGAACTGAGCTTGCTTCTTCCTATGGAGTTGAAAGCAGAATGGTTTGATGTGACCCCTTCGACTACAGTAATGACATATCCACTGATATTGATATGCTGGGTTTCTGGAATATCGATGTCTGCGTGGAGGATGTCTTTTGGCAGTTAATTGACAAGAACATGTTATAGAAGATGCCATGACTTTTGTTGTAGGTCATCCTGTAGGATGTGTCGTTTCATCCTGTAGTTTCTTGTCAGCCATGGCTTGTTGTGGGACAAACTTTGTGAGTGCTGATGAGGCGGTATTATGTGTGTACCCTAGTCCCGTCATATCTTTGGACTGCTTTCCAACTGATAGGATTTTGTCAAGGCTTTCTGTGCTAGGATTCATCATCTTTACTGATTTAGTCATAAGACTAATTTCTCCATTAAGTCTGGTGATTTCACGTTTTAGCTCCACGATTGTCTCTAGGAATCTAGATTTGACGTTGGTAAGACTGATGATCCGTTCTCCTTGTTGATCAAGAATCAGTGTTTCTTTGACCCATCTGGTATGTAAGCTTTTGTATGCCTCGACTAGTTGCTCTTTAGTCCAATTCTCGTTTGGAGTTGGATGGTGGTGATCATCATTGATGTTGGCAGAGTTATCAATGTTACATACATAAGTAGTAGTAGTGAATGCAACAAAGTTGCTTACCTCTTCCGAACCACTATCTTCATTGTCATCATCTGATAGGGTAGCATTATAACCTCGTTTTTGTTGTTTGAGGAGATTTGGACATTCTCTGCGAAGATGGCCGAATCGTTCACATTCATGACATTGAGGTCCTTTGTTCTTGTTGTTTTCTTCTCCACTCATGTTTGGTCTGTCAAGGCTTCCTCCTGTTTGGGCTTTTTGTGGAGCTTTGTTTCTGGCATTTGTTGTGACATTCCGTCCGCCCATTCGACTTAATCTTTTTCTGGTTTTGGACCGATAGGGTTACCATCATTGTCACTGAGTTGTGGGGCATTCCAGCCGTTGATCACAACCTTCTATGTTTTGTTGTAAAGGGACTTCATGAAGGCACACATTCGAGCCTTCCAATAACCGTAGTTACTTCCATCTAGAACAGGTGGTCGATTGATGGATCCTCCTTCTCTGGTATTGTCCATCTTGATCAAAATATTTGTTTAGGAACTCACCTAAAGCTATAGGTGCCTCCTCTGATACCAATTGAAATTTTGATCAGCTAGTCGTGCAAGATGCCACACACAATGTTATGTATGAAGCTATAACATCGTATATGAATTCTTGTGTAGATGATGCCGGACAGTAAATATAAAGCTAAATAAACAATGACACAGCATATTGTTTACCCAGTTCGGTGCAACGTCACCTACGTCTGGGGTCTCTCAGTCTAGTGGAAAGGTTTCACTTATCAGTAATTCGTCAGAACATACAAGTACCTATGATCATCCCTAGATCTATACTTTATGCTACTTATTACAGTACAACCTATCTCAGGGTCTCCCCCTGAATCCAAGACGCCTTGCTCTGTCGGTTCAAGTCATCGTTGAACGTTGTGGTTGCGTGCAGTCTTCACACACGCGATCAGTAAACCCTTAGTCACCTAACTCTCAATAGTTATAGTAATACACAATATCCTTAGCACAATCTACAACCTCTCAGCCCGCAAACCTTCACGTCTAAGAGCTTTGTAAATTATTGCTAGGAAACAAATAAAGAACCACACCATTACTAAGGGGGTAGCCTGAGCTTTTATAGCAATCGAGGATGAGTACTAACCCTAATGGGTTTCCTCTTAATCACCGTCTTTCTTCTTTCCAGAATCGGAGACGTTCTGGAATTTCCTAAACGTAATCGTACTTCCTGCAGAGTCTGGACTTTCCTTTTTTCCGTCGATCAAGATGTTTGCCGAGATGCCGTCAACAATGTCACACAAAATGTCGCATAGGATGCTTCGACATTCTTTATGACATGTTCTCTAGTTCCTTAAAAATAAGCTAATCTCTAAAATCGTCGTAACTACATTAACCGACCACGGATTCTAGATGGAAGTAACTACGGCTATTGAAAGGCTCACATGTGTGCCTTCATGAAGTCTCTTGACAATAAAACATGGAAGGCTGTGATCAATGGTTGGAATGCCCCACAACTCAGTGACAGTGATGGTAACCTCATCGGATCAAAACCAGAAAAAGAATGGACTGATAACGAAGACGAAGAATCACATGGAAATTCTCGAGCCCTGAATGTTATCTTTAATGTTGTTGACAAGAACGTATTCAGACTAACAACACATGCACCACTTCCAAATCTGCATGGGATATCCTAGTCGTTGCCTATGAAGGAACAACTAAGGTTCGAGAACAGAAGCTCCAATACTTGACAACCAACTTCGAAGCTCTTGTCATGAAAGAGGATGAATAAATCCCTGAATTTAACGTTCGAATTCGAGATCTAGCTAATGAATTCTATTCTCTGGGCGAACCTATGTCTGATGAAAAACTGGTCAGAAAAACCCTACGTGCTCTAAGCCCAAGATTTAAAATGAAGATGACAGAAGAAAGTTGCAAATGATGTTGCTGAACTTGATTGTAATTAGATGTGTACCTCCTTTTGGGGGATAAAAACGGTATGAGATGTGGAAGCCTCATGAGTATAGCCTAGTCCCTTTCATGTTTTTAGCTAGTTTTTAATGGACAAGATTTTGTCTAAGGTTTCAGTGCTGGAGTTCATCAGCTTGACAGATTTGGTCATCTGATCATGCTCTCCATTTAGCTGGGTGACCTCTTGTTTTTGCTCAACAACATTCTCCAAGAGTCTTATTTTGTCTTCGGCGAGGGAGAGAATTAGAGCACCCTGCTTGTCAATAATTTGGGACTCTACAATCCACTTACTATATAACTTGTTATAAGCATCATTCATGGTATTGTCAGATAGCTCATCATCAGAGACAGATTTCTCAGAGGATTTATTGTCATACTCAATATTAAAAGGAGAAGTAGAGGCTGGAAAGGCAACAAATTTACTTATCTGTTCAGGGTCGCTGTTTACTTATATGTTCAGGGTCGAATTTAAAGTTTTGTGAGTGTTTTCATTTTTTTGAAATCTGGGCAGAAAATTGTCTCTGACATCTTGTGGCACATTCTTCCCGGGCATTTGGTTAAATCTTCTCATGACACCGTCATAGTTCTTGGCCATCATAGCAATAATATTATCAATTTTATCATCAGAGTCAGAGAATACCTGTTCTTTCTGACTATGGTTAGAGCTTTTAAACGTCACTCCCTTGTGTTTCTTCTTCATATTAGGAAGAGTAAACTCGAATGTCATGAGGGATCCCATCAACTCATCAAACTTTAGTGTTTTGAGATCATGAACTTCTTCTATCGCCGTGATCTTCATTTTGAATCTTGGACATTAAGTCTGGTAATTTCGCGTTTTAGCTCCACAATCGTCTCTAGGAATCGGGACTTGTCGTTGGTAAGAATGATGATCTATTCTCCTTGTTGATCAAGGATCAGAGTTTCCTTGACCCATCTGGTATGTAAGCTTTTGTATGCCTCGACTACCTGCTCTTTAGTCCTGTTCTTGTTTGGAGTTGGATGATGAAGATCATCATTGATATTGGCAGAGTTATCAAAGTTACATACAGAAGTAGTAGTAGTGAATGCAACAAAATTGCTTACCTCCTCAGAACCACTATCTTCATTGTCATCATCTGATAGGGTAGCATTATATCCTCGTTTTTGTCGTTTGAGGAAATTTGGACATTCTCTGCAAAGATGACCAAATCCTTCACATTCATGACACTGAGGTCCTTTGTTCTTGCTGTTTTCCTCTCCGCTTCTGTTCGGTTTGTCAAGACTTCCTCCTGTCAGAGCTTTTTGTGGAGCTTTGTTTCTGGCATCTGTTGTAGCATTCCTTCCGACCATTCGACTTAATCTTCTCATGACTTTTTTGTAATTTTTTGTGAGAAAGGCCATTGTAGCATCGATGTCTTCATCAGAGTCAGAATCCTCATAATCTGGTTGATTGTGTGTTAAGCTTTTGAAGGCAACTCCTTTATTCCTTTTGTCGATATTGGGCAGAGATAGCTCATAGGTCATTAGAGATCCCATCAGTTCATCAAATTTTAAGATCTTGAGGTCATGAACTTCCTTAATTGCGGTGATCTTCATCTTAAATCTAGGACTAAGAGCACGCAGGGTTTTTCTAACCAGTTTTTCATCAGACATTGGTTCGCCTAGAGAATAGGATTTATTGGCTAGATCTCAAATTCGAACGTTGAATTCGACAATTGATTCGTCCTCTTTCATGACAAGGTCTTCGAAGTTGGTTGTCAAGCATTGCAGCTTTTATTTTCGAACCTTGGTTGTTCCTTCATATGCAACAACCAGGATATCCTATGCGGTTTTGGCAGCTGTGCATGTGTTGATTAGTTTGAATACGTTTTTGTCAATACCATTAAAAATAGCATTCAGGGCTCGAGAGTTTCCCAGTGATTCCTCGTCTTCGTTATCAGTCCAGTCTTTTTCTGGTTTTGGGCCGATAGGGTTACCATCATTATCACTGAGTTGTGGGGCATTCCAACCATTGATCACAGCCTTCCATGTTTTGTTATCAAGGAACTTCATGAAGGCACACATGCGAGCCTTCCAATAACCGTAGTTACTTCCATCTAGAACAGGTGGTTGGTTGATGGATCCTCCTTCTCTGGTATTGTCCATCTTGATGATCAAAATATTTGTTTAGCAACTCACCTAAAGTTGTAGGTGCCTCCTCTGATACCAATTGAAATTTTGATCAGGTAGTTGAGAAAGATGCCACACACAATGTTATGTATAAAGCTATAACACCGTGTATGACAACTTGCCTAGATAACGCATGACAGTAAATATAAAACGTAATAAACAACGACACATCAAATTGTTTACCCAGTTCGGTGCAACGTCACCTACGTCTGGGGGCTCTCAGCCTAATTGAAAGGTTTCACTAGCAGCAGTACGTCAAAACATACAAGTACCTATGATCATCCCAAGATCTATACTTTATGCTACTTATTACAGTGCTACCTATCTCAGGGTCTCCCCCTGAATCCAAGACTCCGTCTTGATTCCACTCTTCGAGCAATCGCCTTGCTCTGTTGGTTCAAGTCGTCATTGAACGTTGTGGTTGCGTGTAGTCTTTACTCACGTGATCAGTAAACCCTCAGTAGTTATGGTGATACACAATATCCTTAGCACAATCTACAACCTCTCAGCCCGCAAAACCTTAACGTCTAAGAGCTTTGTAAATTATTGCTAGGAAACAATAAAAGAACCACACAATTGCTAAGGGAGTGGCATAAGATTTTATAACAATCGTGCATGAGTACTAACCCTAATGGGTTTCCTCTTTAACACCGTCTTTATTCTTTCCAGAATCGGAGACGTTCTGGAACTCTTCATATTTCCTAATCGTAGTCGTAGTTTCTGCAGAACATGGACTTTCCTGATTTCCGTCGAACAAGATGTTTGCCGAGATGTCGTTAACAATGTCATACAAGATGTCGCATACGATGCTTCGACATTCTTTATGACATTTCTCTAGTTCCTTAAAAATAAGCCAATCACCAAAAACGTCGTAACTACAGTAATGGTTCGGGGGCGAGTTTGAAAATATATTTCTTGATGAAATTGGTTTGCTTGATGTTCTTATCACTTTCGAGGATGATTGTGATAATTATTATGATGGTGATGGTGATGCTCTGGTTTTTGATGCTAAGAGCAAAAAGTTTATTGAGCCTAATGTTGGTATTGTTTGTGTTGAGATTTATACTTTAAATGTGAGGATGGAGATTTGCATCAACACAAAATTTATCTCATTTATAGGTATAAGCGATGTTGGATCCACGTAAGGGAGTAAAAACGACTTTAAAAAGAATAAGTTGCATCTTGAAGAAAAACAAGAAAGCTGGAGAAGCTTTAATCTCAGCATCATGCCCAAGGGGGAAAGGTTTAATAATAATTTTTTTTTATAAGTACCTGCGTGTATGGATCCGTCCTTGTGAGCGCTTATATTGTTATTTTGTCATTAACATTTACTTGCTTAACTACGTGAACGCGATAGAACATGTTTTGTTCCGAGTTGGTCGGCAGTTTAAGTGTTTAGTCTTGAAGGTTGGTGGGGAAGAAGAAGGTGAGTCCTCCCGAGGTTGAGTCTCGAGTGGATCAACAAGTCTAGCTAAAGACGTTAAGGAAACATGCTTTTGGGAAGGCACCCCATAATTTGGTTTTTATTTTTTGCGAATGCTTGTTAATAGATATACCATGGGTTTTAATACTTGAATTTATTTTTGTAAGGTTGGTTCTTAAACAAAAACGAGTATGAGCATAAGTTTGTCCACTTGAACGTTTAAAGTTAATTTTATGAGTGTTGTAGTTTAGAATGCTTTTACCTTGCCTAACACACTAAAAGGTATATTGTGCGAGTTCGAGAAGACCAAAAAATGGAGAGGCTCGAATAAAAAAATTACAAAAATAGAAGGTTGTCAGATTGACCTACTTGGTCTGGCCGGTTCTCCTTAACCCGAAAACCTGAGGCTATTACAGGGAATGAGCAAAATAAGAAAAAATAAAAAGTGTTGGGTAGCACTTGCCGTCGCCAACCCGACAGGCTAATGCTAACCCAAGAAACGCAAGAGGGTGCTAAGGTATGGTGTCGGGTGCGCCTGCCGGCAGACACACCTGGCAGGTTGACAACTCAAGTGAAAAAAATATTATTTTTAATTTTTTGGAGTTTTCTTCCTGACAAACTCTAGCACTCCACGATTCCGGACCCACTCACCCCCACTTAACCGCACCTTACTAAGATCCCTTTCTTAACCCCACGAGTTTGGACCCACTCACCCCGACTTGACCCCACCTCACTCCTCCTCCTTCTATCCCAAAAAGAACCCCAAAACCTCCATACCCATCAAACTAAAGTGCTTCCATATTGTACCCAATTCCCACCCAAACTCAATTCGTTTTTTGATATATGAGTTCCCTAGAACATCCTCTACAAAACCCACTCATTTCAAACCCCAAAATCCGAATTTCAATTTTTAAACAATTTCTATCTACTACCCAAAATCTTCATTGAAGATTGCTTGAAGCTTGAGAGCTACATTTCTCTACTCTACTTCAGTAAAGAGTTTAAGCAATTAATTTTCTCAAATTTCGGCATTGGAAATTTTGGTTAGTCACAGGAGCAAGATGTCGTACACGATGTTGTGATATTATGTGCGACAACTTGCTCAATCACAGATAATGGATAACGCACAAGTAAAACAGAAAAACAGAAGACACACAATATGTTTATCCAGTTCGGTGCAACTTCACCTACATTTGGGTGTATTCTGCCGATGGAAAGGATTTCACTATATTATAGTCAATAGTACAAACGAGGTCTTAGATGATTATCACACAAATAAATGCCCTAACTACTATTACTACTAGTGAGTGCCTACACCAGGGACTCCCCCTGTCTTAGAGATCCCCCTCAATTCAATTCTCCGAGCAAATGCTTATGCTCGGGTGATCTCTGTATTCAATAGTTCGTGAATCTTCAATCACGAAAGCACAACACCCTAATCACACAAACACTCAATCTCCTTGAGTGATGTTTGGTGAAGTACATCGTTCTTATCAAAACTTACAACCTTCTACCACGCCAGTCCAGCATGCTTAGAAACTCTGAATATTTGCTCAGAAGAACATCCAAACTGCTAAGGGGGAAGTTCTCGGCTTTTATAGCAGCTAACACATATCTTGAGACATTACTAGGGTTTTTCCTTTTTCCTTCAAGAGGTCTCTTTCCATGCTGAAATGAATTTAGACGTATCTAGATGTATATTGAGTTTCCCAACTCATATAGATCGAGAATATAGTGAAGTAGTCAACTTCTGAAGATATTTAATATAAGATGGAAGCTTGAAACATGAAAACTTGAAAAACGGAAAATTGCCGAAAACTTAAACCGACAAAATATGCCGAATGATGTCTTCCTAGAAGTTGGAACATGTAGGCCGACATCTTTCTTCGTACTAAAAATACACCCAACACTAACTGTAACAACAATCTCCCCCTTTGGCTATTTTTTAGGCAAGCACTCTAGAAACCAAATTCTCAAAAGAAAGCAAAAAAAACTGATGCCAATACAAATGTCGAGGCAAGTTCCAAAGACATCATGACATGTCTAGACAAGTTTCACCATTTAGTAAGTTGCACCATATATCAATGTTCACCACACTTCTCCCCCTGATTGCCTTAAAAATTTGCCAAAGGCAAGGGGCATGCAAAAGTATAAACCAGAACCTTCGTAACATAGGACCAAAAAATCGAGAAGCATCATAACAAACACAAATATCCAGCTCGGACATCACCCGAGGAAAACATAATATCCAAAATATCAAGAAGCAGGTTGAAATAAGAGTAATTCAAACAAAACCTAAATAGAGGCAGATTCACTTTCAGCAACCGAGCCATCAGTGTTGTCAGCATCGTCGTTATCGACATTGGTCGAGGCAGAGGAGAGATCACAGAACAACCCTTCACAGATGTTCTTCCTAAGAGTGAGGATGTCAATGGTCTTCTGTAGGGCAAGGATCTCTTCTTTGAGCTTTGTAAGCACTTTTTCCGAACTTATTGGCATTGTGCTTCCTGAAGCGACAGATGTCCCAGATGATGGCCTAACAAGATCTCGAGCATGCTTCACCTCGAATAGCTTGTGACTGATGGTGAGGACATTTCGCCTTTTCCCAGTTACATATGTGATGCTCATTATGTTGGGGTGTTGATAGAGAAACACCCCAATGATGAGCGAAGGAAACCCAGTGGGGAGCTTCACAGCAAAGGACTTGGTGTGTTTTCCCAAGGGCTCAAGGACAAAAGAGTCAACGTCAAGAGAGGAACGCGTACCTATCTGATATATGAGACAGGCTAGCTCGACCTTGATGCTGGAACCATGTGAAGAGGGTGCCCAATTTGCCACTCCAATGTGATACAGTACTGGGTACTTGGCTGTCAATTCAGATGAGGTCATAAATCCTTTGAAAGGCCACACTTTCTCCCTATCCATTGAGATCTCTTTGGCAATGATGTTCATTGAAGGCACATCATATGTAGAGGCTATTGTACTCTCAAGGTACGTGTTGATTGCATTAGAAGAGAAATCAAAACAGTGTCCCCTAACAAAAACTTTTCTGTACTCTAAATCCTCAGGATTATCAAAGGAGGTTGACAAATTAACAATGAATTCTTTCACCAGAGAGGGATAATATATACCTCCTTATAAAAAAGAAATGTTGTCCAATAGTGCAGTAGGGACATTTTTAGGGAGCTTTTGGCCTCCCACACACTTCTTGGATCCAAGACCTAAAGATGCCACTGGTTCTTCTTCTATAGATTCTTCTCCTTCTTCTTTGGCCAAAACTGGCTCATCAACAACTGGAACAGCAAGCCTCCTCTTCCTCTCCTTGCTCCGGTCAGTTTTGGATTTCTTTTTTTCTCTAATGGGGACAAAAGCTTCCCCTTCCTCAGTTACCTTTCTCTTTTTCTTCTTCTCCTAAACAGGAGCTACAATGTCTGTTTCTTCAGCAATCTTTCTCTTATTTTTCTTCTCCTTGACAGGAGCAGCAATTTCCCTTTCCTTAGCGACCCTTTTCTTTTTCTTCACCCTGTTCTCAGAGCGAAGACTAGCAATACAAACGTATTCATCACTCTGAAGACCCTCACCATCAACAATATTCCTTTCTCCATTATCATCAGTGTTTTCTTGAATAAGGGAAGTCGGTGAAAGGGATTTCCATGGGTTCCAAACATTAATTTCATGCAGCGATATAAATTAACTATGAGAATCGATTAAGAAGCTAAGGATCGTATTGAGAAATTCAGCATACATATAACCTTTTCAAATATGAAAATCATACCTTTAATCAATTGAAAACACAAGTATAGTGTTTCTCTATCAAGTCCACACAAGCACATTAACCTTGGGAGGTTTTCTCACTATCTCTTGCTAATGAAATTTTGAAGAAGAGGACAAAATGGCAATGGAGGAATGGAGAGGGAAGGTCGGCAATGATAGGAAGAGAATGGGGAGTGAATGCCGAAGTTATGTGATATTTTTGGTAAAAACATATTGTGTATTTATCAAAAATCTGATTTTGAAAATCAAATTGATAATTACACAATTTACCCATTTAATCTCATAATCACAATTATGCCCCGTTCATGATTTAAAACCCTAAAGGAGCTTTAAGCCCATTTAGCCAAATCCAAATTAAAACCCATTTAATTGAGTTCTAATTATGGTTTAGCTAAACCGGTCCAATCTCCCTAATTCGATTTCTACAACCGTCTGGTTAATAAACCTAGGCCAGAAATCAACCGAATCGTTTTCAATTTGACTAAACTGAAAAGAGGATTCTCCCAATTATCATCCATGCTTGTTTGTCACATATTGTACTTAAAGCGTGTGACCCTCTAGGCTCACGACCCGTTGGCAGACTGGTAAAATTACTATTTTACCCTTTCCATCATAAGTGGTCTCTAGCAAGACATTATGATTACCCAACGTTCGTGATTATCGATTATTCGACTTAACCTGTTATCGTACATGTCACTGTCCTTTTATTAAACCAATATCCAGATTGATCAATAGGCATAGAACCGTCACCCTAATTTATCAATCACTGTTTCTTGATATCTGAGATGACTGAAAACTGATACTAAGGTATCACCTGCACGGCCGTGCTATTCCTTCAGTCATACTCATCATGTGGCCTAAACGGATATCTTTCTCATACCGGAGTATGAGTGCTAAATCACTCAGACGTCTTTCGAGTTCACTAATGCAATTAATAACCAAGCCAATCACAGCCGTTATGGCTACCCTTTTACAAGTAACGTTAGATTATGTCAAACTTAGAGATTCATTACACAGTGCACACAAAGACTCCTTGGTCTTAGGATATAATGACAAGCTACGATCTGTGAGTATCTCATGATAATATCTATGCTGCATACTCACAATCGGGTTGTCCGATATCATCGACCTGATGATATCTATGATATAACTCCAGCACATACTTTGCCATGAACAGTAGAGCGTGATCACAAGGAGTTGGTCTCATACTGATCGCTTCTTAAAGAAGCTTAGCTGATCAGGGACTCATCAAATGTAATTCTTTTTGATCTACAGTTCTACTATTAGTGGTTACACACATAATGACATAGATCAAATTACATTCGATATACTACTACAATACATTAGTAATATATGCCGATTTATTTATTCGGAAAGATGATAAAACATTACATCTGTAGATCACTTTTATATTGGATTGGGGCACAACTCTAATAGTCGGAACATCTTTCTTGACATCTTCCTGCTCATTAGCTTCGTCCAAATTCATTTGAGCCGAGGAGGTTGGAACATCCTCTGCCAAATCCTCATCCAGGCTTTGAGTTTCATTATCTAACTCATCAAGAGGAGATTCTTGAGCCTCAGGTAGAGGCTGACTTAGGTTGTTCAGAGTGGTAGATATTGGAACATCTTCCACAACATCTGGTGCAAGACCTAGAGTTTCTCCAACCATACCCTCAGAAGGGATTTCTTGACCAACAGCAGAGGACTCTAATACACTCTGATTTCTAGAGTTCATATCCACATGCTCAGGTTGAATAAGAGATCCAGAGTTACCTTGGCTCGTTGTACATGGAGTCGATTCAGCTGAGTTTCTTCTACGACATCCCCACCTTCAGCTTCATCGTTGCCCGATGCGCTACTGACATTGGGATTTGTCAAAACTTCTTTCTCAACAACATCCTCTCCCGTGGCAACAAGAAGAGGGTTTACATATGGTTCTACCATGGCATCACCGACCTCTACATTGGCTCGATATCCGGAATGCAGTCATCGAACCTTCACTCCATACTTGTTCCTTACTGCTCTAGGTCCAGTACCTCTTTTTGAAACAACTTTTTTCTTCATCTTTGGAGTTTGCTTGCGAGCTGATCCTACAGTGCTTAAGCCACTTTTGGTGCCAACCATTATCAATATAGAGAGTGGGTTTACTTCACCGAAAACAACTAAGAGCATAAAGATCGTGGTCTGGGAACCCTAGTTTTTGGAGAGAGTGGAGCTGAAAATAGGAAAAAAGGTGTACTGAGTGTTATTCAAAACTTCACGACTTCCTTTGGAAGTCAGACAGATTGCAGCCTGCGAGGAGTGGGCTGATTTTTCGCCACGCAACCTTATTCACATATGGGCTTTGGTCTTGCCCAGGCCCACATTCAGTTTAGATACTCTTTCGATCCAAAGAGGAGGAAACGAATCAGTAAAGCTCCTCTCCACCAATCCATGATTATTATTGATCAATAATGCAGAGCCCTAGGGAAGATCTAAGACTTTCAAACAGAATTGCATCCAGAGCTTAATCTTCCCTAGGGAAGATATTAGCGAGTTGTTTTTCAGTGTGGATGTATTCCAGCTTAATCTTCTTTTAATCCACCAAATCTCGAATGAAGTGATGCCTTATATCAATGTGTTTAGTCCTGCTATGTTGAACCGGATTCTTTGAAATATTGATGGCACTAATATTTTCACAGAACAATGTCATGACATATTTTCCAACACCACACTCAGCGAGCATCTGTTTCATCCAAAGTAGCTGAGGGCAACTACTTTCTGCTGCTGTGTATTCTGACTCAGTTGTGAATAGTGAAACGCGGTTTTGTTTCTTGCTAAATCAATAGATGAGATTATTCCCTAGATAAAAACACCCACCAGACGTGCTGCGTCCATGATCAGAAATTCCTGCCCAGTCAGCATCACAGTATCCCACAAGCATAGACGTGTTAGATTTGTCCCCTAGTCCAGTGTATTAAAGTTCAACTGTATGTAATGATTTATCATCATTCAAAGAAATAAAATGACATTATATTACTGATGTGTTGTAGAAATATATTAGATGTAATTTGATCTATAACGTTATGTGTGTCATCACTAATAGTAGAACTGTAGATCAGAAAGAATTACCTTTAATGAGTCCCTGATCAGTTAAGCTTCATTATGAAGCGATCAGTATGCAGGTAACTCTTTATGATCACACTCTACTGATCATGGCAAGGTAGTGCCCGAGTTAGATCATAGATATCATCAGGGAGATGATATTTGATTTTGATCTTCAACTTCCAAATTTTTCTCCACCTTTTTTTCCTCTTCCTCCCCCCTTTTTGGCCGACACAACCACCTCTCTCTCTCTCTCTCTCTCTCCATTTTTACTTCTTCTTCTTTTAGTTTTTAGCAAAACAAAAAGAAAAAACCAAGAAAGAAAAGGTGTCTTTCTTGTGTGGATTAACTCTAGAGAGTGTACATTTGTATACTTGGTGATTAGATCATAAGGAGAAAGGTATTTTTCTGATTTTTTTCATGAATTTTTATGTGCTGAATATTGATTCTCACATGATGGTCTTCAAAGTTTTCATGAATCCATGGTTATAATTGCATGAGGTTTATTGTTTGGAATCCATGGATTCTTTCAGTGGTATCATAGCTATGGTTGATATGTGATGATGATTTTGAGCATGCTAGGATTAGTTTTCAATTCTAGAAAAATTCATTATGTTTATGGGATTAAATGTTCCATGAACATGAAGAAAAAAAATCAAAATTTGAGTTGATTTTGAAAGACTAAAAAATTAATTTTGGGGCTGTTTTGGGTTAGTCATGGCCGAGCCATGGCTAGCCAGGGTCGAGCCCCTTGGTGGACCATGGAGGGCCCTCGGGCCGACCATGGTAATCACCAAGGGCCGACCAGGCCATCTCGGGCTGACCATGATCGTGGCCCTTGGCCGACCAGGTCGAGTCCAATGGCTCGCCCATGGGAGGCCCTCGGGCGCCCATGGCCAAGCCATTGGCCGACCAGATCGGTGGCCTACGGTCACGCCCATAGTTGCCCGCGGGCGACTCGTGGGCGAGATAGGGGTTGGCCGATCAGCCCAGGGGCATGGACCCGTTTTTGGCCCATGTCACGTCCCGGGAATTTCCCCAAACATTTAGTTTTTAGACCCGTTCCGGTTTCGATAAATCGGGGGTAAGCCGGTTCAATTTCAACTAATTAATTTAAACCATCCGGTTTCGATAAACCGGATCTTTTTGCCACATTTAAGCAAGATAAAATATGGAATTAATTTTTTATTTAATAACATATTGTTTGATGACATAGTGTTTGGCAATATTATTGATTTCAACATGATGTGTATCTTAGCCCGTCTAGATTTCTGTTTTTGTAACCAGTGTAGTTGCTTTGGTTTGTAATTTAATTACGACATGTGTGTCCTTGTTTTTGTTTGTAATTTCATTTATTTAATTGTAATTACAAATACAGGCGCAAAAAGAAAATCAAGATAGAGTTGGAGTTGGTGGAGTTTCTAAGGAGGCTCGAAGCTAGTAGGAGTCCACGAGGTGAAAACGAGTACAAATCTGAAGATTTAGTCTTTAGGATTTGGTATTCAATTTTCTTATTTTTTGACGGGATATGCTTACATATTTATTTGCATTTATGCTTGAATGTATGATTAGTTTAAAATGCATGAGTTTATCTACGTTTAAGCTATCACCCACATGCGAAGATTAAAACCGGAATTTAATCAGACTTGCATGTAACTGGACTTGGAATAATGTTTGCATCAATATGTAGTTGATGATTACAATTAAGATTGTATCTATATACAATCAGAGAACTAAAAACACTTAATTCCCAAGTAATTACAAGTCAAGCGAGATACCACCCAAACCTCAACACTCATAAGTATTTGAACCTGTGAGTGGGTGCGCCTACGCGGAGCATTCACAGGGGAGGAGGGTCGGATGAGTTGGACAATTTAATATGGGTGCGTGCGCCTACGCGTAGTAGCCATATTGAGTTGGGTCATAGTTGAGTTTTGGTAGACTTGTCTACGATTGTCAGCTAGGGCTGACCTAATGTATCAGGATAGGGTATGCCGCGTGCATTTTATGTACAAACCCTAGCCAGAAATTACATGGACTTATAATTGGATGAGGTATCCTACCTTGGTGCCATCGGTTGGAGCGGTGAGCCTACGTTCACTTCAATTGAGGGTATGCAAGAGTCTTGGCTCAGATTCTAAAGTTTAGAATAAAAAAAGTGTTTTAAAGTTCAAATCGCCAACTTTAAATTTAATTAATACTAATAAAAATTATCTTTCACCGTGTAGATAATATGGCAATTACAACACAATCTGGTAACAGCGCTCTCAGGTCCTTAATCGAGCATAACCAGCTTAACGACATTAATTTTCTCGATTGGAACCAGAACTGCTGAGCCAGCACTGTGAAAGAGATCGCCATAGATTCCATTCGATAAATTTCATGCAGCGGAAGTTGTGTAACCATGGTGATCGATGCAAGCTGGATCTTAATGTAAATTAAACATCCTATCAACCTTTTGAATCTGAAAATTACCTCTATTAATCGATGAAAACACAAGTTTAGTGTTTCTCTATAAGGTCCACACAAGCACCACAACCGAAGAAGGTTTTCTCTCACATTTTTGCTATGAATGTTCTTGAGAAGCTTGACAAATCAACAATGGACGAAAATGGAGGAAGAGAGGATTGGTCAAGTGAGGGAGAGAATGAGGGGGACTTGTTGCCAATAGTTGGAGAAAAAGATGGAAGATATTTTGGAATTTTAATTTGAAATAAATTGAATTTCAAATTAATAATTGCATATCTACCCTTCTTAAACTCCTATTTGCACTTCTTCCCCATTCATAACTTGAATCCCTAAATGAGCTTTAAGCCCGTTTAACAAAAACCCAAATTAAACCCATTAACTTGAGTTCTAATTTCGGTTTATACAAAACTGCTCCAATTGAGAGCATCAAGGTAGGAATACATCCATCTACAAGACTATGTAGTTCCTTGCTAGGGTCTGCACTAAAAGTACACGGCATACCCTATACTGATACCCTAGGTCAGCCCTAGCTGACAATCGTAGACAAGTCTACCAAGCTTGAACTATGAACAGAACTAATGTGGCTACTACACGGAGGCGCACGCACCCACATAGAACTGCCCATCTCATCTAGACTTCTCCAATATGAATGTTACGCGGAGGCGTACCGACATCCATAGGCTCAAAGCCCTTTTGAGTGCCCAAACCTGGATGGTATCACGCTTGACTTGTAATTATTTGCGTTTAAGTGAATTATAAAAGTCTGATTGTATATCGATACAATCTTAATCTGGAATCATCAATTGCAAATTCATGTAAAGATGATCCCTTAGCAGGTTACATGCGGGTCTGATTAAATTCCGATTTTAATCTTTGCATGTGGGTGATAGCAAATCATACATGAACTTGTATATTTAAACTATCATACATTCATACATTCAAACATATAAATTTAACGATAAATATATGCATAGCTAAGCCCATCTTAAGTTCCTAAGAAACTAGCAATACTGATCCTAAAGACATGGTCTTCAAGATCCAAACTTGCTCCATTCTTGTGAACTCCCACTGGCTTTGAGCCTCCTCCAATCCGAGTCTTCCTCTTGACTTGCTTCTTGTGTCGGTCTTCGTGATTACAAATTTAAATAAATAAAATGAAATACAAATCACGACACGCAGGCCGTATTTATTAAAACCCAAAATCAAGCAACACGCAGATTGCAAAACCAAAATTAAAATGCAAGTCTAGAGGGCTTAGCTAGCATCATGTGGAAAACACCATGTTATCAAAGATCACGTGAACATTCAACATGCTTATCAAACAAATAAATTTTCCAAATTTTATCTTTCTTAAGTGTGGAAAAATTCCGGTTTATCGACACGGACGGTTTAACTAATTAATTGAATTTTGAACCGGTTCTCGCTGGTTTATCGAAACCGAACCAAATCTGAAAATTAAATATTTAGGGTTTCAAATTGTTCTCGCGAACCAGTCGGTTCAGCTCGAATCTGGTCGAGCCGAACCGGCTCAACCGAGGTCGCCCGTGGAGGCAACCCTGGTGGCCCGTGAGGGCTGCCGAGGTCGCCCGCGGGGCTGACCGTGGTCGACCACGGGAACGACCATGGTAGCCCGCAAGGGCAGCCATGGTCGCCCCTAGGGCAGACCCTGGTCGCCTGCGAGGCAACCATAGTGGCCCGCGAGGGCTGCCATGGTCGCCCGCGAGGGCTGCCATGGTCGCCCGTAAGCGACCCTTGTCAGCCCTTGGTGTTGACCATGGTCTGCCCTAGGGCATTCCATGGTCCACCAAGGGTCTCGACCCTGGTCAGCCATGGCTCGGCCATGGCTAACCCGAAACACCAAAAATTTTTTTTCCAATTTTCCAAAATCAATCAAATCTGAAATTTTTTTCAATTCACGTGCATGCTATGGTGATGAACATATAAACTTAAAAAAAAATCAGAATTAAACATGTTGAAAAAGTACATAACAACCAGCCTCTGATACCACTGAAAGAGATCACCATGGGTTCCATTCGATAAATTTCATGCAGCGGAAGTTGTGTAACCATGGTGATCGATGCAAGCTGGATCTTAATGTAAATTCAACATGCTATCAACCGTTTGAATCTGAAACTTACCTCTATTAATCGATGAAAACACAAGTTTAGTGTTTCTCTATTAGGTCCACACAAGCACCACAACCGAAGAAGGTTTTCTCTCACATTTTTGCTATGAATGTTCTTGAGAAGCTTGACAAATCAACAATGGAGGAAAATGGAGGAAGAGAGGATCGGTCAAGTGAGGGAGAGAATGAGGGGGACTTGTTGCCAATAGTTGGAGAAAAAGATGGAAGATATTTTGGAATTTTAATTTGAAATAAGTTGAATTTCAAATTAATAATTGCATATCTACCCTTCTTAAACTCCTATTTGCACTCCTTCCCCATTCATAACTTGAATCCCTAAATGGGCTTTAAGCCCGTTTAACCAAAACCGAAATTAGAACTCAAGTTAGAATTGATTTCAAAACGGTTCCATTTCCTCGAATTGATTTCTTCAACCGTCTGGTTAAAACCTTAGGCCAGAAAACTACCGAATCGTTCTCAATTTTCATCCATAATTATTTGTCATGTATCATGCTTAATGCGTGTGACCATCTAGGCTCACGAACAATTGGCAGATTGGTAAAATTACTATTTTACCCTTTCCATTATAAGTGGTCTCTAGCAAGACATTATGATTACCCAACGTTCTTGATTATCGATTATTCGACTTAACTGGTTATCGTACATGTTAATATCCTTTTATCAAACCGATATCCAGATTGATCAATAGGCATAGAATGGTCATCCTAGTTTATCAATCACTGTTTCTTGATATCTGAGATGACTGAAAACTCATACTAAGGTATAACCTGCATGGCCGTGCTATTCCTTCAGTCATACTCATCAAGTGGCCTAAACGGATATCTTTCTCATACCGAAGTACGAGTGATAGATCCCTCAGACGCCTTTCGAGTTCACTAGTGCAATAAATATCAAAGCCAATCGAAGCCGTTATAGTTACCCTTTTACAGATAACGTTAGACTAGGTCAAACTTAGGTATTCGTTACATAGTGTACACAAAGAGTCCTTGGTCTTAGGATATAGTGACAAGCTACGATATGTGAGTATCTCATGACTGGATCTATGCAGCATACTCACAATCGGGTTGTCCGATATCATCGACCTGATAGAATCTATGATTTAACTATGGCACGCACTTTGCCATGATCAGTTGAGCATGATCACAAGGAGTTAGTCTCATACTGATCGCTTCATAAAGAAGCTTAGCTGATCAGGGACTCATCAAATGTAATTATTTGTGATCTATAGTTCTACTATTAGTGTTTTACACACATAATGACATAGATCAAAACACATTCGATATATTACTACAACACATTATTAATATACGTCGATTTATTTATTCGGAAAGATGATAAAACATTACATCTGTAGATCACTTTTATATTGGACTGGGGCATAACTCTAACACACTGAACGCCGCTAGGGCGGTAATTGATGCTTACAAGAAATTCCTTACCAACCGTATCGATGTTCAGTGCATCATGATGGGTAGCATGGTGCCTGACTTGCAAAAACAGGTCATGGACATTTATGAAGATTCCAAGGCCTTAATGGCAGAGATCAAAGTAATGTTCAAAGAGAAAGCGCGTGTCGAAAGATACGACACTTTCAGTGAACTGATGTCCTGCAAGCTTAAGGCTGGAGCTCCTATCAGTCTCCATGTCCTTAAGATGAAACGTCTTATGGAACATTTGACCAGACTCGATCATGTTGTGGATATAGAAATTGTTGCAGACTTTGTGATGCATTCACTTCCAGATACATATTGTGATTTCGTTGGAATTTACAATATGCATGACATGGATAAGACAGGGCAAGACCAAGGAGGTTCTTATGGTCAACAAGCAAGTCAGCTTCAAGAAAGCTGGAGTGGAATATAAGGCACCCTAAAGGTCCAAAAGTGCAAGTAGCTCCTAAGGCTCTTGTGAATCCTAAGGGTACACAGGTTGTTCGTTATTATTGCCAGGAACTGGGGCACTGGAAGAGAGATTGTAAGAAACATAAGGAGTATCTGAGGAAGAATGGTGCTTCCACGACTTCAAGATCCGATATTTATGTTATTGAGCTTAATCTCAGTTTATCTACTTCAAATTCTTGGGTACTTAATACCGGTGCAGAGTCTCACATTTGTGTTAATCTGCAGGTTTTGGGAAATAGACGAGATAAGGGCAGAGGCCAACAGTCTCAACAATTGATGTAGGAACTATTAGTCTCAGTTTGCCAACAGGGCTTGTTTTACATTTAAATAACGCTCATTGTGTACCTGCGTTCCGCACGAACATCAATTCTATTTCCTTGCAGACAAGGAAGGATATTGTTTTTTTCTATTTCTGATGGATTATTCAATATTTGTAAAGATAATGTTTGCTATGGAAATGCTTCGTTAGTTGGTGGTTTGTATATTTTAAATACTCAAAACACTGATGCAAATTCTATTTATAATATAAATAATAAAAGGCTTAAATCTAATGATTTAAACCAGACTGTATTATAGAACTGTCATTTAGGGCACATAGGCGAGAAACGCATCTCAACACTGCATAAGTGTGGACTTCTAAGTCCATTTGAGTACACTTCAATTGAGAGATGTGAATCTTGCCTAATAGGCAAAATGACAAAGGCACCTTTCACGGGTTTAGGTGAAAGGGTGAGCGACTTATTAGGTTTTGTACATTCCGATGTATGTGGGCCTATTAATACTCAAGCCAGAAAGGGTTTTAATTACGTTGTCACATTTACTGATGATTTCAGTAGATATGGCTATGTCTACAAAATGAGACATAAGTCTGAAAATTTTGACAAGTGCAAAGAGTTCCATAATGAAGTACAAAACCAGTTTGGGAAGAGTGTAAAGGTGCTTCGGTCTGACCAGGGCGGCGAATACTTAGACTAAGAGTTTTACAGTCATTTAAAAGATTGTGGGATCCTCTCTGAATTGACTCCGCCTGGAATGCCTCGGTTAAATGGTGTGTCTGAGCGGAGGAACCGGACCTTACTCGATATGGTTTGATCAATGATGAGTCAGGCTGATCTCCCAATCTCATTCTTGGGTTATGCCCTGGAGACGGCCGCATTTTGAATCAGGCTTCGACAAAGGTAGTGGAAAGTACACCATACGAAGTATGAATTGGGAAGAAACCCATGTTGTCTTTCCTAAAGATTTGGGGCTGCGAAGCTTATGTCAAGCGTTTGCAAGGCGATAAGCTTGAACCCAAATCAGACAAATGTGTCTTTATAGGGTACCATAAGGAAACAAGGGGGTACTATTTCTACAAACCCAACGAGAATAAAGTTTTTGTTACTCATGGTGAGGTGTTTTTGGAAAACAAGTTTATATCCAAAAGAGCTAGTGGGAGTCTCGTACATCTTGAAGAAATTCGAGAAAGTATGGAACAATCTGAAGCAATTCAGGAATCTAATATGCAAGATGTAGAGATACAGGAGCCTGAAATAGTCGTAGATGTGGAACCAATCCCCACAGACATTCTATAAGGTCCAAGAAGGTTGGAAAGATCTCGTCAAACTCCCGTCAGGTATGGCTTTCTAGCCACTGAGGGAAATGACTTGGTAGTTGTGGATCATGATGATCTAGCAACCTTTCGACAAGTTTTGGCTAGTACCAACTCCGATAAATGGCAGGAAGCCATGAATAAGGAAATGAATTCCATGTACGATAACCAAGTGTGGAACTTGATTGATTAAACCCCTGGGATAAAACCCATCAGTTGTAAATGGGTCTATAAGCTAAAGACCGACATGGATGGAAAACCTCAAATCTATAAGGCTAGGTTGGTCGCAAAAGGTTATCATCAAATTGAAGGAATTGATTATGATGAAACCTTTTCACTAGTAGCCATGGTGAAATCTATCCGGATCATTCTAGTCATAGCTGCGTATTATGATTATGAGATATGGCAGATGGATGTCAAAATCGCCTTCCTTAACAAGAACTTAAAAGAGAATGTGTATATGACACAACCTGAAGGTTTTGTTGATCCAGAGAATCCCAGAAAGATTTGTGTGCTGGAAAGATCCATTTATGAGTTAAAGCATGCTTCAGGGAGTTGGAATCTTCGTTTTAATGAGGCCATAAGAGAATTTGGCTTCATCAAGAACGTAGATGAGCCTTGCATTTATAAAAAGGCGAGTGGGAGTAACATTGTATTCCTAGTGCTTTATGTCGATGACATTTTGATCATCGGGAATGACATCCAGACCCTGCTTGAAGTCAAAGCTTGGTTAGGGAAGTGTTTCTCGATGAAGGACTTAGGTGATGCTGCATTTATTTTGGGGATAAGTCAAAGCACTTATATAGATAAAGTATTGAGAAAATTATTAATGCTTGATTCTAAGAAGGGATACATACCCATGCGACATGGCATTAAGCTCAGTAAGAAACAGTGTCCTAGTAATACTGATGAGCTGAGAAGGATGAGTAAAATCCCATACGCTTCCGCTGTAGGATCCATCATGTATGTCATTATCTGCACGAGACCGGATCTTTCGTTCGCGCTAACCCTGGCCAAGAACACTAGACTGCTGTCAAGACCATCCTCAAATATTTGAAGAGGACTAAAGACGCATTCTTAGTGTATGGAGGGAAAGATGAAGAATTAACAGTCAAGGGATATGTTGATGCTAGTTTTCAGATAGATCCTGATGACTTCAAATCTCAAGCAGGATATGTCTTTGTGTTGAACGGTGAAGCATTCAGCTGGAAAAGCTTCAAGAAAGTAATAACTGCCGATTCTACGGTGGAGGCTGAGTACATAGTTGTAGTGGAAGCAGCTAAGGACGGTGTATGGGTTAGAAGCTTTCTAACCGGATTAGATGTAATGTGGCGAGCGTCTGATCCGGTAAGCTTGTTGTGTGACATCACGTGGGCCATAACACTTACTCAAGAGCCTAGATTCCACAGTACAATCAAGCACATACATAGAAAATATCACATTATTAGAGAGTACGTCGATAATAGTGATGTGGAGATGGCATATGTTTCGACTGAGGATAACATAGTCGATCCCTTGACGAAGCCTCTGTCACTGCCTAACCATAAAAGGTATGTGAAGTCTATGGGAGTAGATTGAAACTTAGGATGGAACTAGAGGCAAGTGTTAGATTTGTGCCCTAGTCCAGTGTAATAAAGTACATCTGTATAGAATGATTTATCATCTTTCGAAGAAATAAAACGGCATTATATTACTGATGTGTTGTAGTAAAATATTAGATTTAATTTGATTTATATCATTATGTGTGTCATCACTAATAGTAGAACTGTAGATCAGAAAGAATTACATTTAATGAGTCTCTGATCAGTTAAGCTTCATTATAAAGCGATCAGTATGAGCCTAACTCTTTATGATCACGCTCTATTGATCATGGCAAGGTAGTGCCGGAATTAGATCAAAGATATCATCAGAAAAATGATATTGGACGGTCTGATGGTGAGTATATAGCATAGATGATGTCATGAGCATACTCACATATCGTAGTTTGTCATTGTATCCTTAGACCGAGGAGTCTTTGTGATCACTATGTAGTAAGTATCTAAGTTTGACTCAATCTAACATTGCCTGTAAGAGGGTAGCCATAAGGGCGTTGATCGGCTTAGGTGTAAGTTACATGAGTGAACTCGAAAGACGGCTAAGAGATTTATCCCTCATACTCCGGTATGGGATTGATATATGTTTAAACCACTTGATGAGTATGACTGAAAGATATTGCATGGCCATGCGGGAGATATTTTGTATTAGTTTTCAGTCATCTCAGATATCAAGAAACATTGATTGATTGAATAAGGATGACGGTTCTATGCCTTATGATAAATCTGGATATCGGGTGATAAAAGGATAGTGACATGGACGATAAGAGGTTAAATCGAATCATCGATATTCATGGACGTTGGGTAATCATAATGTCTTGCTAGAGGCCACTTATGATGGAAAGGGCAAAATAGTAATTTTGCCACTCTGCCAACGGATCGTGAGCCTAGAGGGTCACACACTTTAAGCAAGGTATAGCAAAAGGGACTTGGATAAGTCAGTATGAGAGAATAATGAGGATTGGGAATAATTCGCCTTTCGGTTTAATTAAATCGAAGCGAATTGGTGTAAACCAGGAATCGGTTTAAGGAAATTGGATCAGACTAGCTAAACCGTTTAATTAGAACCCAATTTGAATGAGTTTAATTAACGGTTAGCTAAATGGGCTTTAAGACCATTCTTAATATTAATTAAAAGATAATTAATATTAATGGATTAAAAATTAGGAAGTTATTTTTTAATTGGTCTTCAACTTCCCACATTTTTCTCCACCTTTCTCTCCTCTTCCTTCCCCCTTTTTGGCCGACCCAACCTCCTCCTCTCTCTCTCTCTCTCTCTCTCTCTCTCTCTCTCTCTCTCTCTCTCTCTCTCTCTCTCTCTCTCTCTCTCTCTCCATTTTTGCTTCTTCTTCTTTTAGTTTCTAGCAAAACAAAAACACAAACACCAAGAAAGAAAAGTTGTCTGCCTTGTGTTAATTAACTCTAGAGAGTGTACATTTGTATACTTGGTGATTAGATCATAAAGAGAAAGGTATTTTTCTAAACTTTTATGTGCTGAAATTTGATTTTCACATGATGATCTTCAAAGTTTTTCATGAATACATGGTCATAATTGGGGAGTCACTTCTCCCTAAAGCCGAAGTGGTCCCGACCTAATAAAATATACATGTTTCCCTTTTATTTGTGGGTCTCGTCCCTTGGTAAGTCCCCGACTCCTACTACCATTGTAACTATCTTCTCTTCATCTCTTCCACTCGAGGACTCGGATTGATCCCAAGCTCATCAATCCTTATCACTTATCCATCACCTCTACACTTGAAGACTTGGGCAATGCAAACCATATCGCCCTTGACTCTTTGCTTGTAAACTCGCCCTTGTATGCACTTGGGAGTTCGGGCGCTGCGAGTAATATTGCCCCCGGCTCGTCCTTGGCATACTTGATCTGAGTTGCATCTGGCCATGATCATTCTCAAGGCTCTCTTCCCATTCCGTTGCATCTTCTTGGCCGAGTCCCCTCAAGATTGGATCTTCAATATCCTCCCTTAGTGGACCGACCCCTCTCACTTGGGAGTTTTTCATGAATTTTTATGTGCTGAAAATTGATTCTCACGTGATGATCTTCGAACATGATGAGGTTTATTATTTGTAACCCATGAATTCCTTCAAGACGAAGTATATAAAAAACCTAAGTCAGCAGTTCATGAGATATACCTCACAATTCGCTTGGCTTGAGAAGAGTGGCTTGCTTTGGGATCAGCCTGATAACAAGCACAAATACCAACAAAGATTTCTATGTTTAGACGACTAGCAGTAAGGTAGAGTAGGCTACCAATAATACACCGGTAAAGAAATTGATCAACAGGTTCACCAGGTGCATTCTTAGTGAGTTTGACATGGGTAGCATCAGGAGTTCGTTTGTGAGAAGCCTTTTCTAGGCCGAAGTTTGAGAAAGAAAGATACCATCCTCCATTTTTCTTGATTTCAAATCCCATAAAGAAGTTAAGTTCACCCGCCATGCTCATTTCGAATTCAAACTGAATTTGTTGCACAAAATGATCCACCATCTTGTTTGACATTCCACCAAAGACAATGTCATCGACATATATCTGATCAATCATAAGATTACCATTTTCCTTACTGATGAACAAGGTTTTATCTACGCCACCCTTGGCATAACCATTCTGCACAAGCAACAGAGTTAGTCTTTCATACCATACCCGAGGTGCCTGCTTGAGACCATAAACATCCTTTCTAAGCTTGTAGACATGGAGAGGTGAGCAAGGATCAACAAACCTTTTGGTCTGGGCTACATCGACCTCCTCATTCCAGTACCCATTGAGAAAGGCACTTTTCACGTCCATTTGGAATAATTTGAAGCAAAAATGGCAAGCAATGCCCAGTAGAAGTCTGATGGCCTCAAGTCTTGCAACAAGAGCGAAGTTTTCATCAAAATCCACACCTTCAACCTGTGTATACCCTTGTGCAATAAGTCTCGCCTGGTTTCAAGTTATATTTCCATGCTCATCATATTTGTTTTTGAAAATCCATTTGGTGCCAATGACATTGATATTTTCAGGTATGGGAACTAACTCTCAAACTACATTTCTTTCAAACTGGACAAGTTTTTCTTGCATTGCATTGACCCAATATTCATCATTAATAGCCTCCTACACATTTTTAGGCTCAATCTTAGACGCAAAACATAGATTCCAAATCATCTCCCAATAATTAATAGGTACTTTTGTACGAGTGTGAATTCCTTCCCCGATGTCACCAATTACTTCATGAGCAGGATTATTCTTCTGAACCGGTCTAGAGGGAATTTGTTGATCTATAGTAGGAAAAAACTCTTGGTCCGGAACAGTAACATTGTCGTCCACCTTGTCACTAACATCTTTCCTGACATTCGTGCTTATAGAGTCAGTATCTGAACAGTCACCTGTAATAGTAGGAAGCAATTCATCTTCATCATTAGTTCTTTCGAAATCACCATATTTATCGTCAACAACCACATTTATGGATTCCATCATGGAACCAATTCGTTTATTAAAATCACGATAAGCACGAGTGTTTCTAGAGTATCCAAGAAAGATACCTTCATTGCTTTTGGGATCAAACTTGTGTTTAGGTTCTCTATAAGCCAGTATATAACATATTGAGCTAAAGACATGAAAATACTTAACATTTGGCTTTCTCCCCCTCCAAATTTCATAAAGAGTAAGAGTAGTACCTGGACGAATAGTAACTTTATTATGAATATGGCAAGCCGTATTGAGGGCTTCAACCCAAAAGTTAAGAGAAATGTCTTTGGCCAGCATCATGACCCTTGCTATTTCCAGAAGAGTTCGATTTTTCCTTTTGACAATCCCATATGGTTGAGGTATGATGTGGGTAGAAAATTCATGAGCTATTCTTTCAGCGTTACAAAAACCGGCAAATCTTATATTCTCACATCTCCTTCCAAGGTCACTTCGGAGTCTGACCACTTTGCCAATAGTTTCTCCTTTTTCCCTTTGAACTTTCTTGCACAAAGTTTTAAACACGAAAAAAGTACCAAAATTTTATCGTATAAAGTCAACCCAAGTATACCTGGAAAAGTCGTCTACACACACAAACACATATTTCTTCCCTCCAAGATTTTCGACCTGCATTGGCCCCATGAGATCCACATGAAGAAGTTCGAAAACTTGGGATATGGTAATATATTGTACCATCTTGTGTGACTTCTTGACTTGTTTTCCAATATGACATTCACCACAGATTTTCACTTAAGCTATCCTTAGATCAGGAACACCGACTATAGCCTTTTCAGAAACAATTTTCTGCATACTTCGAAGGTGCAGGTGACCAATTTTTCGATGCCAAATTTTGGTCTCGTCTGCTTTGGATAATAGACACTTGTTGGTTTGTGGAGCTTGGGTTGGAGACCACATGTAACAATTGTCTTGGGACATGTTTCCCTTCATGAGCTCCTCCTGTTTCTCATTGTCACCACACACTTATCACGAGTGAAGTTAATAAACAAGTCTAAATCACATAATTGGCCGATACTGATAAGATTAGCAGTAAGACCTTCCACTGACAAGGCCTCAGTCAAGCAAGGCATGCCAGGATAGTTGAGATGTACTTTACCCATAATCTTTGCCTTCACTCTATCACCAAATGTAACGTAATAGTTATGATAAGGTCTTATATTTGTTAAGAAGATATGAGCATCAGTCATGTCACGTGAACAACCACTATCAAAATACCAATCATTGGTGGTGGAGGCTTTGAGAGAGGTGTAGGCAATGTTGACACAATTGAGGGTTTCTTTCACTCTCCATTCCATTCGAGACGATGTTGTAAGAAGAGTTTGAATACTTTTGTGGATGGTTTGATGCTTAGGGAGGTTCCTCCCATGTAGGTGATAGTAGAAAGGTCGTATATGGCCCGTTCTTCCACAATGATGACATGTCTAGTGCGATTTGTTTACCATGGGCCTAGTTTGCTTATGCTGGTGATGCTCAAGTTTATTCGGAAACTTGTCATTGCCAGATGTCAGAGACATCTTGCTTGGCATCTGGTCATCAGTTGTTTGAGGAACAAAGATAGTCTAAGATGTGGAAGCTTCTTGAGAATAGCCAAGTTTTTTCATGTTCTTTGCTGGTTTTCCAATGCACGGGATTTTGTCCAGAGTGTTGATGCTGGGGATCATCATTCGGACAGACTTAGTCATATGACAAATTTCCCCATTTAATCGGCTCACTTTGCGCTTCAGATCAACAATGGTCCCTAGCAATCTTTTATTGTCTTTAGTAAGAGAAATGATGAGTGCGCTCTGCCTTTCAAGGATCTTAGATTCTTCAATCCATTTGGTGTAGAGTGCATTATAAGCATCATTCATAGCATCATCAGATATTTCATCAAAATGATCATAATTTTTCAAGCCGTTATTGGATTCGTTGACATTTTCACGCCTATGTAAGGAGGTAGAGGCTGCAAAGGAAATAAAATTGCTTGTCTGTTAGAGTCACCGTCTCTGTCTTTCTCATCGGATAAGGAGGCATTAAACCCCTTTTTCTGCCTTCTTAGGAAATTTGGACACTCTTTCTAAATGTTCCTAAAGCCTTGACACTCATGGCACTGAATACTTTTTCCCTTTTCTCGCGGGGTCATCGCTTCTGCCCCTCTGTTAGCATTTCCATATTTTTTAATCCTTTGCTGAAAGTTGTTTTTGACATCTTGCGGGGCATTCTTTCCAGTCATCCGATTGAACCTTTTCATGATCCTGTTATAGTTTTTGGCCAACAAGGCAATGGTATCATCAATTTCATCATCAGTTTCAGAGTATACCTGCTCTTTCTGACCATGGGTAGAACTTTTGAGTGACATTCCTTTGTTTTTCTTCTCCATATTTGGAAGAGAGAACTCGAAGGTCATGAGACATCCCATAAGTTTATCAAACTTTAGAGTTCTAAGATCCTAAACCTCTTCTATTAATGTGATCTTCATCTTGAACCTTAAGCTTAAAGCTTTCAGAATCTTCCTGACCAGATCTTCATTAGTCATAGGTTTACCAAGGGAGTAGGACTCATTTGCAAGATCTTGAATACGTACATTAAAGTCGACAATGGACTCATCTTCATTCATGGTGAGAGCTTCAAAGTTCGTGGTGAGATATTGAAGCAAGGATTTCATAGGCAACAACAAGGATTTCCTCAGGCTTCTTTGGAACTTGTGCATGTGTTGATTAGTCTAAAAATATTTTTATCAACACCGTTAAATAGAGCATAGAGTGCACGAGAATTACTTAGAGCTGTCTCATCTTCTATGGGACTCCAGTCCTTTTCGGGTTTGGGACCAATCACATTCCCTTGGGCATCAACAGCCTATGGAATTTCCAAATCATGGATTACCGCCTTCCATGTTTTGCTGTCAAGAGATTTCAGAAAGGAAGTCAGGCAAACTTTCCAGTAGCCATAATTTGTTCCATCAAGAACGTGAGGATGATTGACTGATCCTCCTTCTCTCAAACTATCCATATCTGGTACACAGAATTATCTTCCCAGGAAATCACCTAAAAGACTAGGTGCATGCTCTGATACCAATTGAAATTCTGGTTAGTCATAGGAGCAAGATGTCGTACACGATGTTGTGATATTATGTCCGACAACTTGCTCAATCACAAATAATGGATAACGCACAAGTAAAACAAAAAAACAAAAGACACACAATATGTTTACCAAGTTCGGTGCAACATCACATACATCTAGGGTCACTCTGCCAGTGGAAGAGATTTCACTATATGATAGTCAATAGTACAAACGAGTTCTTAGATGATTATAACACAAATCATTACCCTAGCTACTATTACTACTAGTGAGTGCCTTGACCAGGGACTCCCCCTGTCTTTGAGATCCCCCTCAATTCCAGTCTCCGAGAAAACGCCAATGCTCGGGTGATCTCTGTCTTCAACAGTTCGTGAATCTTCAATCACGAAAGCACAACACCATAAAAACACCCTAATCACACAAACACTCAATCTCCTTGGATGATGTTTGGTGAAGTACACCGTTCTTATCAAAAACATACAGCCTTCTAACACGCTAGTCCAGCGCGTTTAGAAGCTCTGAATATTTGCTCAGAAGAATGTCCAAACTGATAAGGGAGAAGCTCTCAACTTTTATAGCAGCTAACACATATCTTGAGATACCACTAGGGTTTTTCCTTTTTCCTTCAAGAGATCTCTTTCCATGCTAAAACGAATCTAGATGTATCTAGATGTATATTGGGTTTCCCAACTCATATAGACCGAGAATATAGTGAAGTAGTCAACTTCTGAAGATATTCAATATAAGATGAAATCTTGAAACATGTAAACTTTAAAAACGAAAACTTGCCGAACACTTAAACCGACAGAATATGCCAAATGATGTCTTACCAGAAGTTGGAACGAATCTTTCTTCGCACTAAAAAAATCCAGCAAACACTAACTGTAACAACAACATTTTGTTGTAGAATTTTTGGTTTTTGTGAATGATGCGGTCGCGTCACGTTTACATTTCGGATAGCCCATGCTTGACTAGCCAAGCGGACAACCGGCACTGCATCTTTTAATAATTCCCGCATTAGTTGACGTTGTTACCCTCATGACTGTAGAGTTATTGATCATTTTACACTTGTATACTTTCACAGGTTTTTGAGCTTACATCTGCACGGAATGGGAAAAAGGACTAACGGGAGCAATCTGGGCTAGGCAACGGGCATCCTAACGGCCTGTTGCCCTAGCCGTCGCTCAAAAATTTGAGGATAGCACGAGAAGCTGGCCATTGCCAGCCTTGACGAACACTTTAACAGAACCGTCATCCATCCCACCAGCCTTGGAGACAGTTGAGCAATAGAGAGTGGCTACGGGTTGGTGTAACGGGCACCTTGACGGCCTGTTACCCAGCTCGTCAAAGGCGTCGCGACAGCAGCTAATATAAAAGGGTTTTTCATCAACTGAAAAACCCAATCAGCCGCCAGAAACAAAGAAAAGACAACTCCAGCTGAAGTAGAGGAGTTTTTGGAGACTTTGAGAGGAGCTTCATCATCGTTGAAGGCCAAGAAAGTGCAAGGATCAATCAAGACATCAAGCATCAATCGGAACCGAAGCAACTAGAATGATTTCATGATCTTCGACCCAGAGGGGTTTAGGGTTTTGGATTTATTTCTCTTATATCTCTATATGTATTGTATCCCGTGATCATGGGTGCGAGGCCGTTACTATGGATTTACTAGACTATTAAATTTATGAATGAATTGATTTGCATGTTGGTATGTTTATGGTGCTTGATTGTTAATTACTAATGTTGAGAGACACATGTGATGAAGGAATTTCATGGGTTCCAAACAATTAAAATCATGCAGTGGACTTAAAATTAACCATAGGATTTGAATAGAAAAGATCTTATTGTGAAAATTTCAGCATGCAAATTATAAACCAATATCTGAAAAATACCTTTTGCAAATCGATTAAAACACAAAGTATATGTGTTCTCTAGATCGTCCACACAAGCACAACATCTTTACCAAGGTTTTTACACACAAGTTTACTAGTGTTGTGTGTAATGTAGGGTTTTGGAGCGTTCTAGATCGTCGAGATAGCGGAAGCAATATAAGAAAATCTACTCCAAACCTTGTCCAAGAACATAAACCATTAAATCCCAAAGCAAAATCTATTCCACAAGATATTTACCTTTAAGTCTTGTATGAATCGATAAAGAAGAACGTTCGGATCTTCTTCTCTAAAGCAAGTCCACACCAAGGGGATGATCTTGATGATCCCTCACTTAATTGCCTACTAGAACAATTAAATGAAGAACAAGAGAGCAAGAACAAGAGGATCAAGGGGGTGGCCGGCCAAGCTAGAGGAAAGAGAGAGAATTTTGTGAGTTTTTTTGATTAAATGAATAATGAATTAAAGTCTTGTATTTGAATTCATCATCCATCTCACAAGTATGGGTTAAAAGTGATTGGTATGGGCTTAAAGGTGCTTTAACACATTCCCCTTAAATCACTCACCTCTTAATCCACAATCACCAACTAAGCATGGTGTTGTGTGGCCCCCACACATGGACCCACCATGTAGGCCGGCCAAGAGGTCTTGTTGGGCCCTTAATGGGCCGGCCATGAGGCTTCATGGGCCGAGCCCACTGGGCCCTCCCGTGTTGTCTCATGCCGTGTCCAAAAGTCGCCCGACCCTTTTGTCGTCGCTTATCAAACAAAGTCCGACGCGATATCGACGAAAAAACTCAGTTTTCTTGATTCGCTAATTATTCTCTCAAACCGAACCTATGGCACAAAACCTCCAGTTTTGTCCATGTATTGCTCCTCAAGAAACGTTAAGGTTTCCTTGTCTCAAGTTATCCGTCTTGAATGTGTGTGACCCTTTAGGCTCATGCCACCGTTGGCAGATCGGCGCAAAAGATCTCTCTTGCCCGATCCATCATAAGTGGTCTCTAGTAAGACATTATGATTACCTAAGGTGCATGACGATCGATGATTCGACTTAACCTTGTGCGTACAAGTCACCATCCTATTATCTCTAGATATCCCGATCGATCACAAGGCATAGAGTCGTCACCCTTGTTTAATCAATCTCATTTAATCACCTCTTGGCTGGCCCATGATGAGAGTGTCTTGAATCCCATTTGATAATTCTCTACTTCATCAATCTCATGAGCATGGGTTAAAAGGTGATTGGTATGGGCTTAAAGGTGCTTTAACCCATACCCCTTAAATCACTCACCTCTTAATCCACAATCACCAACTAAGCATGGTGTTGTGTGGCCCCCACACATGGACCCACCATGTGGGCCAGCCAAGAGGGCTTATTGGGCCCTTGTTTAGGCCGGCCATGAGACCTCATGGGCCGAGTCCAAAGGGCTCGCCCGTGTGGTCCCGTGCCGTGTCCAAAAGTCGCCCGACCCTTTTTGTCGGTACTTATCAAACAAAGTCCGACGCGACATCGACGAAAAAACTCAGTTTTCTCGATTCGCTAATTATTCTCTCAAACCGAACCCATGGCACAAAACCTCCAGTTTTGTCCATGTATTGCTCCTCAAGAAACGTTAAGGTTTCCTTGTCTCAAGTTATCCGTCTTGAATGTGTGTGACCCTCTAGGCTCATGCCACCGTTGGCAGATCGGCGCAAAAGATCGCTCTTACCCGATCCATCATAAGTGGTCTCTAGTAAGACGTTATGATTACCCAAGGTGCATGACGATCGATGATTCGACTTAACCTTGTGCGTACAAGTCACTATCCTATTATCTCTAGATATCCCGATTAATCAGAAGGCATAGAGTCGTCACCCTTGTTTAATCAATCATTGTTACTTGATATGCGAGATGGCTGAGAACTGATAACCCGTATCATTTGCATGGCCATGCTTTTACTCTCAGTCAGTCTCCATCAAGAGGCCCTTTTAACGGATGTCTTTCCCATACCGTAGTATGAGGGATAAATCCCTTACCCATCTTTCGTGTCACTCATGCAACCCGTTCCGCCACCCAATCATGCCCTTTATAGCAATCCTATCACAGAAAGCGTTTGGCGCAAGTTAAAGCCGCACGTTCATTGCATAGTGATCACAAAGACTCCTTGGTCTAAGGATGTCGTGACAAGCTATCGCATTTGAATATGTTCATGGCTTAATCTATGAAAACACTATTCAAAGCGGGTCGTCCGATATCAATCACCTCATGATATCTATGATATGATTCCAGGATCCCTCATCCCTATGAAAAGTAGAACTACGTCATTAAGAACCATCCTCATACTGGTCGCTTTTAAGGAAGCATAGGTTGACCAGGGACTCGTTAAGTGTGATCCGTACAGATTTATGGTTCTACTACTTTAGTGGTCATAAATCAGATCATGCTTAACATGTTACTTCAACACACAAGTAATACAAAGCCGTTATATATATATATATATATATATATATATATATATATATATATATATATATATATATATATATATATATATATATATATTACAAACGATGATATTGTACATAGACATTTACAGGCTAATAGCAATTGGACTAGGGCACAAATGCTATCATGTAAAAGAGAGCAAGAACACCAACAATGGTGGAAGAGGGAGGGAAGGCTAGGAGAGATGAGATGGGGGGGCGAAAATTAGAGGATTAGGGTTAGGATTATGTGATAAAAAATATGATTTTTAATATCTATTAATTAACATAATTAAACCCCTTTAAAACCTCTTATTTACACTTAACCCCCATTCTTAATTAAAACCAAGAATAGGCTTTAAGCCCAATTAGCTAAACTTAATTAAACCCATTTAAATTGGGTTCTAATTAAATGGTTTAGCTAAACCGGTCCAATCTCTTTAATTTGATTTGTTTAACCATCTGGTTAATAAACCTAGGCCAGAAATCAACCGAATCATTTTCAATTTGACTAAACCGAAAAGCGGATGCTCCCTATTTCCATCCAAGCTTGTTTTGCTATATACTGTACTTAAAGTGTGTGACCCATTAGGCTCACGACCCGTTGGCAGACTGGTAAAATTATTATTTTACCCTTTCCATCATAAGTGGCCTCTAGCAAAACATTATGATTACCCAACGTCCGTGATTATCGACGATCCGACTTAACCTGCTATCGTACATGTCACTATCCTTTTATCAAACCGATATCCAGATTGATCAATAGGCATAGAACCGTCATCCTAATTTATCAATCATTGTTTCTTGATATCTGAGATGACTGAAAACTGATACTAAAGTATCACCTGCATGACCATACTATTCCTTCAGTCATACTCATCAAGTGGTCTAAACGGATATCTTTCCCATGCCGGAGTATGAGTGATAAATCCCCCAGCCGTCTTTTGAGCTCACTAATGTAGTTCATAACCAAGCAAATCCGAGCCGTTATGGCTACCCTTTTACAGGTAACGTTAGACTAGGTCAAACTTATAGATTCATTACATAGTGCACACAAAGACTCCTTGGTCTTAGGATATAATGACAAGCTACGATCTGTGAGTATCTCATGACAGTATCTATGCTGCATACTCACCATCGGGTCATCCAATACCATCGTCATGATGATATCCATGATATAACTCCGGCACTTACTTTGCCATGATCCGTAAAGCGTAATCACAAGGAGCTACTCTCATACTGATCGCTTCTTATAGAAGCTTAGCTTATCAGGGACACATCAAATGTAATTCTTTCTGATCTACAGCTCTACTATTAGTGATTATACACATAAGGATATAGATCAAATTACATTTGATATAATTCTACAACACATTAGTAATATATGCTGATTTATTTATTCGTAAAGATGATAAAACATTACATTTGTAGATCACTTTTATATTGGACTGGGGCATAACTCTAACAATCTCCAACTTGCCCCTGGTTCCAATTTAAGTTCTGATCTACTCCCATAGACCTTGCATGTTCCTCATGCCTAGGCTGCGGCTGAGCCTTTGTCAAGGGAATATTGTTTAATCTCCACATCACCTATATCCGTGATAACTCTGACAAGGTGATGCCTGCTGAGTATATATTTGGATCTGTTGTTGAATCTGGTCTCTTGAGCAATAGCGACGGCACAAGTGTTGTCCCACAACAAGCTTGTCGGATCAGACGCTCGCGTCGTTGCATCTAATCCGATCAAAAAGCTTCTAATCTATACAGCCTATTTAACTGCTTTCGTTGCAGCTATATATATAGCCTCCGTGGTAGAGTTGGCAATTTGGGCTTTTTTAAAGCTTATCCAGCTGAAAGCGCCACCACTCAACACAAAATATATTTGACTGAGTTTTGAAGTCATCTGATATGTCTGAAAACTAGCGACGACCTGTCCTTTGACTGCTAGTTCTCTATCTACACCCTCATACACTATGAATGCATCCTTAGTCCTCCTCAAATGTTTGAGGATGGCCTTTGACAGCAATCCATTGTAATTGGTCAGGGTTAGATTGGAATCTGTTGGTAAAACTCAGTGTGAACTAGGCTTCCAGTCTCGTGCATATCCTGGCATACATGATGGATCCCACAGCCGAAGCATATGAGATCTTACTCATCCTGCTCAGCTTATCAGGAGTACTAGGACTCTGTAGCTTGTCGAGCTTAATGCCATGACGCATGGGTATGTATCCTTTCTTAGAATCAAGCATTGAGAATCTTTTCAACACTTTATCTATGTAAGATCTCTGACTTAGGCCCGATATCCTTTTGAGACGATCTTTGTAGATCTTGATGCCCAAAATAAAAGTAGCATCACCTAAGTCCTTCATTGAGAAACACTTCCCTAACCAAGCTTTAACCTCAAGCAAGGTTGGAATGTTATTCCCGATGATCTATATGTCATCGACATACAACACTAGGAATACAATGTTACTACCACTCGCTTTCTTATAAACGCAAGGCTCACTTTCATTCTAGATGAAGCCGAATTCTCTTACACCTTCATCAAAATAAAGGTTCCAACTATGGAAGCTTGCTTCAATCCATAAATGGATTTTTGCAGCTTACATATCTTTCCGGGATTCTTTGGATCTACAAAACCCACAGGTCGTGTGATATACACTCCCTCTAGTAAGTTCCTGGTAAGGAAGGGGTTTTGACATCCATCTGTCATAGTTATGGCTAAGAATAATCCGGATCAATCTGACCATTGCTACTGGTGAAAAGGTGTCATCATAATCCATGCATTGAATCTGACGATAACCTTTTACAACCATCCTAGCCTCATTAGTCTGAGGATTTCCATCCATGTCGGTCTTGATCCTATAGACCCACTTAGAACCGATGGGTTTTATCACAGGGGTTTCATCAACCAAGCACTAGACTTGGTTGTCTTACATGGATTTCATTTTCTCATTCAAGGCGTTCTGCCATTTTTCAGAGTCTGGACTGCCTAAAGCTTGTCTGAAGGTTTCTGGGTCATCCTGATCCACCAATATCAAGTCATTTCCCTCAGTGGCTGTGAAGCCATATCTGTCTAGAACATGACAGGATCTTTCAGACCTCCTTGGAACATCTGGAATTTTTGTAGGGATTGATTCTTCATTTGCGACCATCTGAGGCTCCAGTACTTCTACATCTTGCATAGCAAGCTTCTGAATTGCTTCAGGCTGTTCCGTATCCTCTCGAATATCTTCGAGATGCATGGGACTCGCACTAGCTATTTTGGAAATAAAATATTTCTCCAAAAATACCCCTCCTCGAGCAACAAAGACTTTGTACTCGTTGGGTATGTAGAAGTTGTATCTCTCAGTTTCTTAAGGATGCCTTACGAAGACACGTTTGTCCGATTTGGATGCCTGCATCTCTGCTACCCAAATCTTTTTAGGAAAAACATACTAGGATGTTTCCCACACCATATATGACTATCGTCCATTTCTTATTTGGCTACTACGCGAAGGCGCACGCATCCAAACAGAACTGACCATCTTATCCCGCTCCCATCCTAATGAATACTACGCGGAGGCGCACGTATCCACAGTAACGGGAGACGTAATGAGTGTCATGTGGTGTACCTTTATGACTCTGGTCCAGCTCTTATTTCTCTACTACGCGGACGCGCACGCATCCAAATAGAACTGATTACCTTATTCAGCTCGCATCCTAATGAATACTGCGCGGAGGCGCACACATTCACAGTAATGGGATACAGAATGACTATCACAAGGTGTACTATCGTTGTCTTCATCAGAGCCCGACTCAAAATGAATGCGGCCGTTTCCTGAGTCAAGTATTAGTTGAGCTCTCTTCTGGCCTGACTACTCATAGGCCACATACGTCGGAATGTATTAGACTTAACAAGCCACTCGCCTTTCACATAAACCTGTGAAAGGTGCCTTTGCCATTTTGCCCATTAGGCGAAACTTGGATCTTCCAGTTTGAGTGAATTCAAACGGACTTAAAAGTCCACACTTGTGAAATATTGAAATGCGTTTCTCGCTTATTAGGTAAGACTTGCATCTTTCAGTTTGAGTGAATTCAAACAGACTTAAATTTGTAGGAGTTAAGTTCTATGAAAGTATCATATCTTTCGACATGAGCTTTCTCCTTGAACATTTCCTTGACCTCTGCCTTACAGGTATGAGGGTCATCTGAAACGTTCCTGAATTGCTTCTGCAACTCTGGCATCCTACTGCCCACCATAATGCATGACACGTTGATTTGGTTACTAAGGAACTTTGATAAGTATCCTTAGTTCCCTACCGGCGTTCAGCGCTGGCTCAGCAGAAGGTTCCTTGGCAAGGATATACTACTTGCGTTCATGCTTGAGTACAAGCCTCGAGTTTCTATTCCAATCTGAGTAATTCACACTCTTGAGTCTGTCCTCAATCTGGACTCTCAGTGCGCTATTACTCCTTTGTGTTGTGTTTGCCTTTTAGTTCTACATGGTAAAATTAATTAAAATTGAAGTTGGAGATTTAGTTATAAAACACTTGTCTGATTCTAACATTAGAATCTGAACCAGGATCCTATCATACCCTCAATAGAAGTGAACGGAGACTCACTGCTCCAGTTGAGAGCATCAAGGTAGAAATACATTCATCTACAAGACTATGAAGTTCCTGGCTAGGGTCTGTACTAAAAGTACACGGCAAACCCTATACTGATACCCTAGGTTAGCCCTAGCTGACAATCGTAGACAAGTCTACCAAGCTTGAACTATAAACAGAACTAATGTGGCTACTACACGGAGGCGCATGCACCCACATAGAACTGCCCATATCATCCAGACTTCTCCTCTATGAATGTTACACAGAGGCGTACCGACATCCATAGGCTCAAAGCCCTTTTGAGTGCCCAAACTGGTATGGTATCATGCTTGACTTGTAAGTATTTGCGTTTCAGTGAATTATCATTGTCTGATTCTATATCGATACAATCTTAATATGGAATCATCAATTGCAAATTCATGCAAAGATGATCCCTTAGCAGGTTACATGCGAGTGATTAAATGCCGGTTTTTAATCTTTGCATGTGGGTGATAGCAAATCATACATGAATTTGTATATTAAACTATCATACATTCATACATTCATACATTCAAACATACAAATGTAACGGTAAATTTATGCATAACTAAGCCCATCTTAAGTTCCTAAGAATCTAGCAATACCGATCCTAAAGACTTGGTCTTCAAGGTCCAGACTTGCTCCATTCTTGTGAACTCCCACTGCTTCGAGCCTCCTCCAAATTTCGAGTCTTCCTCTTGACTTGCTTCTTGCGTCGGTCTTCGTGATTAAAAATTTAAATAAAATAAAGATGAAATACAAATCACGACACGCATATCGTATTTACTACAACCCAAAATTAAGCAACACGCAGGTTGCAAAACTGAAATTAAAATGCAAGTTTAGAGGGCTTGGCTATACATCATGTGGAAAACATCATGTTATCAAAGATCATGTAAACACTCAACATGCTTATCAAACAACAAAATTTTCTAAATTTTATCTTTCTTAAGTATGGAAAAAATTCGGTTTATCGAAACCGGACGGTTTAATTTATTAATTTAATTTTGAACCGGTTCTCACTAGTTTATCGAAACCAAACCAAATCTGAAAATTAAAATTTTAGGGCTTTAAAAAAAATTCTCGTGAACCGGCCGGTTCACCTTGAATCTGGTCGAGCCGAACCGGCCCAACCGAGGTCACTCGTGGAGGCATCCTAATTACGTTCATGGCAGCGGAAGCAACCTATAAACCGCCCCTAACCTGCGCAAGATCGACTACCAATTTAGATCCTTAGGAAATCGAGTTTTCGGGTTTTACCAGAATCTGCCCGGCAGAAAACCGAGACTTTGAAGCTCTATATCTCGAGCTGCAGATCTCCAATTGCTTCGTTTCTTTTTGGATATTAAACCTCATCCAATTCCCTACATCTTTTGTGTTTTGCTCCGAACCCAGTTCGGACAACAAGACCTCCTTCTGGAGCAAAACATTTTTCCCGTCTCGCTGGACAGACTCTGCGGACCAGTCTGCTTCTCGGCCTTGTATCTCCCAAACCAGCGCTCTTTTGGAAAATCAGTATTACACAAAAGTTGTGGCCCTTGGAATTATCTTTCCAACGCCACCAGTTTCAGGTCAATTGGAGATTGGAAGAAGCGGCTATGGTTCACGCATTGTCGGTCGCCGGAACTGGACAATCTGGACAGTTTCTCCATTTTGCATTTAGTCTTCGTTGAATCGATAAAGAAGAACTTTCAGATCTTCTTCTCTAGAGCAAGTCCACACCAAGGGGATGATCTTGAAGATCCTTCACTTAATTGCCTACTAGAACAATTAAATGAAGAACAAGAGAGCAAAGAGAGGAGAGAGAGAGTTGTGAGAGTTGTAGGATTGATGAGAGTGTCTTGAATCCCATTTGATATTTCTCTACTTCATCAATCTCATGAGCATGGGTCAAAAGGTGATTGGTATGGGCTTAAAGGTGCTTTAACCCATACCCCTTAAATCACTCACCTCTTAATCCACAATCACCAACTAAGCATGGTGTTGTGTGGCCCCCACACATGGACCCACCATGTGGGCCAGCCAAGAGGGCTTATTGGGCCCTTGTTTAGGCCGGCCATGAGACCTCATGGGCCGAGCCCAAAGGGCTCGTCCGTGTGGTCCCGTGCCGTGTCCAAAAGTCGCCCGACCCTTTTTGTCGGTACTTATCAAATAAAGTCCGACGCGACATCGACGAAAAAACTCAGTTTTCTCGATTCGCTAATTATTCTCTCAAACCGAACCCATGGCACAAAACCTCCAGTTTTGTCCATGTATTGCTCCTCAAGAAACGTTAAGGTTTCCTTGTCTCAAGTTATCCGTCTTGAATGTGTGTGACCCTCTAGGCTCATGCCACCGTTGGCAGATCGGCGCAAAAGATCGCTCTTGCCCGATCCATCATAAGTGGTCTCTAGTAAGACGTTATGATTACCCAAGGTGCATGACGATCGATGATTCGACTTAACCTTGTGCGTACAAGTCACTATCCTATTATCTCTAGATATCCCGATTAATCAGAAGGCATAGAGTCGTCACCCTTGTTTAATCAATCATTGTTACTTGATATGCGAGATGGCTGAGAACTGATAACCCGTATCATTTGCATGGCCATGCTTTTACTCTCAGTCAGTCTCCATCAAGAGGCCCTTTTAACGGATGTCTTTCCCATACCGTAGTATGAGGGATAAATCCCTTACCCATCTTTCGTGTCACTCATGCAACCCGTTCCGCCACCCAATCATGCCCTTTATAGCAATCCTATCACAGAAAGCGTTTGGCGCAAGTTAAAGCCGCATGTTCATTGCATAGTGATCACAAAGACTCCTTGGTCTAAGGATGTCGTGACAAGCTATCGCATTTGAATATGTTCATGGCTTAATCTATGAAAACACTATTCAAAGCGGGTCGTCCGATATCAATCACCTCATGATATCTATGATATGATTCCAGGATCCCTCATCCCTATGAAAAGTAGAACTACGTCATTAAGAACCATCCTCATACTGGTCGCTTTTAAGGAAGCATAGGTTGACCAGGGACTCGTTAAGTGTGATCCGTACAGATTTATGGTTATACTACTTTAGTGGTCATAAATCAGATCATGCTTAACATGTTACTTCAACACACAAGTAATACAAAGCCGTTATATATATATATATTACAAACGATGATATTGTACATAGACATTTACAGGCTAATAGCAATTGGACTAGGGCACAAATGCTATCATATAAAAGAGAGCAAGAACACCAACAATGGTGGAAGAGGGAGGGAAGGCTAGGAGAGAGGAGATGGGGGGGGGGCGAAAATTAGAGGATTAGGGTTAGGATTATGTGATAAAAAATATGATTTTTAATATCTATTAATTAACATAATTAAACCCCTTTAAAACCTCTTATTTACACTTAACCCCCATTCTTAATTAAAACCAAGAATAGGCTTTAAGCCCAATTAGCTAAACTTAATTAAACCCATTTAAATTGGGTTCTAATTAAATGGTTTAGCTAAACCGGTCCAATCTCTTTAATTTGATTTGTTTAACCATCTGGTTAATAAACCTAGGCCAGAAATCAACCGAATCATTTTCAATTTGACTAAACCGAAAAGCGGATGCTCCCTATTTCCATCCAAGCTTGTTTTGCTATATACTGTACTTAAAGTGTGTGACCCATTAGGCTCACGACCCGTTGGCAGACTGGTAAAATTATTATTTTACCCTTTCCATCATAAGTGGCCTCTAGCAAAACATTATGATTACCCAACGTCCGTGATTATCGACGATCCGACTTAACCGGCTATCGTACATGTCACTATCCTTTTATCAAACCGATATCCAGATTGATCAATAGGCATAGAACCGTCATCCTAATTTATCAATCATTGTTTCTTGATATCTGAGATGACTGAAAACTGATACTAAAGTATCACCTGCATGACCATACTATTCCTTCAGTCATACTCATCAAGTGGTCTAAACGGATATCTTTCCCATGCCGGAGTATGAGTGATAAATCCCCCAGCCGTCTTTTGAGCTCACTAATGTAGTTCATAACCAAGCAAATCCGAGCCGTTATGGCTACCCTTTTACAGGTAACGTTAGACTAGGTCAAACTTATAGATTCATTACATAGTGCACACAAAGACTCCTTGGTCTTAGGATATAATGACAAGCTACGATCTGTGAGTATCTCATGACAGTATCTATGCTGCATACTCACCATCGGGTCATCCAATACCATCGTCATGATGATATCCATGATATAACTCCGGCACTTACTTTGCCATGATCAGTAAAGCGTAATCACAAGGAGCTACTCTCATACTGATCGCTTCTTATAGAAGCTTAGCTTATCAGGGACACATCAAATGTAATTCTTTCTGATCTACAGCTCTACTATTAGTGATTATACACATAAGGATATAGATCAAATTACATTTGATATAATTCTACAACACATTAGTAATATATGTTGATTTATTTATTCGTAAAGATGATAAAACATTACATTTGTAGATCACTTTTATATTGGACTGGGGCATAACTCTAACAATCTCCAACTTGCCCCTGGTTCCAATTTAAGTTCTGATCTACTCCCATAGACCTTGCATGTTCCTCATGCCTAGGCTGCGGCTGAGCCTTTGTCAAGGGAATATTGTTTAATCTCCACATCACCTATATCCGTGATAACTCTGACAAGGTGATGCCTGCTGAGTATATATTTGGATCTGTTGTTGAATCTGGTCTCTTGAGCAATAGCGACGGCACAAGTGTTGTCCCACAACAAGCTTGTCGGATCAGACGCTCGCGTCGTTGCATCTAATCCGATCAAAAAGCTTCTAATCTATACAGCCTATTTAACTGCTTTCGTTGCAGCTATATATATAGCCTCCGTGGTAGAGTTGGCAATTTGGGCTTTTTTAAAGCTTATCCAGCTGAAAGCGCCACCACTCAACACAAAATATATTTGACTGAGTTTTGAAGTCATCTGATATGTCTGAAAACTAGCGACGACCTGTCCTTTGACTGCTAGTTCTCTATCTACACCCTCATACACTATGAATGCATCCTTAGTCCTCCTCAAATGTTTGAGGATGGCCTTTGACAGCAATCCATTGTAATTGGTCAGGGTTAGATTGGAATCTGTTGGTAAAACTCAGTGTGAACTAGGCTTCCAGTCTCGTGCATATCCTGGCATACATGATGGATCCCACAGCCGAAGCATATGAGATCTTACTCATCCTGCTCAGCTTATCAGGAGTACTAGGACTCTGTAGCTTGTCGAGCTTAATGCCATGACGCATGGGTATGTATCCTTTCTTAGAATCAAGCATTGAGAATCTTTTCAACACTTTATCTATGTAAGATCTCTGACTTAGGCCCGATATCCTTTTGAGACGATCTTTGTAGATCTTGATGCCCAAAATAAAAGTAGCATCACCTAAGTCCTTCATTGAGAAACACTTCCCTAACCAAGCTTTAACCTCAAGCAAGGTTGGAATGTCATTCCCGATGATCTATATGTCATCGACATACAACACTAGGAATACAATGTTACTACCACTCGCTTTCTTATAAACGCAAGGCTCACTTTCATTCTAGATGAAGCCGAATTCTCTTACACCTTCATCAAAATAAAGGTTCCAACTATGGAAGCTTGCTTCAATCCATAAATGGATTTTTGCAGCTTACATATCTTTCCGGGATTCTTTGGATCTACAAAACCCACAGGTCGTGTGATATACACTCCATCTAGTAAGTTCCTGGTAAGGAAGGGGTTTTGACATCCATCTGTCATAGTTATGGCTAAGAATAATCCGGATCAATCTGACCATTGCTACTGGTGAAAAGGTGTCATCATAATCCATGCATTGAATCTGATGATAACCTTTTACAACCATCCTAGCCTCATTAGTCTGAGGATTTCCATCCATGTCGGTCTTGATCCTATAGACCCACTTAGAACCGATGGGTTTTATCACAGGGGTTTCATCAACCAAGCACTAGACTTGGCGTGAAAAACCGATGGGTTTTATCACTAGGGCTTTAAAAAAAATTCTCGTGAACCGGCCGGTTCACCTTGAATCTGGTCGAGCCGAACCGGCCCAACCGAGGTCACTCGTGGAGGCATCTTAATTACGTTCATGGCAGCGGAAGCAACCTATAAACCGCCCCTAACCTGCGCAAGATCGACTACCAATTTAGATCCTTAGGAAATCGAGTTTTCGGGTTTTACCAGAATCTGCCCGGCAGAAAACCGAGACTTTGAAACTCTATATCTCGAGCTGCAGATCTCCAATTGCTTCGTTTCTTTTTGGATATTAAACCTCATCCAATTCCCTACATCTTTTGTGTTTTGCTCCGAACCCAGTTCGGACAAGAAGACCTCCTTCTGGAGCAAAACATTTTTCCCGTCTCGCTGGACAGACTCTGCGGACCAGTCTGCTTCTCGGCCTTGTATCTCCCAAACCAGCGCTCTTTTGGAAAATCAGTATTTCACAAAAGTTGTGGCCCTTGGAATTATCTTTCCAACGACGCCAGTTTCAGGTCAATCGGAGATTGGAAGAAGCGGCTATGGTTCACGCATTGTCGGTCGCCGGAACTGGACAATCTGGACAGTTTCTCCATTTTGCATTTAGTCTTCGTTGAATCGATAAAGAAGAACTTTCAGATCTTCTTCTCTAGAGCAAGTCCACACCAAGGGGATGATCTTGAAGATACTTCACTTAATTGCCTACTAGAACAATTAAATGAAGAACAAGAGAGCAAAGAGAGGAGAGAGAGAGTTGTGAGAGTTGTAGGATTGATGAGAGTGTCTTGAATCCCATTTGATATTTCTCTACTTCATCAATCTCATGAGCATGGGTCAAAAGGTGATTGGTATGGGCTTAAAGGTGCTTTAACCCATACCCCTTAAATCACTCACCTCTTAATCCACAATCACCAACTAAGCATGGTGTTGTGTGGCCCCCACACATGGACCCACCATGTGGGCCAGCCAAGAGGGCTTATTGGGCCCTTGTTTAGGCCGGCCATGAGACCTCATGGGCCGAGCCCAAAGGGCTCGCCCGTGTGGTCCCGTGCCGTGTCCAAAAGTCGCCCGACCCTTTTTGTCGGTACTTATCAAACAAAATCCGACGCGACATCGACGAAAAAACTCAGTTTTCTCGATTCGCTAATTATTCTCTCAAACCGAACCCATGGCACAAAACCTCCAGTTTTGTCCATGTATTGCTCCTCAAGAAACGTTAAGGTTTCCTTGTCTCAAGTTATCCGTCTTGAATATGTGTGACCCTCTAGGCTCATGCCACCGTTGGCAGATCGGCGCAAAAGATCGCTCTTGCCCGATCCATCATAAGTGGTCTCTAGTAAGACGTTATGATTACCCAAGGTGCATGACGATCGATGATTCGACTTAACCTTGTGCGTACAAGTCACTATCCTATTATCTCTAGATATCCCGATTAATCAGAAGGCATAGAGTCGTCACCCTTGTTTAATCAATCATTGTTACTTGATATGCGAGATGGCTGAGAACTGATAACCCGTATCATCGGCATGGCCATGCTCTTACTCTCAGTCAGTCTCCATCAAGAGGCCTTTTAACGGATATCTTTCCCATACCGTAGTTTGAGGGATAAATCCCTTAGCCGTCTTTCGTGTCACTCATGCAACCCGTTCCGCCACCCAATCATGCCCGTTATTGCAATCCTGTCACAGAAAGCGTTTGGCGCAAGTTAAAGCCGCACGTTCATTGCATAGTGATCACAAAGACTCCTTGGTCTAAGGATGTCGTGACAAGCTATCGCATTTGAATATGTTCATGGCTTAATGTATGACAACACTATTCAAAGCGGGTCGTCCGATATCAATCACCTCATGATATCTATGATATGATTCCGGGATCCCTCATCCCTATGCCAAGTAGAACTACGTCATTAAGAACCATCCTCATACTGGTCGCTTCTAAGGAAGCATATTTTGGCCAGGGACTCGTTAAGTGTGATCCGTACAGATTTATGGTTCTACTACTTTAGTGGTCATAAATCAGATCATGCTTAACATATTACTTCAACACATAAGTAATACAAAGCCGTTTTATAAATATGTTACAAACGATGATAATGTACATAGAAGTTTACAGGCTAATAGCAATTGGACTAGGGCACAAATGCTATCAATCTCCCACTTGCCCCTAGTTCCAATCTAAGTCCCAGTCTATACCCATTGACCTAACATGTTTATCATGTTTGGCTCGTGGAAGAGCCTTGGTCAAGGGGTCGGCTGTGTTATCATCAGTTGCAACGTAGTGGATCTTCACGTCACCTCTAGCAACAATGTCGCGTATGATGTGATACTTTCTGAGTACATGTTTGGATCTGTCATGTGCCCTGGGTTCCTTAGCTTGCGCAATGGCCCCGGTGTTGTCACAATATAAGTCTACTGGGTTAGATGGGTTTTTAATTACACCTAACCCGGCCATGAAACTCCTGATCCGTACAGCCTCTTTTCCTGCTTCAGATGCGGCAATGTACTCAGCTTCGGTCATAGGGTCGGCAATGGTGTCCTGCTTCTTGCTTTTAAGCTGAAAGCTCCACCATTCAACATGAACATATAACCCAACTGACTTTTAAAGTCATCGGGGTCTGTCTGGAAAACTAGCGTCAATATATCTTTTGACGACTAGATCATCATTTCTTCCCTCGTATACAAGAAAACCGTCTTTGGTTTTTCTCAAAAATTGAGAATCGCCTTGACGGCAATCTAATGTTCCTCACCGGGTTTGGACTGATGTCTACTGGTACAACTTAGGGCAAACGAGACATCCGGTCTCGTACATATCATGGCATACATTATGGACCCTATAGCCGAAGCATATGGGATCTCATTCATTCTTGCTAGCTCTGCAGGTGTCTCAGCACACTACCTCATGCTTAGCTTTATGCCATGACGCATGGGCAGCAGTCCTTTCTTTGAATCTTGCATCGAGAATCTTCTCAATATTTTGTCTATGTAGGTGCTTTGACTTAAGCCCAAGACCCGCTTGGCACGGTCTCTATATATCTTGATCCCCAAGATGTAAGAGGCCTCGCCTAAGTCCTTCATTGCGAAACACTCACCTAACCAAGTCTTTGTTAAGAGCAAGGTAGGGACGTTGTTTCCAATGAGCAGTATGTCATCAACATAAAGCACCAAGAAGACTACTTTGCTCCCATCTGCCCTTTTATATATACGCAAGGTTCATCATCGTTCTTGATGAAGCCAAACTGTTTCACAACTTCATCAAAACGTTGATTCCAACTCCGAGATGCTTGCTTCAAACCATAAATTGATTTGAGCAACTTGCAAATCTTTCCCTTATTCTTAGGATCCTCAAAACCCTCAAGCTGGGACATATAAACGTCCTCAGCTAACCTCCCGTTGAAGAAGGCGGTTTTGACGTCCATTTGCCACATCTCAAAATTGCTACGGCAAGTAGAATGCGGATAGATTTGACCATAGCTACTGGAGAAAAAGGTCTCTTCATAGTCAATTCCGTGGATTTTCCTATAACCTTTTGCTACCAGTCTTGCTTTATAGGTCTGAGGTTTGCCATCCATGTCTATCTTTATTTTAAAAATCCATTTACACCCAATGACTTTTACGTCAGGGGTATGTTCCACCAAGTCCCACACTTGATTATCTGACATGGATTGCATTTCTTCCCTCATGGCTTCCAGCCATTTCTCAGAGTCGGTTTCGTCCTTATTAACTGTAGCTATTGGTTCTTGCTCAACGACTACTTCTGGTGGGTCGTCCAGTGGTTCCTAAGTGACCATCTCATCTAGAAATTCATTAAGATGAATAGCCCTCCCACTGACTGTCTTGGAAATAAATTCCTTTTCCAAGAATGTCCCACCTTGATTATGAATGCGGCCGTTTGCAGAGCGTAACCCCAGAAGGAGATCGGGAGATCAGTGAGACTTAACATCGATCGAACCATATCCAACAATGTCCGATTCCTTCGCTCAGACACACCATTGAGTTGCGGTGTTCTTGGCGGAGTCCACTGAGTAGTATTCCACTTTCTGTAAGAAACTCTTCGGATAAGTATTCTCCACCCCGATCAGAACGGAGTGCCTTGACACTTTTTCCGAGTTGGTTTTCTACTTCAGTCCTAGACTCCTTGAATTTATCAAAGGCTTTGGACTTATGTCTTATGAGATAGACATAATCATATCTACTGAAATCATCAGTAAACGTGATAAAGTAGCCTAAACCACCTCTGGCTGGTGTACTCATTTGGTCCACATACGTTTGAATGTATTAGACCTAATAGATCACCTGCCCTCTCACCTAAACCAGTGAAGGGCGTTTCAGTCATCTTGCCCATTAAACAAGCTTCGCATCTATCAATCGTTTGGTATTCGAATTGACTTAGAAGTCCGCGCTTATGAAGCGCTGAGATGCGTTTCTCATTTATGTGACCTAGACGATAATGCCAGATTAGAGTTTGGTCTAAATGATGAGCTTTAAACCTCTTAGCAATTATATTATAGAGCATGTTGGATCTCGAGTTTTGCATATTCAATATGTATAAACCTCCAACAGTGTGAGCATTGCCTTAAAACATGTTGTTGCGCATAATATTAAAAAACCCGTTCTTAATATAAAAATAATAACCTTCCTTTCCAAGAAGAGATATTGAAATAATATTCCTGATGAAAACAGGTACGCAAAACACATCAAAAGGTTCAATTACAAGCCCACTAGGTAGAACAAGGTTAACAGAACCCACGGCAGTTGCGGTAACTCTCACGTTGTTCCCAACTCTTAGGTCCACCTCGCTTTCCCCATATCTCTTCTACTATTCTACACTTGTATATCCGTACAGACATGAGACTCAGCTCCAGTGTCTAGTACCCAAGCATTTATAGTAGAAAGATTTAGCTCTAATGGAATACTTGACGAAGTAGCGGCCCCACCGCCCTTCCTCTGATCATCCTTCAGCTGCTGACAGTCTTTCTTCCAGTGACCAGGCTTTTGGCAGTAGAAACAGACCGACTCCTTTGCCTTCCCCTTGCCCTTTACGGGCATGGAAGGTTTAGGAATAAATGGTCGTCTAATCTTTCTTGCCAGGTGCATTGGGGCTTTACCCTTGTCACCACCAGTTTTGAAGCTGGATCCCTTCATACGTAGGACGTGTGGACCTACGGAGCTGCCTGCTGACATCTTGCAGGCAATTAGTTCTCAGAGAACAGTGTATTTTTCAATACGTACTTTCTCCTTGAACATAACCTTAATCTGTGCAAACATTGCAATTGGATCATGGGATAGCTCCATAAACTGCTTCTGGAGGTCCGCCTCCATGCAGCCCAGCATGACACACGCAACGTCAATAGAGTCGCTAAGGTGTTTCTGGTACGCATCCTTAACGACCCTCGTTGCGTTGGCAGCTGGCTCCACCGGGATAGCCTTATCAAGGACGTACTCCCTGCGTTCCAACTTTAACACAAGTCGTAAATTTTTGTCCCAGTCCAGATAATTTGTCCCATTGAGTTTACACTTTTCGAGTATAGTCCTCAACGACAAATTAGACGAGTTTGTTGAATTACTAGCCATTTCTACACGAAGAAAGTAAATTTAATCAGAATAGTTGAATAAATTTACGAAGATCCGAATTAAACACCAACCATAAGATTCTAAGGTTTTAGAATCTTAAACCAAGATCCCTTATTCGTCATTTGAAGTACGCTAAGGCGCACCGCTCCAATTGACTTATTTAGGTAGGACGTCCGTCCAATTACAACCCGTGTAACTCTTAGTCAGGGTATGTGCAAAAGCACACGGCTTACCCTTCCGATGCCCCAGCTCGACCTCAGGCCAAGAATCGTGGTCGAGTCAACCAACCTTCACTAACGAGCAAACTTTGTGCAGATGCTCCGCTAAGGCGTACGACATCCCAGAAAGTTTACCATTCCCTATCTAGAACCCATTCGATCGATGCTCCGCTAAGGCGCACGACACCGATAAAATGTTTCTACATGGGTGTGAATTTAGGTGGCATCTCACTTGACTCAAATTCGCTTGTAAATTGGTTGTGCTTAATAATTCGAAAGTATTTGGTACAATTACGAATCCGTCATCAACAACCCGTGTTGTGACGTTTCTAATTGTATCACATACTATCTTCATTTGAAACCGTCATTTGCAACCCGTGCAAGCACGTTTCAAATTTGAACTCATCCATCACAACCCGTGCGATGATAGTTCACAACGCTTTAAACATGCAAACAATTAAAGTCGATTTTAATCTTTGCATGTGAGGTGATGGCTTATAAACTTATAAGCTAATCATGCAAGCATGTTATTAATTAAATAATTCAAGCAAGCATTCATAAAGCGTTAAACATGCATTTTATAGCCCATCCTAATCTTAGGATTCTACGAGTCTTCACATCTTCTCGTCTTTCTCATTCGGGCTCCCACTAGCTCTTGGATTTCCTCCAAGACCGTCATTGTGCTCGATTTTCCATCCTTCTCGTCTTTGAGTAATAATTACAATTAATACTCGGTTCGTAGACCGGATAAAAAATAATTACACTTTATGGGCTCGAATAAAAGAATAATTACACGCTAACACTAACGGTATGCAAACCGTGAAAGTGATAAAATCTAATGGGCTACGAATGCATCATACATTTCATCACATCATCCAACATGTTATCACACAAACATGTTATCAAATAATATGCAATAATTCCGGTTTTAATTTTGCCAAGTTGCTTGGTCGGGTTTATCGAAACTAGACCTTTTTGAAAAACGGTTTATCGAAACCGATTAAATTTTGAAAGTTTTCGAAATATTGGATCGCGGGTTCATCCACGGACATAATCAACGTGCACGAACCAAGTCGGGCCAAGCCAATGGGCCGAAGCCCATTTGGCCGAGCCCAACACCACGGCTCGGTTTGGGCCTTGGAAGGCCCAAGCCGAGCTTGCCTCCACTCTCGGCCACGGCCAAGAGTGGGGACTCTTGTCGTTACTTATCAAACAAAGTCCGACGCGACATCGACGAAAAAACTCAGTTTTCTCGATTCGCTAATTATTCTCTCAAACCGAACCCATGGCACAAAACCTCCAGTTTTGTCCATGTATTGCTCCTCAAGAAACGTTAAGGTTTCCTTGTCTCAAGTTATCCGTCTTGAATGTGTGTGACCCTCTAGGCTCATGCCACCGTTGGCAGATCGGCGCAAAAGATCGCTCTTGCCCGATCCATCATAAGTGGTCTCTAGTAAGACGTTATGATTACCCAAGGTGCATGACGATCGATGATTTGACTTAACCTTGTGCATACAAGTCACTATCCTATTATCTCTAGATATCCCGATTGATCACAAGGCATAGAGTCGTCACCCTTGTTTAATCAATCATTGTTACTTGATATGCGTGATGGCTGAGAAGTGATAACCCGTATCATCGGCATGGTCATGCTCTTACTCTCAGTCAGTCTCCATCAAGAGGCCTTTTAACGGATATCTTTCCCATACTGTAGTATGAGGGATAAATCCCTTAGCCGTCTTTCGTGTCACTCATGCAACCCGTTCCGCCACCCAATCATGCCCGTTATTGCAATCCTGTCACAGAAAGCGTTTGGCGCAAGTTAAAGCCGCACGTTCATTGCATAGTGATCACAAAGACTCCTTGGTCTAAGGATGTCGTGACAAGCTATCGCATTTGAATATGTTCATGGCTTAATCTATGAAAACACTATTCAAAGCGGGTCGTCCGATATCAATCACCTCATGATATCTATGATATGATTCCGGGATCCCTCATCCCTATGACAAGTAGAACTACGTCATTAAGAACCATCCTCATACTGGTCGCTTCTAAGGAAGCATATTTTGACCAGGGACTCGGTAAGTGTGATCCGTACAGATTTATGGTTCTACTACTTTAGTGGTCATAAATCAGATCATGCTTAACGTATTACTTCAACACATAAGTAATACAAAGCCGTTTTATATATATGTTACAAACGATGATAATGTACATAGACGTTTACAGGCTAATAGCAATTGGACTAGGGCACAAATGCTATCAAGACCGTGGTCGCCCGCGGCAACGACCATGGTGGCCCGCGAGGGCTGCCATGTCGCCCATAGGCGACTTGGTCGGCCCTTGGTGCCGACCATGGTCTGCCCTAGGGCATTCCATGGTTTCAAAATTAATTAAATCTGAATTTTTTTCAACTGCATGCATATTCAAGTGATGAGCTCATGAACAAAAATAAAATTACATATTTAAACATATTGAATAATTATCATAACAACCATCCTCTAATACCACTGAAATGGATCATCAAGGGTTCCAGTCAATAATTTCATGCAGCGGAGCTTTATGTAACCATGGTGATCGAAATGAATAGTTGATGTTTATGAAAAATTCAGCATGTTTATGAACTTTATAATCTGAAAATTACCTTTGTATAATTGATTAAAACACAAGATAGTGTTTCTCTATCGAATCCACACAAGCAAAACAATCACCGAGTGATTTTCTCTTACACTCTTGCTAATGATGTTTTGAGAAGTAGGAACAAAGAAAAATAATGGAGGAATGCTATAGGGAGGGTCGGCCAAATGAAGAAAGAAGGGAGGAAGAAGATGCCAAAATTATGGGAACATAAAGGGAAAGAGATAATGTGTAATTATGTGAAATAATTATAAAAAATTTGATTTGAAATTCAAATAAAATAATTACACATATCACCCCTTTAAACTCATAATTGCACTCTTGCCCGGTTAACTAAATCCAAATTAAAACCCATAAAATTGAGTTCTAATTTTGGTTTAGACAAACCGGTTCAATTTCCTCAACTTGATTTCTTCAACAATCTGGTTAAAACCCTAGGCTAGAAATCAACCAAATCGTTTTCAATTTGACTAAACTAAAAACCGGATTCTCCCAATTTCCTTATTTGTCATGTATTGTGCTTAATGTGTGTGACCCTCTAGGCTCACGAACAGTTGGCAGACTGGTAAAAATTACTATTTTACCCTTTCCATCATAAGTGGTCTCTAGCATGACATTATGGTTACCCAACGTTCGTGATTATTGATTATTCGACTTAACCTGTTATCGTACATGTCAATGTTCTTTTACCAAACCGATATCCAGATTGATCAATAGGCACAGAACCGTCATCCTAATTTATCAATCACTGTTTCTTGATATCTGAGATGACTGAAAACTGATACTAAGGTATCACCTGCACGGCCGTGCTATTCCTTCAGGCATACTCATCAAGTGGCCTAACCGGTTATCTTTCTCATACCGGAGTATGAGTGATAAATCCCTCAGACGCCTTTCGAGTTCACTAATGCAATAAATATCCAAGCCAATCGAAGCCGTTATAGCTACCCTTTTACAAATAACGTTAGACTAGGTCAAACTTAGGTATTCGTTACACAATGTACACAAAGACTCTTTAGTCTTAAGATATAATGACAAGCTACAATCTGTGAATATCTCATGACTGGATCTATGTAGCATACTCACAATCGGGTTGTCCGATATCATCGGCCTGATGGTATCTATGATATAATTCCGGCACACAATTTATCATGATCAGTAGAGCATGATCACAAGGAGTTAGTCTCATACTGTTTGTTTTATAAAGAAGCTTAACTGATTAGGGACTCATAGGTCCACACACGTCGGAATGTATTAGACTCAACAAGTTACTCGCCCTTTCACCTAAAACTGTGAAAGGTGCCTTTGTCATTTTTCCCATTAGGCAAGACATGCATCTTTCAGTTTGAGAGAATTCAAACGGATTTAAGAGTCCACACTTGTGAAGTATTGAAATGTGTTTCTTGCTCATTAGGCAAGACTTGCATCTTTCAGTTTGAGTGAATTCAAACGAGCTTAAAAGTCCACACTTGTGAAGTGTTGAAATGCATTTCTCGCCTATGTGTCTTAAACGACAATGCCATATTATTATTTGGTTTAAATCATCAGATTTAAGCCTTTTCTTATTTACGTTATAGCGATTAAGCTCAATAATGTAAATACCTGATCATGAAGACTTGATAAATCCCTCAGCCATCTTTCGAGTTCACTAATGTAATTCATAACCAAGTCAATAAGAGCCGTTATGGCTACCCTTTTACACGTAATGTTACACTAGGTCAAACTTAGAGATTCATTACATAGTACACACAAAGACTCCTTGGTCTTAGGATATAATGACAAGCTACGGTCTGTGAGTATATCATGACAGTATCTATGCTGCATACTCACCATCGGGTCGTCCAATACCATCGCCCAGATAATATCTATGATATAACTCCGGCACTTACTTTGCCATGATCAGTAGAGCGTGATCACGAGGAGTTAGTCTCATATTGATCGCTTCTTAAAGAAGCTTAGCTGATCAGGGGCACATCAAATGTAATTCTTTCTGATCTACAGTTCTACTATTAGTGACTATACACATAATGATATAGATGAAATTACATTTGATATATTACTACCACACATTAGTAATATATGCCGAGTTGTTTATTCGGAAAGATGATAAAACTTTACATCTGTAGATCACTTTTATATTGGACTGGGGCATAGCTCTAACATGTGATTAGTGTGAGTTGTGATTCCGTGTTCAAGAGGGTCAGTGGACAACGGACGAAACCATATTCAAGGGGTTATTATTAATCCCCATCCCGTGATAGCTCATATTATCTGAGTGGAATTAGTTTGAGGTCGAGAGGCTTAAGTGTAATTCCACTCAAGGTTCAATTCACTACGAGAGTGAGATTTGACATTTGTAAATGCTTAGGATTACCACACCTGCATATTGATTTGTTCATAGTTATTATCTGTTCACGATATATAGTTGACCTAACACATGTGATTCTACTTTCTGAATAGTATACTGCATATTGATTTGTTCATATTTATTAACTGTTCACGATCTATAGTCGACCTAGCACATGTGATTCTACCTTCTAAATAGTATCTCTGTAAGCTTGAATATATATAATCATTCTTACATCACGCTTACTACATTACAATTTGTAATTAGAATTAATATCGAGATAAACTCCAATTGGTCCTTGAGGATTTGACCCGGTCTTACCGGTATTACTTGTGATGACCGTGTGCGATTCCGTGATATCGGGTGTCCGTGGACTACTGTCTACAGGCCCAACAGTGAATTATTTTATTTTTGTATATTATGATCCCTGTAAATTAATTCATTAACTGATTTACCTTAAAATAATTGTTATGATGCATGCTCAGTTTCTAAGATTTTATGTTTAGAATTTATTTGATAGTTTTATAAACAATATTGTTGACATTAGAAAGTGTTTTATAGTAAGCATGCATACAGTACATTTAACTGATTTTGGCCGATGAGTGATCCTGAAATAAAATTACTAGAGGGAAATCCTGGGATATATTCGAGCCAGCTTGTTGTTATTTATTAGATTTAATTTTTATGTTTAATAATTTAAATAATTTATGTAAATTTCATGTGCAAATGAGAAAAAAATGCACATGTTGGAAAGGCCCTTCCGTCCCTAGCAGAGAAGGGCAAGGCAGTCCAAGAAAAGACATCTAAGACCAAGAGAAACCAACCTCCTCAATGATCAAGCTCAGAGGAGGAAGTCATCCCACAATCGAAAATGTAAGACTTTGTAGCCGTCGCTAGAGACTTGGAAAGAGGGGGCGTTGAAAGAGATCACCACGGGTTCCAAACGATGAATATCATGCAGCGGACTTTATGTAACCGTGGTGATCGAAACAAGCGATGATCTTAATGCAAATTCAACATGTTATATGTATATATATAAATCTGAAAGTTACCTCTTCTAATCGATGAAAACACAAGTATAGTGTTTCTCTATTAAGTCCACACAAGCACCACAACCGAAGAGGTTTTCACTCAATAATTTTGCTATTAATTTTTTAGAGAAGCATGACAACAATGGAGGATGAGAGGGGAGAGAGAATTCAGCAATGAGGGGAGGAAGAAGATGGGATTAGTTGCTTAAAATTAGAGAAGATAATGGAAGATATATTGTAATTTTAATTTGAAAATTAAAATTGAATTTCAAATCAAAATTGCATATTTATCCTTCATAAACTCTTATTTGCATTTGTTCCCATTCATAACTTAAATCCCTAAATGGGCTTTAAGCCAGTTTAACTAAAACCCAAATTAAACCCATTAACTTGAGTTCTAATTTCGGTTTAGACAAAACGGCTCAATTTCCTCGAATTGATTTCTTCAACCGTCTGGTTAAAACCTTAGGCCAGAAAACTACTGAATCGTTTTCAATTTTCATCCATAATTGTTGTCATGTATCGTGCTTAATGCGTGTGACCCTCTAGGCTCACGAACAATTGGCAGACTGGTAAAATTACTATTTTACAATTTCCATCATAAGTGGTCTCTAGCAAGACATTATGATTATCCAATGTTCGTGATTATCAATTATTCGACTTAACCTGTTATCGTACATGTCACTGTCCTTTTATCAAACCGATATCCAGATTGATCAATAGGCATAGAATTGTCATCCTAATTTATCAATCACTGTTTCTTGATATCTGAGATGACTGAAAACGTATACTAAGGTATCACTTGCACGGTCGTGCTATTCCTTCAGTCATACTCATCAAAAGGCCTAAACGGATATCTTTCTCATACCGAAGTATGAGTGATAAATCCCTCAGACGCCTTTCGAGTTCACTAGTGCAACAAATCTCAAAGCCAATCGAAGCCGTTATAGTTACCCTTTTACAGATAACGTTAGACTAGGTCAAACTTAGATATTCGTTACATAGTGTACACAAAGACTCCTTGGTCTTAGGATATAATGACAAGCTACGATATGTGAGTATCTCATGACTGGATCTATGCAGCATACTCACAATCGGGTTGTCCGATATCATCGTCCTGATGGTATCTATGATATAACTCCGACACGGACTTTGCCATAATCAGTAGAGCATGATCACAATGAGTTAGTCTCATACTGATCGCTTCATAAAGAAGCTTAGCTGATCAGGGACTCATCAAATGTAATTTTTTCTGATCTATAGTTCTACTATTAGTGGTTACACACATAATGACATACATCAAATTACATTCGATATATTACTACAACACATTAGTAATATATACCGATTTATTTATTCAGAAAGATGATAAAACATTACATCTGTAGATCACTTATATATTGGACTGGGGTGTAACTCTAACAATCTCCCACTTGCCCCTGGTTCCAATTTAAGTTCTGATCTACTCCCATAGACCTTCCGTGTTACTCATGCCTAGGCTGCGGCTGAGCCTTTGTCAAGGGATCGGCCATATTATCATCAGTCGAATAGTGTTTAATCTCCACATCACCTCTATATGTGATAACTCTCACGAGGTGATTCGTGCTGAGTATATGTTTGGATCTGTTGTGGAATTTGGGCTCTTGAGCAATAGCTACGGCACCTGTGTTGTCCCACAACAAGCTTATCGGATCAGACGCTCGCGGCGTTGCATCTAATCCGATCAGAAAGCTTCTAATCCATACGGCCTCTTTAGCTACTTTTGTTGCAGCTATATACTCAGCCTCCGTTGTAGAGTTGGCAATTTTGGCTTGCTTAAAGCTTATCCAGCTGAAAGCGCCACCACTCAACACAAAATATATCCTGACTGAATTTTGAAGTCATCTGGATATGTCTGAAAACTAGCATCGACTTGTCCTTTGTCTGCTAGTTCTCTATCTTCATCCCCATTCACCAAAATGCATCCTCAATCCTCCTCAAATATTTGAGGATGGCCTTTGACAGCAATCCAGTTTAATTTTTCGGGGTTAGATTGGAATCTGCTGGTACAGCTTAGTGCAAACGAGACTTCTAGTCTCGTGAACATCCTGGCATACATGATGGATCCCACAGCCGAAGCATAAGGGATCTTACTCATCCTACTCAGCTTATCAGGAGTTCTAGGACTCTGTAGCTTGCTGAGCTTAATGTCATGACGCATGGGTATGTATCTTTTCCTAGAATCAAGCATTGAGATCTTCTCAACACTTTACCTATGTACATGTTCTGACTTAACAACATCTTCTGACTTAGGCCCAAAATCCTTTTGGAATGATTTGTAGAGATCCTGATGCCTACATTAAATGTAGCATCACATAAGTCCTTCATCGATAAGTACTTCCCTAACCAAGCTTTGGTGGCAAGGTCGGGATGTCATTCCCGAAGAATAAATATCAAGAATACAATATTACTCCCACTCGCTTTCTTATGTACGCAAGGCTCACATTTGTTTTTGATAAAACCGAGTTCCCTTACAGCTTCATCAAAACGATTGTTCTAAATCCGTGAAGCTTGCTTTAATCCATAAATGGATCTTTCCAGCTTACATATCTTTCCGGGATTCTTTGGATCTACAAAACCCACAGGTCGTGTGATATACACGCCCTCTAGTAAGTTCCTGCTAGGGTTTTGACATCCATCTGCCATAGTTATGACTAAAAATAATCCGGATCAATCTGACCATTGCTACTGGTGAAAAGGTGTCATCATAATACATTTATTGAATCTGACGATAACCTTTTACAACCATCCTAGCCATATTGGTCTGAGGACTTCCATCCATGTCGTTCTTGATCCTATAGACCCACTCATAACCGATGGGTTTTATCCCAGGGGTTTGATCCACCAAGCACCAGACTTGGTTATCATACATGGATTTCATTTCCTCACTCATGGCGTTCTGCCATTTTTCGGAGTGTGGACTGGTCAAAGCTTGTCTGAAGGTTTCTGGATCATCCTGATCCATCAATATCAAGTCATTTCCCGCAGTGGCTGTGAAGCCATATCTGTCTGGAACATGACGAGATCTTTTAGACCTCCTTGGACCATCTAGAATTTCTGTAGGGACTGATTCTTCATCTACGGCCATCTGAGGCTCCAGTACTTCTACATCTTGCATAGCATGCTCCTGAATTGCTTCAGGTTGTTCCGTATACTCTCGAATTTCTTCGAGATGCACGGGACTCCCACTAGCTGTTTTGGAAATAAAATATTTCTCCAAAATACCCCTCCTCGAGCAACATAGACTTTGTACTCGCTAGGTATGTAAAAGTTGTATCTCTTAGTTTCTTAAGGATACCTTACGAAGACACATTTGTCTTATTTGGATGCTTGCATCTCTGCTACCCAAATCTTTTAGGAAAAACATACTAGAATGTTTCCCACACCATATATGACTATGGTCCATTTCTTATTTGGCTACTACGCGAAGGCGCACGCATCCAAATAGAACTGACCATCTCATCCCGCTCCCATCCCAATGAATACTACGCGGAGGCGCACGCATCTACAGTAACGGGAGACGTAATGAGTGTCATGTGACTCTGGTCCAGCTCTTATTTGGCTACTACGCGGAGGCGCACGCATCCAAATAGAACTGATTACCTTATTCAGCTCACATCCAAATGAATACTACGCAAAGGCGCACGCATCCACAGTTATGGGACACAGAATGACTGTCACAAGGTGTACTATCGTTGTCTTCATCGGAGCCCGATTCAAAATGAATGCGGCCGTTTCTAGAGTCAAGTATTAGTTCAACTCTCTTTTGGCCTGAGTACTCATAGGTCCACATACGTCGGAATGTATTAGACTTAATAAGTCACTCGCCTTTCACATAAACTTGTGAAAGGTGCCTTCGTCATTTTGCCCATTAGGCGAGACTTGCATCTTTCAGTTTGAGTGAATTCAAACGGACTTAAAAAGTCCACACTTGTGAAGTGTTGAAATGCGTTTCTCACTCATTAGGCAAGACTTGCATCTTTCAGTTTGAGTGAATTCAAACGGACTTAAAGCCCACACTTGTGAAGTGTTGAAATGCATTTCTCGCCTATGTGCCTTAAATGACAATGCCAGATTATAACTTGGTTTAAATCATTAGATTTAAGCCTTTTCTTATTTACGTTATAACAATTAAGCTTACCAACGTAAATATCTAATCCTGAAGACGTGGATACCCACTCTTCTTCACATGATCCTTGTATTGCTTACAATCCCTTATTCCCGTGTCCTGGCTCATTGCAGTGATAGCAGATCTCCTCCAATTTGTCCTTAGAATTAGCAGTTTTGGGAGCTGCTTGAACCTTTGGACGCTTGGGGTGTCTGATCTGCCCTGCAAGGTGCCCAGGAGCCTTACCCTTACCCAGATCAACTTTCTTGAAGCTGACCTTCTTGTTGACCATAAGGACCTCCTTGGTCTTGCCCTTGAGGTTCTTTTCAACGGTCACAAGCATCCCATGAAGCTCTGTTAAGGACTTGTCCATGTCATGCATATTGTAATTTACTATGAAATCACTATATGTATCTGGAAGTGACTGCAACATAAAATCCGCAGCCATTTCCTCCTGATCATCAAAACCGAGTCTGGTTAGATGTTCCTGAAGACATTAAATCTTCGTGACATGGGGACTAATAGGGCTTCAGCCTTAAGTTTGCAGGAGTTAAGTTCTATGAAAGTATCATATCTTTCGACACGAGCTTTCTCCTTGAGCATTTCCTTGACCTCTGCCTTACAAGTATGAGGGTCATCTGAAACGTTCTTGAACTGCTTCTGCAACTCTAGCATCCTAGTGCCCGCCATAATGCATGACTCGTCGATTTGGTTACTAAGAAACTTTGATAAGTATCCTTAGTGCCCTAGCGGCGTTCAGCGGTGGCTCGGAAGGAGGTTCCTTGGTAAGGATATACTACTTGCGTTCATGCTTGAGTACAAGCCTCAAGTTTCTATTCCAATCTGAGTAATTCACGCCCTTGAGTCTGTCCTCAATCTGGACTCTCAGTGCGCTATTACTCCTTTGTGTTGTGTTTGCCTTTTAGTTCTACATGGGAAAATTAATTAAAATTCAAGTTGGAGATTAAGTTACAAAACACTTGTCTGATTCTAACATTAGAATATGAACCAGGATCCTATCATACCCTCAATTGAAGTGAACAGAGGCTCACTGCTCCAATTCAGAGCATCAAGGTAGGAATACATCCATTTGCAAAACTATGTAATTCCTGGCTAGGGTCTGTACTAAAAGTACACGGCATACCCTATACTGATACCCTAGGTCAGCCCTAGCTGACAATCGTAGACAAGTCTACCAAGCTTGAACTATGGATAGAACTAATGTGACTACTACGCGTAGGCGCACGCACCCACACAGAACTACCCATCTCATCCAGATCTTTTCTCTATGAATGTTACGCGGAGGCGTACCGACATCCATAGGGTCAAAGCCCTTTTGAGTGCCAAAACTTGGATGGTATCACGCTTGACTTGTAATTATTTGCGTTTAAGTGAATTATAAAAGTCTGATTGCATAACGATACAATCTTAATCTGGAATCATCTATTGCAAATCCATGCAAAGATGATCCCTTAGCAGGTTACATGTGAGTCTGATTAAATTCCGATTTTAATCTTTGCATGTGGGTGATAGCAAATCATACATGAACTTGTATATTTAAACTATCATACATTCATAAATTCAAACATATAAATGTAACGATAAAATATATGCATAGCTAAGCCCATCTTAAGTTCCTAAGAATCTAGCAAAACCGATCCAAAAGACATGGTCTTCAAGATCCAAACTTGCTCCATTCTTGTGAACTCCCACTGGCTTCGAGCCTCCTCCAATCCGAGTCTCCCTCTTGACTTGATTCTTGTGTCGGTCTTCGTGATTACATATTAAAATAAATTAAATGAAATACAAATCACGACACGCAGGCCGTATTTACTACAACCCAAAATTAAGCAACACGCAGGTTGCAAAACCGAAATTAAAATGCAAATCTAATGTGCTTAGCTAGCATCATGTGGAAAACATCATGTGATCAAAGATCATATTATCAATCAACATGCTGATCAAACAAATAAATTTTCCAAATTGTATCTTTCTTAAGTGTGGAAAAATTCCGGTTTATCGAAACCGGACGTTTTAACTGATTAATTGAATTTTGGACCGGTTCTCTCTGGTTTATCGAAACCGAACCAAATCTGAAAATTAAATTTTTAGGGTTTCCAAATATTCTCGCGAACCAACCGATTCAGCTCGAATCTGGTCGAGCCGAACCGGCTCAACCGAGGTCGCCCGCGGAGGCAACCACGGTGGCCCGTGAGGGCTGCCGAGGTCGCCCGGGGGGCTGATCGTGGTCGGCCACGGGAACGACCATGGTAGCCCGTGAGGGCAGCCATGGTCGCCCCTAGGGCAGACCCTGGTCACCCGCGAGGCAACCATGGTGGCCCGCGAGGGCTGCCATGGTCGCCCGCAAGGGCAGACCGTGGTCGCCCGCGGCAGCGACCATGGTCGCTCGCGAGGGCTGCCATGGTCGCCCGCGAGGGCTACCATGGTCGCCCGTAGGCGACCCTCGTCGGCCCATGGTGCTGACCATGGTCTGCCCTAGGGCATTCCACGGTCCACCAAGGGACTCGACCTGGTCGGCCATGGCTAAGCCATGGCTAACCCGAAAAACCCCAAAAAAAATTATTTTTCCAATTTCCAAAATCAATCAAATCTGAAAAAGTTTTCGATTTAGATGCATGCTAAGGTGATGAACACATATAAACATAAAAAAAAATCAGATTTAAACATGTAGAAATAAACATAACAACCATGGCTCTGATACCACTGAAAGGGATCACCACGGGTTCTAAACGATGAATATCATGCAGCGGACTTTATGTAACCGTGGTGATCGAAACAAGCGCTGATCTTAATGCAAATTCAACATGTTATATGTATATATATAAATCTGAAAGTTACCTCTTCTAATCGATGAAAACACAAGCATAGTGTTTCTCTATTAAGTCCACATAAGCACCACAACCGAAGAGGTTTTCACTCAATAATTTTGCTATTAATTTATAGAGAAGCTTGACAACTATGGAGGATGAGAGGGGAGAGAGAATTCAGCAATGAGGGGAGGACGAAGATGGGATTAGTTGCTTAAAATTAGAGAAGATAATGGAAGATATATTGTAATTTTAATTTGAAAATTAAAATTGAATTTCAAATCAAAATTGCATATCTATCCTTCATAAACTCTTATTTGCATTTGTTCCCATTCATAACTTAAATCCCTAAATGGGCTTTAAGCCCGTTTAACTAAAACCCAAATTAAACCCATTAACTTGAGTTCTAATTTCGGTTTAGACAAAACGGCTCAATTTCCTCGAATTGATTTCTTCAACCGTCTGGTTAAAACCTTAGGCCAGAAAACTACTGAATCGTTCTCAATTTTCATCCATAATTGTTGTCATGTATCATGCTTAATGCGTGTGAGCCTCTAGGCTCACGAACAATTGGCAGACTGGTAAAATTACTAATTTACCCTTTCCATCATAAGTGGTCTGTAGCAAGACATTATGATTATCCAATGTTCGTGATTATCGATTATTCGACTTAACCTGTTATTGTACATGTCACTGTCCTTTTATCAAACCGATATCCAGATTGATCAATAGGCATAGAATTGTCATCCTAATTTATCAATCACTGTTTCTTGATATCTGAGATGACTGAAAACTGATACTAAGGTATCACTTGCACGGCCGTGCTATTCCTTCAGTCATACTCATCAAGTGGCCTAAACGGATATCTTTCTCATACCGAAGTATGAGTGATAAATCCCTCAGATGCCTTTCGAGTTCACTGGTGCAACAAATCTCAAAGCCAATCGAAGCCGTTATAGTTACCCTTTTACAGATAACGTTAGACTAGGTCAAACTTAGATATTCGTTGCATAGTGTACACAAAGACTCCTTGGTCTTAGGATATAATGACAAGCTACGATATGTGAGTATCTCATGACTGGATCTATGCAGCATACTCACAATCGGGTTGTCCAATATCATCGTCCTGATGGTATCTATGATATAACTCCAGCACGGACTTTGCCATGATCAGTAGAGCATGATCACAATGAGTTAGTCTCATACTGATCGCTTCATAAAGAAGCTTAGCTGATCAGGGACTCATCAAATGTAATTCTTTCTGATCTATAGTTCTACTATTAGTGGTTACACACATAATGACATACATCAAATTACATTCGATATATTACTACAACACATTAGTAATATATGCCGATTTATTTATTCGGAAAGATGATAAAACATTACATCTGTAGATCACTTATATATTGGACTGGGGCATAACTCTAACAGGCGTGAACCCTCGAGACCCGGAGGCGATGATTCCTACAAAGCTGGTAACTGAAGACCGGCTAGCTAGGTAGCTGTTCATAAAGGAACACCCTGTAAGCTTTTTTGTGCCCTAGTCCAATTGTATTAGTCTGTAAATGTATGTATATATTAATCATCGTTTGCAATATATCAAATCGGCATTATATTACTTATGTGTTGAAGTGATAGGTTAAGTCAGATCTGATATATGTCCATCAAAGTAGTAGAACCATATATCTGTACGGATCACACTTAACGGGTCCCTGGTCAAATATGCTTCAATGAAGCGACCAAGTATGAGGATAATTCTTGATGGTATAATTCTATTTTCCATTTGGAGGGCTCCCGGAATTAGATCATAGATATCACTCGGATGAGTGATATTGGACGACCCGCACCGAATGGTGTTGCATAGATACAGTCATGAACACATTCAATTGTGGTAGCTTGTCGGAGTATCCTTAGACCAAGGAGTCTTTGTGATCGCTATACAGTAAATAACCGCGTTTGACTTGCTTCTAACGTTGTCCGTAACAAGACTAACATAACGGATAAGATTGGCACGGGGACGGATTGTAAGAGTGATACGAAAGGCGGCTAAGATATTTATCCCTCATACTACGGTATGAGATAGGTATCTGTTTAGGTCACTCGATAGAGATTAACTGAAGGGAGAGCATGGCCATGCCAAAGATACGGGGTATCACTATTCAGTAATTTCACAGATCGAGAAACAGAGATTGATTAAATAAGCGTGACGTCCCTATGCCTTATGATCAATCTAGATACCGGGTGATAAATGGATAGCGACGTGTATTACATGAGGTTGAATCAAATCATCTATCATCATGCACGTCGGGTAATCATAACCTCTTACTAGAGGCCACTTATGATGGATCAGGTAAAATGAAATTTTACGCCGATCCGTCGACGTCGGCATGAGGCTAGAGGGTCACACACATAGGATATGGATTATGAGAGACAAGTAAAGGTCGGTGACACTCGAGAGAGAGGCATGGGCAAAATTGGACATTTTGGGCCATGGAGATGTGTAATTGAATGTGACACGCGAATTGAGAAAACTAAGTCTTTCGTGGATGTCGCGTCGGACTTTGTACGATAAGTTCGGACGGTAAGTTGGACGCGGCACGGGACCTCATGGCCGAAGCATTGGGTTTCGTGACACGAGGCCCTAGTTGCCGGCCCAACCAAGGCCAAATAGTGGAGCAAAGGTTGGGTCCCTTTCTCCACTAACTTTTGTTAAGTGGATGATGACTAGATACACACTAACCTAATCCATGTTTGGTAAGTGTGATTAAAGGTGGCCACCCAATGACCATCATCCTCTTCTCTTAACCCAACACACATCAATTCACAATTACACTTACCAACACACCAAAAATATCACAAGTGAAGTGTTCTCTCCCTCCCTCTTCAAGCATTCGGCCGAAACCTCCAAGGAGTTTCCTCCTCTTTCTCTCTCTTGCTCTCTCTTCTATTCTAGTAAGGTAGACGAGTGTAGGATCCTCAAGTGATCATCCTATCCGTGTGGACTTGACTAGAGTTGAAGATTTTGAACGTTCTTTAAAGCGATTCGAACAAACCGAAGGTAAACTTGTGATTTCGGTTTGACCTTAGGATTTAATGGTTTAATGTTCTTGGACAGTTCTTGGGGTTCATATATGTTTTTTCCGCTGCCATATGAGTTCTTGGTAGCTCCAAAGTTCCTTCAGTGGTATCAGAGCACGGTTACCCTCTTAAATCTTCGTATGAATCGATTTCGGTGTTGTTTTGCTTGCCATGTTGCTATAAAATGTTTATTTCTTCTATATGGGTTTTATATGCCATGAAAAAAAAATTAACATATTATCAAATCTGGTTGCACGGTGACCAGCAAGTGGTCGAGGCCGGTGGTGGAGGCCTGACGGCTAGGGTTGCCAAACCCTAGCGCGTCGGGGCGTAGGGGCTCAGCCCAAGTGGGTTACGGCCCACTTGGTTTGGGCCCGGATGATTTGTTGCACGGCGTTTCATCCTTGGCACAAACCCACAATCCAATGTGTTGAAATATTTTAGATTTGAACGGTTTCGATAAACTGATTTTTCGAAAAAGTCTAGTTTCGATAAACCCGACCAAGCAACTTGGACAGGAAAATTAAAACCGAAAATATATCTTATTTGACAATATGCTTGTATGATAACATATTGTGTATGCATAGTTCATAGATAGCCCAATAGCGTTTAATTATTTATCTCTTTTAAAACGGTCTGCGAAGCGTTAGATTGTAACGTGTAAATTATTCGTTTATGCGGCCTGCGAACCGCTAGTGATAAAGTGTAATTATTCTTTCATCCGGTCTACAAACCGAGTATTAATTGTAATTAATTGCTCAAGTCGAGAAGGATGGAAACCGAGAACGTTGACAATCTTGGAGGACGTCCATGAGCTAGTGGGAGTAGCCCTAAGTAGTGATGACGAGAAGAGCTTATGGAGTCTTCGTCTCATAGAATAATTCGGACTTTAGCTTGGGCTATTTATGCATATTTAACGCTTTAATGCATGCTAGAATTTATTTGAATGATAAATTAATGGCGAGCATGCTTAGCTTATTTTATTTTAAGCTATCACCAACATGCAAAGATTAAAACCGGATTAATTGTGTACATGTTAAAAGCGTTGTGAACCTTCATCGCATGGGTTGAGATGGATGTGTTCAAATTTGAAAATGTCTTTGCACCGGTTGTAAATGACGGTTTCGAAGAAGATAATGTGAGATAAATTAGAAACGTCATAACGAATTGTTGATGACGGGTTCCTAATTGTATCGAACATAATTGATTTAAACTCAACCGGTCACAATAATTTTAAGTCAAGTGAGACACCAACCCAAAATCATAAGCTTGTATAGTTCTCCACTTTGTTGATGTAGCATCTTTATCGGACTTTGCATACATGATTTGGTTGACTTAACTGCGATTCTCGACCAGGGTCGAGCCAGGGTGTCAGAAAGGGTATGTCGTGTACTATTGTACATACCCTTGCCAAGAATTACACGGGTTGTAATTGGACCCAATTGCACATGGTGTAATTGGATGCATGTCCTACCTAAATAAGTGAGTCGGAGCGGTGCGCCTTAGCGTACTTTGATTCATGAATCATGGGTCTTGGTTTTAGATTCTATTAGCTTAGAATCGAGAGGTTGAAGTTTCTTATGGATCTTCGTAAATTTATTCAACTATCTGATTAAATTTACTTTCCTCGTGTAGATTAATGGCGAACAATTCAACGAACTCGAACAGTTTGTCATTGAGGCATATTCTTGAAAAGGGTAAGCTCAATGGTACAAACTATCTGGACTGGGACAGGAACCTACGACTTGTGTTCAAGTTGGAACGCAATGAATACATCCTAGATTAGGCTATCCATGTGGAGCCAGCACTCAACGCCCCGAGGGCTGTTAAGGATGCATACAAAAATCAACTTAGCGACAACATCGACGTGGCGTGTGTGATGTTGGGTGCTATGGAGCCAGAGCTCCATAAGCAGTTTATGGAACTGTCTGAGGACATTAAAGCGATGATGTCGCAGATAAAGGTCATGTTCAAGGAAAAGGCTCGACTCGAAAGATTTGGGATTTTCAAGGAACTCCTCGCCTGCAAAATGTCCGCAGGCAGTTCCGTAGGTCCACATGTCCTGAAATGAAGGGACATCTCGACGGCCTAACTCGACTCAGACTCGAGATGGAAAAGCACATGGCAGCCGATTTTGTTCTGAAATCCCTTCCTCATCCATATGATAGCTTCGTAATGAACTATTATATGCATGATATGGACAATATCGTCTCAGAGTTGCATCAAATGCTTGTGACGGCCAAGAAGAACATCAAGGTCACTCGTGGCAAGGATGTTCTAATGTTCAGAAAGGGAACTAGCTTCAAAGCTGGAGGTGATAAGCGTAAAGCCCATATGCTCTTGGGGAGAAAGATGAGACTGCCTTTACTTCCTAGACCTCCTAATATTGGGGAGGCGAAGAAGAAAATGGATGCAGTTTGCTTCTACTGCCAACAGCCCGGTCATTGGAAAAGAGACTGCAGAAAGTTCCAGGATGATCAGAAGAAGGGTGGCGGGGCCGCGTCTTCCTCAAGTAATTGATTTCTAGAGCTAAATCTCTACGTTTCGGATTCATGGGTATTAGATACCGGGGCTGAATCTCATATCTGTACGAATGTGCAGGTGTTGGAAAATATAAGGGATTTAGGCAAGAACGAGGTGGATCTAAGAGTTGGGAACAAAGTTTGGGTTGCCACAACTTCTGTAGGGTCCGTTAGACTTGTTTTGCCTAGTGGCCTTGTTCTTGTACTTCACAATGTATTTTTGTACCAACTTTCAGCAGAAACATTATATCCATTTCCTTACTTGATAAGGAAGGATTTACTTTTGTAATCGAAAATTGAAGTTTTAATATAAAACGTGATGACGTACATTATAGAAGTGCAAGTACAATTGGTGGTTTGTATGTATTGAATATGGAAAGCCCCAATTAAAATAAGCTCTATAACGTTAATACGAAAATGTTTATGAAAGAGATCACCACGGGTTCCAATCGATGAATATCATGCAGCGGACGTTATGTAACCGTGGTGATCGAAGCAAGCTATGATCTTAATGCAATTTCAACATGTTATATGTATAGTGTTTCTTAATTTAAATCTGAAAGTTACCTCTTCTAATCGATGAAAACACAAGTATAGTGTTTCTCTATCAAGTCCACACAAGCACCACAACCGAAGAGGTTTTCACTCAATAATTTTGCTATGAATTTTTGAGAGAAGCTTGACAACAATAGAGGATGAAGAGAGAGAGAGAATTCAGCCCAAAGGGAGGAGGAAGAAGAGGGAAGTGGTCACCAATAGTTGGAGAAAATTATGGGAGATATTTTGGAATTTTTAATTTGAAATAAAATTGAATTTCAAATTAATAATTGCATATCTACCATTCTTAAACTCCTATTTGCACATCTTCCCTATTCATCATTTGAATCCCAAAATGGGCTTCAAGCCCGTTTAGCTAGAACCCAAATTAAACCATTAACTTGAGTTATAATTTCGGTTTAGACAAAACGGTTCAATTTCCTCGAATTGATTTCTTCAACCGTCTAGTTAAAACCTTAGGCCAGAAAACTACCGAATCGTTCTCAATTCTCATCCATAATTATTTTTCATGTATCGTGCTTAATGTGTGTGACCCTCTAGGCTCACGAACAATTGGCAGACTGGTAAAATTACTATTTTACCCTTTCCATCATAAGTGGCCTCTAGCAAGACATTATGATTATCCAATGTTCGTGATTATCGATTATTCGACTTAACCTGTTATCGTACATGTCACTGTCCATTTATCAAACCGATATTCAGATTGATCAATAGGCATAGAATGGTCATCCTAATTTATCAATCACTATTTCTTGATATCTGAGATGACTGAAAACTGATACTAAGGTATCACCTGCACGGCCGTGCTCTTTCTTTAGTCATACTCATCAAGTGGCCTAAACGGATATCTTTCTCACACCGAAGTATGAGTGATAAATCCCTCAGACGCCTTTCGAGTTCACTGGTGCAATCAATATCAAAGCCAATCTAACAACACATTAGATATATTACTACAACACATTAGTAATATATGCCGATTTATTTATTCGGAAAGATGATAAAACATTACATATGTAGATCACTTTTATATTGGACTGTGGCATAACTCTAACAGTTTAAATCGGATGATTTGAACAAGACTCTAATATGGCACTGTCGTCTAGGCCACATAAATGAGAGGCGCGTCTCAGCACTTCACAAGTGCGGACTGTGGGGTTTTGGAGCGTTCTAGATCATCGAGATGGCGAAAGCGTTTAATAAAATCTACTCCAAACCTTGTCCAAGAACATAAACCGTTAAATCCCAAAGCAAAATCTATTCCACAAGATGTTTACCTCTAAGTCTTTGTTGAATCGATAAAGAAGAACTTTCGGATCTTCTTCTCTAAAGCAAGTCCACACCAAGGGGATGATCTTGAAGATCCTTCACTTAATTGCCTATTAGAACAATTAAATGAAGAACAAGAGAGCAAGATTGAGGAGAGAGAGAGCTTGGCCGGCCACTTGAGAGAGATAGAGGTTTTTGTGAGTTGTTTTGATAATTTGTGTAATGAATCAATATTAGATATTTCAATTCATCATCCAACTCATAAGCATGGGTCAAAAGTGATTGGTATGGGCTTAAAGTGTCATCACCCATACCCCTTAAATCACTCACCTCTTAATCCACAATCACCAACTAAGCATGGTGTTGTGTGGCCCCCATCATTGGACCCACCAATGTGGGCCGGCCACAAGAGGCTTATTAGGCACATAATGGGCCCTTGTTTGGGCCGGTCATGTAACCTCATGGGCCGAGCCCAATGGGCTCGCCCATGTGGTTTCGTGTCGTGTCCAAAAGTTTGCCAGACCCTTTTTGTCGCTACTTATCAAACAAAATCCGACGCGACATCGACGAAAAAACTCAGTTTTCTCGATTCGCTAATTATTCTCTCAAACCGAACCCATGGCACAAAACCTTCAGTTTTGTCCATGCATTGCTCCTCAAGAAACATTAAGGTTTCCTTGTCTCAAGTTATCCGTCTTGAATGCGTGTGACCCTTCAGGCTCATGCCACCGTTGGCAGATCGGCGCAAAAGATCTCTCTTGCCCGATCCATCATAAGGGGCCTCTAGTAAGACGTTATGATTACCCAAGGTGCATGACGATCGATGATTCGACTTAACCTTATGTGTACAAGTCACTATCTTATTATCTCTAGATATCCCGATTGATCACAAGGCATAGAGTCGTCACCCTTGTTTAATCAATCATTGTTACTTGATATGTGAGATGGCTACGAACTGATAACCCGTATCACCGGCATGGCCATGCTCTTACTCTCAGTCAGTCTCGATCAAGAGGCCTTTAACGGATATCTTTCCCATACCGTAGTATGAGGGATAAATCCCTTAGCCGTCTTTCGTGTCACTCATGTAACCCGTTCCGCCACCCAATCATGCCCGTTATTGCAATCCTGTTACGGAAAGCGTTAGGCGCAAATTAAAGCCGCACATACATTGCATAGTGATCACAAAGGCTCCTCGGTCTAAGGATATCGTGACAAGCTATCGTATTTGAATGTGTTTATGGCTTAATCTATGAAAACACTATTCAAAGCGGGTCGTCCGATATCAATCACCTCATGATATCTATGATTTGATTCCGGGATCCCTCATCCCTATGACAAGTAGAACTACGTCATTAAGAACCATCCTCATACTGGTCGCCTCAATGGAAGCATATGTTGGCCAGGGACTCATCAAGTGTGATCCGTACAGATTTATGGTTCTACTACTTTAGTGGTCATAAATCAGATCATGCTTAACATATTAATTCAACGCATAAGTAATACAAAGCCGTTTTATATATATTACAAACGATGATAATGTACATAGACGTTTACAGGCTACTAGCAGTTGGACTACGGCACAAAATGCTATCAATCTCCCACTTGCCCCTAGTTTCAATCTAAGTCCCAGTCTATACCCATTGACCTAACATGTTTATCATGTTTTGCTTGAGGAAGAGCCTTGGTCAAGGGGTCGGCTGTGTTATCATCAGATGCAACGTAGTGGATCTTCACGTCACCTCTAGCAACAATGTCGCGGATGATGTGATACCTCATGAGTACATGTTTGGATCTGTCATGTGCCCTGGGTTCCTTACCTTGCGCAATGGCCCCGGTGTTGTCACAATATAAGTCTACTGGATTAGATGGGTTTTGAATTACACCTAACCCAGCCATGAAACTCCTGATCCATACAGCCTCTTTTGCCGCTTCCGATGCAGGAATGTACTAAGCTTCGGTCGTAGAGTCGGCAATGGTGTCCTGCTTCTTGCTTTTCCAGCTGAATGCTCCACCATTCAACGTAAACACATATCCCAACTGACTCTTAAAGTCATCGGGGTCTGTCTGGAAACTAGCGTCGACATATCCTTTGACGACTAGATCATCATTTCTTCCCCCGTATATAAGAAAAGAGTCTTTGGTTTTTCTCAAATATTTGAGAATCGCCTTGACGGCAATCCAGTGTTCCTCACCGGGTTTTGATTGATGTCTACTGGTACAGCTCGGCAAACGAGACATCCGGTCTCGTACATATCATGGCATACATTATAAATCCTATAGCCGGAGCATATGGGATTTCATTCATTCTTGCTAGCTCTGCAGGTGTCTCAGCACACTGTTTCTTGCTTAGCTTCATGCCATGACGCATGGGCAGCAATCCTTTCTTTGAATCTTGCATTGAGAATCTTCTCAACACTTTGTCTATGTAGGTGCTCTGACTTAAGCCCAAGACCCGCTTGGCACGGTCTCTATATATCTTGATCCCCAAGATGTAAGAGGCCTCGCCTAAGTCCTTCATTGCGAAACACTCACCTAACCAAGTCTTTGTTAAGAGCAAGGTAGGGACGTCGTTTCCAATAAAGCACCAAGAAGTCCACTTTGCTCCCATCTGACTTTTTATATACGCAAGGTTCATCATCGTTCTTGATGAAGCCAGACTGTTTCACAACTTCATCAAAACGCTGATTCCAACTCCGAGATGCTTGCTTCAAACCATAGATTGATTTGAGCAACTTGCAAATCTTTCCCTTATTCTTAGGATCTTCAAAACCCTCAGGCTGGGACATATAAACGTTCTCAGCTAACCTCCCGTTGAGGAAGGCGGTTTTGACGTCCATTTGCCATATCTCATAGTTATGATACGTTGCTACGGCAAGTAGAATACGGATAGATTTGACCATAGCTACTGGAGAAAAGGTCTCTTCATAGTCAATTCCGTGGACTTGCCTATAACCTTTTGCTACCATTCTTGCTTTATAGGTCTGAGGTTTGCCACCCATGTCTATCTTTATTTTAAAGATCCGTTTACACCCAATGACTTTTACGTCAGGGGTCTGATCCACCAAGTCCCACACTTGATTATTTATTTGACATGGATTGCATTTCTTCCCTCATAGCTTCCAGCCATTGCTCAGAGTCGGTTCCGTCCAAGGATCATTGTCCACTAACACTAAATCATCACCTCCAGTTACTAGGAAACCGTATCTGACAGGTGCATGACTTATCCTTTCAGACCGCCTCGGACCGTCCTCATTAACTGTAGCTATTGGTTCTTGCTCAACGACCACTTCTGGCTCTACTTCTTCTAGTGGGTCGTCCAGTGGTTCCTGAGTGACCATCTTATCTAGAACTTCATCAAGATGAACAGCCCTCCCACTGACTGTCTTGGAAATAAATTCCTTTTCCAAGAATGTCCCACCTCGAGCGACAAAAACTTTATTTTCGCTCGATTTGTAGAAGTAGTATCCTTTTGTTTCTTTTGAATATCCGACGAAAGTGCACTTATCCGATCTCGGTTCGGGCTTGGTTGCAAGCAACCGTTTTACATAAGCCTCGCAACCCCGGATTTTTAGGAAGGAAAAAACGGGTTCCTTCCAATACCATTTCTCGAATGATGTCCCTTCCACTACTTTCGACGGAGCCCTGTTTATTATGAATGCGGCCGTTTGCAGAGCATAACCCCAGAAGGAGATCGGGAGATTAGTGAGACTTACCATCGATCGAACCATATCCAACAATGTCCAATTCCTCCGCTCGGACACACCATTGAGTTGCGGTGTTCCTGGCGGAGTCCACTAAGATAGTATTCCACCTTCAGTAAGATGACTAAGAAACTCCTCGGATAAGTATTCTCCACCCCGATCAGAACGGAGTGCCTTGATACTCTTTCCGAGTTGGTTTTCTACTTCAGTCCTAAACTCCTTGAATTTATCAAAGGCTTCGGACTTATGTCTCATGAGATAGACATAACCATATCTACTGAAATCATCAATAAATGTGATAAAGTAGCCTAAACCTCCTCTGGCTGGTGTACTCATTGGTCCACATACGTCTGAATGTATTAGACCCAATAGATCACCTGCCCTCTCACCTAAACCAGTGAAGGGCGCTTCAGTCATCTTGCCCATCAAACAAGCTTCGCATCTATCAATCATTTGGAATTCGAATTGACTTAGAAGTCCGCGCTTATGAAGTGTTGAGATGCGTTTCTCATTTATGTGACCTAGACGACAATTTCAGATTAGCGTTTGGTCTACATCATTAGCTTTAAACTGTTTAGCATTTATATTATAGAGCATGTTGGATCTTGAGTTTTGCATATTCAATATGTATAAACCTCCAACAGTGTGAGCATTGCCATAAAACATGTTGTTGCGCATAATATTAAAAAACCCGTTCTTAATAATAACCTTCTTTTTCAAGAAGAGATATTGAAATAATATTCCTGCTGAAAGCATGTACGCAAAACACATCAAAAAGTTCAATTACAAGCCCACTGGGCAAAACAAGGTTAACATAACCCACGACAGTTGCGGAAACTCTCACGTTGTTCCCAACTCTTAGGTCCACCTCGCTTTCCCCCATATCTCTTCTACTATGCAACACCTGCACATCCGCACAGACATGAGATTCAGCTCCAGTGTCTAGTACCCAAGTATTTATAGTAGAAAGATTTAGCTCTAATGGAATACCTGATGAAGTAGCGGCCCCACCGCCCTTCTTCTGATCCTCCTTCAGCTGCTGACAGTCTTTCTTCCAATGACCAGGCTTTTGACAGTAGAAACAGACCGACTCCTTTGCCTTCCCCTTGCCCTTCACGGGCATGGAAGATTTACGAACAAATGGTCGTCTGATCTTTCCTGCCAGGTGCATTGGGGCTTTACCCTTGCCACCACCAGCTTTGAAGCTGGATCCCTTCTTGACCATAAGAACACTTTTGGGCGAACTGCCCCTTATGCTCTTCTCGGCAGTCACTAGCATGTTGTGCAACTCCGACGCAGTCTTGTCCATGTCATGCATGTGATAGTTCATGACGAACCCACCATATGCATGAGGAAGTGATTGCAGAATAAAATCCGCAGCCATTTCTTTCTCCATAGTCATTCCGAAACTAGTCATATGATCGAAATTTCCCTTCATACGTAGGACGTGTGGACCTACGGAGCTGCCTACTGACATCTTGCAAGCAATGAGTTCTCGGAGAACAGTGTATTTTTTAATACGTACTTTCTCTTTGAACATATCCTTGATCTGTGCAAACATTGCAAACGGATCATGGGATAGCTCCATAAACTGCTTCTGGATGTCCGCCTCCATGCAGCCCAGCATGACACACGCAACGTCGATAGAGTCGCTAAGGTGTTTCTGGTACGCATCCTTAACGGCCCTCGTTGCGTTGGCAGCTGGCTCCACTGGGATAGCCTTATCAAGGACGTACTCCCTGCGTTCCAACTTTAACACAAGTCGTAAATTCCTGTCCCAGTCCAGATAATTTGTCTCGTTGAGTTTACACTTTTCGAGTATAGTCCTCAACGACAAATTAGACGATTTTGTTGAATTACTAGCCATTTCTACACGAAGAAAGTAAATTTAATTAGAAAAGTTGAATAAATTTACGAAGATCTGAATTAAACACCAACCATCCGATTCTAAGGTTTAGAATCTTAAACCAAGATCCCTTATTTGTCAATTGAAGTACGTTAAGGCGCACCGCTCCAATTGACTTATTTAGGTAGGACGTCCATCCAATTACAACCCGTGTAACTCTTGGTCAGGGTATTTGCAAAACCACACGGCTTACCCTTCCGATGCCCCAACCAACCTTTGTCGAGTCAACCAACCTTCACTAACGAGTTAACTTTGTGCAGATGCTCCGCTAAGGCGCACGACATCCCACAAAATTTACCATTCCCATATAGAACTCATTCCATCGATGCTCCGCTAAGGCGCACGACACCGATAAAATGTTTCTACATGGGTGTGAATTTGGGTGGCATCTCACTTGACTCAAATTATGTTGTAAATTGGTTGTGCTTAATAATTCGAAAGTACTTGGCATAATTACGAACCCGTCACCAACAACCCGTGTTGTGACGTTTCTAATTGTATCACATACTTCATTTGAAACCGTCATTTCCAACCCGAGCAAACACGTTTCAAATTTGAACTCATCCATCACAACCCGTGCGATGATGGTTCACAACGCTTTAAAAATGCAAACAATTAAAATCGATTTTAATCTTTGCATGTGAGGTGATTGCTTATAAACTTATAAGCTACGCATGCAAGCATGTTATTATTTAAATAATACAAGCAAGCAAACATAAAGCGTTAAATATGCATTTTATAGCCCATCCTAATCTTAGGATTCTACGAGTCACCATTTCTTCTCGTCTTTCTCATTCGGGCTCCCACTAGCTTTTGGACTTCCTCCAAGACCGTCATTGTGCTCGATTTTCCATCCTTCTCGTCTTTGAGTAGTAATTACAATTAATACTCGATTCATAGACTGGATAGAAAATACTTACACTTTATGAGCTCAAATAAAAGAATAATTACACGCTAACACTAACCGTATGCAAACCGTGAAAGCGATAAAATCTAACGGGCTACTAATGCATCATACATCTCATCACATCATCCAACATAATATCACACAAACATGTTATCAAATCATATGCAATTATTCCGGTTTTAATTTTCCCAAGTTGCTTGGTCGGGCTTATCGAAACTAGACCTTTTCGAAAAACGGTTTATCGAAACCGATTAAATTTTGAAAGTTTTCGAAATATTGGATCGCGGATTCATGCCACGGATCAAACACCGTGCACGAACCAAGTCGGGCCAAGCCAATGGGCCGAAACCCATTGGGCCGAGCCTAACATCACGGCTCGGTTTAGGCCTTGGAAGGCCCAAACTGAGCTTGCCTCCACTCTCGGCCTTGGCCTAGAGTGGGGACGGCTCCGGTCGCCGCCGGCCTCCCCGGCCTCCGGTGACCTCCGTCTGGTACCCCCGATCCGGCTCCCCGAGAATCTCTTCTCGGACCCGACAAATCCAATAATTTCCGAAAAATTCCAAATTCAATATATTTTCAAAAAATAACATATTTCATGCAATTATCCCAAAAAGTATTAAAATCTTGTTATCAACAATTTTGGCATGCAAATAATAATAAAACCGAAAAAAGTTCAAAAAGACAAAAGATTAAGAGGGTAACCAGGCTCTGATACCAGTGTAGGGTTTTGGAGCGTTCTAGATCATCGAGATAGCGGAAGCGTTTAATAAAATCTACTCCAAACCTTGTCAAGAACATAAAACGTTAAATCCCAAGGCAAAATCTATTCCACAAGATATTTACCTTTAAGTCTTTGTTGAATCGATAAAGAAGAACTTTCGGATCTTCTTCTCTAAAGCAAGTCCACACCAAGGGGATGATCTTGAAGATCCTTCACTTAATTGCCAACTAGAACAATTAAATGAAGAACAAGAGAGCAAGATTGAGGAGAGAGAGAGCTTGGCCAGCTACTTGAGAGAGAGAGAGGGTTTTTGTGAGTTGTTTTGATAATTTGTGTAATGAATCAATATTAAATATTTCAATTCATCATCCAACTCATAAGCATGGGTCAAAAGTGATTAGTATGTGCTTAAAGTGTCATCACTCATACCCCTTAAATCACTCACCTCTTAATCCACAATCACCAACTAAGCATGGTGTTGTGTGGCCCCACCATTGGACCCACCAATGTGGGCCGGCCACAAGAGGCTTATTGGGCCCATAATGGGCCCTTGTTTGGGCCGGTCATGTGACCTCATGGGCCGAGCCCAATGGGCTCGCCCATGTGGTTTCGTGCCGTGTCCAAAAGTTTGCCCGACCCTTTTTGTCGTTACTTATCAAACAAAGTCCGACGCGACATCGACGAAAAAACTCAGTTTTCTCGATTCGCTAATTATTCTCTCAAACCGAACCCATGGCATAAAACCTTCAGTTTTTTCCATGCATTGCTCCTCAAGAAACATTAAGGTTTCCTTGTCTCAAGTTATCCTTCTTGAATGCGTGTGACCCTTCAGGCTCATGCCACCGTTGGCAGATCAGCGCAAAAGATCTCTCTTGCCTAATCCATCATAAGGGGCCTCTAGTAAGACGTTATGATTACCTAAGGTGCATGACGATCGATGATTCGACTTAACCTTGTGTGTACATGTCACTATCCTATTATCTCTAGATATCCCGATTGATCACAAGGCATAGAGTTGTCACCCTTGTTTAATCAATCATTGTTACTTGATATGTGAGATGGCTGCGAACAGATAACCCGTATCACAGGCATGGCCATGCTCTTACTCTCAGTCAGTCTCGATCAAGAGGCCTTTAACGGATATATTTCCCATACCTTAGTATGAGGGATAAATCCCTTAGCCGTCTTTCGTGTCACTCATGCAACCCATTCCGCCACCTAATCATGCCCGTTATTGCAATCCTGTTACGGAAAGCGTTAGGCGTAAATTAAAGCCGCACGTACATTGCATAGTGATCACAAAGACTCCTCGGTCTAAGGATATCGTGACAAGCTATCGTATTTGAATATGTTTATGGCTTAATCTATGAAAACACTATTCAAAGCGGGTCGTCCGATATCAATCACCTCATGATATCTATGATATGATTCCGGGATCCCTCATCCCTATGAAAAGTAGAACTACGTCATTAAGAACCATCCTCATACTGGTCGCTTCAATGGAAGCATATGTTCACCAGGGACTCGTCAAGTGTGATCCATACAGATTTATGGTTCTACTACTTTAGTGGTCATAAATCAGATCATGCTTAACATATTACTTCAACACATAAGTAATACAAACCGTTTTATATATATTACAAATGATGATAATGTACATAGACGTTTACAGGCTACTAGCAATTGGACTAGGGCACAAAATGCTATCACGGACTGTTAAGTCCATTCGAATTCCATTCGATTGAGAGATGCGAGGCTTGTTTGATGGGCAAGATGACTAGAGTGCCCTTCATCGGGAGAGGTGAGAGGGCGGGTGACCTATTTTCCCTAATACACACAGATGTGTGTGGACCTTTGAGTTCATTTTCCAGGAGCGGTTATAGTTACTTCATCACTTTTACTGACGATTTCAGTAGATTTGGTTATGTCTATTTAATGAGACATAAGTCTGATGCTTTTGATAAATTTAAAGAGTTCAAGATTGAAGTGCAGAACCAGCTCGGGAAAAGTATAAAAGCACTTCGTTCGGATCGAGGTGGAGAATACTTATCCCAATAGTTTCTCGATCATCTTGTGGAAAGTGGGATATTATCAGAGTGGACTCCGTCAGGAACACCTCATTTAAATGGAGTGTCCGAGCGTAGGAATCGAACATTGTTAGATATGGTTCGATCCATGATGAGTCACGCTGATTTGCCGATATCCTTCTGGGGTTATGCTCTTGAAACTGCCGCATTCATATTTAATAGGGCTCCAACGAAGACAGTGGAAGGTACACCTTTTGAGCAATGGTACGGGAAGAAGCCCGTTTTTTCCTTCCTCAAGATTTGGGGTTGCGAAGCTTTTGTGAAGCGTATGCTCTCAAACAAGCTCGAACCAAAATCAGAAAAATGCATCTTCGTTGGGTATCTCAAAGAAACAAGGGAATACTACTTCTACATACCGAGCGAGAACAAAGTTCTCGTTGCTCGCGGTGGGGTGGTTTTGGAAAAAGAGTTCATTTCCAAAACAGACAGTGGGAGAAATATAGATGTGGATGAAATTCCAGAGGATGTAGCTTCTCAAGAACCACCTGAAAGCCCAGTAGAAGATATGGAACCAGAGCAGGTAGTAGAGCAAGAACCGATCACTGCACTTCTTCAGGACGGTCCAAGGCGGTCTAAAAGGACCGGTCATCAACCTGTGAGATACGGATTCTGTGTAAGTCAAGGTGATGAGCTGGTATTGGTGGATCAAGATAATGAACCTGTAGAGTTTTGGAGTTTTCAAGATCATCGAGATAGCAGAAGCATAAAGAAAAGGAACTCCAAAAACTGTCGTAGAACAAGAACCATTAAATCTCAAGGCAAATTCTATTCCACAAGAATTTACCTTTTAGTCTTTGTTGAATCAAGAAAGAAGAACTATATGATCTTCTTCTCTAGAGCAAGTCCACACCAAGAGGATGATCCTTAAGATCCTTCACAAAAAGCCTACTAGAACTAATATGTGAAGAACAAGAGATCAAAGAGAGAGGAGAGAGGGGAGGTGGCCGGCCAAACAATGAGAGAATGAGGAAGTGAGTGAATTCTTTTTGTCATTTGTCTACTTTATCAACTCATAAGCATGGGTCATTAAAGTAACAAATGATGAAAGCATGAATTAAAGGCAAGTCATCACCTAATCTCCTTAAATCACTCTCCTTTTAATCAACAACACCAACTAAGCATAGTGTGTGGCCCCCACACTTGGACCCACCAAGGTGGCCGGCCATGTAGGCTTGCTGGGCCTTATTTGGGCCCTTGTTGGGACGGCTAGGTGACCTCATGGGCTGAGCCCAATGGGCTCGCCCATGTGGTTGCGTGCCGTGTCCAAAAGTTATCCGACCCTTTTGGCGTTACTTATCAAACAAAGTCTGACACAACATCGACGAAAATCTCAATTTTCTCGATTCACTAATTATTCTCTCAAACCGAACCCATGGCCCAAAACCTTCAGTTTTGTCCATGCCTTGCTCCTCAAGAAATGTTAATGTTTCCTTGTCTCAACTTATCCATCTTGTATGTGTGTGACCCTCCAGGCTCATGCCACCGTTGGCAGATCGGCGCAAGAGATCTCTCTTGCCCGATCCATCATAAGTGTTCTCTAGTAAGACATTATGATTACCCAAGGATGATGATCGATGATTCGATTTAACCTTGTGCGTACAAGTCACTATCATATTATCTCTAGACATCCCAATTGATCACAAGGCATAGAGTCATCATCCTTGTTTAATCAATCATTGTTACTTGATATGTGAGATGTGAGATGGCTGAGAACTGATAACCCGTATCACTGGCATGGCCATGCTCTTTCTCTCAGTCACTCTCGATCAAGCGGCCTTAACGGATATCTTTCCCATACCGTAGTACGAGGGATAAATCCCTTAGCCGTCTTTTGTGTCACTCATGCAATCCGTTCCGCCACCCAATCATACTCGTTATTGCAATCCTGTTACGGAAAGCGTTAAGCGCAAATTAAAGTCGTACGTTGACCGCATAGCGATCACAAAGATTCCTTGGTCTAAGGATTTCGTGACAAGCTATCGCATTTGAATATGTTCATGGCTTAATCTATGAAACAATATTCAAAGCGGGTCGTCCGATATCAATCACCTCATGATATCTATGATATGATTCTGCGATTCCACATCCCTATGATAAGCAGAACTACATCATTGAGAATCATCCTCATATTGGTCGCTTCGATTGAAGCATATATTGACTAGGGACTCGTTAAGTGTGATCCGTACAGATTTATGGTTCTACTACTTTAGTGGTCATAAATCAGATCATGCTTAACATATTACTTCAACACATAAGTAATACAAAGCCATTTTATTTATTACAAACGATGATAAATATACCGACATTTATAGACTACTAACAATTGGACTAGGGCACAAAAATGCTATCAATCTCCCACTTGCCCCTAGTTCCAATCTAAGTCCTAGTCTATCCCCACTGACCTAATATGTTTATCATGTTTTGCTTGAGGAAGAGCCTTGGTCAAGTGGTCGGCTGTGTTATCATCAGATGCAACGTAGTGGATCTTCACGTCACCTCTAGCAACTATGTCGCGGATGATGTGATACTTCCTGAGTACATGCTTGGATCTGTTATGTGCCATGGGTTCCTTACCTTGCGCAATGGCCCCGGTGTTATCACAATATAAGTCTACTGGGTTAGATGGGTTTTGAATTACACCTAACTCAGCCATGAAACTCCTGATCTATACAGCCTCCTTTGCTGCTTCCGATGCAGCAATATACTCAGCTTCCGTTGTAGAGTCGGCAATGGTTTCCTGCTTCTTGCTTTTCCAGCTGAATGCTCCACCGTTCAACGTAAACACATATCCCAACTGACTCTTAAAGTCATCAGGGTCTGTCTGAAAACTAGCGTCGACATATCCTTTGACGACTAGATCATCATCATTTCTTCCCCCGTATACAAGAAAAGCGTCTTTGGTTTTTCTCAAATATTTGAGAATTGCCTTGACTGCAATCCAGTGTTCCTCACCGGGTTTGGATTGATATCTACTTGTACAGCTTAGGGCAAACGAGACATCCAATCTCGTACATATCATGGCATACATTATGGACCCTATAGCCGAAGCATATGGGATCTCATTCATTCTTTTTAGCTCTTCAGGTGTCTCAGCACACTGATTCTTACTAAGCTTTATGCCATGACGCATGGGCAGCAGTCCTTTATTTGAATTGTGCATTGAGAATCTTCTCAACACTTTGTCTATATAGGTGCTTTGACTCAAGCCCAAGACCAGCTTGGCACGATCTCTATATATCTTGATCCCCAAGATGTAAGAAGCCTAGCCTAAGTCCTTCATTGCGAAACACTCACCTAACCAAGCCTTTGTTAAGAGCAAGGTAGGCATGTCGTTTCCAATAAGAAATATGTCATCGACATAGAGCACCAAAAAGACTACTTTACTCCCATCTGCCTTTTTATACACGCAAGGTTCATCACCGTTCTTGATGAAGCCAAACTATTTCACAGTTTCACCAAAACTTTGGTTCCAACACCGAGATGCTCGCTTCAAACCATAAATTGATTTGAGCAACTTGCAAATCTTTCCCTTATTCTTTGGATTCTCAAAACCCTCAGGCTGGGACATATAAACGTCCTCAGCTAATCTCCCATTAAGGAAAGCGGTTTTGACATCCATTTGCCATATCTTATAATTATGATAAGCTGCTACGGCAAGTAGAATGCGAATAGATTTGACCATAGCTACTGGAGAAAAGGTTTCCTCATAGTCAATTCCATGGACTTGGCTATAACCTTTTGCTACCAGTCTTGCTTTATAGGTCTGAGTTTGCCATCCATGTCTATCTTTATTTTAAAGATCCATTTTGAAAGAGATCACCACGGGTTCCAATCGATAAATATCATGCAGCGGACGTTATGTAACCGTGGTGATCGATACAAGCTATGATCTTAATGTAAATTCAACATGTTATATATACCTTTTGAGTCTGAAAATTACCTCTTCTAATCGATGAAAAAACAAACTTAGTGTTTCTCTATTAGATCCACACAAGCAGCACAACCGAAGAAGGTTTTCACTCAAATTTTTGCTATGAATTTTGAGAGAAGCTTGACAACAATGGAGGATGAGAGGGGAGAGAGAATACAGCAATGAGGGAGAGATTATGAGGGAATTAGTTGCTGAAAATTAGAGAAGATAATGGAAGATAAGTTGTAATTTTAATTTGAAAATTAAAATTGAATTTCAAAATAAAATTGCAAATCTATCCTTCATAAACTCTTATTTGCATTTGTTCCCATTCATAACTTAAATCTCTAAATGGGCTTTAAGCCCGTTTCACTAAAACTCAAATTAAACCCATTAACTTGAGTTCTAATTTCGGTTTAGACAAAACGGCTCAATTTTCTAAAATTGATTTCTTCAACCGTCTGGTTAAAACCTTAGGCCAGAAAACTACTGAATCGTTCTCAATTTTCATCTATAATTATTGTCATGTATCGTGCTTAATGCGTGTGACCCTCTAGGCTCACGAACAATTGGCAGACTGGTAAAATTACTCTTTTACCCTTTCCATCATAAGTGGTCTCTAGCAAGACATTATGATTATCCAATGTTCGTGATTATCGATTATTCGCTTAACCTGTTATCGTATATGTCACTATCCTTTTTATCAAACCGATATCCAGATTGATCAATAGACATATAATGGTCATCCTAATTTATCAATCACTGTTTCTTGATATCTGAGATGACTGAAAACTGATACTAAGGTATCACCTGCACGGCCGTGCTATTCCTTCAGTCATACTCATCAAGTGGCCTAAATGGATATCTTTTTCATACCGAAGTGAAATTCTGAATTTGTAGCCGAGTCAAGAAGTCGAACACAAAGTCGTAACTTGTGGATCGACTACTTGCCTAAAACGTAAACCGTAAGTAAAACAGTAAACAGATAATAATAACGACACCAGAGATGATTACCCAGTTCGGTGACTCCGCACCTACGTCTGGGGGCACTTTGCCAGTGGAAAGGTTTTCACTATAAGGTAGTCAATAGTACAACTTCAAGCACCAACTAGCTATCACACAAGCTATTGTCCTAAGCTACTATAGATCTCACCGTGAACAACCTCGACCAAGGGCCTCTCCCCCTGTCTTTGAGATCCTCTTAATTCCACCCTTCGAGCAAGCCTATGCTCAGTGTCGTTGTCTTCTTTGACGGAGTTGTGAATCTTCAATCACAAACAAAAACCCTAACCGATCCAAACACTTAGTCTTCGCGACTTAATGTTTGATCGGAGCAAAGACCGTTCTAGCGAATCTTAATCAGCCTCTCAACACGCCAATGGTGCACGGTTAAGAGATCTGAGAAATCTTGCAATTGTTAGAACAAGAACGGATGATTTGCTAATGGGAAGCCAAGGCTTTTTATAGCAGCTCACATTCCTAATCCATCTTGGACTAGGAACAGGAAGTTTCAGACTTCCTGACTAAATCAGGCATGTCGTTGCCGCCTTCCATGACAGCTGGAAGTCGTCTTGCCTGTTCTGACTTCCTGAATAAATCAGGCAAGTAGAGTTGCCGCCTATTGCTGACGTGTTATTGCAAGCTGGAAGTCGCCTGACTTGTCGACGTTACTTTCTTGCGCTCCAAGTCTTCGTGGCGTCTTTCTCCTTTCGTTCCAAGCTTCATCGAAATAGGAAAGTTTCAGATCTTTCCTAATCTGGACCGTAACAAGTCGCTCCACATGTCATGTAACATGTTGCACGACTTCTTACTTTTGCGCTAAAAAATCATGCCAACAATTAAACGTAGCAACAATCTCCCCCTTTGGCAATTTTTTAGGCAAACACATTTTTAGGCACATCGTTCATCTTGTGGCAGTTACGCACAGCAAGTGAGTTATCTTGTGGCAGTTACGCACAGCAAGTGATGTGACTTAAAACATATTTCAGGCACATCGTCACCTTGAGGCAGTTACGCACACAACAAGTATGTGACTTCTGATGCGACTTCTTGTTCGTCTTTCTGGTTTAACTTCTGGAGCAGCTTCTGGAGCGGCGACTTCTGGCGTGGCTACTTCTGTGCGCAACTTCCGGTGCGACTTCTGGCGTAGCCTCTGGCGTAACTTCTATCTATCTCCCCCTGTTTGTCTAACAATATTGCCAAAGGCAAACATACAATGAAATTCGACTAAACAGCAGGGTAAAAACCAGCTCACACCACGAGCAAAATAAACAGCTCAAACATGAGCAAATATCCAGCTCAAACATGAGCAAATAAACCAAGTGTCATAGTGTGCGGAAAAGTAACTCGGACATACCCCGAGGATTTAAGAGTGTGTGTGGAACAAGTTTATCATAGTAAATTTAGAGAAAAACTTAAAATGAGTTGGAGTCATCAACATCATCTTCAGCAGCAGGAGCAGAGCGGAGGTCATCGAGAAGAGCTTCACAGGCAACTTTGCGGGTTGATAGCATCGTAATTGACTTCTCCAAATCATTGATCATCTCCACCAATTCTTCCTCCATCCTAGTGCCAAGTGGTCCTGAGGGTCGAGAGCTTGAACCAGCTCCTGATGCTTTGGCCATAGGCGGTGCAAGGTCCTTCAAATGCTTGCCTTCGAAGTTCTTGAGGCTGATAGCAAGGGGCAGTGGCTTCTTACCCGGAACATCCGTCTCTCGAACAATGTGAGGACATTGTTGGAGCATGAGACCGGTGATCAATGAAGGAAACCTGATAGGAAGCTTGACAGCGCATGATTTGGCATGCTTGACTAGATGTTCAATAACATATGAGCCAAAATCAAGAGAAGATTGCGTACCTATTTGGTATATGAGTTTAGCCAATTCGGTTTTGATGCTTGACCCGTGTGTAGAAGGTGCCCAATTTGCCAGGCCAATGCGGTAGAGAATTGAGTATTTGGCAGTAAGCTCAGTAGCCGCAATGGTGTCTTTGACTAGCCAGACCTTCTTTCGTCCTCCAGTGATCTCGACCGCCACTTTGTTCAAGTGCGGGACTTCTGGAGTGACTTCTGGGTCTTCTCTGCCAAGATAGGCATTGATGGTTGAGGCAGATATTTCGAAGCATTCTCCCCGAACGAACACCTTTCTGTATTCAGCGTCTTCTGGATCATCAAATTCGCTTGATAGGTTGACAATAAACTCTTTGACCAATGCTGGGTAGAATGGCCCGATGTTTATGACCGTATTGGTCAGGCAAGCTCTTCGGAGAAGTTCCACGATTGAGTTTATCCCCTACACTTCTGTGGAAAGTTCTCTTTCTGGATAGATCTTGCGCTGGTATACATACTGCCACTTAACCGTATTGTCTACAGAGTGGAAAGAGACATTATCCGTAGGAGCTTTAGGCACATTCTTGGGGAGTTTCTGCCCTCCCATAGCCTTTTTGACCCGTGGTAGTACAATCTGGGTGTCTTCTTCTTCAGATTCCTCTTCTTCTGGAGCAGATGTTGCTACAGAAGTTAGTGACTTCCTTCTAGACTTCTTCGGTTGTTTAGAAGCAGATGCTCCTCCTTTCTCTGTGGTTTTCCTCTTTGGGGTCAATCTCCTCGGTATTTAAGGTTCTTCTTCTTCATCAACCAACCTTCTTGTTGGTAGCTTCCTTCTCTCAAGCCTTTTGGGCACAACTTCTTCTTTCTCCATGATCTCAGTGGCGACTATTTCTTCGATGTTAACAAGTTCCTCTACAGGTCGAGTGACTTCTGGAATAGCTTCCGGATTTTCATTAAGCCCTGAAATACTGTCCGGGGCGACATGGGAACTTCCTTCTTTCTGCAAGTCCTCGTTTAGAGGGGATTTATCTGGTGCTGGTGTTTACTTAGAGGGGCTGGATTGGTCCTTGGTGCTAGTACCGTGACTTTCAGGAACAAGGGTTCCTAGACCTTCTACAGGCAGGCTTTCATCTACAGTGTTTTCTTCAGAGAGGATAGCAGATTTACCTTGTGTCGGGGTCGGAGTAGAGAGAGAGGCTTCCTCTTCTCTGTTCGCAGATTCGGCTAAAGTGTCGTCCTTCTCAACGACGGGATTTGTTTCTAATGGTGTGATAGTTGGAGGTGAGATTGTTACTCCTTGAGGTGCTGCCGAACTTTCCCCTGAGATTTTTCCTCCTTGAATCCTTACTCCATGCTTGTTTGTCGAGGATTTTGAGGCTGATAACTTTCGAGCGATCATCTTTACCCTCATCTTTGCTCGTAATTTGGATGCAGATGGTATGCGTCCGCTTCTAGTTCCAACCATTTGCTCGATCGGTTTTGGTTTGGAAGAGAAGAGCAAAATCTTACAGTTGCAGATTTGTTTTAGCCTTTTCGAGGTGCCCTAGCAGTTTTGGGAAGATGGAGAGGATTGTGCAGGCTTTTTCTGCGGAAGTTGAAGGGGGTTGAGAGCTGATTGGATTGTCGCCAGTTTTTTCAATCATTCCCCTATTTGAATTTTTAAACAAATAATTCCACCTGGGCTTCTGATAATGAGATTTGGGCCTGGCTAGATTTTGTGGACCCTGGCTGGTCCAGATAGAGAGAGAGTAAAAATTCACTCAAAAGCTCTCCCTCTTCTTTCTTGACTTCTGGTTATTCCAGACAGCAAACTCCAAGGGATGACCTCAGACTTTCAAACCTGTTAGCATCTAATGCTTTTGTAAAGATGTCAGCGACTTGTTTCTCAGTGGGTAAGTACTCGAGCTTTATCTTCTTGTCTTCTACAAGCTCTCGAATAAAGTGGTGCCTGATATCAATATGCTTTTTCTTGCTATGTTGCACTAGGTTTTTCGAGATATTGATAGCACTGATGTTGTCACAGAACAAAGTCATGACTTCTTGTTTGACTCCATACTCTGCCAACATTTGTTTCATCCAAAGAAGCTGAGTACAGCTACTTCCGGCTGTAATATATTCGGACTCAGCAGTAGATAGAGCAATACAATTTTGCTTTTTGCTGAACCATGATACAAGATTGTTCCCCAAGTAGAAACAACCTCCAGAGGTGCTTCTTCAATCTGGTGTGCTTCCCGCACAGTCAGCATCACAATATCCAACAACAGTAGGAGAGGTATCAAAGGAATATAGCAAACCTAATTCAGAGGTTCCCGAGATGTACCTTATGATCCTCTTGGCATGAGCTAAGTGACTGACTTTTGGATTGGCTTGATATCGAGCACAGACTCCCACGGAGTAAGCGATGTCGGGTCGAATTGTTGTTAGATAGAGAAGACTTCCTATTATGCTTCGATAAAGGCTTTAATCAATTGATTCTCCCATCTCGTCCTTTGTGCATTTGTCATGTGTGGCAATAGGAGTTCTCTTGTGTGAGGCTTTTTCCAACCCGAACTTCTTGACGATGTTCTTTGCATATTTGCTTTGGGAGATAAATATTTCGTCTGATATCTGCTTGATCTGGAAGCCTAGGAAGTATGTGAGCTCACCGACCATACTCATCTCAAATTCAGACTGCATATATTGGACGAAATGTTCCATCATCTTGTCTGACTTCCCTCCAAATACAATGTCGTCGACATATATTTGAGCAATCATGATGTCACAAAGAGAGTTTTGTCTACTCCCCCTCGAATATAGCCATTATGTACAAGGAATTGGATAAGACGTTCATACCATGCTCGTGGAGCTTGTTTGAGTCCGTAGAGAGCTTTCCTTAGCTTGTAGACATGGTGAGGAGAGTCATGGTCTTCGAATCCCTTTAGTTTGGCAACATAGACTTCTTCGTTGAGATTTCCATTAAGAAAAGCACTCTTTATGTCCATCTAATAGAGTTTGAATCGCAGATGGCAAGCTACGCCGAGAAGAAGTCGTATGGCTTCCAGTCTGGCTACTGGAGCAAAAGTTTCTTCGAAGTCGACTCCTTCTACTTGTGTGTATCCTTGAGCCACCAGTCTTGCTTTGTTTCGAGTGATGTTTCCTTGCTCGTCAGACTTGTTTTTGAATATCCACTTTGTCCCGATGTCATTGACATTGTCAGGCTTGGGTACTAGTTCCCAGACTTCATTCCTTGCAAATTGGACCAATTCTTCTTGCATGGCGCAGACCCAGTACTCATCATTGATGGCCTCTTGTATATTCTTTGGCTCAATTTTGGAAATAAAGCAAATGTTACCTATCATCTCTTTGTAGTCAAGAGATGCCTTTTGTCGAGTTTGCACTCCCTCATTTATGTCTCCAATCACATCCTGGGGTGGATGATTCTTTTGAATTCTTCTTGACGGAGCTCTCTGTACTATAGGAGATGCCACTTTGTCCGGGATGATTGGGCTTTCGTCTTCAGATTCTTTACTGCACTCTTCGCCTCTGACTTCCGGTCTGACTTCTCCTCTGACTTCTGGTCTGACTTCTCCTGAGAGATTTAGGACTTCTTCGTCCTCGTCACTAGGTTGCTCGTTACTTTCATCGATCACGACATTGATGGATTCCATGATAGTCCGAGTGCGTTTGTTGAATACACGAAAAGCCCGACTATTTCTGGAGTATCCGAGGAAGATGCCTTCGTCGCTCTTCGGATCAAGTTTGCGTCGAGGTTCCCTATCTGCAAGTATGTAGCAGATCGATCCAAAGACATGGAAATATTTGACATTCGGCTTTCTCCCCCTCCATATTTCATAAAGAGTGAGCGAAGTTCCATGGCGGAGGGTCACTCTATTATGAATATGGCACGCCGTATTCAAAGCTTCAGCCCAGAAGTGTTGCGGGATGTCTTTGGCTAACATCATAACTCTTGCCATTTCTTGAAGAGTGCGATTTTTCCTTTCAACGATCCCGTTTTGCTGAGGAGTAATGGGAGCAAAAAATTCGTGTGCAATTCCTTCAGCATCACAGAAATTTGCGAAGCTGATGTTTTCAAACTCCTTTCCATGATCGATTCGAAGTCGGACGACTTTTCCAATGACTTCTCCTTTTTCTCGTTGAACTCTCCGACATAGGGCTTCAAAGACTGAGAAGGTGTCTGACTTTTCTCGAATAAAGTCTACCCAGGTGTACCTCGAGAAGTCGTCTACACAGACAAATATGTACTTCTTCCCTCCTAGACTTTCTACTTGCATGGGTCCCATAAGGTCAACATGAAGAAGTTCTAGAACACGAGAAGTAGTAAGATGTTGTACCTTCTTGTGTGAACTCCAATGATCGCCTTTTCAGAGAGAATCTTTTGCATACTCCTCAAATTGATGTGACCAAGTTTTTGATGCCATAGTTTTGTCTCTTGAGCTTTGGATAAAAGGCACTTGGCTGGCAAGGTTGTGACTGTTGGAGACCATAGATAACAGTTATCAAGGGACCTGTGGCCTGTCATGACTTCCTTCTGCTGTTCGTCTTTGACCGAGCACTTGTCACGAGTGAAGTTGACATCCAGATTTAAATTGCATATTTGACTTATGCTGATGAGATTTGCTGTAAGACCTTCTACTAGTAGAGCCTCCTTCAGACATGGTGAGTTGGGAAGGTTGAGTTTTCCTTTCCCGAGCACTCTAGCTTTTACTCCATCTCCAAAAGTGACGAAGCTATTTGTGCAAGGTATTAAAGTGAACAAGAATGAGCTATTACCAGTCATATGTCGAGAGGCTTTTTGGTCGCTTGGTCAGGCGTGAAGTTAGGAGACTTCTGACGGGGCTTCTGGGAGACAGACTTCTGAGGGACGAAGATGGTGTGCGATGATGAGGCTTCTTTCGAATATCCAAGACCTTCCATATTCCTAGCTGGTTTCCCGATCGAAAGTATTTGGTCAAGAGTGTCAGTGCTTGAATTCATCATCTTCACTGACTTGGTGACCTGCTCTAACTCACTTTTTAGTCGAGCCACTTCCTTTTTGAGATCAACAGTCGTCTCGAGAAGTCTTGACTTGTCTTCATTAAGAGTAAGAATGAGAGCATTCTGTTTTTCGATTACCTAAGAGTCTTCAAGCCACTTGACATACCATTCGTTGTAAGCATTGTTGAGGATCTCATCGGATAGCTCATCATCAGAGTCATACTTCTTTGAGCTTTCAGCTAGTTGATCTATTGTGGAGGAAGTGAAAGCAACATAGTTACTTGTATGCTCAAGGTCACTGTCTTCCTCATCTTCATCGTCAGTTAGAGAGGCATTGAATCCCTTCTTTTGTTTCTTTAAAAAGTTGGGACATTCTTTCTGCATGTGTCCATACCCCTCACATTCAAAGCACTTAACTCCTTTACCTGATCGTTCTCCTCGTCTACTATCGTTAGTTGTGCTTTCGAGCTTCTGAAACTTGTGCTGCGGCTTGTCTCTGACTTCTCGGGTGACTTTCCTCCCTGTCATCTGGCCGAATCTTTTCATGACTTTATTGTAGTTTTTGGCCAGCATGGCGATAGTTTCCTCAATGTCACTATCCGAATCAGAGTGCGTCAAGTTCTTCTGCTTTTGAGTAGAACTCTTGAAAGCCACACCTTTGTGTTTCTTCTCAATAAGAGGTAGGGAGAGCTCGAAAGTCATTAGAGTCTCATGAGCTCATCAAACTTCAGTGTCTTTAAGTCATGGACTTCTTCTATAGCGTTAATCTTCATCTTGAATCTGGGGCTTAGGGCTCTCAGCGTTTTTCTGACCAAATCTTCATCGGTCATAGGCTTGCCAAGTGAATATGATTCATTGGCCAGATCCTTGATGCGCACATTAAACTCCGCAATAGTTTCGTCTTCATTCATGGTCAAGGCCTCGAAGTTGGTCGTGAGGTACTGTAACTTCTACTCTTTGACTTTGGAAGTACCCTCATAAGCAACCGCAAGAGTATCCCAGGCAATTTTGGCACTTGTGCATGTGTTGATGAGTTGAAACACATTCTTGTCTACTCCATTAAAAATAGCATTGAGTGCACGAGAATTACCTAGGGCGACTTCATCTTCTTCCACGCTCCACTCCTTTTCTGGTTTGATGCTCGTTTGATTTCCATGAGCATCAGCATAGTAAGGTTCCTCCCATCCATTGATGACAGACTTCCAGGTTTTGCTGTCGAGGGACTTCAAGAAGGCACACATCCGAGCTTTCCAGTACCCATAGTTTGTTCCGTCAAGAACTGGTGGTCGATTTACTGAACCTCCTTCCTTTGAGTCCATATTGGCTATTCAGAAATTTTGCAGGAAAATCGCCTAAAAGCAAAGGTGCCTCCTCTGATACCAATTGAAATTCTGAATTTGTAGCCGAGTCAAGAAGTCGAACACAAACTCGTAACTTGTAAACCGTAAGTAAAACAGTAAACATATAATAATAACGACACCAGAGATGATTACCCAGTTCGGTGACTCCGCACCTACGTCTAGGGGCACTTTGTCAGTGGAAAGGTTTTCACTATAAGGTAGTCAATAGTACAACTTCAAGCACCAACTAGCTATCACACAAGCTATTGTCCTAAGCTACTATAGATCTCACCGTGAACAACCTCGACCAAGGGCCTCTCCCCCTGTCTTTGAGATCCTCTCAATTCCACCCTTCGAGCAAGCCTATGCTCGGTGTCGTTGTCTTCTTTGACGGAGTTGTGAATCTTCAATCACAAACAAAAACCCTAACCGATCCAAACACTTAGTCTTCGCGACTTAATGTTTGATCGGAGCAAAGACCGTTCTAGCGAATCTTAATCAGCCTCTCAACGCGCCAATGGTGCACGGTTAAGAGCTCTGAGAAATCTTGCAATTGTTAGAACAAGAACGCATGATCTGCTAATGGGAAGCCCAAGGCTTTTTATAGAAGCTCACATTCCTAATCCTTCTCGGACCAGGAACAGGAAGTTTCAGACTTCCTGACTAAATCAGGCAAGTCGTTGCCGCCTTCCATGACAGCTGGAAGTCGTCTTGCCTGTTCTGACTACCTGAATAAATAGGGCAAGTAGAGTTGCCGCCTATTGCTGACGTGTTACTGCCAGCTGGAAGTCGCCTGACTTGTCGACGTTACTTTCTTGCGCTCCAAGTCTTCGTGGCGTCTTTCTCCTTTCGTTCCAAGCTTCATCGAAATAGGAAAGCTTCAGATCTTTCCTAATCTTGACCGTAACAAGTCGCTCCACATGTCATGTAACATGTTGCACGACTTCTTACTTTTGCGCTAAAAAATCATGCCAACAATTAAACGTAGCAACACAAAGTATGAGTGATAAATCCCTCAGACGCCTTTCGAGTTCACTAGTGCAACAAATATCAAAGCCAATCGAAGCCGTTATAGTTACCCTTTTACATATAACGTTAGACTAGGTCAAACTTAGGCATTCGTTGCATAGTGTACACAAAGACTCCTTGGTCTTAGGATATAATGACAAGCTACGATATGTGAGTATCTCATGACTGGATCTATGCAGCATACTCACAATCGGGTTGTCCGATATCATCGACCTGATGGTATCTATGATATAACTCCGGCACATACTTTGCCATGATCAGTAGAGCGTGATCACAAGGAGTTGGTCTCATACTGATCGCTTCTTAAAGAAGCTTAGCTGATCAGGGACTCATCAAATGTAATTCTTTCTGATCTATAGATCTACTATTAGTGGTTACACACATAATGACATAGATCAAATTACATTCGATATATTACTACAACACATTAGTAATATATGCCGATTTATTTATTCGGAAAGATGATAAAACATTACATCTGTAGATCACTTATATATTGGACTGGGGCATAACTCTAACAATTTACACCCAATGACTTTTACGCCAGGGGTTTAATCCACCAAGTCCCACACTTGATTATCTGACATGGATTGCATTTCTTCCCTCATGGCTTCCAGCCATTTCTCAGAGTCGATTCCGTCCATGGCCTCTCGAAATGTAGCTGGATCATTGTCCACTAACACCAAATCATCACCTCCAGTTACTAGGAAACCGTATATTATAGGTGCATGACTTGTCCTTTCAGACCGCCTTGGACCGTCCTCATTAACTGTAGCTATTGGTTCTTGCTCAACAACCACTTCTGGCTCTACTTCTTCTAAGGGGTCGTCCAGTGGTTCCTGAGCGACTATCTCATCTAGAACTTCATCAAGATGAATAGTCATCCCACTGACTGTAGAACTTCATCAGGATGAATAGTTCCTGAGCGACTATCTCATCTAGAACTTCATTTTCCAAGAATATCCCACCTCAGGCGACGAATACTTTGTTTTCGCTCGGTTTATAGAAGTAGTATCCCTTTATTTCTTTTGGATATCCGACGAAAGTGCACTTATCTGATCTTGGTTAGAGCTTGGTTGCAATCAACCGTTTTAAAAAAGCCTCGCAACCCCAGATTTTCAGGAAGGACAAAACGGGTTCCTTCCCGTACCATTTCTCGAATGATGTCTGTTCCACTACTTTCGACGGAGCCCTATTTATTATGAACGCGGCCGTTTGTAGAGCGTAACCCTAGAAGGAGATCGGGAGATCAATGTGACTTAACATCGATCGAACCATATCCAACAATGTCCGATTCCTTCGCTCGGACACACCATTAAGTTGCGGTGTTCCTGGCGAAGTCCACTAAGATTGTATTCCACTTTCTGTAAGAAACTCTTCGGATAACTATTCTCCACCCCGATCAGAACGGAGTGCCTTGATACTCTTTCCGAGTTGGTTTTCTACTTCAGTCCTAAACTCTTTGAATTTATCAATGGCTTCGGACTTATGTCTCATGAGATAGACATAACCATATCTACTGAAATCATCAGTAAATGTGATAAAGTAGCCTAAACCACCTCAGGTTGGTGTACTCATCGGTCCACATACGTCTGAATGTTTTAGACCCAATAGATCACCTGCCCTCTCACCTATACCGGTGAAGGGCACTTTAGTCATCTTGCTCATTAAACAAGCCTCGCATCTTTCAATCGTTTGGAATTCGAATGAACTTAGAAGTCCGTGCTTATGAAGCGCTGAGATGCGTTTCTCATTTATGTGACCTAGACGACAATGCCAGATTAGAGTTTGGTCTAAATCATTAGTTTTAAACCTCTAAGCATTAACGTTATAGAGCATGTTGGATCTCGAGTTTTTCATATTTAATATGTATAAACCTCCAATTGTGTGAGTATTTCCATAAAACATGTTATTGGGCATAATATTAAAAAAACTCGTTCTTAATATCAAAATAATAACCTTCTTTTTCAAGAAAGGATACTGATACAATATTCCTGCTGAAAGCAGGTACGCAAAACACATCAAGTAGTTCTATTACAAGCCCAATGGGCAAAACAAGATCAACCGAACCCATAGCTGTTGCGGTAACACGCACGTTGTTCCCAACTCTTAGGTCCACCTCGTTTTCCCCCACATCTCTTCTACTACGCAGTACCTGCACATCCGCACAGATATGAGACTCAGCTCCAGTGTCTAGTACCCAAGCATTTATAGTAGAAAGATTTAGCTCTAATGGAATACTTGACGAAGTAGCGGCCCCACCGCCCTTCTTCTGATCTTCCTTTAGTTGCTGACAGTCCTTTTTCCAATGACCAGGCTTTTGGCAGTAGAAACAGACCGACTCCTTTACCTTCCCCGTGCCCTTCATGGGAATGGAAAGTTTAGGAATAAAAGGTCGTATGTTCTTCCCTTCCAGGTGCATTGGGCCTTTACCCTTATCACCACCAGCTTTGAAGCCGGATCCCTTCTTCACCATAAGAACACCTTTGGGCGCACTGTCCCTTATGCTCTTCTCGGCAGTCACTAACATGTTGTGCAACTCCGATGCGGTCTTCATCATGTCATACATGTGAAAGTTCATAATGAACCCACCATATGCATGAGGAAGGGATTGTAGAATAAAATCCGCAGCCATCTCCTTTTCCATAGTCATTCCGAGACTAGTTAGATGATTGAGATGTCCCTTCATTCGTAGGACGCATCCTTAACAACCCTTGATATGTGCAAACATTGCAAAAGGATCATGGGATAGCTCCATAAACTGCTTCTGGAGGTCCGCCTCCATGCAGCCTAGCATGACACACGCAACGTCGATAGAGTCGCTAAGGTGTTTCTGGTACGCATCCTTAACGACCCTCGTTGCGTTGGCAGCTGGCTCTACCAGGATAGCCTTGTCTAGGACGTACTCCCTGCGTTCCAACTTTAACACAAGTCGCAAATTTCTGTCCCAGTCCAGATAATTTGTTCCATTGAGCTTACACTTATCAAGTATAGCCCTCAATGACAAATTAGATGGGTTTGTTGAATTACTAGCCATTTCTACACGAAGAAAGTAAATTTAATTAGAAAAGTTGAATAAATTTACGAAGATCCGAATTAAACACCAACCATCCGATTCTAAGGTTCAGAATCTTTAAACTAAGATCCCTTATTTGTCAATTGAATTATGCTAAGGAGCACCGCTCCAATTGACCCGTTTGTGTAGGATGTCCATCCAATTACAACCTGTGTAATTCTTGGTCAGGGTATGTGCAAAAGCACACGGCTTACCCTTATGATGCCCCAGCTCGACCTCAGGCCGAGAATCGTGGTCGAGTCAACCAACTTTCACATATGCATCAATTTTGTGCAGATGCTCCGCTAAGGCGCACGACATCCCACAAGGTTGACCATTCCATATAGAACCCATTCTATCGATACTCCGCTAAGGCGCACGACACCAAGAGAATGTTTCTACATGGGTGTGAATTTGGGTGGCATCTCACATGACTCAAATTATGTTGTGATTTGGTTGTGTTTAATAATTCGAAAGTATTTTGGTACAATTACAAACCCGTCATTAACAACCTGTGTTGTGACGTTTCTAATTGTATCATATACTATCTTCTTTTGAAGCCGTCATTTGCAACCCGTGCAAACACGTTTCAAATTGAACTCATCCATCACAACCCGTGCGATGATGGTTCACAACACTTTAAACATGCAAACAATTAAAATCGTTTTTAATCTTTGCATGTGAGGTGATGACTTATAAACTCGTAAGCTAAGCATGCAAGCATACAATTATTATCTAATAATTCAAGCAAGCATAAAGCGTTTAAATATGTATCAATAGCCCATCCTATCCTTAAGATTCTACGAGACATCACATCTTCTCGTCTTTCTCATTCGGGCTCCCACTAGCTCTCGGACTTCCTCCAAGACCGTCATTGTGCTCGATTTTCCATCCTTCTCGACTTTGAGTAGAAATTACAATTAATACTCAGTTCGTAGACCGGATAAAAAAATAATTACACTTTAAGGGCTCGAATGAAAGAATAATTACACGCTAACACTAACAGTGTGCAAACCGTGAAAGCGATATAATTCTAATGGGATATTTAATACATCATACATCTCATCACATCATCCAACATGTTATCACACAAACATGTCATCAAATAATATGCAATATTCCGGTTTTAAACATCGAGATAGCGGAAGCATAAACAAAAGGAACTCCAAAAACTGTCCAAGAACATGAACCATTAAATCTCAAGGCAAAATCTATTCCACAAGAATTTACCTTTTAGTCTTTGTTGAATCAAGAAAGAAGAACTATATGATCTTCTTCTCTTGAGCAAGTCCACACCAAGAGGATGATCCTTAAGATCCTTCACAAAAAGCCTACTAGAACTAATAAGTGAAGATCAGGAGAGCAAAAAGAGAGGAGAGAGGGGAGGTGGCCGGCCAAACAATGAGAGAATGAGGGAGTGAGTGAATTCTTTTTGTCATTTGTCTACTTTATCAACTCATAAGCATGGGTCATTAAAGTAACAAATGATGAAAGCATGGGTTAAAGGCAAGTCATCACCTAATCCCCTTAAATCACTCTCCTCTTAATCAACAATTACAACACCAACTAAGCATAGTGTGTGGCCCCCACACTTGGACCCACCAAGGTGGCCGGCCATGTAGGCTTGTTGGGCCTTATTTGGGCCCTTGTTGGGACGGCTAGGTGACCTCATGGGCCGAGCCCAATGGGCTCGCCCATGTGGTTGCGTGCCGTGTCCAAAAGTTATCCGACCCTTTTGTCGTTACTTATCAAACAAAGTCCGACGCGACATCGACGAAAATCTCAATTTTCTCGATTTGCTAATTATTCTCTCAAACCGAACCCATGGCCCAAAACCTTCAGTTTTGTCCATGTCTTGCTCCTCAAGAAACGTTAATGTTTCCTTGTCTCAAGTTATCTATCTTGTATGTGTGTGACCCTCCAGGCTCATGCCACCGTTGGCAGATCGGCGCAAGAGATCTCTCTTGCCCGATCTATCATAAGTGGTCTCTAGTAAGACATTATGATTACCCAAGGTGCATGATGATCGATGATTCGATTTAACCTTGTGCGTACAAGTCACTATCCTATTATCTCTAGACATCCCAATTGATCACAAGGCATAGAGTCGTCATCCTTGTTTAATCAATCATTGTTACTTGATATGTGAGATGGCTGAGAACTGATAACCCGTATCACTGGCATGGCCATGCTCTTTCTCTCAGTCACTCTCGATCAAGCGGCCTTAACGGATATCTTTCCCATACCGTAGTACGAGGGATAGATCATGCTTAGCCGTCTTTCGTGTCACTCATGCAATCCGTTCCGCCACCCAATCATGCCCGTTATTGCAATCCTTATACGGAAAGCGTTAGGCGCAAGTTAAAGCCGTACGTTAGCCGCATAGCGATCATAAAGACTCCTTGGTCTGAGGATATCGTGACAAGCTATCGCATTTTAATATGTTCATGGCTTAATCTATAAAACACTATTCAAAGCGGGTCGTCCGATATCAATCACCTCATGATATCTATGATATGATTCCGGGATCCCTCATCCCTATGACAAGTAGAACTACGTCATTGAGAACCATCCTCATACTGGTCGCTTCTATTGAAGCGTATATTGACCAGGGACTCGTTAAGTGTGATCCGTACAGATTTATGGTTCTACTACTTTAGTGGTCATAAATCAGATCATGCTTAACATATTACTTCAACACATAAGTAATACAAAGTCGTTTTAATTATTACAAACGATGATAAGTATACATAGACATTTATAGACTACTAGCAATTGGACTAGGGCACAAAAATGCTATCAGAACCCACCACCTTTCGAGAAGTCGTGGACAGTAGCGACTCCGAGAAATGGCTGGGAGCTATGAAGGAGAAAATGCAATCCATGTACGATAATCAAGTATGGAGCTTGATTGATCCAATCGCTGGTGTTAAAACCATTGGTTGTAAATGGGTCTTCAAAAAGAAGAAAGACATGGATGGCAATCCTCAGACCTATAAAGCACAGCTGGTAGCAAAAGGTTATAGATAAATTCAAGGGATTGACTATGAGGAAACCTTTTCTCCAGTGGCTATGGTCAAATCTATCCGAATTCTTCTCGCCATCGCAGCATATTATAACTATGAGATATGGCAGATGGATGTCAAAACCGTATTCCTTAATGGGAACTTAAGTGAGGACGTTTATATGACGCAGCCTGAAGGTTTTGTAGATCCAAAGAATAAGGGAAAGATTTGTAAATTGCTCAAGTCCATTTATGGATTGAAGCAAGCTTCCAGGAGTTGGAATCAACGTTTTGATCAAGCTGTGAAACAGTTTGGCTTTATCAAGAACGATGATAAATCTTGCGTTTACAAAAGGGAGGATGGAAGTAAGATAGTTTTTTTGGTGCTATTTGTCGACGACATATTACTCATTGGAAACGACATCCCAACCTTGTACTCAACAAAGGCTTGGTTAGGCGAGTGTTTCGCAATGAAAGACTTAGGTGAAGCCTCTTACATCTTAAGTATTAAGATATGGAGAGATCGCACGAAGCGGGTCTTGGGTTTAAGTCAGAGCACCTACATAGACAAAGTGTTGAGGAGATTCTCAATGCTTGATGCCAAGAAAGGATTCTTACCCATCCGTCATGGCATAAGACTAAGCAAGACTCAGCGTCCGGTGACGACTGATGAGCTGAAAAGAATGAGTGGAATTCTAAACGCTTCGGCCATTGGATCCATCATGTATGCCATGATATGTACGAGACGGGACATCTCGTTTGCCCTAAGCTGTATCAGTAGGCATCAATCCAACCCTAGTGAGGAACATTGGATTGCGGTAAAGGCAATCCTCAAATACTAACAAAGGACGCTTTTCTTGTTTATGGGGAGAGAGAAGATGATGAACCAGTCGTCAAAGGTTTTGTTGACGCTAGTTTCCAGACGGATCCAGATGACTATAAAAGTCAATCTGGATATGTGTTCTTGTTAAATGGAGGAGCTTTTAGCTGGAAGAGCAAGAAGCAGGATTCCACCCCTGACTCTACAACAGAATCTGAGTACATCGCTGCCTTAGAAGCAGCGAAGGAGGCTGTATGGATCAGGAGCTTCCTAACTTGATTAGGCGTAATGCCAAACGCGTCTAATCCAGTAAACTTATTTTGTGACAACACAGGGGCCATTGCGCAAGCTAAAGAGCCTAGAGCACATAACAGATCCAAACATGTACCCAGAAAATATCACCTAAGTCGAGAAATCATCGAGAGGGCTGATGTGAAGATCACTTACGTTGCAACAGATGATAACACAGCTGACCCTTTGGCCAAGGCTCTTCCTCAACCTAAGCACGAAAAGCATGTGAGGTCAATGGGTATAGACTGGGGCTTAGATTGGAACTAGGGGCAAGTGGGAGATTGTAAGCTTTTTTGTGCCCTAGTCCAATTGTATTAGTCTGTAAATGTCTGTATATATTAATCATCATTTGCAATATATAAAATCCGCATTATATTACTTATGTGTTGAAGTAATAGGTTAAGTCTGATATGATATATGTCCACCAAAGTAGTAGAACCATATATCTGTACGGATCACACTTAACGGGTCCTTGGTCAAATATGCTTCAATAAAGCGACCAAGTATGAGGATGATTGTTTATGGTATAGATCTATTTGCCATTGGGAGGGCTCCCAGAATCAGATCATAGATATTACTCGGGTGAGTGATATTGGACGACTCGCACTGAATGTTGTTGCATAGATACAGTTATGAACACATTCAATTGTGGTAGCTTGTCGGAGTATCCTTACACCAAGGAGTCTTTGTGATCGCTATACAGTAAAGAACCGCGTTTGACTTGCTCCTAACGTTGTCTGTAACAAGACTACCATAACGGACAAGATTTGCACGGGCACGGATTGTATGAGTGATACGAAAGACGGCTAAGGGATTTATCCCTCAAACTACGGTATGAGATAGGTATCTTTTTAGGCCACTCGATAGAAATTACCTGAAGGGAGAGCATGGCCATGCCAACGATACGGGTTATCAGTATTCAGTAATCTCATAGATCGAGAAACAGAGATTGATTAAATAAGGGTGACGTCTCTATGCCTTATGATCAATCTAGATACCAGGCGATAAAGGGATAGCGACATGTATTGCATGAGGTTGAATCGAATCATCGATCATCATGCACGTCGGGTAATCATAACGTCTTACTAGAGGCCACTTATGATGGATCGAATAAAATGAAATTTTACGCCGATCCGCCAACGTCGGCATGAGCCTAGAGGGTCACACACATAGGATATGGATTATGAAAGACAAGTAAAGGTCGACGACACTCGAGAGAGAGGCATGGGCAAAACTAGACTTTTTTGGCCATGGAGATGTGTAATTGAATGTGACACGCGAATCGAGAAATACTAAGTCTTTCGTTGATTTCGCGTCGGACTTTGTACGATAAGTTCGGGGGGTAAGTTGGATGCAGCACGGGACCTCATGGCTGAAGCATTGGGCTTCGTGCCACAAGGCCCTAGTGGTCGACCCAACCAAGGCCCAACAGTGGAGCAAAGGGTGGGTGCCTTTCTCCACTAACTTTGGTTAAGTGGATGACGACTAGATACACACTAACCTAATTCATGTTGGGTAAGTGTGATTAAAGGTGGCCACCCAATGACCATCATCATCTTCTCTTAACCCAACACACATCAATTCGCAATTACACTAACCAACACTCCAAAAATATCACAAGTAAAGTGTTCTCTCCCTCCCTCTTCAAGCATTCGGCCGAAACCTCTAAGGAGTCTCCTCCTCTTGCTCTCTCTTGCTCTCTCTTCTATTCTAGTAAGGTAGAAGAGTGTAGGATCCTCAAGTAATCATCTTATCCGTGTGGACTTGGCTAGAGTTGAAGATCTGAAGCGTTCTTCAAACCGAAGGTAAACTTGTGATGTCGGTTTGGCCTTAGGATTTAACGGTTTGATGTTCTTGGGCAGTTCTTGGGGTTCATATATGTTGCTTCCGCTGCCATATGAGTTCTCGATAGCCCCAAATTTCCTACACACCCTGCCAACCCGACCGCAAAATCAGAATCATAAGAAAACTGGCCCGCTCAGGAAGAAGTCAAGGAAGAGCGTTTTTAGGATGTTGAAGATGACAATGAAGAGGATGATGTGCATGTGGGCGGATGTGAAGAAAATAGGCGCAATCCGTGCCAAGATGTGAGCCCCGAGGTGAGTTACGATTTCGATCGCCCTCCATTCACAGTGCATAACTTTCAGGAGGAGCAAAATTACCTTTTTCAGCACAAGGAGGTATGTACTCCCTACCACGCATCATTGAGACATTTTAGCCATAGGAAGAGACGTAGAATAGCTGACCTCGAGAGGTTACCCACGACTACAGGAAATTTCCTTGATAAGAACATCCTGATCAAGCGTGTGTGGCTAAAGTAGTGCAAAGATTGCTTCCTCAACATGGGTTGGCCATCCTTTATAGAGTGGTACCAACCCACTTATCGGACCTTGACGCTCGGGTTCCTCACAACTCTCGCAAGAGTCGAGGGACGCGTCAAGAAGATTGTCTTTCTCCTCTCTAGCGAAAGGTATGTGTTAGGAGAGGATGAGCTCACTCGATTCTTTGGATTGAGGGGAGATGATGTTGGAAATCATGGGATCTCATACACAATGGAAGCACTACTATAACCACGATTAAAGGTGGCACATATCCATGCAATTTATAATTAATTTGTGAAAAGCTTCATAATCGCTACCTCTTGTAGTTTCCAGCTTTACTATTCTTTGCACGAATCAAGCGTCTTGAACGTGATCCGCTCTCTACTAGTATCCACACGAATGAATCTTGATTGAAGCGTAGAAGGGAAGAACCTACTAGGACCTTTTTCCTTCTTTGGTTCCAGAAATCTCTTTCTCTAGAGGCTGAATATTTTGAGTGACCGAAATTTCGAATAACCTAGGTTTCCAACCTTTTCCTATAAGTGTATTTATATCGTATATTTGCTCTTAAGGTTTTAATTCTCAATCAAAATTTTCCTTTTATTTTGAATCCTGATTCAAAAATACTTTGTATCTTTATTATATTCGAAATATGATAAAGATACTTATTTTCACTCAATTATTTTTGGGCTTCAAAAGCCCAAAACGATTGGGCTCGCTCTTTGTGTGTGACCCTTGATGGGCGGTAAGAGAGCATGCATCGAGCGCGCCTCTCTACACACATCTCTTCCCGACACTAAAGTGCATCAAAACGCGGTCGTTATCAAGTAAGTTTATAGTTTCTGGCTTTACCGGGTCGAACTCTCGAGGACCAAATAGGGGTTTCAAAATCAAGCAATTCGGGCTCTCTTTCCCGACACAACTCAAAAAAATAAAGTACACAAATGAAGGGGGGTTTTGATTTCTCTCATCATACAAACAAGTTCTCAAACACGCAAATCGCAACATTTCAATGGATCACGGGGACAAGCATCACGAACTCAATTAACAATTCTATTCTCAAATTATCGAGCTTTCATGCAAGGATCACAAATCACAATCAACACTTCACATTCTATCAATCACGATTAAGCCAGAGAACACATTACATCAAGTAGCAAGCAAACCTCGAAGAGAAACTAGCAACCCAAACAATCACCATCAAATATAAACTAATCGCGAAATCAAGCTCACAATTTGGAAACAAGCAATTAGTAGCAAAGTAACAATCATAAAACGAAGGGCGAATCACCAACAAGTAACTAACAGAGAAAGGAAGTAAATGGGGGCGCTAGGAATGGTATGGTAGAAAGTCATGGGGTCGAGAACCAAGGGAACTAGACTTAATTAATGACTATCTAGCAACATCCAATCAATTAATCATTTTATTAGCATGAAACAATTTACCTATGTTTTAAATACTCTACCCGTCTCTCGACTTTGGGTAGAGCCTAATTGACTCGGGGCATGAGATTCCACGAGCGTTAGCACACGTGCACAATTTCCCTCTATGCTCGTGTGTCACCTTCCCGAGAACCCGCGATCCTAAGCTAATCGCATTACAAACAACAATTTTTGATCCGAGAGAAAATGATCTACGAGCCGATCCCTCGATTCTACATATCTCCACCCACAAAGCCCCTCTTAGAGTCGATTGTGAGCCAAAACAAGCATATAATCACAAGAACTTATATTTACGCATAAACTCACAAAAGATCCTCTCGAAATCATCATTAAAATTCTAATCTCATGCTAATCTCAAAATAGCACTTAGATCTCAACAAACCTAAATAGGTAATCTCACCAACTTTTAACAATAAAGTTTAAATTAGCAATCCCACTAATCTTCTAATGCTCAATCAATAAATAAAACCCAAAGTAATCAATTTTGTGTCTCAAATCAATCATCAACAATCTCTAAGAATAATAGGTAGATAAAAAGCTTAAGAATTTTGAATCTAAGATTGAAATTAAAATTAAATTCACTTACAACCCTGTTACCAACAAGATTGGTTGATCCTACCTACTTTTTCTTCCTCTCCAAGTTTCTAAAAAATTTTTGTTATCTCTCTAGAATTTGGTGCTTCTCTCTCTATATCTCAATTGTACTCTAAACAAAACTAAGAAAAAATGAGAATTGAGGTTGAAGGTACAAATTCATATACCCTCATCTTTCTTAAATACTCCAACACAAATCTAAGGGGTTAATGAGTCATTTCAAGAAATTATGCAGAATTAGAGCTTCTGTGCGCGAGTCACGACTGGGTGTCGTGACTTTTAAGTGTAGTCACTTCTCCTTTTATATTATCATAGACATCTGTTCAGATGTAACACCAATGTATCGCGAGTAGGTGTTGTGACTCCAAGTTGTTCTAATCTGCTCGTCCACGTCAGCCAACGACAGGTGAATGTCATGACAGGGTGTCATGACTTGACTTAACGTCTCACGACTCTCACTGTCGTGTCTAGGTGTCATGACTATGGGTGTCGTAACTCTAACTCATGAAACTCGATCACTTGGTCAAGTGTCATGCAACTCACGACTCGAGAGTCATGACTTGGTGTCGTGACTCGAGCTGTCGTGACTTGATTATCTTGCAAACTCTCTTTCTCTACTATCATGTACTCATGACTCAGCTAGTTACGACAGGTGTCGTGACTCTAGCTACCGTGAGTCTCCTATGCAGCTCCATTTTTGCTCATTCTCCCCTCGGCTTGACCTCGGGTCTTCTCCCAAACTCTTTTCTGCTCTAAATAGCTCAAAATGATGGGATTTCTTGCAATATAGTCACAAACCCTTAGTGTGTATAATAGTATCTAAAGTAGGCTAACACACCCTAAAATCGGGGTGAAATCAAGTTAATTGTGAGGAGATTTGGCTTGAGTGGAGATGCAAAATAGACTCTCATCGAATATGTAGCAGACATTCATACCTTTGTAAAATGGTAAGTTTCATGAAATTTAAAGGTCGTTGGTAAGTCAAAAGTGGGTACATATTTTCTGCTGAAAACATAAACTTTCCGAACAAGCAAGTTTTCAGCAGAAATTTCGAACCCACTTTCGACTTACCTAACGACATACAAAATTTTAAAAAATAAAATAAAATGGCATGAATTTGAGAATTTGGAAGTCAGAGATGGGCATTGTAGTCTTTTTGTACTGAAAATGAGCAAGATGAGAAGAAAAAAATTCACCATGTTATATAACACGTTTTGAAATTAATTATACTCAAGTGATATTTGTGTCAACTTAAATGTATTAAGATTCGCTAAAAGAACGGATAAATATATGTTCGTGATAACAGTACTCACGTTTAATGAGCCAAAAAAAATAATAGAAGGTTAAGATTTGAAGAGTATGCACTTTGGTCTCATGACCACAAGTTGGTTTGAAATAAATTTATAATATAATAATATTCACCCCATCGAAAAATAAATATAGGGATAATTTCATGCGGCTACTCTTAGATATTTCTGTTTTTCAGGTGGGTAATTGTAGATTTTTTTTTTCCAGATGGCTACACCTAATATGTGCAAAAAAAATTCTACCTCTTCGTCCAAATTCTGTTAGTTTTTAACCTTTTTGACATGTAAAATGACTAAAATACCCTTAAGGGTTAAATGAGTTATTAAAATTGAATTGAAAAGAATAAAATGCTCTCACATATACTTTTAATTTTCAAAGACTATTTTAGTCATTTCATATGCAAAAAATGTTAAAAACTAACGGAATTAGACATTTTGCACATCTTAAGTGTAGCCATATGGAAAAAAAAATTCTATAAATACACACCTGAAAGACAGACATATCTCTGAATTTATCTCATAAAGAAAAAAAGACATACCTTAAAGAAAAAAGTATGCTAAATCCCTTTCAAAAAAAAGAATGCTAAATCTGTGAGCTTTTCTTCTTATCCGTGGCTCATTTGGGTTTGCATTTATAATCCACAAACAACTTCCAATACAATTACTTCTCATATTAGGTTATGATAAATAAATGCTTACCATATTTGTTATTACTGCTGACTATAATAATACTTAAAAGTATCTCTTGAAATATTTGGCTGTCTCAACTATAAAAAAAACAGAGGAAATTTGTAAGGTAATTGATTTTAATTCCTGAATTTATTGACTATTAATATCTATAATTTATTTTATTTTGTCATTAGAATCTTCGAGATAGGATATTTTTATCAAATGTAATGGCGCAAAGTATTTTCCCCAAATGGCTTTACAAATATAGAGCCAATGAATGCACCAAATTGAAAGAGGATTGATTGGCCATGCAGATTCCCAGGTGGAGCAATGACAAATTTGGAAAAGTTTAATTCAAATTCTCTTCACCTTCTACCCCTCTTTTTGTGATAAACAAAATCCCCCAAATATGGATAAAATTACTACATTCATGCTTCAGATTAGGATTTAGGAAAAGTTGTGTCAATCCTAAATTCAAAATTAAATGACAGCTTTCATTACTTCAATTTAGGTGGGAAACCCAGAAATAAATCAGGGAGCAATGTTGTTTATAAGGGTTCAGTTTGGATCATAACATCATCTTGCAATAATTTTCTTTAATTTCTCCCAGGTAAGCTCGTTTTGCTGAAGCAAGAACATCTGGGTCGTTCTTAGTTTTTCGAATTTGTTATCATTATGGTGTTGTGATTGTAATTACCTTTTATTTCCATCAGAAGAGAGTGTGTGTGAAAATGAGAGGAGCTGTGCTTGTGGCTCTTGCTGCTGCTATTGGGAACCTCCTCCAAGGATGGGATAATTCTACTATTGCTGGTTTGTGTCTCACTCATCTCATTTGTTTTTCTAGGGCTAAACATGATAAATCCCCAATTCCAATATGTTTTTCTTTTGTGAAATGACATTGGCAAATTTTGAGTTCTTGTCAAATAATGCAATTTTTAGAACCTTAGACTGGTCTGTGACCTTTCAGAGGGAAATTGATGAATCCAAGTAGTGATTTTAGGTTTGTTGTAGTTGGGAGCAATCAAAGCTTCCACCTTTCTTTTGTGGGTTGCTTACAATTTTGAAATTGGTTTTTGCAGGTGGTCTTATTTACATAAAGAGTGAGTTCCATTTGGAGACTCAACCAAAACTAGAAGGGTTGATTGTGGCTGCATCCCTTTTTGGAGCCACGGTCATCACAATGTTCTGCGGGTCCTTAGCAGATGCTATTGGACGCCGCCCTGTACTCATACTGTCCTCAGTTCTGTTCTTCATAAGTGGTTTGATAATGGCGTGGGCGCCAAATGTCTACGTCTTGGTTCTGGCAAGGCTGTTGGATGGTTGCGGGAGTGGTCTCGCTATCACTCTTGTTCCCGTGTATGTGTCTGAGACGGCTCCACCAGAAATAAGGGGGCAGTTGAACACTATCCCACAGTTCAATAACTCAGGAGGGATGTTTTTGTCATATTGCGCTGTATTTGGAATGTCATTGATGAAATCACCCAGCTGGAGGTTGATGCTCGGTGTTCTTTGCTTTCCATCGGCTATTTATATCTTGTTGACGGTGTTTTACTTGCCCGAATCCCCCCGCTGGCTTGCGGGTAGAGGCCGTATGGCTGAAGCTGAACAGGTTCTGCGCAGATTGCGTGGCAAGGAAGATGTTTCAGGTCAACTCTTTGGATCCATTAATATTATGATCAATTCCATTTTTGTTGTTGTTGTTTGGTGCTGATTTTCTTGCTTGTTTTTGTGTACAGCTGAATTGGCTTTACTGGTGGAAGGTCTTGGGCCTACCAATGAAACATCCTTAGAAGAGTACGTAATTGCTCCTGAGAATGCGATTGCTGGTGACCCAGAATCAGTAGCAGAACAAAAGAAAATTAAACTGAATTGGCCGGAGGAGGGCCAGTCATGGGTTGCTGAGCCCGTTGCCAGGCAAAGTAGTCGCTGCATTGTCCGCCAAGGAAGCTCTTTGGCTGCTCTCATGGACCCTCTTGTCCCTCTTTTCGGAAGCGTGCACGAGAAGAACCCCGAGACTGAAAACATCATCATGTCAATGACAGGTAGCATGATGGGGTCAGGAGTTCTACAAAGAAGCGAGAACTGGAACATTGAGAACCCAAGGCCTTCTTCGGATCATTCAGAGGAGGGGGGCATGGCCTACTCGGATGAACAAAACTTGCGCAGCCCATTGCTCTCTCACCAAACTGGTAAAGACAGGGACGTGCGCCATCTCTTGCCAAGCAGCAGTACCCCAAACTTGGGACTCGGTGCTGGGAGCGGCCTTATGCAGGGAAGTGGTGCTGGGAGCGGCCTTATGCCGGGATGTGGCACTGGAAGTGGCCTTATGCAGGGACCTGGCGCTGGAAGCGGCCTTATGCAGGGCCCTGGTGCTGGAAGTGGCCTTATGAGGGGAAGTGGAGTTATGAAGGGGGAGCGGGCGAGTGGTGACATAGGAGGTGGATGGCAGCTGGCATGGAAAAAGGCCAGTGGAAATGGGAGAAAGGAAGGAGGAGTGCAGAGGGTTTATTTACACCCAGGAAGTGCTCCCATCTCTCTGAACGGCTCTATGGCTTCGGTTCATGCTCCATCTGATCTCTCCAAGGGAGGTGGACCTCTTCATGCTGCTGCGCTGGTCAGTCAGACAACTCAGCATCCAACCGGAGATTCGCAATCTCCAGCCAATTCTAAAGCGTCAAAATGGCAGGAGCTTCTTGAACCAGGAGTTAAGCGCGCTTTGTTTGTTGGCGTTGCACTTCAAGTGCTACAACAGGTATACATGTAGTTTTGAACACAAACTGCAACATATGATAGATAATACTTTATTCAGTTTAATTTATATATTGTATGTTGTTGTTGTTCAGCTTGGGGGCATAAATGGAGTTCTGTACTATGCTCCTCAAATTCTTAAAGAAGCAGGCGCTGGAGATCTTCTATCGGGTTACAACATTAGCACCGAGTCTGCATCTCTTTTCATTAGTGCTATCATGACATTTTGCATGCTCCCTTGCATTTTCTTGTCCATGAAGCTCATGGATGTTGCTGGCAGAAGGTGATTACTTCATATTCATATTATAGGCACTGAAACTCATACCTTACACAACTGGATTAATTGTGTATGTCATTTCAGGCCTCTGATGCTGTATACAATCCCTATATTGGTAATCGCACTGTCTGGCCTAATCTTCAGTCGCATTGTGGACATGGGGTCCGTGATCACTGCAATAATGTCCGCAGGTGGTGTTATTGTCTTCTTGAGTTGCTTCGTGATGGGATTCGGGGTGATCCCTAACATTCTGTGCGCGGAGATCTTCCCAACAAAGGTGAGAGGCATTTGCATCACCATAACAGCTCTCACATACTGGGTCGGGAACTTGATCATGACCTACTCGTTCCCGGTCATGCTCAGCACCATGGGCCTTGCTGGTGTTTTCACTTTCTATGTTGTTGGATGCATTATGGCCTGGATATTCATCTACCTCAAGGTCCCCGAGACAAAGGGAATGCCCTTGGAAGTCATTACCGAGTTCTTTGCTGCAGGCGCCAGGCACTCCACCACCGATTGAGTTTTCGTCGTTAGAATTGAAACCATGAAATGGCAATTTGTTTTCATGATTCTGCCTACATGAGAACTTGGGGACAATTCCTTGTATCATTCGTTTGTGAAAGTTTTATTTTTCTTAGGTTGTCATCTTATAATACAAGTGTACTAGACTTGGGTCACATACACAGAGCTCAAAATTAATTAGCTTATATGGGGCTAGCTCAAATTCGTTGGTCAGAGTTGTAACATTGTAATCTTTGTCAAATTCGGATCCACGTAAAAACTCGAACTAATGACGTTAGCAATGTAATGCACACGGTTTGAGTTTTTATAGGGGTAATTTTGAGTTATACTTTATAATATTCTTACGAATCTTTTGCTTTATTTTCTCATTTTCGCTTTTTTTGGTATACTATCTAATATTTCTTTTAGAAAGAAAATCCTAAAAAATAATTCATCACATGTATGCCTCTAATATTCATTGTTAGTTATATGAAAACCACCTTTCAACTCCTATAAGAGATAATTCAATAACCATAGTACGAATAAAATAAAATATCATCTTAACGATTATTGTTAATTTGTGCTGGGGTAATTAAATGTTAGTATACCCGCTCTCCTTTCTTTGGAATACCTCTCTCAATTTTCAACTTCAACTATGCAACACAATTGTAATTGGTTGACAAAATTTTCTATAAATTTTTTCACCCAAGACAGAAGAAATATAATTTTATTAAGGTAAAAAATAATTATAATCCCAACTACAAATCTACACAATTTTTGTTCATAAAAACATTGAAGAAAATCCAAAAAATGATTCCTTTTGTTTTGGATCTCCGATCTCAATAAGAAGATCCATGTCTTTTCTAAACTCAAACCCTCCCCAATAGCCCCATCTTTTCAAGCCCAACCTCAACACCTATCTGTCGTTCTCGTCTCCGTTGTACCTCACCACCACCTCCTCCTACCCTCCGCTCCTCCATTACCTAACCCACAAGTGCACGCCCCTTCATACCATGCGACGCCCTCCCCAAACCCTAGCTCTCATGGTCCCAAGCTCATGGATATGTTGGGCACCCAAAACAACCCACAACTTGTTAGGCCTTTATTTAATAAGTGGATGCCCAAAGCCCATGTATTTAGTAGCCCGCATGGAGAAAAAACACTAATTGCTTTCCTATAAATAGGAGGCAATAGAGAGAAGGAAAGAGACTAATTTAAGAGAGGAATAGAAAGAAATTCGTGTAAAAATTTCTGCTATTTTCGGGTCCGACGAGCAAGGTTCAAGAGTTCGATAGGAGATCGATTCACCGTTGGATCGTGCTTATGTTTGGAAAGGGTGTTTGGGAGACATGATACTATGTTCTGACCGTTGGAATTTCGTTTGAATGTCCCAGTGATTTGATATGATATTCTGATCGTAAGTCACCAATTCGGTGAGGTTTCTCTACTCTTTCTTGTAATTGTGGCTTGAGGTAAGATTGTTTAATCTTGAGATAGTGTGATCCTCTAATTGTTTAATCACCAACTCGTTGTACCCATAAAAGTGATAGTGAAGATTAAGTGGCCTCAAGAATCCCGTGGTTTTTTCCTCTCTCGCGTTGAGGAGGTTTTCCACGCTAAAATTGAACGTGTCTATTTTGTTCTTGTTTGGTATATTTTTTAGCTTGCTTGATTTGCTCTACTTGATAGATTCCTATAAGATTTGCATAGGTGGGGAGAGTTTTTTAATTTCGCTGCATCTAATTATTACATTATATTTTTTTTTCTCCCAAAAGTGGTATCAAAGCGAATATTATTTAATCGGTATCATGTGTTAGATAATTGAAGCTAATACAAGTAGTTAGGTTAGGTTGAATGATTCAAATTATCATGTTTGGAAAGAGAATATGGAGGATCTTCTGTATGTGAAAGATTATTATATGCAAGTTTTTAGTGATCCAGCCCTAAGAAAAAAATCTTATGATAATGAAATTTATTACATCATCAAGTATGTGGTCATATTAGATAGTGGGTGGATGATAATGTTTTGAATCATGTCAATCGAGAGACACATGCACGCAATTTATGGTGCAAGCTTGAGCATTTATATGCTCGAAAGACTAGTAATAAGAAGTTGTCATTAATACAGTAGATGATGAGTTTGAAGTAGGGGTAATTCCATGTCATTACCCCAAGTTTGACTCATTTTCAAATCAGTACCCTAAGTTTGAAAAGTTTTTTACCAGAACCCCAAGTACAATTAGGTTGCACATAAGGTAACAGGTGTTAAATCTAACAAATTTGGTATGTGAAAAGTATAAAATGCCCTCAATAGTTATGATTTGAAATCTGACCGGTCTGACCGGTTAAAATCTGGTCAAATTGGTTCAATCTGAGCGGTTGAATTATTAAAATTTATAATAATAATATTTTAATTATTATTACTAATAATATAAAAAAAATAATTATTATTATTAATTAATATTATATTGAAACTTTCGAACGGAATAACTCTCTCATACGACCTCCGTTTAGAGCTCATAGTATATCAAATAGAAGAGAATAGGAAGATAAACAATTTCAAAGAATAATATTAATAATTAAATTAATATTAATTTTGAAGATATTATTTAAATTATTAATGATAATTTATTTTTATATTATTATTAATTAAATGATATTTTAATTTAATTATTAATATTATTCTTCAAAGTTGTTTATCTTCCGTTTCTCTTCGATTTGATATACTATGAGCCCGAAACGGAGGTTGTATGAGAGAATTATTCCATTCTAAAGTTTCAATATAATATTAGTTATTAATAATAATTAATTTTTTATATTATTATAATTAATATTTTAATAATATTAATTAATATTTTAATTTAATTATTAATATTATTTTTCAATGTTGTTTATCTTCCAATTCTTTTCGATTTAATATAATATGAGCTCGAAACAGAGGTCGTATGAGAGAGTTATTCCATTCGAAAGTTTCAATATAATATTAATTAATAACAATAATTTATTTTTTTATTATTATTAATTATAATTAAAATAATATTATTTAAATTATTAATAATTAAATCTGTCAGATTGAACCGGTTTGAACCGGTCAGATTTCAAATCATAACTATTGAGGGCATTTTAAACTTTTTAGATACAAATTCTGTTAGATTTAACATATGTTACCTTAAGTGCAACATATTGAACTTGGGGTACCGGCAAAAAACTTTTCAAAATTTGAGTACTGATTTGAAAATGAGTCAAACTTCGGGTACTGACATGGAATTACCCCTTTGAAGTATCATGATGGGGTCCCTTTGAAGGAATTAGTAATCAACTTGCAGGAATGGGTATAAAGTTCGATGATTAATTTCAGGGTTTGTGGCTTCTGGGTACATTACTGGACTCGTGGAAGACGTTCAGGACTTCATTCTCTAACTCAGATCAAAATGGTGTTATAATCATGGATTTGGTTGAAAAGAGTGCTCTGAATGAAGAGATGAGAAGAAAGTCACAAGGTTTCTCTTCGCACTTAGAAGTTTTAGTGACAGAATAAAGGGGAAGGAGCAAGAGCAGAGGTCCAAAGGGTAGAGACAGAAGCAAGAGCAATAACATGTGTACCAATGCAGAGTGTTATCATTATGGTATAAAGGGTCATGTTAAAGAGTATTGTCGAAAGCTCAAGAGAGACATCCAACATGACAAATAGAGAAAAGAAGGTAAGTCATGACGATGATGTTGCTACTATTACTGAAGAATTTTTTCTATTGTGTGATGAAGAAGATGTTAACTTGGCTTGTGACGAGACCAGTTGGGTAGTAGATAGTGATGCCTCTATTCATGCTACAAGTCAAAAGAATCGATTTTCATCTTATACATCTGGTGATTATGGTAATGTTAAGATGGGAAATCGAGGCATGTCAAAAGCTATTGGCATAGGAGACGTACAATTGGAAACTGAAAACGGTACTATTTGTATTCTGAAAAATGTTAAGCATAATGTTGACTTTTGTTTAAATTTGATATATGTAGACAAGCTAGATGATGAAGGATTTCATCATACCTTTGGTGGTGGCTTATGAAAGCTCACTAAAGGTGTTATAGTCGTAGCTAGAGGTGAAAAGTGTGTTTCGTTGATGAAATATTTTCTCATGTTGTTAAGATGTCATCCATTCGAGTGGTTCTTGGTTTAGCAGATATTCTTGATTCGGAGGTTTAGCAGATGGATGTGAAAACTGCATTTCTCCATGATGACTTAGATAGGGAGATTTATATGGAGCAGCCAGAGAGTTTCGAAGTAAGGAGGACTATGTGTGCAAGCTTCAGAAAAGCATGTATGGTTTGAAGCAAGCGTCAAGGCAGTGATACAAGAAATTTGAGTCAGTTATGGGGGAGAAAGGCTACCAGAAGACGAAATCTGACCATTGTGTTTTGTGCAGAAATTCTCTGATGATGATTTTATCATACTATTGCTATATATTGATGATATGCTGATTGTTGCCAAGAATGTCTCAAGAGTTGAGAGATTGAAGAAACAATTTAGTCATGTTTTTTTCAATGAATGACTTGGGTCATGCGAAGACTATTCTTGTCATCAGAATTACTCACGATAGAGTTGCGAGAAAGTTGAATATGTCACAAGAGCGATATATTGAAAATGTGTTGCAAAGGTTCAATATGGACAAGACATAAGATGATCCTCTTTGAAAAGCTAAGCACACGACATAGCTCTTCTACGGAGAAGGAGATGTATGACATGGATAGAGTTCGGTATACCTCAATAGTAGGAAGTTTGATGTACGCAATGATGTGTAAAAGGCCTGACATAGCTCATGCAGTTGGTGTTGTAAGTCGTTTTCTGTCAAATCCGGGTAGAGAATTGGGATGCACTTAAATGGATTGTGAGATATCTTCGAGGGACCTCTAATTACATTCTCATGTTTAGAAGTGGAGAATCAGTGTTGGTTAGCTACTCTGATTCAGATATGACATGAGATGTTGATACCAGAAAATTCACCTTAGGTTATTTGATGACATTTGCAGGTGGAGCAGAATCTTGGCAGTCAAGACTACAAAAGTGTGTTGCACTTTCTCCTACAGAAGCTGAATGTATCGAAACAACTGAAGCATGTAAAAAGTTGTTGTGGATGAAGAGATTCATATGGGAGCTCGGTTTCAAGCAGCAACTGTATGTGCTTTATTCTGATAACCAAAGCGCGATTCACTTGAGTAAGAATTCTACGTTTTATGCAAAGTCGAAACATATTGATGTGAGATACCATTGACTTAGAGATGCACTTGAAGACAAGTTATTTGAGATTAAGAAATTCCACACATATGATAATGGTTCTGATATGCTCACGAAGGTCTTACCAAAGGAGAAACTTGATATTTGTCGTGAGATTGTCAAGATGGTGATGCCTTCCACTTAGTTAAATAAAGGAAAGATTTGTTGGGCCTTTACTTAATAAGTGCAGGCCCAAATCCCATGTGATTAGTAGCCCACGTGGAGGAGAAATCCTAATTGCTTTCTTGTAAATATGAAGCAATAGAGAGAAGACAAGAGGCTAATTAAAGAGAATTAAGAGGCTAATTCCAATATGTGCAGAAATTTCTGCTGTTCTCGGGTCCGACAAGCAAGGTTCACGAGTCCGATCGGAGGTTGATCCACCGTTGGATCGTGCTGATTTTAGGCAGGGTGTTCAAGAGACGTGGTACTGCGTTCTGACTGTTGAAATTTGCGTTTGGAGATCCCAATGATTTGATACGATTTTTTGATCGTATGTCACCAATTCGGTTATATTTCTCTACTCTTTCTTGTAATTGTGGCTTCAAGCAAGATTATTTAATCTTGAGATAGTGTGATCCTCTTATTATATTTAGAGAAACTCGTTGTACCCATTATATTGATAGTGGAGATTAAGTGGCCTCGAGGGACTCGTGGTTTTTTCCTCTCTCGCGTTGGTGATGTTTTCCACAGTAAAATTGTGCGTGCATATTGTGTTATTGTTTGCTATATTTTTTAGGTTGTTTGATTTTCTCTACTTGATAGATTCCTATAAGATATAAACAGGTGGGGAGAATTATGTAATTTTGCTACATCTAATTATTCAATTAGATTTGTTTTTCTCTCAACACTCCCAAAACCTTAGCTCCGGCGGCGCCAAGCTCATAGTTCTGTTGGGCACCCCGAACAACCCATAACCATTTCCCTCTCCGACGAATCTCGAGTTCTTGAGCTTAAAGCTTGGTTTTGTGGGGAGGTGCAGCCTCAACTTGAGGTCCTCGTCACCGGCGGCTTCTTGAGAACCAGCTTTGCACTTTCTCGTCAGCTCCGTCTCCAGCTCCGAAGCTCGTTGCGCCAGAGAATTCGAAGCTCGCTCCGAGCTCGTCGGATGTGGACCCATCGCCTCGATCTCGTCGCGCCGCTCGCTCTCGCCGGAACTTGTTGGGCCGCGCCACGCCCTCTCGCTGGAAGTGGAAGCAGTGTGGGACGTTGGAGAGATGGTGTGGACTTGGAAGTGGTGTGGGAGTCGCAGAGAATTAGGTTAGCCAATGTAGTGTGTGTGTAATTAGGGTTAAAGGAGATGGTAGAATTGAAATTTCATAGGGTATTTTTAAAAGTTTTAATTTTTTTATTTGTTACCTGCAAAGACCATGTTGTACTCAATACATTAGTTAAATTGATTATTCAATTACGGGTAAAAGGGCAATAATATAATTATCCCAAAGATTATATTAGACTAAAAATTATGTAGCAAGGGCATTTTGAACTTGTACAAACTACATTAATTAGATTTAACGAAGTTTAGCTTAAGTGTAACTATTAAATTCTTGGGGTAATGAGAATATTTTTTACAAACTTAGATAATTAATCTTAAAAAGAAGCTTCAACGAGTATAGTGATTTGTAGTTGCCCTTCTATGCTATTTTTATTTGCTAACTCTTGTTATTAGATGTATCATATTTAAATTTGGGGAAAATTTCACTTAGCCACTCCTAAGTTTGGCCGAGTTTCACTTAACCTCTCTTAAGTGAAACTTGGCCAAACTTAAGAGGTGTTAAGTGGAATTTTTCCTTAAATTTGGTATCAAAACTTGATAGCTTGCGTGTGAAATGTGTCTTCTTTATATTAACATGATAATAATGTTTCACACAAATTTATCATCATTTGATAAATATTTTGAAGCAATCATTGTTGTACGTGGACGAAGTGTTAATGATTATGATTTGAAAAAAATTCATTGAGTATAAATATAGGAAATGTGTGTTTGAGCTTGTATAGAGTTTTGTACGATCCTTTGTGGCAATGGAATGCAAAATGTGTAGTGTAAATATTAATTGGCATGCACATACTTATGTTTTGACTAGTAATTCTTGTAAGTGTATTTTAGTGGGCCACGTTAGAGTAAATTGCACGCCACGGAGTAACTGCCGGCACGAATTTAGGATAAATTAGTCTCGATAAGGAGTGTCCATTTTAAACTAAGAATTAACATTAAACTAAGAATTTGACCGAATCAAAATTATTTTAAACCAAAAATTCATTGAACCAAGAATCATACCGAATTAAAATCATAAAATTCAAAAATCATGAATTATGGTTAGGTTACGTTTTATTTTTAAGTTAACCAGTCAATTTTAGTTTGGATATAGCTTATATAATAAAAAATCGCTGGTTAACTAGACAATCCAAACAGAAATTCTATTTACCACTTGTTGTACTCAAAATTACACACATTATGAAGTTGCTCTATTTATTCTCAAAAACGACATCTTTTAACTTTACACAAAAACTCATACCTAAATTTTGATTTCATTGTGGAGATTTTTTTGCCACATAAAGTTAATGTTTATACACATTCTTAATTATCATTACATTGATTAAAAAATTGGGAGTAAATATCATGCCCATAAAATTTGATTGGTTCGGTTTAAATCAAAAACCGAACCACTTTCTAGTGGTTAAAAACCAACCATTTAATTATATTCGTTTTGGTTATGACTTCAATAATTATAAAATTAGAGTGTAAAAGAAAACTTGAGGTGGACCTCTACCCACTAAAGGTTGATGGACGCAAAAAGAAGACCCAATTTGGATGGTCTCGATTCATTCATGGATTTGGCAAGAGATATAAGTTAGTTTGTTATGTTCCTTTTCTATATCTTTCTAATTCACGAGAGGATTTGAACCATTGAGTTTTGAGTCAACGCAGAGGGAGGGACTTGATAGGTTCATCATCAAGTGCCGTCCAAATTACATAATATTAGTACGCATGTCATGATATTTCTCTTTTCAGGGAAGATCCCTTATTTCAAATTGTAATTTTTTTAACAAAATAATACTGAACAACTTTTTTTGTGGTATGATTGATTAACGCTTGAATATACTTAAATTAATTCGAAACATGCTTGATGAATGGAACAATAGATCACTTTTGACATATAATGTATGGTATTGGGCAGATAATCCATCTTTCACAGAACATTCCCGAGAAAACCATAACTTGAATGCCACAAAATGTTATGTTCAATTTACTAAAAAAATGAGAAGTGGACAATAAGTAGAGACGTAAAAGTCCAAAGTGGTAAGAGAATCTTATGCTTTCGTAATTAATAAAGTGGATCAACACCATTGTTGCAAATTTAAATTCTTGAAAGTAAAACCACCAAGTCTCCACACTAACACATTCATTTATATTTAAACTGCCATCCTCTTTATCACGCGACCGGTTGAAATTATAGGGACTCAACTAATTAATAGTTCATGCCTAATTATAGTGAAATGTTATATAAATTCACTATCTGGTCTTAAAGGGCAACATACACTTGTGATGCTCATTTATGGAAAAAAAAACGTTGCCCTTTATAAAGGGCATCACACGTACGGTAATTTTTTTGAAAGGGTAGCACACTCATACACGACCAGTTAAAAGAGCAGCGAACATATAAAAGTGTGCTGCCCTTTTAAAAAGTATCATACATATATAAGTGTGATACCTTTTAATTGCAACACACATAGGTGTGATGTCATTTGAAAGACATCACACATATAAAAAGACAAGTTTTGTCACACAAAAGACCTATAATTATCTATATATGTCAATTGCCCTTTTTTTAGAGTGAATAAGAAAATAATTATGGGTGTTTGGTATACCAAAATCCGTAAATACATTTTGTATTAACAAAATTGAATAGTAAGTATTCGATCAATAATAAAAAAACCCAAAATGCATATTTATAAATAATGTACGCTACCAATATTAATAAGCTGATTGTTTGATAAAAAAAAATAAAGTTTAGTCAGAATTGAAAGAGGACACATTCCCTAACGGTTCCCCAAGTTTCTCGAAGATGACCTTGAACAACTTGTTTTTTTTGTGCTTCTTTTCGCTCCGACTATCCTTTTTATGCAACATGTCATTATCCCTTTACAACGCTAGGAGGGCCTCTTCGTAGCTAGGATTCAGCCTTGTTTGGCTTAGATCGATAATAAACTAGAATTAAAATATGGTCCAAGAAATTGGACTAGATCGATATTAAATTAAATTATATGATAAATAAATAAACAATCAATATTTTGAAAATTAATAAAAATAAAATAAAATAGTCCTTGCAGGAACTGCATCGACATTACGCTCAGTTCTCCAGTTTTAGTTTAAGCTGCCAGTAGTTTGAATTTTTGTTAGAAAGCAAAATTCACTTACACTATTTCTAGGAAAATTCAGGTATGATCCTAATTTTACTTACAAATAAATCCATATACTCAACTGTTAGTCCAAAATCTTGTGACTTACATTGGGTGAGATTTTGGCTGATCATTAAATAATTTTCTATAATTATTAATTAACAAATAGGATAACGATTCCCCTGAAAATTTATAAGGTTCCTCATTAATTCATCATGCTTCGATCCTGCAGGTGGATTATAGAATTGAAAGCATCAAAGGCAAGCTCAATACCCTCGGAAGAGAAAAGGTTGTCGCTACTGGTAGAAGCGGTCTGTGTTCCTGCCACCGCTCCCAGCCTCTAGTTAATGGGAACTAGCCGGAGAGAGGCCAAATCAGGCCGGAACAAGGCAAGGACAACTCTTCAGCAACGGCCTCGACCATTATCGCGTGGTTCAGGTCGTGACTCTAGAGTTTCTCTCCACTCTTTCCTCTTCGGTAACATCTGCAAGGTCACAACGGAACTCTCAGGTGGATCGATTCCTTCAATTCCAAATCTTTTACAAGAACTGGCCTAGATAGTCGCCAGATCTCTTAACTCAGTGATGTGGTTGATCTCTGGCCCTTTCCAAAGAACTCGAGGAATAAGACAATTCCTCCAAACCAGGTCATACCATCTCAGCACGATCCAATCTCCTCTATCCAGATGTCATGATTTTAAAATTTTGATGGTCAATGAAGGGTATTTGAAATGAGTCTATTCGGTGCCCATATCGACACTTGTGCACCCATATTTAGTGTCGAATTTTTCTCGTCAAGTAGATGTTTAGAGTTTTTTGTGCCATTTTATGCCTTCGGGTATTTTTGGTGCAATTGTGCATAATTTAGGTGAAAAAGGACCTGAAAATTAGATAAGAAAATTTTACAACAAAGGTGAAACTTTCGGGCGGCGTAAGAGAGAGAGATTTATTATTGATGTGTATTGTGAATTACAAGAGACCTCTATTTATAGAGGCAATAAGAATAGAATAGGAAACACTAATATATATGTGAGAAAGGAAACATAAATATAGGAAACCTAATATAATCTAACAACCCTCCTCAAACTCAATGCGGTGAAAGAAGAATTGAGTTTGAAGCTAGATAATATTGCGTTGCGGCAGGGTTGCGGCTGCCGATGATGATGTCGAGATGATGCGGCCAGGATTGAGGATGGAGGATGCGCGCCGTTGTTTGATGTCTGATGTCTGATGCTTGATGATGCATGATGCATGTTGGCTGATGGCGAGATGACAACGACTGATGGCATATAGATGATGCCTGATGCCTGATGTTTGCTGGCTGATGGCGAGATGACAACGGCTGATGGCATATAGATGATGCCTGATGCCTGATGCTTGCTGGGTGATGGCGAGATGACAACGGCTGATGGCATATAAATGATGCCTGATGCCTGATGCCCAATGATTGTCTGATGCCTGCTGGCTGATGGCGAGATAGTAGCTGCCCAATGATTGCTAGATGCCTGCTGGCTGATGGCGAGATAGCAGCTGCCCAATGATTGCCAGATGCTTGATGCTTTATCAAGTGTGGGTTGATTCGAGCAAGGAGGATAGAGAAAGAGTAGAGATTGAGAGATTGAGATTGATTGAGTTACGGGATCGAAGTGGTGGAATCAAGATCAATTGATGACAAAGAAACGAGATTGTGCGAGGAAAATTAATAAGGTAAAGAGTAAAAGAAGAACCGATTGGTTTGAGAAAGAAAATTACATAATAAGGGAAAAGACAAAAAAAGAAGTAGAGACGATTGTCGAGTTGATTGTTTGCGGAAGCGAGAGGCTAGATATTGAGATTTGAATTGCCTCGCCCACCCGTCAGAATCACGAATCATCGATGAGTGGGCGAAGCGAAATATGCGTAGAGATTTGACCAAGGATCGATTATAGCTCTGATACCATGATAGAAATAATAGAGACATTTATTATTGATGTGTATTGTGAATTACAAGAGACCTCTATTTATAGAGGCAATAAGAATAGAATAGGAAACACTAATATATGTGAGAAAGGAAACATAAATATAGGAAACTAAATATTAGAAACCTGATATAATCTAACAGTATTTGAAATGAGTCTATTCGGTGCCCATATCGACACTTGTGCACCCATATTTAGTGTCGAATTTTTCTCGTCAAGTAGATGTTTAGAGCTTTTTGTGCCATTTTATGCCTTCGGGTATTTTTGGTGCAATTGTGCATAATTTAGGTGAAAAAGGACCTGACAATTAGATAAGAAAATTTTACAACAAAGGTGAAACTTTCGGGCGGCGTAGATTTCTCATATGATCTTTGATTTGGGCAAATAGTATGTCGATTTGAAGGGAATTTGATACTCTACACTCTCGAGCAATGTGATGATCCATGTGACAATCATCACATGATCGTCACACAAAACATTACGTCCAAAAAAGCCATAAACTTGTGACATTGTTGTGACAGTTGTGTGATGTTCATGTGACGAACGTCACATGACATGTGCCGGTCGTCACATCAACATCACATGCTCGAAAATTGCGTATAAGACAAATTTCATAGCTAATTTTAGATATCTCTCTCATTTTTGTCGCAACTCTCGATACCAATCACCCATAACTGACCCAGCTCTGCTCCAGGACGATTTTGGAGATCTCCAATCACCATTATTCCATCTTCTATCAATTTCAACAAGAGGACAGGGAATCATCACAGGCAAACCAATCGAAGATCGCATAAGTCTCCAACTCCATCCGGAGTTTTAGGTTTGATTGTTTTCCTCTTTTCTTGAACTGATTTGTAGTTGATGAATTCTCTTTTAAGTACCATGGTTAAGAGGTAGAAACCCTTAACCATGGGTGCTAGACCTTATGACGAGTTTAATTTCAGTTAATTGATGCATGATTAGATTGATCATGCTTTGTGCAAATTTATGAGTATTAAATTGATCATTTGATATTCATAATTTAAGTTCAAAATTAGCTCCGAGAGGTGTGATTGAGAACGAATCTAAATAGTGTCGAGAGGTCGGTCTCCTAGTGTCGATATCTCGGTTCGAAAATTGTTGCTATTAATGCTGTAGAAAACTGGTTATAATTCTCGAGAGGGTCGTCAGTCTGATATTAGACATTATCCAGTATGAAGAGATGGGTAAAATATACTTACAACATTGGCCAGTTTTATGCATGCTTGATTAACTGAATGTTGAACTTGGATTGACTTTAAGACGTCGGGCTAGCATCCGTGGTTGCTAGTTTAAATGTTGAAGTTCAACTATATTGTGGCCGGATTTAAAAGTGGACACTCAACTATTCTCAACTTTAAAAGTGGACATTCAACTATACTGAGAGATTCAAATCATGCTATTGTGGTCAATTTTCTCAAGATTCTTTATTCTCCTGCCCACTCCACGATTGGAGCTTTCCCTCCTCCTACTCCGGCCGGATTTACAACCGTGTACCATTCCTACGGTGTTTGATTTAACGAATATTTGACGTGTGTTGTTGGGATGACTAGGTGTCTTTTTAGAAATAAAAATGAGTCTCTAGAAATTGACATTACCAAAATTGTTGCAGAAGTTTGTAATAATAAGATGCATCAAGACAATCTGTGTTGATTAATCAAGGTAAGAAATGATCGGCGAGCTTCAAATCCGACGGCGGGAATCGGGCGCAGCTATTGCAGAGAAGGTGGCGGCAGGAGGGGCAGGAGGAGTGGGAGGCCAGCCACGTGTCTATGCAAGTGACATGAAACGCATGGCCGCACTGCGGCAACACTCTCACCTCCTCCCCTTCCACCAACTCCCCCAGGCAGATCGCGCACTCCGACGACCCCAACTTCTCTCCGGCGCCGGAGCTGTACCTGAACTTGGGCAGCGCCTCCAGAACCTTCTTCTTCAGCCCCCTGTTCGCCGCCGCCTGCTCTTCCGACCGTACGCCCTGTCCCCGCCGCAGGCACGCGCACCGCGCCACCGCTGTGAGCCCCACTGCGCAAATCAAGGCGCAGAGGAGCGCCGCCAGTATCACCACGAAATCCGACTCCATCGCCTCGGCCTCCGGCACCGGAGCTGCCTCAACCGTGAGCAGGTATCTGTGCGGACGAGCCATGCCTCATAGGTGTTCGACGAAATGTCTGAGAGAAGAGATATTGTGGGCTGTGGAAAAGGGTGGGTTCGGAATGGGCTTAATAGAGACCTCAACTTTACTTGCTCTCCCAGTGACACAGGTGGCATCAACTGGCCAATTGGGTAATTCTCTTTCTTTTTGTCTTTTGATTCCTTTCCATCTATCTTTTGAGGACAAAAGCTATGTTCCTCTTTGCTTGTAGCAGTATTTAGGGGTAATTACAGATCAGCACACCTACCGAAACCTTATTTCAGAATTGGTACCTCAAGTTTGATTTTTTTGTTATGGGTCCCCCAAGTTTCATTATGTTACACTTAGGTTAGATTTCGTTAGATCTAACTGATGTGAGTTGTAAAAAGTCCAAAATGCCCATGTTGTGTAATTTTTGAATATATAATTATCAGTAATTGTGAAATTACTATTCTACCCTCATTTGATCAATAATGTAAGTTTATGGTGTCAGGGTATTTTAGTCTTTTAAAATAAATTAATAAATGAATTCAAAATCTCATGTGAAATGTCTAATTTGCCCTCCTTTTTGACCTCCCCAACTATCACCTATTTCTTCTTCTTTCTCATTCAATGAATCAATGGAATTCAACCTGCAAATTGACTTCTTTCTCGTTCAATGAAGTAATGAAATTCAATCTGCAAATTGACAAAGCCTAATGGGTTGTTCCTCGTCACAAAATACAATCTAAGGATTCAAATTGACAGCATCAAATATTGCATCTTCTGACAGAAAAAAATTACAAAGTAAGAAAATTTGGTCCTGGTCATGTTCTTCTTCCTCGTCGACGACCTTTACAGATTGGCGCCGGCGAGCCTCCCGGTGCCCTAGCTCGCGCCGCCGGAGTAGCGCTCAGAATCGGTTCCTCTATGGCCTCAACCTCAACGCCCAAAACCCTCAAAAAAATCTTCAAGCCAAGGCATATTTTTCACAATATCCTTCAATCACCAGCACACCCATTTTAGGGTTTTTTCCGACGATTGAGCCCAAATCGAGAATTGGTACCTGAGAGCTCTCCATCAGAGCGGCGACTTATGTGGCGTAAGGGGAAGGGTAGGGCTGGAAGTGGTCCAGTGGCGGTTCGGAGCTCTGTTTTCCGATCTGGTCTCACCATAAAGAGCGGAGAAGGACGACGCCGACAAGAGGTGCCACCGTCCCGAGCTCGCGCCGGACGACTCCAGTGATCTGGTATGGTCTCGCCGTCGTCAGCGTGCGATTCTTACTTCAGCGACGACTCGTTGATGTGGTGTCTCTCCCACTGCTTGTCCTCGCGGCCTCGCTTAAGGTCAGCGACGAGCAGATCGAAGGCGACGAGCTCGTGGCGGTGGTCGGAGGAGAAAGAGAATCCAGAGCAGACGTCGGCGGCCACGAATCGGTGGGTTCTGTTTGTCGCGAAGAAGACGAAGACATGGGAAACGTCTCCACCACTTCCATGGCCACCTGAAGCTCCGGTCGTGGCCTTCGACGCCGATCCAGGGCCGCCGACGGATTCGTGGTCGTGACCTCTGGTCTGGCTTCGGTGAGCTACGAAGGAAGACAGAGGGACTCACAATTAGGGTTGGGGATGAGGTTGAAGGAAGAAAGAGGGAGTGGAGGGCAAATTTGTAATTTCATAATTATTTTCAAAACTTTTAATTGTTTTATCCATATATTTGAAAAGTCAAATTTACCCCAAATTCATTACTTCAATTGATTATTTAATTAGGGGTAAATAGTCATTTCATAATTATCCCAATTAATACATAAGATTAAAAAAATTATTTCAGGGGCATTTTGGGTATTATAAATAAATTTAACAGTATTGCAGTTAGATTTAACTGAATTTGAACTAAAGTGTTAACGTTTTAAACTTGGAGGACCGAGAAACAAAATTTTAAACTTGGGGTACCAATCCTGAAATGAGGTTTCAACAGGTGTACTGATCTGTAATTACCCCTAGTATTTATTAGCGACTCTAATTCCTATTCATAAAGTTATACCTTAGATAGATATTTGGTAAGATACAAGAAATCAAGTGATAGTAATGTGAAACAAGGGACAAGCTTTTATGGTCCCCTTCCTAATCATAATCTCTTACACAAAAGGAAAGGAGGTTCAAAAGTTAAAGTTCAAGGCAAAGAGTGCTACTCTCCACTTGGGTAATACTCCCACATTTTTCATATCTTCAAAGAAAAGTTTTTAGGCAGTGGCAAAAGATCTTTCACTCAACAAATGTATTGCTATTGCTATTGCTCAAGTTCTTTAATTGAGTTAAAATCAGTCTGAATAAACTAAGCTCTTTCAATCAAATCCATATCAATCTTTTGTGAGAGTAAAGGAAATGCACCTCAAATTCCTTTATTTGAAATTAATCTCATTGCAGATGATGGTAGATGTTGTAACAGGTCTTGTTTTACTTTGTGCTATTTTGTTCAGAAACAGTGATGGTGGTGCAGATAGCCAAGGAACAATATTCTCTAAATACGCATATCCATATTCATTCATGGCAGATGGTTACATATGTCAAATGAACTATTGTAAACATGTACCATTTCCCTTTAAAGATGACAAAAGTGCATATTGGTGTATTAGGTTATTTGCTTTCCATGTGCATTAGTAAGTAAAAAAAATCGTATTTCATGATATATTTCTGTGGATTCACTTTGTCTTAGGTGTCTTTATTCTCTAGCAGATCCCAGAAATGAAGATTGAGAAAATAGCATCAGTAAAAGCCAGTGTAGCATCAAAATTTCAGGTACAAGTTACTGGAAACTAAGTTCTTGCACCTTGATTCCCTACTATTTTTAAAATGGAAAAGTAGTTCATTTGTGGAGATGTTGATGAATACAGTCCCACATTAAACCTAAAATTAGTGTATATGATGATGTAGTTGACAAGCTGTAAGCCAGGTGGTATATTTCTGCAAAAAGGACTTCCACTTAGGGAGAGTGAACTAAATTGTAACATGTGCACCGGTCTGAAAAGTGATAGAGGTAGGCCCTTAACCTACCCTTTTCTTCTGACATGACAAAATCCATTTCCAGTTAAATGCATTTGTAGCTTTTTCCCTTTACCTGTCATTTGTCATTTAGCTTCTCTTTGAGAATTATTGCCACTTCCATTTTCTCTGAGAGGAAGATGGATCAATGACCTGTCTCTGCATCCTTCAAACATGACACTTGTAACATTCCTGATATGACCTTGTCAGAGCACTTGCTCTTGCTTTGTGGATATTCATGGTACTTGATGTTTTTAGCAGATGTGTATTGAATCCACATGGTGACATGGAATTTAAATGACAGAACAAAAGAACATTCTGAAAACTATTTGGGTTTTGCAGTCTGGAGAAATTGGTGCTTAACTAACTGAAAGAAAGATTTTTGAGTAATTTATGTATGTACAAGAAATGGTACCATACTCACTTCCTCCAAACTAATCAAGATATTTTCTCAGAGCAAATGTAACAAAAAATCGAGTGACCATCTCTCATCATGGTTATTTTGTTGGTGCAGGCTTGGTGAACGAGAAGTCTTCTTCACTTCTGGAATCTTTGCTGGAGTGGCATTCCATTGGGTTTTCGATAGGATCAACTTTTATGAAAAGGGTATTTGGCGATGCTGGTGCCAATGGTTCAGCTTCATAATCAGACAGAACGCGCTCCACATGAGTGGTTGAGGAACGGCCTGAGTGACCAGTGGTTTTGGCGCGGTGCAGTGTGCGTCCAGCAAATGTTGAGGGAGTTGGGCTGCTTCCACCCAAGGATCCTCGAGTGGGAGACTTGCCTCCCTGCTTCTTCTTTGCAGCCAAACGCCAGTTCTTCAGGGCCTTCGATGTTTGCTCATCGAATATGGATTTCTTCATCTGCGAGCCCATCTGCAAATACCAAAAGCTTATGTGAATCAAGGTACTGATTTCTCATGGACAGTCTAAATAAAATTCACCATGTGGATATTAGGAAAGCTGTTGGATGCTGAATGCTATTCTAGTTCAGCATTGAACGTGACATCAGAACAAGATTATACTGTTAACTGTTATGTTTATATTGTTATAATTAATCCTAGTTTCCAGATTATGTGAAAAGTCTTCAAAATTATTGAAAAGAAAATGTACCTGAGTTACGAGGGCATATAATGGGAGTGTGATGTAGCTGCACATACATAGGACCCCAATCCTGCAAAACAACAAGAAAATAAAATAAGCACTGTACATCAGCTGCATGAATCATCCTCTCATCTTATCCAAGTAAAATGCTAAGGTCACCACATCTGATCAGTAATATGTATTTCTCCTGTATAAAATCTACTGTGTTCGGAGAGATAATAAAGAGGCTTACCCTAGAGCAACTTTAAATATTGCAAGCTTGAAATCAGCATGGAAGCAAGAGTTTATTCCAAATGTATACTGCAATGAAATATATAAATCATTGGTAACCTGATAAGTTTATATCAATTAAAGATAACCAAACCCCGAGAACAGTTACTTACCCAGATCCAAAAGAAATATGTAATTTGGAATGCATTCTGTACGAAGGAAAAAAAAATTTAAGTAAACACAAGGAAATATGATCAAAGAAATATGTAAATTGGAATGTATTTGTGTTTGCAGTGATTGACTATAGACGGAAGGAGGTGCTGCTAGAAAGATTGTAGTGAACATTTCTATGGAGGATCATGCATGCCAGAATAAAGTGCTGCTAGTAGTGAAATATATTCATTTAGTAATGAGATTATGCAGTAATTAGAGTATGAAGTGTATATCTTTATACAGTATCTTAACACTCTAGATTTATGACAGTCTTGAGTGACTAGTAATTGAGAGAGGATATAATACCTGAAATAAAGCGAAATGGATGAGATGAAGAACTAAATGAGGGCGACCAAACCAAAAATATTTGTCTGAGCCCTGCACAAGAGGAATCCCTTGAACCACTGCATGTCTCTCCGAGATTTCAAGAGCCATCTTTGTTAAAATGCACTGCAGATCTGTTCCAACTGCTAAGATTATCTGCAACCACAAAATATCAGAATCTTGTTCATACACACCGCAAAATTAGACTACTAAGAAAATGTTTCTTACAATCACAGGGACTAAGGAGGCCCAGAACAGCGTTTTCCACCCTGAAAGACAACAGTTTAGTAAAAGTACATCAAATTCAATTCAAATCAAATTTACGAATAAAGTACTTCTCAATGAAAAAGTTTCTTACCATTGACATTCAGAAGCAAGAAAACCACAAAAGATGCCCACAACACCGGACTGTCAACAAAAGAAGAAAAAAAGTAGCTGGTGGGTATTGTAGTGATAGATGCAAGGAAGGTGAATAAATGATATAAACTAATGGCGATTAAAAGATTGTTACCTCACTCCCACAACTAACTTGAAGTCGTCTTCTAAGGATCTTTTGATATACTTTTGGAAATTAAATTTGCTCCCAGGAGCTAAATGGACCTGTCAATATAGCACTGTCAAAGGAGAGGTTTGAAGTCTACTATATGATAATGAAAACTGTGCAGTTCAAGACTCACAGTGATGAAACCATTTCGCAATGTCATGTAGTCAGCCCTACTGACAGACCTAAAAAATTGCCGGAAGAAACATCCCTGCCACATAAGGATTTTGCAAAGTTTATTATAAGCACCCAATTATACACGTGTGTTCAAAGAGTGTAAACGACTACTTACAACATAGAAGAACAATGGAATCCTAGTCCAGAAACTGGTATGAGCTTTCACAAATGATGTCTGATGAGTAAGCCTGAATCTTGCAGGATCTGCACATGAAAACACAATTCGTTTACATTCCAGTTTGGTGTGCAGATGCTAATGTAGAAGAGCACTGTGCTGTGCATTTCATGCGATAACATACCATTAGAAAACTCAAAGTCCTCAGACATTGTCTCCTGCTCCCAGCTCTTCCACCCACGAATCTATGGACAGAAGGAAATATAATTAATTATGCGTTAAAATCAATCAGTTGAATAAATTATATTGACTAGAATTGCATTGGCAAAACTATGGTTGAGGATCACAATAAACTGCAGAGTCGTGATTGCTTTGCTGTGCTCGGAATCGGCAGAAAGTCAGTCCTAAATATACTATTCCAACTCCTAATCTTCGTATATGAATCAAGATGGTGTGAATTGTAGATTATGAAAAACCATAACAATAACAAAAAAATTGCATACCTTTAGTCTTCCAAGCATCATAGTGACTAAACTGTAGATAACGTGGAAGACTGCCAAGAAGAAGATGAGAATGTGTAGCTGATGCAATCCATCGGCAGATATAAGTGGCTCTTTCCCCTGTTATCAGGAAACACATTAATGATTATTTCGAGAAAATCTTAATCTTCAAGAGTTCTATTGATTATCGATATTTTATTAAAGCAAATTACGGAAAATCACATAAATTAAATAGATCAAGTAATCACCTAGCACAATGGCAGAGATGGTAAAAATAATTTAGTAAGAGGATGAATTTGATTGGTTGAATAAAATTTTAAGGTTCCTTCATAATACATATGAATTTTATCAAAATAATAGTTTTCAGAATAGGATCTTCATATACATGCACGAGTGAGGTTTTACATGCACTGTGTCCAGTCCATGGACACATACAAACATTGAAGGCACATAGGAACAGAATATAGTTTTCTTTTTAGATACTACAAATCAGCAATTTCACCACCAAAAGGTGGGATAAACACATAAACACAGAGGGTTAGCAGTAACAACTATCAAGTTGCTGGTTCCAAATCCCCACAACTGGTTGGCAAATTATCTATAGCAAAACCAACAGATTCTGCCATATCCTTATTGATTTCTGATTTCAATAACGTGCTTTATGTTTTCAATTTAAGTTTACTATAAGGAAGATGGAAAAGGGTATAGAAAAGAACTGCACTCATGTGGTTTGACTCTATTTACATATTTTGTTTGCATATGCATATGGAAAGTTATCAGTGAAAAACTCAAAATGAGAGTCACTTTTTGAGTGCTAATTGGCACATTCTGACTCAACCACCACCTCCTATAGCAAAGTGACAGCAAAACCCATTTAACCAGAAGCCAAATGGAACCCCATTCCCAAAGCTAAGATACTTTTGATTAATGAGATTCTTTTGGTAGAAAACAACTCAACATTCCAACAAGCTCACTTGGGTCTGATAGATGTGCCTGTTTTAATATTATGTCACCAATCTTGATGTTCTTTTTAAATGTTTATTTCAACCAAGACATGACTCATCTCCCAAATGATATAAAAAAGTACGGTTGACTAAGTTTTGGTCGGTTATGAGCAGATATTTGGTCAATTACAAAATGTGGCACTGACTTGTGATTGTATGGTAATGAATATAAATGCAGACGTGGTAGTCAGTAATGATGTCCTCAACATTACCACCACTACTTTCTTGTGACTTAATTAACTAACATTCAATGAATGAGAAATGAAAATTGGCAATAGTTGCATTTACCTCTCCACACATATTAGTAGTGTTGGTGGAAGATAACAATCTGTGGTCATACCACAAAAGCTTCCGGCGATGTTCCTCTTCACTAGAATCATCACTACTTGCTGATGGATCATTTGTACCATCAGCGGGACAAGGCAGCATCGTGTCGGAAGCAGTGATTGAGATACATACTTTGGAAATGTATGATTGCCCAAAAGTCAGGATCAACGAAATGAAACCCAGAACCATAAGCTCTGCATCATTTGCAAGATACCCAAAAATGAATATTACTAATTTCTGGTTCCATGCTAATCAGTAAAACAGAAAACAGCAACAATTAGACGAATTAAAGAAAGAGGTTCATACCAGCTTTGACCTTCTCTAAAGCATCAAACAAAGCCTTTTTGTGTCTGTCCGTAAACCACTGAGGCAAAGAATCAAAATGAAGCAGCTGATAAATATACATACACACAATTGAAGGCAATCCCAGAACTTTATACACATAATAATCACAACAACCCATGTTCTTCACACAAAAAAAACCAAGAACAAAGAAAGGGGGCAAGAAAAAGCAACAAACAAGTACATTATTTTTTTGTTATAGAATCTTAGGGAATCACAATGTCTTCAAATACCCAACTACCCAAAAGGGAAATTATGGGCCAAAGCTCAAAAAACGCATATGGGCAGTCATTAGCAGAAGAAAATGAATCAGCAAGCAGAAATGGGCAGACAAATAAAAAAAGAAAAAGGCGAGTGATTTACAGTTCCGAGCTTGTGAAGAATCTTCTCCAAGAAGATGGAGATTAAGATGATGACGGCACAGACTCCGGCGACAGCCCATGTCGGCGTCTGATCAAGCTGCCTTTGCACGCTGCTACTGTCTGTGGTCATGTCTCCAAAACCCACAAACCACGAGCAAATCTGGGTTCAACAGCGAAATGGGTTTGTGAATGAGGACAGAGGCTTGAAAAGGAAGAGCTTTTATGGATACATACATATAGTGTGTGTGTGTGTGTGTGAAGGCCAATTAGTTCCTTTGCGTGTGTGTGGTCATTTCACCCAAGACACGCTTTTCTATTATAAGTGATGATGAATTTCAAAGAGACCCATTTAATTTTAAGCGGTTTTGTTTTGGTATTGGAGATGGCTATGGAAACAGAGGATATGATATGATTATACACAACATTAAATTCTAATTTTAATGCACTCCAACTGTCCGGACACACTTTCAATTTTTGGATCCCATTAATCGCCATTCCCACACACGCGATGTTTAGCTGCTTAAAAGGTATGGACAACCTTCGTTAGTAAATTACAAAGTGGTTGCTTGCTCTTTGCCCGTAAATAATTATGACCAAAATATTCATAAGAGTTAAATTATTTGGTTTCCATATGATCTCGTGTTTTCATCTTCTTGTACTGAAATTAATGATAGTGACATATGAATAGTATATCACTTGAATTGTGGCAATAATTGCGGCTGGTGCAAGGATCTTGTGTGTGAAATCAGATATGGTCAAAATTGTAAAAAATAATGTCTGAACTCAAAAAAAAAGTCACTGATATGGTCAAAATCGCAAATCGGATATGATCATTAATTATCATATCTATTTTATTACATATGAATAATCTGTCAAAATAATATATTTATAAGAGAACTGATAAATATTTTAGATGATTTGGATTTGTTAAAAGAAGCGTATAATTACAAGTAGATATGTCTTACATGTATATAACTTAGTTGAGGCAATGAAGTGTAGATTTTGTTTTTGCCTATGGAAATTGGGTTTTGGGCTTTTTGTTGATGACGATATCGGCCAAGACATGTATTCACACGTTTTTTGCGCCTTAGTGAGTCTGGCCAGTCCTTATGATATTCTTTTCTCAGTTTACGTGAATGACCTTCTACCTTCACCCACACACACTACATGTGTTTCTCCGCCATCAATTCTTAGTAACGGCAACGTATTTTACGTTGTCCATAAAGCGCGACTATTATTAAAAACTACACACATGGTATTTTGTCAATAGTAATGGCAGTGCATATAAGTGGTGCGTTGCCCACATTATGGCAACATACGAGCACGTGTACAAATGTCTACTGTCGTTGAGGCAATGGGTAAATAAAAAGTCCATGTAATTTTAAAAAAATCATTATATTATGAATATTTACTCTCTTCCATCTAAGAACAATTTAAGACAGCGCACATGTATGTTTTATGCGTTGCTTTTGAAAAGTTCAAGGGCAACGCATAAAACTTGTGAGGTGCCAGTGAACTCGGGAATCGTCTTCTTATGACAACATACATGTGTGTATGTGATTATTGTCTTAAGGGCAATATAATGCCCTAATCATAAGTTGCATACACATTTCATGTATGCGGTTGTTACAATGAAATGGTACGATGAGAAGACATGTCGGCCAAAGAGAAAATGGGAAGAGATACAAAGAGGGTAACGATGATAAGTATTTGAAATTCTGAAATTTTACACTCTGTTATAAATAAATAAATTGAACTAAAATTAAGTTTAGTGAAGTAGGATGAAATGAAAGTCCAACAATGTTACGTGAACAATTTAAAAATTGATATGTGCATGTGTCTACATATATTTGCTAGATTACTCTAAAGATATTTAGATAGGAGTGGCAAGTTCAGTACAAAATGGTTGGAAAGAATATTGTAAATAATTGCACTAAGCTATTAAAGAATTATTCTAATTAAATTTGTAAATATTTAATTTGAGCTTGAAACAATTTTAAGAAATGTTTGTCTAATCTAATTAACGAGTTGAGCTCGATCCAATTATTTAAACCTCAATTGACTTCTAAATCGTCTTGTTTAGTATTAAATTATTATTCTTTATTTAATATAATAATAATATATTTTATTTATAGTGAAACCCATGATGAATATGGACTCAATTTGGTTGTTTGCACCACTCGATGTAAATACTATTACATGATATACGATAATTTGCTTCTCTAAGTATATTCTCCAACTCATACTTGAATTAAATGAGTATCAAACCTTTACTCTATTCCATCTTTTAAAATATCGCTACCATTGAAGCATCTCTCACTCGTAACACAATATGAATAGACTAAAGAGAAAGTCAAATTCACCTTCATCATAGACGGATCGGTGTTGAAGACGGAGACTTAAGATTTTACATTCGGTATAGCATTTCAAGGTTAAGTGTATTGGTTAGATTGTAGTGATTAGATTTAGAATATGTGAACTTATTGTTGTTGGGATTTAAAATATATTGAATTGATCCCTTAAATTCTCTGGCTTGTTAGTGATATGGATTTGAGTTTGGTGATGGTGAGAATTGTTATGATTATGCATAACTTGGATGATCGTTATATTGGCATGCATATTAGTAGCTAAATATCTTGATCGGGATAGAATGGACGGGAATTGCGAACTAAGATTTAATATGCAATTCATCATTTACAAGTTAGGGTAGTGAATTAAGACTCTAAGGGCAAAACTTAATACTAGTTCTTCCAGACTTGAACTTAGATCGAACCTAAGAAAATAAACGATAACAATTGTCCTAGATTGACTGCAACACTTAAGAGATCGGACTTGCATTAGGATTTGCTAACGGTTACAGTTTAAAACTATAAGATACCAGCTCGAAAGGTAGGGATTCCTACTAGGCTTTTAAGAAGAAATAATTTGTAACTTATTTTAGTTACGGCTAATTAGGATTAGTACGTTTTTCTTACCTTTGTTGCTTTGTAGAGTGAACATTAGGGTAGGTTTTAGAGGAACGACTGGTTGAGGAGGTCGCAAAGAGGACGAGAAAGCTAGAAGATAACTTCCATATTAGGACTGCTGAACTTGAGAACCGATTGGAAATAAAAGAAGAGGCAGGTCGACATGCTAGAGTGGTAGCAGACATCCTTAATATATATTAATTTAGTGTTGTTGATTTGAATCGATGTTATTGGATAATTTTTTTTTCTTGAGAATTTGACATATTTTTAAATGGATTGAAATCTAATTCAAATTTTTTTTCTTAACTTCGGTTGTCCATATTTGATGAGACATTACTTTATATATTCTTGATTGTAATACAACATACCCAACGTGCATTGTGAGGGCCACCTACGTCGGATATATGGTGACCATATATACCCAACACCCAACATACATTGTGAGGGCCGCTAAGTCGGCTATACGGGAGACTTTGTTCTGTGTTTCGTTTGGTTGGCTACTACTGACTAGTCAGTGTCGACGCACCATATCAAGATGTACACCATGTCGGGTAACTATACCCTACCCATATTTCCACTAATGTTAGGTGAAATTAAACTATATAGTTATAGGTTTTAAAAGTATAATAAAATTTTCAATTTAGAACTTATATTTTACGAGAGAGTAATGACTAATGTTTGGCAATATTAGCGGAGGAAGATATGCAAGTGGTGGAAGCCACAACTTATATGATAAATTCATTTTAAATTGCAAGAAGACCACAATGCAGTAGATGCCATATCATATCCTCCCAAACAAATATTAGGTAAGAGCATCTCATCAGAACGATATCAATTAGAATAACGTCTTTAATGTGATTTTCTTCACGGGATAATTAATTTAGTATATAATAGATGAACTGAGACCAAAATTATTAAATTAGCCTCTGTTTGCAAAAATATATTATTTTACTCAATTTTGGCTTCAGTATTTTAAAAAGGGTATTAGCAAATTTTATTTGATAAAATACAAACCAACTTGATTATTATCATTACAAATCTGTATAAAAAAATCCTCACGTTGTCACATGGCAACATTTTTTAAGCTTTTTCATTTAAATAATTTATTGTAATATACTAATACAATTAAAACTCAATTAAAAAGCTCTGAGTTTTAATTCGATAATTTAGTGTAATATAATAATACATTACAAAATATTTAAATAATTAATTGTAGTATACAAATACAACTAAAACTTAATTAAAAATATATTTTTTAATTTAATGATTTGTTATAGTATACTAATACATTTCAAAATCAATTATAAATGAAAACATTAATATATTGTAGTACACTAATACATTTCAAACTCAGTTAAGTTTCTTACAGTATACAAATACAATTAAAACCCAATTAAAATTTTTGATTTTCTAATTTAATGATTTTTTTGTAGTATACAAATACATTTCAAACTCAATTAGAAATTAAAACAGATACATTTCAAACTCAATTAAAAATTTTGATTTTTTAATTGAATTTTTTATTTTTCATAATTTTTTTAATTTAAATACCTAATTATAATAAAAAAAATAAATTTATTATTAATTAGGATTTGGTTGATTACAATTCAAAAAATAATAAAATAAATGATAATAACAAACAAATTTAATATTAGTTAGGATTTTTTTTGGATTACAATTCTTTTCCTAAACTAATTTGAATACATGTTAATCACATGTCACTATTTAAGATACGATTCATTAACCAAATAAACGAACTCTGTCACGTTCATTAGATTTCGATGATTTTTTTTGATGCGTTTGATTATTTAATATTCTGACCCGTCGTGTTGATTTTTATGGGACAAATGATTGATTGAATAAGAAATATTGTTGGAGTTGACTACTTCAGACAGATTCAGCAACAAAACAGATATCAGCAGTGATGACAAGAAACTGAATGATTTGGTAATTTTGAATACATATTGGTTGGTACAAACAACTTTTCCCCTCAAAACAAACTTGGGCAACGATGTTTTTGTTATGTTTACAATGTTATGATTATCTTATAAGATAGTGAAATTTTTGAATCCTTGCGTGATTGGGGAAAGAAATATAGCAGTTAAAAGACAGTTAATTGAGTTCAAGAAACCAAAAATCTATCATAAATCGCATCAAAGACGATTCAATATTAACATGTATATCAATTACTTATATACAAATGTGTTTATCATATGCTAATTTTGTATTCTCGATATTTTGGAATTTATGAGTATTATTCAATAATTTATTTGAATTGTTTTTATACTGTATTGAAATAGTACTGATATTTATTTATTTTAATTTACTTTAATTTATGGTTTACTTTTTTTACAATTTATTATATTTAACTTATAGTATTTCACTTTTTTAGAAAATAAATTTAAACTTATTAAACAATTTGAATTATTTAATAATATTTTATAATTAACACCGCTGCGCGGCGGAGCTATAACTATAGTAGTCATATATGTTAGTCGTCTATGTACAATCAAATATCATTCAAAATAATGATTTATGCAAGGAATGTAACTAATATAGATTATTATTATTATAGAACCCGCAATGACTAAAGAGTGAGATATCACAGCAAATTAATCCTGCATAAAATAAATAAATATGATGTAAATAAATATTGGTAAAAAACATTATATTTATCATGTAAAAGTAAAAACAATATTTTGATTATGAAATAAATTTTAAATGATTAAATAATTACTAGAATAGTTGATCCATAAATCAGAGAAAAGTTGAGTTGGAGATCCATTCTGTGCACTACATATTTAATATTATATCTGAGTTTAATTAGTTACTCGACTAGAGTAAATTCGTTTAACGTATTAAACATCAATAACATGTTATGTTTAGCTAAACTGAAAAAAAAATATATAGTTAGCGTATAACATTCCAATTCCTTAATTGATGGTCACAAATAATTTTCGGTGTGTACACAAGAGATTAATAATAGAGAAAAGTACTCCTAATTTAACACCGACCTTTAAAATTTTAGACGTAATCTGTTAATTTGGAACTGAAAAAACGAAAATACCCTTGTCATTACTTTAAATTTTCAAAATATGTCATCTTTTTCTCTATCTTCCTCTCCTTTGCAACTCCCATCCTCTCAAGAAATTTTCTCTCTCCTCAATTGAAAACATTACCAATTCTAAGCATGTGCACTCAAATATAATGTAAAGACAAATTCAATTGACTGAATTCTCCATTTTCCTTTCTTGCTCTCTAATTTGCATCCAAGTCCAACCATGAAAACTCAGCTATATGCAAGGAGTAACGCCTAAAATTATACTTGGTTTTGTTGCTTTCCTTCTAGGGATATGATAAAACTAAACCAAACAAATATAGTTAAGAGATTCAAAGTCATTGTTGATCAAATTTGAAGGAAACACATGCCCAATTGCTCAAAGTTGTTGAATTTATGGACCCAAATTAGCTAAAGCTCAAATTCACATTTCACAACATCAAGAACCATCCTAAAAAAAACCATGAAAAAAAGTATTCACAGTGCCCATTTGCAGAAAATTTATGGGTGGGTTTCCTTCCAATTCTTAGCTACTTCCATAAACCCTAATCAAATCCAAAATAGAAACTTTGTTTCTCCTTTTTAGCAGGCTCAATCAAAGAAGACATAAGTATAGAAAATTCAATTGTACAACTTCAAAAATAATTGGGCATTTAAAATTTTCAACTAACAAGCCACATAGCTTCAATCGTACCTCAAAACTATGGCCAAATGTGAGGAAATCGATAGCCGAGCAAGAGGAGCTAGACAAAGGATCCGATTAGACCTATCTGGCTCGAACCCAGAACGAGACGACCCTAGAGATTGGTGACAAATTGGGTCTCCATGAGGCCCGATTGGCTGCGGCGGGAGGCGGAAAGGTGGGAGAGAGCGCCGTCATGGGCGGAGGACATGGTCATCTTGATCTACTCGAGCGTTCAGGCCACGTCGGCCATGTCGGAGGAGCGGACGGTGTAGCCCAAAACGGCGAGGAGAGAGCTAAATGGGGTTTGTTGTTGGGTAGCTAAAGATGGCATATTATAAGTAACGTTAAGGGTATTTTCATCTTTTCAGTTTAAAATTAACAGATTTCATCTAAAATTTTAACAGTCGGTGTTAACTGTCAGTTTATAATCGCTAGGTATGGTTATGTGTCCACTTTTGAATACGGGTATAACTAGTTGTCTTTTGGCCTATGTTAGGTGTGGCTATGTGTACATTTCCCTTAATTATATGTTGATTACACATTTATGTATACATCAAGTGTCTATGAAGCTCTTATTAATTATCCGATATGATAAAAGTAAAGTCGAGAACCGAAAGTGGAAATGATTTGATATCAAGACAGTCGAGTTGAGGTTTGTTATTTTTCTTTCACGAACTTGTTGAGCATCACAACTAACCAATATTGTTTGAATATGACATTTTTAGATATTTGTGCAACACCAATATCGGTTCATGATAGAAAGGGGAGAGAGCGTGTAAATAAGTTTCATTGGTAGGCAGTTTCAATACGCGATTTGCTCCTTCCTAGCTATAGTGTGTACATGAGTTGGACACTTCCAATCTTTACCACAAAAGTCCACCTATATATATATATATATTTCTTAAGCTATATCACGATCATTAGGTGTTTCTGGCTGATGCACTTTGATATTTATTGGTGCCAGAAAATATTTTACCTATTTAAGTCCAACCTATTAATTTTATTTTAGAAACGGAATGATCTAAGTCAAAATCTTTTACTTTAGTGTGAACACAATACATTAATATAAGAAAAATATATTAAAATTTAACAGTTTCAGATTTAAAGTTTTAACAAAATCTCATCTCATCTCATTAAGAAGGACGAGTAAGATTTTTTGGATGGATAAAAAATTATGTAACTACCCCAAAACAAGAGTGAGATCATATTTCATATGGGTAAAGTTTATGTTTATTTTTCTCTATTATTTAAAGTATGAGTTATTGATAATATTTTTTCATTAGTTGATGATTAACCTAAGAATACAAATATGAATTATTCATAATATTCGTTTGGCAATGGTTGGTAACACATCACTTGGGCTAATTCCCAAACAGATTATTGTCATTCTCTATGTTATGACTTGAATGTGAGTAGACATATTAGTTATAAAAGTACAAATTAGAGTAGGACCTACGGGCCCATCCCATTTAGGCAATGCATGATTAGCGCAACAAATTTTAGTTTCTTCTCACCATCACGCAACTTCACTGTCCATTTGGACATGAAAGTGATGGGTTGTCTTCACTCATTCCTTTATCACCGTTCACATTCACTCCTTTCTCGAACCTTCTCGGACAAGTTAGAAATGACCATCAAATTTTGATTTAAATTTGGGACGACAACAAGACCCATGGCGTGAAAATTATATTTTAATTGTTAGGTTATTACTCATTAGAGATGCAACCAAAAGATTAGTTTGTTAAACAAGAGTTAAGAAAAGATATGGAACTAAGACTTAGAGAAATAAAAGCAAGGAAAACATGGAAGAATGGACTTAAGGGAAGTGACAACACACTATGGTGGAGTCCACCTTCCTTTCTGAACACTTCCTCTTAGACATTACCATTCATAAATAGTTATTTAGGTGGTGTTGGACGTGGTTAATGTTGCATCGTTAAACACCTTTTTAGAAAACTCAGTGGTATAAAATCTGGATAAGCGAAAAAGAGTGCAACACACATAAGTCCATAGTGTGATCGTCTTCATATACTTTCTCCCTATGATCATTGCTTCCCCTGATGACCGATAGAGTTACTTCGGTTGCTTGCTAAGTCGACGCATGCCGATTCGACATACTAACTTCTCGAATTTGGATGTTGACAAGCTTTTAGTGAACAAATCTGCAAGATTTTCACTGGAGCGAATATGCTTGACATCAATCTCGTTACTCTTCTGGAGTTCATGAGTTTAGAATAATTCTGGCGATATGTGCTTGATTCGATCTCCTTTGATGTACCTGCCTCTGATTTGAGCTATACACACTACATTATCTTCATGTATAATGGAAGGAGAGCTTGTAATTGACGGGATTCCACATGCATCTCGTATATGTTGAATGACTGATTGCAAGAACACATATTCCCGGCTAGCTTCGTCTAGTGCTAGAATTTCTGAATGGTTTGAGGATGTTGCAACCAAAGTCCGCTTCGTGGAGCACTAAGATATTACAGTGTCATTGCATGTAAATACATATCCAGTTTGAGAGCGTGCTTTATGGGGATTCGAAAGGTATCCTGCATCTGCATATCCGATTAAGTTAGTATTACTTGAGGATTTTGTATACAATAACCCCAAATCTTTCGTCCCGCTCAAGTAGCGTAATATATTCTTGATTCCGTTCCAATTTCGTCTTGTTGGTTCTAAGCTGAATCTTGCTAGCACATTTACTGCAAATGCTATACCCGGCCTTGTACATTGCGCCAAATACAATATAGCCTCGATCGCATTTAGATATGGTACTTCAGGACCAAGTATCTTTTCATCAATCTCTTTTGCGCGAAATTGATCATTTTTAAGATCAAGTGATCTAACAGCCATTGGAATACTCAATAGATGTGCATTCTGTTTATTGAAACGCTTCAGAAGTTTCTCAACATATGCAGACATATGGATTAAAACTCCATCTGAAATATGCTCGATCTTCAAGCTGAGACAATATTTCGTTTTCCCCAAATCTTTTATCTCAAATTCTTTCTTGAGATTTTATGCAGTGTTTAGGATCTCTTTAGAAGTTCCAATTAAATTCATATCATCAATATACACTAGCACAGTAACAAATCCCATATTTGTTTTCTTGATTAATAGACAAGAGCATATTCCTATATGTTTATCCGATGGGTCTTCTAGAACCAATAATTCTTCTGAAAATATATGTCTATTCCTTGGTTCTTCTGGAACTACATGTTTCTTTCATTTTCGAAGGACATTATCTTTTGCTCCCAATGGCTTTCCACGCTTCTGGCGTGTACAAGAGTAATCAAATGTGGCTTTCACAGTATCACCATTAGCTTTAATTCTCATAGGTCTATTCACAATATATATATATAAATTAAATCTCTAAAGCATTTGCAGACACGTCAAAAATGACAAGGTCATATATATATATATATGACCTTGTCATTTTTGACGTGTCTGCAAATGCTTTAGAGATTTAATTTGCAACATTTTGCAAATGTATTATCATCTGTATTTCTTTATCACATTGTGATGTACGAGGATCCAGATGAGACATGAAATTTACTTTCCATTAAATTTCATGCTTAACTTCAGGAGGCGGTTTCTTTCCACCCAAACGTGTGTATGTTGTCTCATCAAAATGACAATATGCAAATCGTGCAGTAAATAGATCACATGTCAAAGACTCCAGATACCCAATAATAGATGGTGATTCAAAACCAACTTAAATACCCAATCATCGTTGGGGTCCCATTTTTGTGCGTAAAGGGGGTGCTACAGACACTTGTACAACACAACCAAAAGTTCGTAAATGGGATATATCAGGTTCGTGCTCACATGCAAGTTGTATAGGAGAATATTGGTGGTATGCATTAGGCCTTAAACGAATTAAAGAAGCAACATGTAATACAATATGTCCCCAAGCAGAAACTGATAATTGTGATTGCAATAACAATTGCATGTGCAATTATCTTTATATGTTTAATAAAAAAATTCGCTAAACCATCTTAGGTATGCACATGTGGAATGTGATGCTCAATATTAATGCCCAATAACATGCAATAATCATCAAATATTTTAGATGTGAATTCACCAACATTATCAAGACAAATATACTTTATCGGATAATCAGGAACATGTGCCTTTAATTTAATGATTTGTGCTAACAATTTAGCAAATGCAACATTACGAGTTTGCAATAAGTACACATGTGACAATCTGCTAGATGTGTCAATCAAAACCATAAAATAATTAAATGGTACACTCGGTAGATTAATAGAGCCACATATATCTCCCTGAATTCTCTTCATAAGTGATGGAGATTCGGTACTAATCTTGTTTTTTGATGGCTCGACCACTAATTTTCCTTGTGAACAAGCGGTACAAATGATTTCATTGGACTGAAAAAACTTCTAGGTTTTCCATTAATGTCCACATGAATTTTCAACAATCCGCATCATCGTTGATCCTGGATGACCAAGACGATTGTGCCAAAGCATAAAATTATTCATATTATTAAACTTCTGTTTCAAAATCGCGTAGGCCTTAACTGTTCTTATTGTTGTAAATTACAACCCAGATGATAGAATATATCAATTTTCCAGTACCGCTTTTCACCACAATCACTAAGAGTGATACACATAAACTCAGTTTCATTCTCATTTGTGGTCTCAGTATGATATCCATTTCAGCAGATATCCTTAAAGTTGAGTAGATTTCTTCTAGATCTACTTGCGCATTCTCAATGCTTAACTTTGTTTCATTTCTCAATATTATAGTAGCTCTTCCGGAGCCTTCTACTAAATTTGTTGAACCTATAATGGTATTAACTTTTGCCTCCACCAAGGATAGGGAGTATAAATATTTCTTATCCTTTAGAATAGTACGTGTGGTAGCACAATCAACAATACACATATCATTCTCATCTCCACAATTATATGAATCACTTCCGGGATCCATATCGTGGCTCATCTTATAAATTTTATTGCCTTAATTTAAAATCTGATCACTTATGGGGCCTTAGTTTTCCATGAACTTTATAATGACCATCATAATTTTTCACATTCACTTCTGGGAATGGTTAACTGTCGACATGATAAGTTTGATGGTTTTTTTTATGTTAGCAATACATGCAATCTTGAATACAAGCAAACATCGAGTTCAATAATTTTTTGGACAACCTTAAAACTTCGGGTTCAAGATGTCATAATTTATCAAACTTCGTGTTGTTAATATTATACATAAATATGCAACATGTATGCAGTTACGACGTTTTTTTATGATTGGCTTATTTTTAAGAAAACTAGGACTGATGTCATAAAGAATGTCGAAACATCGTGTGGTATTTTATTGTTTCCTAGCAATAATATACATAGCTCTTACACGTGAAGGTTTGCGGGTTGAGAGGCTGTGTATTGTGCATCACGTTAACTATTAAGAGTTAGGGGATTGAGGGTTTACTGATCGCGTGAGTGAAGACTGCACGCAACCAAACGTTCAACGACAAATTGAACTGACAGAGCAAGGCGATTGCTCAAACAGTGGAATCAAGACGACGTCTTGGATTCAGGGGGAGACCCTGAGATAGGTTTACACTTGTAATAGTAGTATAAAATATAGATCTTGTGATGATTATAGGTACTTGTATGTTTTGACGTATTACCATATAGTGAAACCTTTCCACTGGCAGAGAGCCCCCAGACGTAGGTGATGTTGCACCGAACTGGGTAAACAATCCTGTGTGTCGTTGTTTATTACGTTTGATATTTACTGTCTGTCTTTATCTACGCAAGTTGTCATACACTGTGTTATAGCATTATACGTAACATTGTGCGTGGCATCCTGCATAACTATCTGATCAAAATTTCAATTGGTATCAGAGGAGGCACCTACTGCTTTTGGTGAGTTCCTAGTCGAAAAATTATGATCATCAAGATGGACAATACAGAGAAGGAGGATTTATTAACTGAAACTTTGATTCGCTAGTCGTGCAAGATGCCACACACAATGTTATGTATGAATCTATAACATCGTATATGACTTCTTGTGTAGATAACGCAGGACAGTTATATAAAGCTAAATAAACAATGACACAATAGATTGTTTACTCAGTTCGGTGCAACGTCACCTACGTCTGGGGGCTCTCAGCCTAGTGGAAAGGTTTCACTTATCAGTAATTCGTCAGAACATACAAGTACCTGTGAGCATCCCTAGATCTATACTTTATGCTACTTATTATAGTGCAACCTAACTTATTTTTGAAGATCCATTTTGTGCCAATGATATTTCCTTCACTTGGCTTGGGCACCAGTTCCCACACTTGGTTATTCTCAAATTGAATCAGTTCCTCTTGCATAACATTGACCTAATACTCATCATTGATGGCTTCATTGATATTTTTGGGTTCGATCTTTGAAACGAAGCATATATTACCTATCATCTCGTTGTAGTTCATCGAAGTTTTTGTCCGAGTCCGTATGCCTTCATTTAGGTCTCCAATTACTCCAGAGATAGGATGATTAGCCTGGATTCTTCGTGAAGGGTTCTTGTTGTTGGCTTCAGGAACTGTCTTATTGTCATTGACGCTTGGACTAGCATCATTGTCTTCTGACTAGCATCTTCACTGGCATCAGCAATAACATCCTTCAGTACAGTGTTTGGATAGGCTCTTTCTTCGTCTGTCGCATCTTCTGGGGCATCTTCACAGTCATCATCAACAACAACATTGATTGATTTCATCATAGTCTTGGTCCGTTTGTTGAAGACCTGGAACGCGCGACTATTCCTTGAGTAGCCAAGGAAGATGCCTTAATCACTATTTGGATCAAGTTTCCGACGAGGTTCTCTATTAGCCAGAATATAGCAAGTGGATCCAAAGATATGGAAGTACTTAACATAGGACTTTCTCTCCCTCCATATTTCATAATGAGTTACTGACATACCTGGTCGAAGAGTGACTTGATTGTGGATATGGCAAGCAGTGTTTAGTGCTTCTGCCTAGAAGTGAGTTGGTATGTCCTTGGCCAACATCATAACTCTAGCCATCTCCTGTAGAGTTTTGTTTTTGCGCTCAACAATGCCATTCTGTTGGGGCATCGAAAAGGTATATGATTTGTCACGAGGAAAATCAACCCATGTGTATCGTGAGTAATCATCTACACACACAAAGACATAGCGTTTTCCTCCAAGACTTTCAACTTGCATTGGCTCCATGAGGTCAACTTGTATAAGCTCAAGCACTCGAGAGGTGGTGATATGCTGTAGCTTCTTGTGTGACATCTTAGTTTGCTTTCCAATCTGACATTCTCCGCAGATCTTTCCTTCCACGATTTTCAGGTTTGGAGTTCCAGTAATGGCCTTTTTTGAGATTGCCTTCTGCATACTTCTAAGATTTCGATGTCCAAGCTTTCTGTGCCACAGTTTGGTTTCTTCTGCTTTGGAGACCAGACACTTTGCCACTTTGATATGTGATTCAGACGACCAGATGTAACAGTTATCCATTGAGCGGATTCCTTGTAGAATAGTAACTTGATCAAATCTTTTACTATACAGGCTTCTTTAGTGAATTTCACTTCTGAACCCAAATCACAGATCTGGCTGATGCTAATCAGGTTTTCCATAAGTCCTTCTACAAGTAATGCTTCAGTTAGGCAAGAAGCTCCTGGATGCTTGAGTACTCATTTTCCAATAATTCGAGCTCAAATCCCATCTCCAAAAGTAGCATAGCAGTTTGTATATATTTTGAGATTGGAAAGAAACTCTGGAGTACCTGTCATCTATCGAGAACATCCACTATCGAGATACCAGTCTTTGTTAGTTGAAGCACTTAAGGAGGTATATGCAACATTAGCTCGATAGACTAGATTCTTTGGTCTCCATTCAAGGCGGGATGTTTTCTGAGGGGTTGGGAGATGTCTTTGATATCTCCTTTGCTTCTTTGGTAGCTGAGCTTGCTTCTTCCCATGGAGTTGAAAGCAAAATGGTCTTGTTAGGTTTGTGCCCTAGTCCAAAATAATTCTTCAATCTATATTGTAACGGACATCATTATTCTACATAATAAAAGGCATAATATTACTAATGTGTTGTAGTAATATATCTAATGTGATTTGATCTATGTCATAATGTGTGTAATCACTTATAGTAGAACTATAGATCAGAAAGAGTTACATTCGATAGAGTCCCTGATCAGCTAAGCTTCTTCTGAAGCGATCAGTATGAGACTAACTCCTTGTGATCACGCTCTACTGGTCATGACAAAGATATGCCGGAGTTATATCATAGATATCATCAGGTCAATAATATCGGACAACCCGATTGTGAGTATGCTGCATAGATCCAGTCATGAGATACTCACATATCGTAACTTGTCATTATATCCTAAGACCAAGGAGTCTTTGTGTACACTATATAACAAATACCTAAGTTTGACCTAGTCTAACGTTATCTGTAAAAGGGTAGCTATAACGGCTTCGATTGGCTTTGGCATTTATTGCACTAGTGAACTCGAAAGGCGTCTGAGGGATTTATCACTCATATTTTGGTATGAGAAAGATATCCGTTTAGGCCACTTGATGAGTATGACTGAAGAAATAGCATGGCCATGCAGGTGATACCTTAGTATCAGGTTTCAGTCATCACAGATATCAAGAAACAGTGATTGATAAATTAGGATGACCGTTCTATGCCTATTGATCAATCTGGATATCAGTTTGATAAAAGGATAGTGACATGTACGATAACAGGTTAAGTCGAATAATCGATAATCACGAATATTGGATAATCATAATGTCTTGCTAGAGGCCACTTATGATGGAAAGGGTAAAATAGTAATTTTACCAGTCTGCCAATTATTCGTGAGCCTAGAGAGTCACACACATTAAGCACAATACATGACAATAATCATGGATGAGAATTGAGAACAATTCGGTAGTTTTCTGGCCTAAGGTTTTAACCAGACGGTTGAAGAAATCAATTCGAGAAAATTGAGCCGTTTTGACTAAACCGAAATTAGAACTCAAATTAATGGGTTTAATTTGGGTTTTAGTTAAACGGGCTTAAAGCCCATTTAGGGATTTAAGATAAGAGAGGGGTCAAATGCAAATAAGAAGGATTATAGGGATAGATAATGCAATTTTTATTTTGAAATTCAATTTAATTTCAAATTAAAAATCACATAATATCTTATTTCTTTTTTCCTTTGATTTTTTCAGCAACCACCTCTCCTCTCTCTCTCCCTCATTGCCGATTTCTCTCACCCTCTCTACCTCCATTATTGCTCAAGTTTTCTCTCTAATTTTCTAGCAAAAGATTGAGTGAAAAACCATTTCGGTTGTGTGCTTGTGTGGACTTGATGGAGAGGACACTACGCTTGTGTTCTTGTCGATTACAAGAGGTAAATATCAAATCTTTAATTATGTTTATAACATGTTCAAATGGCATTAAGATCAAGCTTTTTATGATCACCACAGTTACATAAAGTCCGCTGCAGGATATTCATTGTTTGGAACCCGTGGTGATCTCTTTCAGTGGTATCAGAATCATGGTTATTATGTTTATTTGTATATGTTTAAATCTGATATTTTTTATGTTTATATGTTCATCATCATTAGCATGCATGTAAATCAAAATTTCTTTCAGATTTGATTGATTTTGGAAATTTAAAAATTAATTAGTTTTTTTTTGGGTTTTTCGGGTTATCCATGGCCGACCAGGTCGAGTCCCTTGGTGGACCATGGAATGCCCTAGGGCAGACCATGGTCAGCACCATGGGCCGACGAGGTCGCCTACGGGCGACCATGGCAGCCCTCGCGGGCGACCACGGTCTGCCCTTGCGGGCGACCAGGGTCTGCCCTAGGGCAGACCATGGTCAGCACCATGGGCCGACGAGGTCGCCTACGGGCGACCATGGCAGCCCTCGCGGGCGACCATGGTCGCTGCCGCGGGCGACCACGGTCTGCCCTTGCGGGCGACCATGGCAGCCTGTGAGGGCCACCATGGTTGCCTCGCGGGCGACCATGGCTGCCCTCGCGGGCTACCATGGTCGTTCCCGTGGTCGACCACGGTTAGCCCCGCGGGCGACCTCGGCAGCCCTCACGGGCCACCGTGGTTGCCTCCGCGGGCGACCTTCGGTTTAGCCGGTTCACAAAGATATTTGGAAACCCTAATAAAATTTTATTTTCATATTTGGTTCGGTTTCGATAAACCAGCGAGAACCGGTCCAAAATTCAATTAATTGATTAAACCGTCCGGTTTCGATAAACCGGAATTTTTCCACACTTAAGAAAGATAAAATTTGGAAAAATTATTTGTTTGATCATCATGTTGATTGATAACATGATCTTTGATAACATGATGTTTTCCACATGATGCTAGCTAAGCCCATTAGATTTGCGTTTTAATTTCGGTTTTGCAACCTACGTGTTACTTAATTTTGGGTTGTAGTAAATACGGCATGCGTGTCGTGATTTGTATTTTATTTAATTTATTTTAATATATAATCACAAAGACCGACACAAGAATCAAGTCAAGAGGAGGCTCGAAGCCAGTGGGAGTTCAAAAGAATGGAGCAAGTTTGGATCTTGAAGACCATGTCTTTAGGATCGGTTTTGCTAGATTCTTAGGAACTTTAGATGGGCTTAGCTATGCATATTCTATTGTTACATTTGTATATTTAAATGTATGAATGTATGATAGTTTAAATATACAAGTTTATGTATGATTTGCTGTCACCCACATGCAAAGATTAAAATCAGAATTTAATCAAACTCGCATGTAACCTGCTAAGGGATCATCTTTGCATGAATTTGCAATTGATGATTCCAGATTAAGATTGTATCGATATACAATCAGACTTTTATAATTCACTTAAACGCAAATAATTACAAGTCAAGCGTGATACCATCCAAGTTTGGGCACTCAAAAGGGCTTTGACCCTATGGATGTCGGTATGCCTCCGCGTAACATTCATAGAGAAGAAGTCTGGATGAGATGAGTAGTTCTGTGTGGGTGCGTGCGCCTCCGCGTAGTAGTCACATTAGTTCTATCCATAGTTCAAGCTTGGTAGACTTGTCTACGATTGTCAGCTAGGGCTGACCTAGGGTATTAGTATAGGGTATGCCACGTACTAACAAGTACAGACCCTAGCCAGGAACTACATGGTTTTGTAGATGGATTTACTCCTACCTTGATGCACTCAATTGGAGCCGTGAGCCTCCGTTCACTTCAATTGAGAGTATGATGGGATCCTGGTTCAGATTCTAAAGTTAGAATCAGAAAGTGTTTTATAATTAAATCTCCAACTTCAATTTTAATTAATACTGATTAAAAGTTGTTTACTGTGTAGATATAATATGGCAAACACGAATCACTCTGGTAGCGCGCTTAGGTCACTAATCGAGAATGATAAGCTTAACGGCGTAAACTTTTTCGATTGGGACCGGAATTTGAGACTCGTTCTCAAGCATGAACGTAAGGATTATATCCTTACCCAGGAACAAGCACCTACTGAACCAGCAATGAACGCCTCAAGGGCGCTAAAGGATACCTACCAGAAATTCCTTAGCGACCGAATTGACGTGCAGTGCATCATGATGGGCAGTATGGTGCCTGACTTGCAGCAACAGTTCTTGGACATTTCCGACGATCCCAAAGCCTGTATGGCTGAGATCGAGAAAATGTTCAAAGAGAAAGCGCGTGTCGAAAGATACGACACTTTCGTTGAACTGATGTCTTGCAAGCTAAAGGCTGGAGCTCCTGTCAGTCCTCATGTCCTTAAGATGAAACGTCTTTTGGAACATTTGACCAGACTAGGTCATCCTGTAGACAAGGAAATGTCTGCACACTTTGTGCTGCATTCACTTCCAGAAGCATATCGTGAATTCGTTGGAAATTACAATATGCATGACATGAATAAAACCGTGTCAGAGCTTCATGGTATGCTCGTGACTGCTGAAAAGAATCTCAAGGGGAAAACCAAGGAGGTTCTTATAGTCAAAAAGCAAGTGAGCTACAAGAAAGCCGGCCTGGGCAAGGGTAAGGCTCCTATGCACCTAGCAGGGAAGATTCGACAACCTAAGGGTCCAGCAGCTCCAAAGGCTGTTGAGAATCCTAAGAAGGATGTCGTCTGCTTCTATTGCCAAGGACTGGGGCACTGGAAGAAGGATTGCAAGAAACACAAGTTGTTTCTTAAGAAGAGTGGAGCTTCCACGTCTTCAGGATCAGGTATATTTGTTATTGAGCTCAATCTCAGTTTATCTACTTCAGATTCTTGGGTACTTGATACCGGTGCAGAATCTCACATTTGTGTTAATGTGCAGGCTCTGGGAAGTAGAAGAGAAGTGAGCAAGGGCGAGGCGGACCTACGAGTTGGCGATGGCAATTAAGTCTCGACAACTGCTGTAGGAGATATTAGTCTCAGTTTGCCCAGTGGGCTAGTTTTATTTTTAACAAATGTTCATTGTGTACCTGCGTTTCGCAGAAATATTATTTCTATTTCCTTGCTCGACAAGTAAGGATATCAATTTTCTATTGATAAAGGAATTTTCAGTATTTTTAAGAAAAACATGTTTTATTGCAATGCTTCATTAGTTGGTGGTTTATATATTCTTAATATTCAAAACACTGGCACTAGCTCTATTTATAATATCAGTAACAAAAGGGTTAAATCTGATGATTTAAACCAGACTGTGATATGGCACTGCCGCTTAGGCTATATAGGCCAGAAACGCATCTCAACACTTCACAAGTGTGGGCTTCTAAGTCCGTTTGAATTCACTTCAATTGAGAGATGCGAGTCATGCCTTATGGGCAAAATGACAAAAGCACCTTTTGCCGGTTTAGGTGAAAGGGCGAGTGACTTACTAGGCCTCATACATTCCGATGTTTGTGGGCCCATGAGCACTTAGGCCAGAAGAGGTTTTCACTACTTCGTTACATTCACTGATGACTTCAGTAGATATGGGTATGTTTATCTTATGAGACATAAGTCGGAAACCTTTGACAAGTTCAAAGAGTTCCAGAACGAAGCACAAAACAAGCTTGGTAAAAGTATAAAGGCGCTTCGATCTGACCGAGGCGGTGAGTACTTAGACCAAGATTTTCACAGTCATTTAAAGGAGTGTGGGATCATCTCTGAATTGACTCCGCCTGGAACACCTCAAATGAATGGAGAAATTGGACCTTGCTTGACATGGTTCGATCAATGATGAGTCAGGCTGATCTTCCTATCTTCTTCTGGGGCTATGCCCTAGAAACGGCCGCATTCATATTGAATCGGGCTCCTACAAAGGCAGTGGAAAGCACTACATACGAAGTATGGAACGTAAAGAAACCCTTATTAGCTTTCCTTAAGATTTGGGGATGTGAAGCTTACGTCAAGCGTTTGCTAGGCGATAAGCTCGAACACAAATCAGACAAATGTGTCTTTGTGGGGTACCCTAAAGAAACAAGGGGGTACTATTTCTACAAACCCAGCGAGAACAAAGTTTTTGTTGCTCGAGGAGGGGTATTTTTGGAAAAGGAATTTATTTCCAAAAGAGCTAGTGGGAGTGCCGTGCGTCTTGAAGAAATTCAAGAAGATACGGAGCAACCCACTACGCCGAATGTAGAAATACAGGAGCCAGAAGAGGTCATTGATCAAGAACCAATCCCGACACCCATTCCAGATGGTTCAAGAAGGTCTGAGAGATCTCGTCAAGCTCCTATCAGATATGGCTTCCTAGCCACTGAAGGAAATGACTTGATGTTGGTGGATCAGGATGATCCAGAAACCTATAGACAAACTTTGGCCAGTCCAGACTCCGAAAAATGGCAGAACGCCATGAATGAGGAAATGAAATCCATGTCAGATAACCAAGTCTGGAACTTGGTGGATCAAACCCCTAGGATAAAACCCATCGGTTGCAAATGGGTCTATAAAATTAAGACCGACATGGATGGAAAACCTCAGACCTATAAAGCTAGACTGGTTGCGAAAGGTTATCGCCAAATCGAAGGTATCGATTATTGTTGCTACGTTTAATAGTTCGCATGATTTTTTAGCGCAAAAGTAAGAAGTCGAGCAACATGTTACATGACATGTGGAGCGACTTGTTACGAGCCGCAGATTAGGAAAGTCTGAAGCTTTCCTATTTCGACAAAGCTTGGAGCGAAGGAAGAAAGGCGCCACGAAGACTTAGAGCGCAAGAGAGTGACGTCGACAAGTCAGTCGACTTCCAGCAGGCAGCTACACGTCACCAAGAGGCGGCAACTCGACTTGCCTGATTTCATCAGGAAGTCAGAACAGGCAAGACGACTTCCAGCTGTCATGGAAGGCGGCAACAACTTGCCTGACTTTCCTGTTCCTGATCCAAGAAGAATTAGGAATGTGAGGTGCTATAAAAAGCCCTTGGCTTCCCATTAGCAGATCATCCGTTCTTGTTCTAACACTTGCAAGATTTCTCAGAGCTCTTAACCGTGCACCATCGGCGTGTTGAGAGGCTGAGTAAGATTCATTAGAACAGATCTTTGCTCCGATCAAACCTTGAGTCGCGAAGACTAAGTGTTTGGGTCGGTTAGGGTTTTTGTTTGTGATTGAAGACTCACAACTCCGTCCAAGAAGACAACGACACCGAGCATAGGCTTGCTCGAAGGGTGGAATTTAGGGAATCTCAAAGACAGGGGGAGAGGCTCCTGGTCGAGGCGATTCACGGTGAGATCTATAGTAGCTTAGGACAATAGCTTGTGTGATAGCTAGTTGGGCTTGAAGTTGTACTATTGACTACCTGATAGTGAAAAACCTTTCCACTGGCAAAGTGCCCCCAGACGTAGGTGCAGAGTCACCGAACTGGTTAATCATCTCTGGTGTCGTGATTATTATCTGTCTATTACTTTGCTTACGGTTTCCACAAGAAGTCGATACACAAGTCAAAGACTCTGTGTTTGACTTCCTGACTCGGCTACGGTTCATAATTTCAATTGGTATCAGAGGAGGCACCTTAATCTCTTAGGTGATTTTCTTGCAAATCTGAGTAGCTAATATGGATTCAAAGGAAGGAGGATCTGTCAATCGTCCGCCGGTACTCGACGGAACAAACTATGGATATTGGAAAGCATGGATGTGTGCTTTCCTGAAATCCCTCGACAGCAAAACCTGGAAGTCTATCATCAATGGATGGGAGGAACCTTACTATGCTGATGCTCATGGAAATCAAACCAGCATCAAACCAGAAAAGGAGTGGAGCATGGAAGAAGATGAAGCCGCCCTAGGTAATTCTCGTGCACTCAATGCTATCTTTAATGGAGTAGACAAGAATGTGTTTCGACTCATCAACACATGCACAAGTGCCAAAATTGCCTGGGACACACTTGCGGTTGCTTACGAGGGTACTTCAAAAGTCAAAGAGCAGAAGTTACAGTACCTCACGACCAATTTCGAAGCTCTGACCATGAATGACGACGAGACTATTGCGGAGTTTAATGTGCGCATCAAGGATCTGGCCAATGAATCATATTCACTTGGCAAGCCTATGACCGATGAGGACTTGGTCAGAAAAACACTAAGAGCCCTAAGTCCCTGATTCAAGATGAAGATCACCGCCATCGAAGAAGTCCATGACCTGAAGACACTGAAGTTTGATGAACTCATGGGCTCACTGATGACTTTCGAGCTCTCCCTACCTTCTATTGAGAAGAAACATAAAGGTGTGGCTTTCAAAAGTTCTAATCAGAAGAACTCAACACACTCTGAGTCGGATAGTGACATTGAGGAAACTATCGCCATGCTGGCCAAAAACTACAACAGAGTCATGAAAAGATTTGGCCAGATGACAGGAAGAAAAGTCACCCGAGAAGTCAGAGACAAGCCACTACACAAGTTTCAGAAGCTCGAAAACATAGCCAACGATGGAGGGCGAGGAGAACGATCAGGTAAAGGAGCTCAGTGCTTTGAATGTGAGGGGTATGGACACATACAGAGAGAATGTCCCAACTTCTTAAAGAAACAGAAGAAGGGATTCAATGCCTCTCTAACTGACGATGAAGATGAGGAAGACAGTGACCTTGAGCATACAAGTAACTATGTGGCTTTCACTTCCTCCACAATAGATCAACCAGCTGAAAGATCAAAGAAGTATGACTCTAATGATGAGCTATCCGATGAGACTCTCAACAACGCGTACAACGAATGGTATGTCAAGTGGCTTGAAGACTCTTAGGTAATCAAAAAACAGAACGCTCTCATTCTTACTCTTAATGAAGACAAGTCAAGACTTCTTGAGACGACTATTGATCTCAAAAAGGAAGTTGCTCGACTAAAAGGCGAGTTAGAGTAGGTCACCAAGTCTGTAAAGATTATAAAAGCGAGAGTGCTCGGGAAAGGAAAACTCAATCTTCCCAACTCTCCGTGTCTGAAAGAAGCTCTGCTAGTAGAAGGCCTCACAGCAAACCTCATCAGCATAAGCCAGATATGTGATTTAGATCTGGATGTCCACTTCACTAGCGACAAGTGCTCGGTCAAAGACAAACAACAAAAGGAAGTCATGATAGGCCACAGGTCCCTTGACAACTGTTATCTATGATCGCCAACCAAGTGCCTTTTATCCAAAGCTCTAGAGACAAAACTATGGCATCAAAAACTTGGTCACATCAATTTGAGGAGTATGCAAAAGATTCTCTCTGAAAAGGCTATCATCGGAGTTCCCAACCTCAGGATCATTGAAGGAAAAATCTGTGGAGAATGCCAAATTGGGAAACAAGTCAAGACGTCACACAAGAAGGTACAACATCTTACTACTTCTCGTGTTCTAGAACTTCTTCATGTTGACCTTATGGGACCCATGCAAGTAGAAAGTCTAGGAGGGAAGAAGTACATATTTGTATGTGTAGACGACTTCTCAAGGTACACATGGGTAGATTTCATTCGAGAGAAGTCAGATACCTTCTCAGTCTTTGAAGCCTTATGTCGAAGAGTTCAACGAGAAAAGGGAGAAGTTATTGGGAAAGTCGTTCGACTTCGGAGCGATCGTGGAAAGGAGTTTGAAAACATCAGCTTCGCAAACTTTTGTGATGCTGAAGGAATCGCCCATGAATTCTCTGCTCCCATCACTCCTCAGCAAAACGGAATCGTTGAAAGAAAGAATCGCACTCTTCAAGAGATGGCAAGAGTCATGATGTTAGCCAAAGACATTCCGCAACACTTCTGGGCTGAAGCTTTGAATACGGCATGCCATATTCATAATAGAGTGACTCTTCGCCCTGGAACTTCGCTCACTCTTTATGAAATATGGAGGGGGAGAAAGCCGAATGTCAAATACTTCCATGTCTTTGGATCGGTCTGCTACATACTCGCAGATAGGGAACCTCGACGCAAGTTGGACCCTAAAAGCGACGAAGGCATCTTCCTCGGATACTCCAGAAATAGTCGAGCGTTTCGGGTATTTAACAAACGCACCCGGACTATCATGGAATCCATCAATGTCGTAATTGATGATGACAATAACGAGCAATCAAATGACGAGGACGAAGAAGTCCTGAATCTCTCAGGAGAAGTCAGACCAGAGGTCAGAGGAGAAGCCAGACCGGATGTCAGACCAGAAGTTAGACTAGAGGTCAAGGACGATGAGCGCAACAAAGAGTCTGAAGACGAAAGCCAAATCATCCCGGATGAAGAGGCAACTCCCACAAGGCAAACAGCTCCATCAAGAAGAATTCAGAAGTATCATCCACCCAGGGATGTGATTGGAGACAGTAATGAGGGAGTTCGGACTAGACAAAAAGCATCTCTTGACCGCCAAGAACTGATAGGTAACATGTGCTTTATTTCCAAAATTGAGCCAAAGAATATACAAGAGGCCATCAATGATGAATACTGGGTCTGCGCGATGCAAGAAGAATTGGTTCAGTTTGCAAGGAATGAAGTCTGGGAACTTCTACCCAAACCCGACAATGTCAATGTCATTGGGACAAAATGGATATTCAAACACAAATCTGACGAACAAGGAAACATCACTCGAAACAAAGCGAGACTGGTGGCTCAAGGGTACACACAAGTCGAAGGAGTCGACTTTGAAGAATCCTTTGCTCCGGTAGCTAGACTGGAAGCCATACGACTTCTTCTCGGCATCGCATGTCATCTGCGCTTCAAACTCTATCAGATGGATGTAAAGAGTGCCTTCCTTAATGGAAATCTAAACGAAGAAGTCTATGTAGCCCAACCAAAGGGATTCGAAGACCATGACTCTCCGCACCATGTCTACAAGCTAAAGAAAACTCTCTACGGTCTCAAACAAGCTCCACGAGCATGGTATGAACGTCTTACCCAATTCCTTGTACAGAATGGCTATATTCGAGGGGGAGTAGACAAAACTCTCTTTGAGAAGAAGGAAGGAAGGGACATCATGATTGCTCAAATATATGTCGACGACATCGTATTTGGAGGGAAGTCAGACAAGATGGTGGAACGCTTTGTTCAACACATGCAGTCTGAATTTGAGATGAGTATGGTCGGGGAACTCACATACTTTCTAGGCTTCCAGATCAAGCAGATGTCAGATGGAATATTTATCTCCCAGAGCAAATACGCAAAGAACATTGTCAAGAAGTTCGGGTTAGAAAAGGCTTCGCACAAGAGGACTCCTATTGCCATACATGACAAGTGCACGAAGGACGAGATGGGAGAACCAGTCGATCAAAGTCTTTATCGAAGCATAATAGGAAGTCTCCTCTATTTGACAGCAAGTCGACCCGACATTGCTTATTCTGTGGGAGTCTGTGCTAGATATCAAGCCAATCCAAAAGTCAGTCACTTGGCTCATGCAAAGAGGATCATAAGGTACATCTCAGGAACCTCTGAATTGGGATTACTATATTCCTTTGATACCTCTCCTACTCTGGTTGGATATTGTGATGCTGACTGGGCGGGAAGCACACCAGATCGAAGAAGCACCTCTGGAGGTTGTTTCTACCTGGGGAACAACCTTGTATCATGGTTCAGCAAAAAGCAAAATTGTATTGCTTTGTCTACTACTGAGTTCGAATATATCGCAGCTGGAAGTAGCTGTACTCAGCTTCTTTGGATGAAACAAATGTTGGCAGAATATGGAGTCAAGCAAGAAGTCATGACTTTGTTCTGTGACAACATCAGTGCAATCAACATCTCGAAGAACCCAGTACAACATAGCAAGACAAAGCATATTGACATCAGACACCACTTTATTGGAGAGCTTGTAGAAGACAAGAAAATAAAGCTCGAATACCTACCCACTGAGAAACAAGTCGCTGACATCTTTACAAAAGCATTAGATGCTAAAAGGTTTGAAAGTCTGAGGTCAACCCTCGGACTTTGCTGTCTAGAATAGCCAGAAGTCAAGCAAGAAGAGGAAGAGCTTTTAGTTGATTTTACTCTTTCTCTCGATCAGGACCAAACAGGGTCCACAAAATCAAGCCGGGCCCAAATCCTTTTATCAAAAGCCCGTTAGTCCTTTTTAAATTTTGGGAATGATTACGATCTGACTATCCACCTATCAGAAATCATTCTGTTCAACTCCCACAGACTCTGCACCTCCTCCATCATTTGAAATCGCTAGGGTTTCTCAGATCAAAAAGCTCAGCAAAAATTTGCTTTCCCCCACAAAGATCAAAATCCTAGCTAAATGGTTGGTACTCACAGCGGTTGAATACCATCTGCTTCAAAAGTACATCGAGCAAAGATGAGGGCAAAAGTCATTGCCAAGAAATTATCTGCCTCCAAATCGACTAGAACCAAGCATGGAGTAAGGATCCGAGGAGGAAGAGGCTCAGGGGAAACTTCGGCAGCACCTCAGGATGTAACAAGCTCGCCCCCATTTGTTACGCCGGAAGACACAATCCCCATCGCTGAGAAGGACGATGCTCTAGCCGCTTCTACAAACATTGAAGAAGACGCTTCTCTCTCTACTCCGACTCCAACATGAGGTAAATCTGCTATCCTCTCTGAAGAAAACTTAGAAGAAAGCCTGCCTGAAGAGGGTTTAGAAACCCTTGTTCCTGAAGTCCACGACACTAGCACCGAGGACCAACCTAGCCTCTCTAAGTCGACACCCGCACCAGAGAAATCTCCTCTAAACGAGGACTTTGAAAAGGAAGAAAGTTCCCTTGTCGCCCCGAACAGTGATTCAGGGCGTGATGATAATCCTGAAGTCATTCCAGAAGTCACTCAACTTTTAGAGGAACCTGTCAAAGAAAGTGTCGATATTGAAACCATGGAAAAGGAAGAAGCTGTGCCCAAGAGGGCTGTGAGAAGGAAACTACCAACACAAAGGTTGGTTGATGAAGAAGAAGAACCTCAAGTTCAGAGGAGATTGACCCCAAAGAGAAAGGCAACAGAAAAAGGAGAAGCTTCGGCGTCCAAACAGCCGAAGAAGTCAAGAAGAAGTCAGTAATCATAGCAGCAACCTCTGTCCCTGAAGAAAAAGAATCTGAAGAAGAAGACACCCTAATTGTGCTACCACAGGTGAAGAAGACATTAGGAGTGCCCCCAGACGTAGGTGCAGAGTCACCGAACTGGGTAATCATCTCTGGTGTCGTGATTATTATCTGTCTATTACTTTGCTCACGGTTTCCACAAGAAGTCGATACACAAGTCAAAGACTCTGTGTTTGATTTCCTGACTCGGCTACGGTTCAGAATTTCAATTATGACGAGACTTTTTCACCTGTGGCTATGGTCAAATCTATCCGGATCATTCTAGCTATAGCAGCATACTACAACTATGAGATATGGCAGATGGACGTCAAAACCGCCTTCCTTAATGGGAACTTAAAAGAGGATGTGTATATGACACAGCCCGAGGGTTTTGTTGATCCAGAGAATCCCGGAAAGATTTGTAAGCTGCTTAGATCCATTTATGGATTAAAGCAAGCTTCATGGAGTTGGAACATTCATTTTGATGATGCCGTAAGGGAATTCGGTTTTATCAAAAACGAAAGTGAGCCTTTCGTATATAAGAAAGCGAGTGGGAGTAAAATAGTATTCCTAGTGCTATATGTCGATGACATACTGATCATCGGGAATGACATCCCAACCCTGCTTGAAGTTAAAGCTTGGTTAGGGAAATGCTTCTCGATGAAGGACTTAGGTGATGCTGCTTTCATTCTGGGCATCAAGATCTACAGAGATCGACCCAAGAGAATATTGGGCCTAAGTCAGAGCACTTACATAGATAAGGTGTTGAGAAGATTAAAATGCTTGATTCTAAGAAGGGATACCTACCCATGCGGCATGGCATTAAGCTTAGCAAACAACAGAGTCCTAAGACTCCTGATGAGCTAAGCAAAATGAGTAAGATCCCATATGCTTCAGCTGTGGGATCCATCATGTATGCTATGATTTGCACGAGACCAGACGTCTCGTTCGCGTTAAGCTGTACCAGCAGATATCAATCTAACCCAGGCCAGGAGCACTGGACTGCTGTCAAGAGTATCCTTAAGTATCTAAGGAGAACTAAAGACGCATTCCTAGTGTATGGTGGGAAGGATGGAGAACTAGCAGTCACAGGATATGTTGATGCTAGCTTTCAGACAGATCCTGATGATTTCAAATCACAAGCAGGATTTGTATTCATGTTAAATGGCGGTGCATTCAGCTGGAAGAGCTTCAAGGAAGCCACAACTGCCGATTCTACAACAGAGGCTGAGTACATAGCTGCAGCAGAAGCAGCTAAGGAAGCCGTATGGGTTAGAAGCTTTCTAACTGGATTAGATGTAATGCCGCGAGCATCTGATCCGGTAAGCTTGTTGTGTGACAACACTGGGGCCATAGCATTAGCTCAAGAGCCTAGATTCTACAACAGAACTAAACACATACAGAGGAAGTATCACATTATCAGAGAGTATATTGATAACGGTGATGTGGAGATGGCTTATGTACCGACTGATGACAATGTTGCTGATCCCCTGACAAAGGCTTTACCGCAACCTAAGCATGAGGCGCACGTGAAGTCTATGGGGGTAGATTGGAACTTACGTTGGAACTAGGGGCAAGTGGGAGATTGTTAGGTTTGTGCCCTAGTCCAAAATAATTCTTCAATCTATATTGTAACGGACATCATTATTCTACATAATAAAAGGCATAATATTACTAATGTATTGTAGTAATATATCTAATGTGATTTGATCTATGTCATAATGTGTGTAATCACTTATAGTAGAACTATAGATCAGAAAGAGTTACATTCGATATAGTCCCTGATCAGCTAAGCTACTTCTGAATCGATCAGTATGAGACTAACTCCTTGTGATCACGCTCTACTGATCATGGCAAAGATATGCCGAAGTTATATCATAGATATCATCAGGTCGATGATATCGGACAACCCGATTGTGAGTATGCTGCATAGATCCAGTCATGAGATACTCACATATCGTAACTTGTCATTATATCCTAAGACCAAGGAGTCTTTGTGTACACTATGTAACAAATACCTAAGTTTGACCTAGTCTAACGTTATCTGTAAAAGGGTAGCTATAACGGCTTCGATTGGCTTTGGCATTTATTGCACTAGTGAACTCGAAAGGCGTCTGAGGGATTTATCACTCATACTTCGGTATGAGAAAGATATCCGTTTAGGCCACTTGATGAGTATGACTGAAGAAATAGCATGGGCATGCAGGTGATACCTTAGTATCAGGTTTCAGTCATCTCAGATATCAAGAAACAGTGATTGATAAATTAGGATGACCGTTCTATGCCTATTGATCAATCTGGATATCGGTTTGATAAAAGGATAGTGACATGTACGATAACAGGTTAAGTCGAATAATCGATAATCACGAATATTGGATAATCGTAATGTCTTGCTAGAGGCCACTTATGATGGAAAGGGTAAAATAGTAATATTACCAGTCTGCCAATTATTCGTGAGCCTAGAGGGTCACACGCATTAAGCACAATACATGACAATAATCATGGATGAGAATTGAGAACAATTCGGTAGTTTTCTGGCCTAAGGTTTTAACCAGACGGTTGAAGAAATCAATTCGAGGAAATTGAGCCGTTTTGACTAAACCGAGATTAGAACTCAAGTTAATGGGTTTAATTTGAGTTTTAGTTAAACGGGCTTAAAGCCCATTTAGGGATTTAGGATAAGAGAGGGGTCAAATGCAAATAAGAAGGATTAAAGGGATAGATAATGCAATTTTTATTTTGAAATTCAATTTAATTTCAAATTAAAAATCACATAATATCTTATTTATTTTATCCTTTGATTTTTTCAGCAACCACCTCTCCTCTCTCTCTCCCTCATTGCTGATTTCTCTCACCCTCTCTACCTCCATTATTGCTCAAGTTTTCTGTCTAATTATCTAGCAAAAGATTGAGTGAAAAACCATTTCGCTTGTGTGCTTTTGTGGACTTGATAGAGAGGACACTACGCTTGTGTTCTTGTCGATTACAAGAGGTAAATATCAGATCTTTCATTATGTTTATAACATGTTCTAATGGCATTAAGATCAAGCTTTTTACGATCACCACGGTTACATAAATTCCGCTGCATGATATTCATTGTTTGGAACCCGTGGTGATCTCTTTCAGGTCTGATGTGACCTCGTTGACCACAGTAATGGCATATCCACTAATATTGATAAGCTGGTTTTCTGTAGTATTGTTGTCTGCATGGAGGATGTCTTTTGGTAGTTGTTTGACAGGAACATGTTATAGATGATGTTATGACATTTGATGTAGGTTGTCCTGTAGGATGTGTCGTAGCATTCTGTAGTTTCTTGTAAACCATGGCTTGTTGTGGGACAAATTTCGTGACTGCTGATGATATGAGTTTGTCAAGGCTTTCTGTGCTAGGATTCATCATCTTTACTGATTTAGTCATAAGACTAATTTCTCCATTAAGTCTGGTGATTTCACGTTTTAGCTCCACGATTGTCTCTAGGAATCTAGATTTGTCGTTGGTAAGACTGATGATCCGTTCTCCTTGTTGATCAAGAATCAGTGTTTCTTTGACCTATATGGTATGTAAGCTTTTGTATGCCTCGACTAGTTGCTCTTTTGTCCAATTCTCGTTTGGAGTTGGATGGTGGTGATCACTATGATATTGGCAGAGTTATCAATGTTACATACAGAAGTAGTAGTAGTGAATGCAACAAAGTTGCTTACCTCTTCAGAACCACCATCTTCATTGTCATCATCTGATAGGGTAGCATTATAACCTCGTTTTTGTTGTTTGAGGAAATTTGGACATTCTCTGCGAAGATGGTCGAATCCTTCACATTCATGATATTGAGGTCCTTTGTTCTTGTTGTTTTCTTCTCCACTCCTGTTTGGTCTATCAAGACTTCCTCCTGTTTGAGCTTTTTGTGGAGCTTTGTTTCTGGCATTTGTTGTGACTTTCCGTCCGCCCATTCGACTGAATCTTCTCATGACTTTGTTGTAATTTTTTGTGAGAAGGGCCATTGTAGCATCGATGTCTTCTTCGGAGTCAGAATCCTCAGGTTCTGGTTGCTTGTGTGTTGAGCTTTTAAAAGCAACTTCTTTATTCCTTTTGTCGATATTGGGCAGAGATAACTCATAGGTCATCAAAGACCCCATCAGCTCATCGAATTTTAAGATCTTGAGGTCATGAACTTCCTCAATTGCGGTGATCTTCATCTTAAATCTATGGCTAAGAGCACGCAGGGTTTTTCTAACCAGTTTTTCATCAGACATTGGTTCTCCCAGAGAATAGGATTCATTGGCTAGATCACGAATACGAACATTGAATTCTGCAATTGATTCATCCTCTTTCATGACAAGGGCTTCGAAGTTGGTTGTCAAATATTGCAGTTTTTGTTCTCGAACCTTGGTTGTTCCATCATATGCAACAACCAGGATATCCCATGCGGATTTGGCAGTTGTGCATGTGTTGATTAGTCTGAATACGTTCTTGTCAACACCGTTGAAAATTGCATTAAGAACTCGAGAGTTTCCCAGTGATTCCTCGTCTTCGTCATCAGTCCAGTCTTTTTCTGGTTTTGGACCGATAAGGTTACCATCATTGTCACTGAGTTGTGGGGCATTCCAACCGTTGATCACAACCTTCCATGTTTTGTTGTCAAGGGAATTCATGAAGGCACACATCCGAGCCTTCCAATAACCGTAGTTACTTCCATCTAGAACAGGTGGTCGATTGATGGATCCTCCTTCTCTGGTATTGTCCATCTTGATCAAAATATTTGTTTAGGAACTCACCTAAAGCTATAGGTGCCCCTCTGATACCAATTGAAATTTTGATCAGCTAGTCGTGCAAGATGCCACACACAATGTTACGTATGAAGCTATAACATTGTATATGAATTCTTGTGTAGATAACGCAGGACAGTAAATATAAAGCTAAATAAACAATGACACAGCAGATTGTTTACCCAGTTCGGTGCAACGTCACCTACGTCTGGGGGCTCTCAGCCTAGTGGAAAGGTTTCACTTATCAGTAATTCGTCAGAACATACAAGTACCTATGATCATCCTTAGATCTATACTTTATGCTACTTATTACAGTGCAACCTATCTCAGGGTCTCCCCCTGAATCCAAGACTCCGTCTTGATTCCACTCTTCGAGCAATCGCCTTGCTCTGTCGGTTCAAGTCGTCATTGAACGTTGTGGTTGCGTGCAGTCTTCACTCACGCGATCAGTAAACCCTCAGTCACCTAACTCTTAATAGTTATGGTGATACACAATATCCTTAGCACAATCTACAACCTCTCAGCCCACAAACCTTCATGTCTAAGAGCTTTGTAAATTATTGCTAGGAAACAAATAAAGAACCACACCATTGCTAAGGGGGTAGCCTGAGCTTTTATAGCAATCGAGGATGAGTACTAACCCTAATGGGTTTCCTCTTAATCACCGTCTTTCTTCTTTCCAGAATCGGAGACGTTCTGGAATTTCCTAAACGTAATCGTACTTCATGCAGAGTCTGGACTTTCCTGTTTTCCGTCAATCGATGCCGTCAACAATGTCACACAAGATGTCGCATAGGATGCTTCGACATTCTTTATGACATGTTCTCTAGTTCCTTAAAAATAAGCCAATCTCTAAAATCGTCGTAACTACATTAACCGACCACCGATTCTAGATGTAAGTAACTACGGCTATTGAAAGGCTCACATGTGTGCCTTCATGAAGTCTCTTGACAATAAAACATGGAAGGCTGTGATCAATGGTTGGAATGCCCCACAACTCAGTGATAGTGATGGTAACCTCATCGGATCAAAACCGGAAAAAGAATGGACTGATAACGAAGACGAAGAATCACTTGGAAATTCTCGAGCCCTGAATGTTATCTTTAATGGTGTTGACAAGAACGTATTCAGACTAACAACACATGTACCACTTCCAAATCTGCATGGGATATCCTAGCCGTTGCCTATGAAGGAACAACCAAGGTTCGAGAACAAAAGCTCCAATACTTGACAACCAACTTTGAAGCTCTTGTCATGAAAGAGGATGAATAAATCCCTGAATTTAACGTTCGAATTCGAGATATAGCTAATGAATCCTATTCTCTGGGCGAACCAATGTTTGATGAAAAATTGGTCAGAAAAACCCTACGTGCTTTAAGCCCAAGATTTAAAATGAAGATGACAGAAGAAAGTTGCAAATGATGTTGCTGAACTTGATTGTCATTAGATGTATACCTCCTTTTGGGGATAAAAACGGTATGAGATGTGGAAGCCTCATGAGTGTAGCTTAATCCCTTTCATGTTTTAGCTAGTTTTTTAATGGAGAAGATTTTGTCTAAGGTTTCAGTGCTGGAGTTCATCAGCTTGACAGATTTGGTCATCTGATCAAGCTCCCCATTTAGCTGGGTGACCTCGCGTTGTTGCTCAACAACATTCTCCAAGAGTCTTATTTTGTCTTCGGCGAGGGAGAGAATTAGAGCACTCTGCTTGTCAATAATTTGGGACTCTACAATCCACTTACTACATAACTTGTTATAAGCATCATTCATGGTATTGTCAGATAGCTCATCATCAGAGACAGATTTCTCAGAGGATTTATCGTCATACTCAAGATTAAAAGGAGAAGTAGAGGCTGGAAAGGTAACAAATTTACTTATCTGTTCAGGGTCGCTGTTTACTTATATGTTCAAGGTCGAATTTAAAGTTTTGTGACTGTTTTCATTTTTTGAAATATGGGCAGAAAATTGTCTCTGACATCTTGTGGCACATTCTTCCCGGGCATTTGGTTAAATCTTCTCATGACACCGTCATAGTTCTTGGCCATCATAGCAATAATATTATCAATTTTGTCATCAAAGTCAAAAAATACCTGTTCTATCTGACTATGGTTAGAGCTTTTGAACGTCACTCCCTTGTGTTTCTTCTTCATATTAGGAAGAGTAAACTCGAATGTCATGAGGGATCCCATCAACTCATCAAACTTTAGTGTTTTGAGATCATGAACTTCTTCTATCGCCGTGATCTTCATTTTGAATCTTGGACTGAGCGCTCTCAGGGTTTTCTTACTAGATTTTCTTCGGTCATGGGTTTTCCAAGAGAATTGGAATCATTGGTGAAGTCTCTAATACGAACATTCAAGTCAGCAATGGTCTCGCCTTCATTCATAGTCAGAGCTTCAAAATTTCTGGTGAGGTATTTGAGTTTTTGCTCACGAACTTTTGTGGTTCATTCATAGGCAACAACAAATATTTCCCAAGCCTTCTTGGCACTCGTGCATGTGTTGATCAGTCTGAAAACATTTTTATCAACACCGTTAAATATAACATTGAGAGCACGAGAGTTATACTGAGCCGCCTCATCTTCTATAGGACTCCAGTCCTTCTCGACTTTGAGACCTATCATACTTCCTTGAGCATCAACAGATTTTGGAGCTTCCCAACCATGGATCACAGCTTTCCAAGTTTTTCCATCGAGAAACTTCATAAAAGCGCTCATCCGGGCCTTCCAGTAGCCATAGTTGGATCCATCAAGAACTGGGGGACGATAGATCGAGCCTCCTCCTCTGAAACTATCCATATCTGGTACTCAGAATAAACTTCCCAGGAGCCCACCTAACAGTTTAGATGCCCCCTCTGATACCAATTGAAATTTTGATTAGCAGTAGTGCCTAGATGTTGAACACAATGTTATGAAAATTGGTTCGACAACTTACTTGATCACAGATAATGGACAATAATTAAATAAGCTGTAAAAAAACGACACACGATGTGTTTACCCAGTTCGGTGCAACGTCACCTACGTCTGGGGACCCTTGGCCAGTGGAAAAGTACTTCACTATAATGTAGTCAATAGTACAACTTAGGCACCAACTAATTTATCACACAAAATTATTGTCCTAGCTACTACTATTACTACAAGCTCTCATACCTAGATCATAGTCCTTCTCCCCTTGTCTTCGAGTCCTTCTCGAGTCCACCCTTCAAGCACCCCGTGCTTGGTTTGATTGTCGTATTTGATTAGTTTCGAGATTCTTCAATCACACACACAAAGAAACAAACCCCAATCATTCAAATCTTGATATCTCAATTATTGTAGAGTGATACACAATGTTCTTCATAGAACACACAACCTCTTAGCCCACCAAACCTTCACGTCTAAGAGCTCTGTGTATCCACCGAAGAAGTCAACACTGCTAAGGGTGGAGCCTCAACTCTTATAGCAGCTACAAAATAAACCTAGAACGAATTAGGGTTTCCTTAACCTAATCGATTTAGGTTTCCTTATTCCTTATCACCGATATCTTTGCAGAGTCTCTATCACAACATATATCTTTCCAGAATCATAACACAATCAAGACTTTCCAGAAGTCTTGTACATAGCTGGAGATCTTCCAGTTTCACAATTGCCGAATATCTTCATAATAAAGAAATTTACCAATCCCGTGATACACAAGATGTTGAGCAAGATGTTACGACATCTCACTCGATATCTTCCTTGACTAGATGCTCGACATCTTTCCTAGTGCCAGAGTTTCCTTTCTTCTTTTCTTGCCTTGATGGAGTTTTCTTTCTTCAGTCTTAGTCGGTCACGCCTAAAGTTTCCTTTCTTTATGCTGGCGATATATTGCCAAATTTGATTCCGGCGAGGCTTCCTTGGCAAACACGGCAACTCTTCTAAACTTTCCTAAATACACGCCGAAAGATGTCTTACCAGAAGTTGTAACATTATGTCCGACATCCTTCGTCCTTACACTAAAAAATACAGCCAGCACTAAACGTAATAACAATCTCCCCTTTTGGCTATTTTTTAGGAAATCACTCTTCTCAGGACCATTATGGCTCACGCGCCTCCTTACTTACTTCTCCCCCTGATTGCCTTACAAAATAGCCAAAGGCAATAATCAAATCATAAATCATATAGAAAAAACTCAAAATATTCCTCCGAGCAACAAAGCTTATAAATCATTAACCAGGAGATTGGGAAACAGATTAGGAAGAGTCACCTCCCTGAGAGTTACCATTTTTGCTCCCCTCACCAACTTCATATTCTTCAGCTTTATTTTCTTGGGGAAGTAGAAGCATCCACATCAGTATTGCCTGGAGAAGTAGCGAGGTCACGAGCAAGATCTGCACAAAAAGATTTTCTGAGAAAGAGGATCTCGATGGTCTTCTTGAGCACGATGATCTTCTTACTGAGCTACTTTCTCAACATTCTCTTGATCAGAAGAAGGCAGAACATCCTCTATAACCTCTAGATTTACATCATATTTTTCTTATACCATCACTCTATGGAGGCTCGTCAAACGGAGATGAAGTATAGACATTCTTCATGACATTAGAGTAGGATCAGGAATACCTAGATTTTTCTCGAGAATGCCTTTTAAAGAGATGCCCTTATATCGGCTTCTTCCACAACAGTAGCATAACTCGTTTCTCTCACTTTTGACGAGTTTGGAGATACGGAACATACATTAATTCACTAGCTAGAAAACATCATGAGATAACAGAGGATTGATCTTGAGCTTGTTCTTCTTCAGAGATACCTTCTTCATTTGTTGCTTCAAGAATGAGAATGTCCTCATCATGAACATCAATGCTAAGAATAGACAGCTTGTCTATCAACCCTTCACAAATTTTCTTCCTTTTGGTCAGGTTCTTGATGGTCTGCTTCAGGTTGACAATATCACTGTCGATCATGGAGATTTCCTTCTTTTGCTCCAGAGTAATCATCATTATTATTATTATTATTATTATTATTATTATTATTATTATTATTATTATTATTATTATTATTATTATTATTATAATAATAATAATAATTATTATTATTTTTTTTTATGTTTTTTTAATAATGTATCATTTTTCTTCACTACTTTTAAACTCACCTCACTCAAATATCATGTTGAGTCTCGAACTTTGGTTTGAGGTTATGGAGCGAGCAGGGCCAACAACTAGACCAAACTCAAGCTAATATTTTTTATTTTAGTTTTTTGACTGCAAGAAATATTTTATAAATGACATAAAGAAGTACAAACAGTGCTAGAGAGGACAGTACATATACATTGGAGAGTGGGAAAACCCTGAAAAAACTCAAAGTGAACCGACCCAATTGGAGAAAACCAACATTGGACCAGTCCAAAACAATTAGCCTTGGCCCAAACTTGTCCGACCAGAGAACAAGATTTGGACAGAAGGCCAAACGTCACAAAGACACAGAAGAATTTAAAAAAGAATAAAAATCAACAGTAAGAATAACTATTTTCAATTTAAATAGGAAGATTAAATTATTTTTTTCCAGAAGATAAATACCAAACCCTAAAATATTGTGGTTTTTTTATGTTATGCTATTTAGTCAATTGTTAATAATTGAAATATTTTTTTATTAGCACATGAAAATCACTTAAGAGAGTGACAACAGATCCTGAAAAAGGAACCACACACCCGCCATCATAAATTGTATTACAAATGAGCATAAAGAAAGCAAGAAATAGAAAGATCATAAGATAAGCGTAAGAAGAAAAAAAAAACATTTAGGAGGTGTCCATCGTTGAGGCCTGAGCAAGATCCGAGCATTTCTTTTATTGATGTTAAAGATGAAGGATAACTTAATCAGCAACCCCCTCCCCCTCCAAGAACTTAAGGAGGTTCTAAGTTTGCAAAGACTCGATCATGAGTTTTCAATTGGGGAGAATTTGAGTATAAGGTGAGACTTTAGAAATGGACATTGGATCATACCGATGAAGTGGACGACTAACTTTCTCGCGTCAAGAATTGAAGAGAAAGGACATTGAGGTCATTATCATGACCAAGTTGATCCTTCAAAAGTCTCTAAGTCTAAGGCATTCAAAATAAGGATCGAAAGAGATGGGCCCAAATTAGAATCAAGCACCAGCCTGAAAGTAACAACAGAGGTACAGTTAGTGTTGAGCCTGTAGACAGTCGTCCACAGGCACCCGATAACGCGCAACCGCATGCGGTCGTTACAAGTAATAAAACCTGATAAGCACAGGGTCGAATCCACAAGAACCAATAAGGGCTAATTCAGTTTAATTTATGCTATCAACTGCAAATTAAAATACTCAATTTATAAAGTGGTTTGGAGATATGTAAAGTAAAAATGCTTGGGAGAGACTACTCAGTAGAGAAAACCATGGATGCTATGCCACTTAAATTACAATGGAATAAATGAATAAGTTCTGATAAATTATGCAAGTAATGGGAACCCTAAGCAACAATCATACTAATACCTCCTCTCGGTTTGGTGTTATCCTAGGCTTAAAGTGTTTATCATCCCTCTCGGGTAGATAACCACCATGAGTCTGCAATAAGCACTACAGTAATGGGGTAAGGGTTCCGAAGAGTTGAACCCCTTTGAATCTAAATTCGTCTGTCACCCACCGACCCTCTCAGATACGACAACGCGACTCTCACAAATAATATTTATTCGTCAACAAATATTATAAACTTTAAGCACTCAGAATCAATCACACATGCACAAAATAATATAGTCCATACTCATAAATTCATTGTAATAAAAAGTTACGACCTAGAATTCATGATCATGGGTATTTAGACCATGATTATGGTGCTAGAACCAAAATCCATAAGGATAAATAAATAATTCGAGTTTAAGGAATAATAACGAAGAACCCTAAAACCCAAAAGGTTGAAGAACATGAATCGTTGAATCCCTTTCGATTGTTGATGTGTAGCTTGCTTGATCTTAGCACTTGAATCTCCTTTGAATCGGATTCGAGCTCCTCTCGAAGTCCCCAATCCTCTCTTTGGTTGATATATGTTCTACTCTCTGCTCTCCCAAACCGTGGTGGCTGACTCATTCAATTGTGGTGTGAAGACTGAAATCTTTGGCCCCCTCATTCAGAATTCTTGTTTGGCTTTGTAGTTTTTTTTTCTAAATCTGGGAGGAGGTGTAATTATCATTACAGTGGATGTAACGATCGTTACACCATAGTTACAAGTTTCGGGTGTTTTTGTTTTTTATGTAACGATCGTTACATGATCGTTTTCGCCTCCTTCTAAACCTCCAATGTAAAAACTTCCTTCACGAGAATTATAGATCTTCTCGTCTAATTAAATTCAGACATATGATTTTCTTGAATTGGACTTTTGATGTGAGAGTTATGGCACTCGCAAATATGCTACTCTGCTATCTCGAAATCTTTTTTAGTGCTACCTTTGAGTACTGTTTTGAGCTTTTTTCCATGAGATTTAGAGAAAAATTTCTTCTAGAGAGTTGTAGATCGCCAAGTTATCTTCGATTTGATATTACTTTGGGTCACGTCGAATTAAATATGAGGAAGTTGTGCTCTCTAAAATGGGGATTCATGCATTAAATTAGAACAAAGGGGTGACAAACTGATTGGGAATGAATCGACAGGTAAATCGTTAGAAGATTTGTCGAACAATATCAAGACAACTGATAAATGGGAAAACAAGAGAGGAGAGGAATCAACTATCACCAGGGCTTGATCTAAATGAAATATTGAGTGAGAACCTGGGTGACTGAGAAGAAAATCTCCAACTTTAGAGGCAACATTGGAGATTGAATCCATTGACCATGCTAGTATTAAGATGCATGTGATAACGAACAAACTAAAAGAGCCACCCCTTCCAACTAGACTGGTTTGGTAACGAACGACACGAACCAACTATGAAGCAACTCCAATTCAAATTTTTAATTCTGAAAATAATTTTCTGTTCGTGAAGGAGATGATGAAAACTGATGTGGGTCCATCCAGATTTGGCATCAACCATTTTTAGCGCATCTATCTCGATTTTGTCCTCGAATTTTAGATTAAATATGATGTTTTTCCTTTTGGATGTAGTGGATATTGTTTATGGAATTTTGTAGGTTTAAATTAAAAGGTTGAGAAATGTAGCCAAATTCGCCTAAGAGAGTCTTAAATCACAGTTGAAACTTATGGGTGGCGTAACTTTCTCATATGAACTCCGTTTTGGGCTCAAAATATTTCAAAAACTGAATTTAATGGTCTACATTTTGGAAAATTTTCAAGAGGTGTCCTTGACCATATCCCTAACTGGTGACAAAGTCTGGGACACAATACTTTTTAGCATCTTTTAGTCAAATCTAGCTTCTATTATTGGTATCTTTTCACTTCCCACCATCTCCAAAACACATATCTCCTAGTTTCCAAACCTCATTAAAGGTGAAAATCCTGATTAAACCAGTTAGACAAGATGTCCAAAACAATGTCAAGAACAACGTTATGACAATATTCTTAACAACTTGTCAGCAAACAAATTCAGACAAACACAATATAAAAACAGTAAACAGCAAACTACGACACACAAGATTGTTTACCCAGTTCGGTGCAATCTCACTTACGTCTGGGGGCACTCTGCCAATGGAAAGGTTTCACTATATGGTAATGAGTCAAAACATACAAGTATTAATGGTCATCAAACAGATCAATACCCTATGCTACTATTACTAGTGCAAACCTATCTCAGGGACTCCCACGGAATTCAAGACTTCGTCTTGATTTCACTCTACGAGCATTCGCACTGCCCGGATGTAACAAGTCGCTGTTATGCACTTGTACATGAACCTTCAATCACGCATTCATATAAAACCCTCAATCACTCACACTTGATCTTCTGATTCTGGTTGTGATACGCAAACGTCCTTCGTGGAACACACAGCCTCTCAGCCCGCCAATCTTTCACGTCTAAGAGCTCTGTGTATTCACTGAAGACACTATAAGGAGTCGCACGCTGCTAAGGGTGGAGCCTCAGCTTTTATAGTAGCTGCAAACTGACTCCGGAACGCATTACTGTTTCCATAAACCTTGTCGATGTAGGATTTCCAAATTCTTGTCGCCGAATATCTTTTTAGAATCTCTGTCATGGCAGGAAGCTTTCCCGAATCATGACTCAATCAAGACTTTCCCAAAATTCTTGTACATAGCTGGAGATCCTCCAGACTTCCAATCGCAAATGGTGTCCTATTTAAGGAAACTTTCCAATGGTGCGATCAGAAGATATTGTGCAAGATGTTGAGACTAAACGCTTGACATCTTTCGTATCACCTAAGAAATAAGCCAATAACAAATGTGACACCAATCTCCCTCTTTGGCTATTTTTTAGGCAAGCACTTCACTTCCTCTGGCGAGTACTTCACTTCATCTTGCATCTGCTTGCATCTAGTCTTGCCAAGTGCAGTTCACTCTAGCTTCTCATGTTCTTAATTCATCTAACTTAGGTTGCCTCAAATAGTAGCCATAGACGATTATACTTTAGGCACAACAACAGAATAACCAAGAGGATAGATAGGGCCACATCAACAAAATAAAGCTTAGCAGCCATATAACTGAATGGGCTTATGCCCCAAATAAAGTCACAAAATAATAACTCGTCGCTGGTTGATGCTTGTTCGTTACTAGAATCTTCAGCACTTGAGTTTTCTTCCTTTTCCTTAGCTATATAATCAGGCATCTTTTGTTGTAACATCTTCAGCGACATCAGTCACAGCAACCACAACAACATCATCTTCAACAACCATTGTATTATTGCTTCCTATTCTTCTCGCTCTCCATAGAAACATTGTTCGAACCACAGGACAGTTGGGATTGAACATGACGATTCAGAGGGGGTACCAACCTATAACTCCCCCATCAAACTGTTCCTTTGTTAAAGGTCCATAGAACACAGCCCAAGTGACGACCTCAGGATTCCAAACCGATTCACATCCAAAGCCTTTGTGAATATATCAGCAAGCTGTTTTTCGGTGTGAAGATATTCTAGCACCATTTTCTTATTCTCAACCAATACACGAATAAAATTATGTCGAATATCTATGTGTTTGGTCTTACTATGCTCGACAGGATTCTTGGAGATGTTGATAGAACTCACATTGTCACAGGATAATGTCATAACATCCTGCTTGACATTATACTCGACCAACATCAGCTTCATCCATAGAACTTGTGTACAACTGCTCCCAACAGCTATGTATTCGGATACAACAGTTGATAGAGGTACACAATTATGCTTTTTACTAAACCATGAGATGAGATTATCACCTAGGTAGAAGCAACCTCCAGATATGCTTGTTCTGTCTGTAGTACTTCCAGCCCAGTCCGCATCGCAGTATTCAACTAGGGTTAAGGTAGTATCGAAGGTGTAGAGAAGACCTAGATTAGCCGTTCCTAAGATATATCTTATGATGCGTTTGGCTTGAGTTAGATGACTTACCTTGGGGTTTGCTTGGTATCTTGCACACACTCCCACAGAGTAGGCTATATCTGGTCCACTTGCAGTGAGGTAAAGAAGACTCCCAATGATGCTTCTATATAGACTCTGGTCAACCGCTTCCCCCAAGTCATCCTTTGTAAGTTTGACATGTGTAACTGCAGGAGTTCGCTTCTCAGATGCTCTTTCCAACCCAAATTTTCTCACAATATTCTTTGCGTACTTGTTTGAGAGATGAAAATGATGTCGTCCATCTGCTTGATTTGAAATCCCATAAAGAAACTAAGTTCACCGACCATGCTCATTTCAAACTCCGATTGCATTTCTTGAACAAAATGTTCCATTATTTTTCTTGACATTCCCCCGAAGACAATGTCATCAACATATATTTGGGCAATCATCAGCTTTCCATCCTCATTCTTTATGAACCGAGTTTCATCGACTCCCCCTCTAGTGTAGCCACTCTTGATTCAAAAGCTTGTTAATCGCTCATACCATGCTCTGGTTGCTTGCTTCAACCCATAGAGTGCTTTTATCACTTTATAAACATGTTAGGGAGGATATGGGTCTACAAACCCCTTAGGTTGTGCAACATAGACTTCCTCATTGAGATATCCATTAAGGAATTCATTCTTTACGTGCATTTGAAACAACTTGATTTTCAAGTGACATGCGATCCCTAGGAGAAGTCTTATTGCTTTGAGTCTGGCCACTGGTGCGAATGTCTCATCAAACTCCATGCCTTCTATTTGCGTATATCCTTGAGCGACCAACCTTGCTTTGTTGCATGTGATGTTTCCATGCTCATCCGACTTGTTTTTGAAAACCCATTTTGTACCGAAAACATTGACATTCTCTGGTCTAGGCACCAGTTCCCATACCTGATTCTTCTCAAATTGGACGAGCTCTTCTTGCATACCATTAGCCCAGTATTCATCTTCGATGGCTTCGTTAACATTCTTCGGTTCGATCGTCGAAACAAAAAGTATGTTGCCTATACTATTCCTATAGCTGATGGGAGCTTAGGACGAGTACACATACCTTCATTAATGTCTCCAATTATTCCAGACGCTAGACGATAAGTCTGAATCCTTCTAGATGGAATTTTGTAACTGTTTTCAGGAGCTTCTTCTTTATTGCTAACGATGTCGTCCACTTTGTCCTCGACATTTTTCTTGACATCTGGGTTCTCAGGTTCGTCAGCGACATTTTTCTAACATCTTTCTGTTAGGATTGTGCCCTAGTCCAATATAATAAATTAATCTACATGTAATGTTTTATCATTTATCGAATTAATAAAACGGCATTATATTACTAATGTGTTGTAGTAATATATTAGATGTAATTTGATTTATATCATTATGTGTGTCATCACTAATAGTAGAACTGTAGATCGGAAACAATTACATTTAATGCATCCCTGATCAGTTAAGCTTCATTAAGAAGCGATCTGTATGAGGCTAACTCCTTATGATCACGCTCTACTGATCATGGCAAGGTAGTGCCAGAGTTAGATCATAGGTATCATCAGGGAGATGTTATCGGACGACGCGATGGTGAGTATGCAGCATAGATACTGTCATGAGCATACTCACATATCGTAGCTTATCATTATATCCTAAGACCAAGGAGTATTTGTGATCACTATATGACGAATCTCTAAGTTTGACCTAATCTAACGTTACCTGTAAAAGGGTGGCCATAAGGGCTCTAATTGGCTTAGTTATGAATCATATGCGTGAACTCGAAAAACGGATGAGGGATTTATCACCCATACTCCGATATGGGAATGATATCTGTTTAGACCACTTGATGAGTATGACTGAAGAAATTACATGGCAATGTAGGAGATACATAGTATCAGTTTTCAATCGTCTCAGATATCAAGAAATAGTGATTGATAAATTAGGATGACCGTTCTATGCCTTTTGATCAATCTAGATATTGGTATGATAAAAGGATAGTGACATGAACGATAAGAGGTTAAATCGAATCATCGATATTCACGAACGTTGGGTAATCATAATGTCTTACTAGAGGCCACTTATGATGGAAAGGGCAAAATGGTAATTTTGCTAGTCGCAAAAGTGGACTTGGAAAAGTCAGTATTTGAAGAATATGAGAATTGGGAAATTTGCAATTTGATTTAATTAAATCAAGTGCGAATTAGCTAAACCAGTAACCGGTTTAAAGTAATTAGGGCAGTCTAGGTAAACCATTTAATTATAACCCAATTTAAATGAGTTTAATTAATGGATTTGGCTAAGTGGGCTTTAAGCCATTCTTATTACAATTATAATTATAATTGAAATAAGAAGTTAATTAGGATTTGGAAAGTGGAAGATAATTGTATAAATCATATATTTGATTTAAGTAATAATCCTACACTAATTTCCTATCCTAATTTTCGGCCACAATACCCTATTGCCCCTCTCTCTCCCTCTCTCTCTCTCTCTCTCTCTCTCTCTCTCTCTCTCTCTCTCTCTCTCTCTCTCTCTCTCTCTCTCTTCAATTTTTCTTGCTATTTTTTCAACACTAACTAGTAATTGGTTTTGTAGAAATCCTTCTAAAGATGCTTTGCTTGTGTGGATACAACTAGAGATCACAAAACAAAGTACTTGTGATATTGAATTCGATTTTACAAGGTAAAATTCCAGATTTTATTTATATTATGCTTGCTGAAAATTTTCACATGATGATCAGTTCAAAGTTCTAAAAATTCATGGTTAAATTCGCTTCCGCTATGTATGAGTTTAATTGTGTTGGACCCCATGAATTCCTTCACTTTCGGTACAAACATCGAGAGGACTTAATTTTCATCAGGAACAATTTGCTGGATATCTTCCCATTTATCATTCACCACCACGTTAATTGACTCCATCATTGTCTTGGTGCGTTTGTTGTAGACTCGATTTGCCTGACTGTTTCTTGAGTATTCAAGAAACATGCCTTCATCGCTCTTTGGTACAAACTCTTGTCGAGGTTCCCTGTCAGCTAAGATATAGCAAACTGACCCAAAAATGTGGAAGTACTTTACATTTGGTTTTTTCCCCTCCAGAGTTCATAGTGAGTAACAGCCATACCCGGACGAAGCATAACTCGATTGTGAATGTGGAACGCGGTGTTAAGCACCTCCGCCCAAAAATGAGTAGGGATGTTCTAGGCCAACATCATGACTCGAGCCATTTCTTGCAATGTTCGGTTCTTACGCTCGAAAATCCCGTTCTGTTGAGGAGTGATTGGAGCCGAGAACTCATGAAATATACCTTCGAAGTTGCAATAGTCCGCAAATTTTCTGTTTTCAAACTCTTTCCCATGATCACTACGTAGGCGGACTATTTTCCCAATTCTGTCCCCCTTTTCTTGTTGAACCTGAATACATAGATTCTTGAAAATAGAAAAAGTATAAAATTTCTGTCGTGCAAATCTAACCCATGTGTACCTTGAAAAGTCATCAACACAAACGAACACATATTGTTTTCCTCCTAAGCTGTCAACCTGCATAGGACCCATGAGATCGACATGAAATAGTTCCAGGACCCGTGAGGTAGTAATATGTTGCACCTTTTTGTGCGACTTCTTCGTTTGTTTTCCTATTTGACATTCTCCACAATTTTTTCCTTCCACAATTTTCAAGTTTGGAACCCCAACGATGGCTTGTTTAGAGATGACCTTTTGCATGCTTCAGAGATTTAAATGTCCGAGTTTTCAATGCCATAATTTGGTCTCTTCTGCCTTGGTTATCAAGCATGTAGAACCCTTGTTGCTTGTGTCGGAGGACCAGAGATAACAATTATCTTGTGAACTTATCCCTTGCATTACAACATCTTGTTCGACATTCTTCACCATGCACCTTTCACGAGTGAAGTTAACGTGGAGATCGAGATCGCACAATTGGATGATACTTATGAGATTTTCTTTGAGTCCCTCGACTAACAAGGCTTCTGTCAAACACGACGCTCCTGGACACTTGAGCTTTCCTTTGCAACTGATGCGAGCTCTTATTCCATCACCAAAAGTTACATGACAGTTAGTATATGGTTTGATACTCGTCAAAAAATCACGTGTACCTATCATGTGACGAGAGCATCCACTATCAAAGTACAAGTCTATGTTAGTCGAGGCACACACGGAGGTATTAGCAATGTTGGCCTGGTATGATTTGCCTTTCACCCTCCATTCCATCCGTCTAGGTTTCTGAACACTATGTTGATAGCGGCTTCGAGCTATCCATTGTGAATGGGAAGATGGTCTCTTACCATAAAGATGATAGCATAAGGGTATGATATGACCTCTCTTTCCACAACAGTGTCAAATCCAACGTGGTCCGTTGGTAGGCATCCTAGACGATGGTCGATTATGCTGAGTCATCCTCGCTACTGCATGGCAGACGTTTGTCAAGAAGGATGTTGTAACATTTTTCCCTTTCACCGGCTTGGGATGTTGCGTGAGATGTTCATTCTCTTCAGTTGGGGCCTGTTGCGGAACAAACTTGGTCTCTGATGTTGAGCCATAATGAGTATATCCAAGTCCCCTTGTGTCTCTGGCCTACTTTCCTATTGACAGAATTTTGTCGAGGCTCTCTGTACTTGGATTCAACATTTTAACCCACTTGGTCCTTTGTTCTATTTCTCCATTGAGTCGGGTGACTTCATGCTTCAACTCGACGATAGTCTCCAGCAGTCTAGACTTGTCATCAGCAAGAGGAATGACCTGAGCAGCTTGTTAGTCTAGAATTTGGGACTCTTCAATCCACTTGGTGTAGAGGATGCAATATGCTTTGTTGAGCTGATCATCATTCCATTCATCATCTGGTGACAAGTCTTGTATGTCATTACTAACATTAGCAGAATGATCAGGTTTGCTGGACGAAGTAAAAGCAGTGAATGCTACAAAATTACTTATCTCTTCTATTTCACTGTCATCAGTTTCTTCGTCAGACAAAGTAGCATAATAGCCCTTTTTCTATTTCTGTAGGTAGTTAGGACATTCCTTTTGGTAGTGCCCGAACCCTTCACATTCATGGCATTGGAATCTTCTACTGTCACTGATTCATTCACCAACTTTATTGTCCCTGTCGAAGTTTCCACTTCGTTGAGCTTTCTGTGGAATATTGTTCTTGACATATGCTGTGATATTCTTCCTGTCATTTGCTGTGACATTTTTTCCCAGACATTATGTTGAACCGCTTCATGACTCAGTTTTAGTTCTTTGTTAGCAGAGCTATGGTAGCATCAATTTCATCATCCGAGTTCGAACATACTTCCTCAGCTTGCTTAGGCATGGAGCTATTGAAAGCCACTCCTTTGTTTATCTGGCCAATACTTTGCAGGGACAACTCATATGTCATTAGAGATCCCATCAGTTCATCAAAGGGAAGGGTCTTGAGGTCGTAGAATTCTTCAATGGATGTTATCTTCATCTTAAATCTCGAACTCAAGGGTCTTAGGGTATTTCTCACAAGCTTCTCATCTGACATTGGTTCACCCAAAGAATAAGATTTGTTGGCAAGGTCTCAAATTCACACATTGAATTCAGCCACAGTTTCATCTTCTTTCATGATGCGAGCTTCAAACTTTGTTGTTAAATACTGGAGCTTCTGTTCTCGTACCTTGGTAGTTCCCTCATAGGCTACTGCTAGAATGTCCCATGCATTTTTGGCAGTAGTATATGTGTTGATCAACCTGAACATGGTTTTATCCACACCGTTAAAGATAAACATTAAGTGCTCGGGAATTACCTAGAGCTTCCCCATATTCGGCGTCAGTCCAATCTTTCTCAGGCATAGGACCAGTAACATTGCCTTCATCATCTTTATGGTTAGAGGCATTCCATGCATTTATTACATCCTTCCAGGTCTTGTTATCAAGAGATTTCAAGAAGGCGCATATACGGGCTTTCCCGTATCCATAATTACTCCCATCAAGAATAGATGGACGATTGACTAATCCTCCTTTTCTAGTGTTGTCCATGTTTAACAATCATAATTTGTCACCTAAGATCTCACCTAAAGCTGTAGGTGCCACCTCTGATACCAATTGAAAATTCTGATTAAAACAGTTAGACAAGATGTCATGAACAACGTTAAGACAATGTTCTTAACAACTTGTCAGCAAACAGATTCGGACAAACACAATATAAAACAGTAAACAACAAACAGCGACACACGAGATTATTTACCCAGTTCGGTGCAATCTCACCTACGTCTGGGGGCACTCTGCCAGTGGAAAGGTTTCACTATATGGTAATGAGTCAAAACATACCAGTATCAATGATCATCACATAGATCAATACCCCATGCTAATATTACTAGTGCAAACCTATCTTAAGGACTCCCCCGGAATCCAAGACTCCGTCTTGATTCCACTCTACGAGCACTCGCACTGCCCAGATGTAACAAGTCACTATTATGCACTTGTACGTGAACCTTCAATCAAGTATTCACATAAAACCCTCAATCACTCACACTTGATCTTCCGATTCTTGTAGTGATACACAAACGTCCTTCGTGGAACACACAACCTCTTAGCCCGCCAGTCTTTCACGTCTAAGAGCTCTGTGTATTCACCGAAAAACTACAGGGAGTCGCACGTTGCTAAGGGTGCAGCCTCATCTTTTATAGCAGCTTCAAACTGACTCCGGAACATATTAGGGTTTCCATAAACCTTGTCGATTTAGGATTCCCAAATCCGTGTAGCCGAATATCTTTTCAGAATCTCTATCACGGCAGAAAGTTTTCAAGAATCATGACTCAATCAAGACTTTCCCAAAAGCCTCGTACACAGATGGAGATCCTCCATACTTCCAATCGCAATTCGTTTCCTATTTAAGAAAACTTTCCAATGTGTGATCCACAAGCTGTCACGCAAGATGTTGAGACTAAACGCTTGACATCTTTCCTGACCAGATGCTCGACATCTTTCGTATCGCCTAAAAAATAAGTCAATAACAAACATGACAATAAAAGCCCTTCTAAAAGTTTTAAGAGCTCCTCTATCTCCATTCCACCATCAAGAAAGCTAAGGAACAAAGGAGCGAAGATATTGAAGACAAATTTTTTTGAGATTTGGCTATTATTGGCCTTGGCCTTGTGATTGCGCTAGATTGATCATTTAGGGGTAGTTGTTTATGAAATAGTTTATTATTGAATAATAATTGCCTCTATATATAGGCTTAATGATCTAGGGTTTACATGAGATATGACGGCTAGAGTTTAATGTAGAGATACAATTTACATAGTGGGCCTCAAGCCCATAAGTAATATAATATAATATAATATATCTAACACGCCCCCGCATTCGGAGTAGGAGGAGGCTGGATGCTCAGACTGGATCGAAAGTCATCAAAGAGAGCCGTCATAAGTCCCTTAGTGAAGATGTCAGCGAACTGGTGCGAAGATGGTACATGGAGCACACGTACCTGACCTATGGCAACTTTCTCACGAACAAAGTGTAAATCTAGTTCAACATGTTTGGAACGTTGGTGCTGAACATGGTTGGCAGACATATAGACAGAGCTGACATTATTACAAAAAAACAATGGTGGCAGTGGACAATGGACAATGTAACTCAAGAAGAAGGTTACACAACCAGCAAGACTCAGTGACGATATTAGCAACATCGCGATATTCACCTTCGGCACTAGACCGAGACACGACATGTTGACGTTTGGAAGACCAAGAAATGAGATTAGGGCCAAGAAAGAAACAATAGCCAGAGGTGGAACGGCGTGTGTCAGGACAACCCGTCTAATCTGCATCAGAGTAGGCGGTGAGAGAGAAATCTTAAGATTTGTGAAGGTGAAGACCATATGAAAGAGTACCTTGAATATAGCGGAGGATACGCTTTAGAGCGTGAAAATGAGGTTCGCGGGGATCATGCATGACAAGACAACTTTGTTGGACAGCATAAGAAATATCTGGACGAGTGAAAGTGAGATACTGAAGAGCACCCGCTAGGCTTCTGTAAAGTGAAGGATCAGAGACCGGAGACCCAGAAGAGGAAGATAATTTTGATTTTATGTCAACTGGTGTGAGACAGGGATTGCATGAGGACATGCTAGCACGAGCAAATTTTTCTTGAGATAAATTAAGACTGCAAGAGGTACGGGTGACAGATATGCCGAGAAAATAATGTAAGGGTCCAAGATTGGTCATAGAAAACTCAGAGTTGAGACGAGACATGATTGACTTGAGAAGTTGGGTTGATGAGGTCGTAAGGATGATGTCATCCACGTATAGGAGAAGGAAAGCAATGTGAGTATCATGACGATAGATGAAAAGGGAAGTGTCAGCTTTACTACTCACAAAACCGATAGAGCTTAGATGAGTTGCAAACCGATGATACCAGGCTCGGGGTGCCTGTTTTAGACCGTATAGTGCCTTTTTTAGGCGACAAACATGGTGAGGGAAAGAGGAGTAAAAAAAACCAGGAGGTTGTTTCATGTAAACTGTTTCAGTGAGGTAACTGTGAAGGAATGCATTTTTGACATCAAGTTGATGGATATGCCAAGAGTGAGAGAGAGAAAGACTGAGAATAGTACGTATAGTGGCAGGCTTGACAACAGGACTGAACGTGTCATCATAGTCAAGACCGGGTTGTTGGGTGAACCCTTGGGCAACAAGTCGAGCTTTGCAATGCTCAAGAGAGCCATCCGACTTAAATTTGTGGCAAAAAATCCATTTAGAGCCGACAATGTTTACATCTGGTGGGCATGGGACCAAATCCCAGGTATCATTGGCACGAAGAGCGGAGATTTCAGCATCCATGCATTTTTCCAGTCAGGACATGTGAGAGCTTGCTTGTAGGAGCGGGGAATGGGAGTATGAGTACGAGTAGAGATGTGAAGATCAAGGATACGACGAGGTTTAAATAATCCAACCTTTCCTCGAGTCGTCATGGGGTGTGAGGGACGTGGTGGAGGAGGAAGTGGTGGTGGAGCGGGAGGCAATGGGGTCGGTGGTTGAGAAGGAGGTAGTGTAGTGGGGGGGGGGGGTCATCTGGAGGAGATGAAAGTGTAGCACGAATGGAGGGCGGTATATCATCGTCAAAAGAGTGGAGGAATTCATAAGAAGATGAGAGTTCGTTCTGATGAAAAGAGTAATAAGGAAATACCAACTCATCAAATAAGACATGACGAGAGATGATTATTCGACCAATCAACATGTCGAGGCATCGATAGCCACGATTATTGGAAGGATATCCTAGAAAGATACAAGATGTGGATCAATGAGCTAATTTATGAGAAGATGTGGCAGATAGATTTGGATAGCACAAGCATCCAAAAACACGAAGGTGAGAGTATGACGACGGAGTTTGAAATAGTGCCTCAAAAGGTGTACGAAGGGATAAGGTTTTGGTAGGAAGTAGGTTAAGTAAGTGGGCGGCCATATTTAATGCCTCAACCCAAAGAGAGGGAGGAAGTTGAGCTTGAAATAGAAGTGTGCGAATAATATTATTAGTTGTCCGAATCATGCGTTCAGCTTTACCATTTTGTTGAGAGGTATATGGGCACGAAAGTCGAAATATGATTCCATGTGAGTCAAAGAAAGATTTGAATTGAGAATTATCAAATTCACGACCATTGTCACATTGAAAAGATTTGATGGAAGTGTTGAATTGTGTTCGAACATAGGCGTGAAATTTGACAAATATGGGATAAACATCAGATTTAGCACGTAAAGGAAACACTCATAAAAAATGAGAGAAATCATCCAGTAGTAGTAAGTAATACTTAAAACCACTTGAACTTAAAATTGGAGATGTCCATAAATCAGAGTGTACTATTTGGAATAAACTGGTGGTATGTGATGTAGAGGAAAAAAATGGGAGACGAGAGTGTTTTCCCAATTGACAAGCATGACAAAGATGGTCAAAATCGACCTTATTACAAGAAATTAAATGTCTAGAGCAAAGAAATTTAAAAATATGATCTCCAGGATGTCCAAGACGGTGATGCCATGTAGAGGGAGACGTGTCGATAGATAGAAGCATGGAGGAAGATGTTGGAGCAGAAATGGAAGTATGAGAGACGGGATAGAGATCTCTGGTGCTATCACATCGGAGGAGAGGAGTCTGGGTCTGTAAATCCTTCACAGAAAAACCATAGGGATCAAATTCCACTGAACAAGAATTATCACGGGTAAAATTACGAACATAGACAAGATTTTTAATAATTTTGGGACTCACCAAAACATTACGAAGATATAGTGAATGACGAGAAGTAGGAATAGTAGTTTGACCAGTAAATATGACAACTAAAGATGCACCATTTCCAACAATTATTGAACTAGAATTTAAACACGGTGAAAGAGAGGAAAGTGTACCTGGATTATGAGTCGTATGAGCCGATGCACCTGTGTCCATGTACCATTCATCAGATGGTTGTTGAAGTGTCATGGTAGAAAAGAGTGATGCAAGATCAGTTGGTGTGACTAGTGGCCCACCATTTGATCCGGTTTGGGTGCTGCTTGGTGGACTGCTGTAGTGGGCTCAAGAAGGTGTCACGTACTAGGCTGGAGCTGGGCCGAAGAGGGAGCTGGCCTGGTGTGCGCTGGAGCTGGCAGGTAGAGGTGTTGTTGAGGAAGTGAGATGGGCCGCGTTCTGGAGCTGCTGCTGGTGGGCTGAAGCAAGCTGCTGTTGGGCTGTGAGTTGCTGAAGTTGGGCTGCAACTAATTGGACCTGCTCATGTAGTTGTTGCAATTCTTGGCTGACGACAGTAGGCCCAGTACCTGTATAATTCATAAAACTAGCATGCTGAGATGTAAACACATTAAATTGAGATGAATTATTTTGTGGACGAAACTGAGGAGTCCCGGGTCTAGCACCAAGGATACCCGGTGCTTGAGGGAAATAATTAACTCCACCACAACCCGAGCCATTACTGTAACGACGCTCACGCCCTTGAGATCGAACCCGACCAAATTGTTGGGTGGGAGAAAAGTGGGGAAATTGAGGTTGAGAGATGAGAACAGTTGAATTATCTGGAGTGTGAGAAGATTTTTAACGTTCCTCGGCGAGTAAAAGCATGGAGTAAACTTCATGAAAAGTGGGAAAAGGAGTTTTATGTTGAATTACCTCAATGAGTGTGTCATAAGATTTAGGGAGACCGTGAAGTGCTTGGAGGACAAGATCTTGATCTTTAATGGGTTGATATTTAAGGTGCATTTTTTGAGATTTCGAAATCGATGTTGTAATTGTAGGGCACGAGACATTTGATTATCACGAAATAACGAGTCAATAGATTTCCAAAAATTCAAAGCAGTAGCACTTGGTGTAAAAATATCATATAACATATCTGGATGTATTATGGCATAACACCATGTAACAACTAAGGCATTAATACGATGCCAAGTGAGGTCAGGGTTTAGAGTAGTGGAGGCCGAAGAAACTGGATCAGATAAGACGGGAATTATAGGTTCGATATGATCTAATGCATTATGACTGAGACAGAGCATATGAAACATTTCACGCCATTGTTTATAACGAGGATCCTTAACAGTTAATTTGATTGGAACAAAATTTGCAGCATTTGTAACAGTGTATGCGGGGTGAAGAGGGCCAGAAGAGGCCGACTGATTTGGAGTCACGATGGGTGAATCCAAAGTCATGGTCGAGGTAGTAAAAATTTATATAAAATAAATCACGGTGGATACGAGTAAATAGGAATTGAATTTAGAATGACAAAACACAACACAGTATGTAAAGTCGAGAGATGTAGTAAAAGACGAAATAGAGAAAAGACAAAATAGCAAAGTACAGAAAAAGACAAAATAAGAATAAGCAGTAAAGAACGAAATAGAGAAAAGACAAAATAGCAAAGCACAGAAAAAGACAAAATAAGAATAAGGACGAAAGAGAAAACAACACAAAAGATGACAGAATAGGGAAAAGACAACCAGCAGAAAAGGACGAAATAGAGAAAAGGACAGAAGAAGAGTAGAGATTTTGAACCCAAAAACCTGGTGGAGATGTGTGTGGGCTGGCGCAGAAACAGTAGCTACGCAGGAAGAGTACAGAAAAATTATTTTTCCCTCTGATACCATGAAAGAGTTTATTATTGAATATTTTATGATTACAATGTGGAATAATTGCCTATATATATAGACTTAATGATCTAGGGTTTACATGAGATATGACGGCTTAGGGTTTAATGTAGAGATACAATTTACATAGTGAACTTCAAGCCCATAAGTAATATAATATAATATAATATATCTAATAGTTTCAATTTCTAGTTGATTTAGAGAGGTTAAATTTGTAATGGACCTATATAGCCTTGAGTGTAGGGTTTGTAGTACGATACCCAACCAACTATTGGCTTAAGACTATCATGTTATTGCGGTATTGAGTCGGAATTGATCCCAAAAGGATAAATCTCGACTCAAAATTAGGTTGCATCCAATGTTGAGAGGCGGATGTGATATTTGTTGAGGTATAGGCTGACACGCAGAAAAGCACGTTCCCTCGTTCGAGGTGCGAGAATTGCTCCCTTCCTGTGCACACGGTAGTGTACCGGCCGCACAGTAATATAAGGATGTAAGAATACGACCCCGAATTATCGATCCCACGAAGAAGTAGTAGTCAGCGGGCACGAGTCTACAATGATTAGCACTTTTAGGACCGAGCACACTATGAACATATAGGTTTTTAAAACTAACTCTAACTTACTCCAAGCTACTCAAACACAAATAATGCAAATCAAATACAAATCACAAACATGTCAAGAATGCAAAATTAACAGAGAATGTCACGGAATTCGGGGAAATCAAGGGTGGGGTTCTAGTTCCAAGGTTATGCAATTAGGGTGTTAACTATCTCATCATAAGGTATTTTTTAATCTCGGTTAATCTTAACATCCTCCGTATTGGTTTATGAAAGGTCTAATTACCCAAAATGATCTTAGGGTTGTCAGTCCAAAGCCAATTCATAAAATAATTAGTTCTTAAAAATGTATTGGGACCGACTGACTTTTGGGTATGGTCATAACGTGTACCCGTAGCAACACGAGTTATGTAAGTCCACGCCCTAATTGTTCTACTCCACCTAGATCGTTTACTATCGCCTCTCTTACTAGGTTAGATCACCACCAAGCCTACCCTTAAGGTAATGCACTAACTTAAACAATTAAGATCCTTAATACGAAATCCCCAATACGAATTCGTGAGATTAATTTTACACCCTTTCAATCTCCATCATCATATTCGCGACCAAGTGCCTAGCTACTCAATTCCATCAACATGCTTTCAACCATCAAAATTTACAAACATGTAAATTTCATAGCAATCAACAAAATTTGAATTCTCAACAAATAATCAATTCAATAAAATCAATCCACAATTCCAATATCAATTCAATCTCATTAATATTCCACTCCTCAATAATCTCATCAATTCAGTTCATACATAATATTTATCTAAAAAATTAATGTCAACTAACTACATGAACTTAGAGTGAGAAAGAATTAAGAGAACCTCCAATTGTTGTGTGCGATGGGAATCATGCTCGTCTCTCTTCGATCTCCTATTCTACGTGTTTCTCTGCCTCCAAACTGGTCATGAACTACTATTTTTGAATCCCTAGAACCATATTTATGGTGGTGCTTAAATGGAGGGAAAAATATTAAAGTCTTGCAAAAATCCGGAACTGATCGTGCAACCTACCGAGTCAACCTGTCAGGTTTGCAAATTTAAAAACGAAGTTATTTTCTGTCTGCCGAATTTACATGAAGGTTCTGGATAAACCTGTCGGGTTTGCCTGACAGGTTAACTGATATACAAAATCGGTCTTCATCAACTTTGTAACCCTTTGAGTCATCTTTAATTTTATGCAAGTTTCGGCTTAATCAGACTTTGGATGAAAGAGTTATGATTTTTGCAAGTTCGGTTGACGGTCAGGTTCGAGATTCGAGGTTGTCGAGTAAGGTGCCAGATCAAGTTGTTGGGTGAGGCCGGCTGATTTCCCGGCAGCTTGACTTCTCCGAATCAATTTGACGTTCTGCCTGCTAGACTTAGCGAAACCTGCCAGGTGGCCCCCATAGGTTGTCCTCCTTAGTGACTTTTGCCCGTTTTGCTTCTTTTTGGTCTATTTTTATTTGAAATGCACTCGACACACTCGTGAGGAAAAAGAAATAAAATATAATAAAGCCTATGAAATTCGAGACAAATAGGATTAAAATGAGGAGATTTGACTCAGGAGTACAATGGAATTCCGACCTATCATAGGCCAATCAATTAAATGCATGATTTAGTGAACTTATCTTGTAGGTTGGTAGCAAATTCGAGAATCTAACACAAGTGGTTACACTACCTTCCTTGATTCACCCCCTTTAGTTTAGTGTGTATTTAATTGTCTTTTAGTTTCATTGTCATCAATCCAAAAAATAACGTATTAACATTTCTACAAAAAGAGAACACAAATTAGCTAGATGATCGATCTTATTTTGGTTCATGTGAAAATCAACTCGATATTTTCTGAAATTTATCACGTACGACTGTGAGCACTTGCGTGCTAGGTTAAGTGCCGAAAGCAGTGCACTGTTGGCACCCAACAAAAACTCGGCTCTCAAGGAAAGGAAAGAGATATCGACATCCAAAACATCACTTTTAATGATGTCATCCAAAATAAAGCTAGCACTCCAATCAGAGTGAGCAATTCCCAAACGAGTGTGACGATCCGGATAGGGTCGGGAACGATATACCCACCATATTGCCTTTCCATGTCCATACATATCCACTTAAATCTTATATATAGCACAAGTCTTTGCCCAGCACATAAGTAGTAATGGGCTGATGAGCTCAATTAAGAAAAAAAGTAAAAACAAACCATTTCTATGCTGGTAAGTCTAAATTTTACACATGTGTTATTATCACAGGAACAACTTTTACAAATGGGTGACATGACAGAATTTCGAAATAAATGTGACTATATTCAAGAAAAAACCGCGCACACACAAATAAATCGGTGATCATCTTGCAGGTCTAGGAGAAGGAGGAGCAAGTACGTGATTTTGTTGGATGGGATCGACTCTGACTTGAAGCGGAGATGGAGTTAACGGCTGGGTCTCAAAATGGAGCATCTCTTGGTCTCCCGAGTGACCCGTCGTTCCGTAGCGGCGCATCGTGTGTGTTGGGGGAGAAGGAGCTGGGCTCACGCTGCCTCCACCTCCCAGTCTTCTACTTGCCATCTTCCCTTCCTTGTTATGTTCCGCCGCCGTCTTTCGCCACTTCTTTATGGCACTTGATGTTTGTTCATCGAATATCGATTTCTTCATTCTCGATCCCATCTAGACCAATTCAACGTTTATATCACATCAACAACCTTAATGTTATTTAAGTCGTCCATATTGTGAAATATGTTACCTGTGTAACGAGTGCGTAAGAGGGAAGTGTTATGTAGCTGCACAAACATATCATCAATATCCTGAAAATCCACAAACATACATACATTCAACTAAGTCAACCATTGCTTTCTGTCAGTCATACGATATATAGAGCAACAGACTAGCTAGTTCATGTATTTATTATTACCCGACCGAAACCTTTATTATGACGAGCCTGTAACCCCCATCTATGCAAGAATCTAACCCGAACGAATACTGCAAGGAAACCAAGATTATTTTGCATTGTGACAAATGTATAAGACAGACGAGTTAATGAAGAAGAGCGAATTAATTACCCAATTCCACAAGAAATATGCTATTTGGTACACACTCTGCAGCATTTCAAAACACGATCCAAGTATCAGTACATAGCTAATAAGATATTTTCTTAGTGTATCAAGATTTGGGCTGACTATACTATGATTAAGCAAGACAGCACCAAAGGTTATGATACATACTAGACATGGATGTGAAATAGTGTAACGTACCGTGAACAAAGCGAAATGGATGAGATGAAGGACAAAGTGAGGGCGACCGAACCAGAAATACTTGTCCGAACCGTGAACCAGAGGTATCCCTTGAACCACTGCATGTCTCTCCTTAATTTCAACAGCCATCTTTATCAAAATGCTCTGAAGTTGGGTTCCAATAGCTAAGATTATCTGCAATCCAAAGCTATTATCAGACTACTATGTGTGTATCAGTAGAAAACATATTTACTTGTTATGAAAAAATTCAAATTCCTTACAAAAGGTGGGATCGCGGTTGCCCAGTACAAGGTTTTCCACCCTGATGATCCAAACACACATAACAAATTTCAGAAATGTATATGTATATACCAACAGATCTCTAGGAGAAAATATTCTTACCGTATACATTGAGAAACAAGAAGAGCACAAAAGATGCCCACAAAATGGGGCTGCAAAAACAACATACAAACCATCAGAACTACAAGTTACATAAGCTTGAAATTAATCGTCATTCCTACCTTACTGCAACAAGTAACTTGAAGTCATCCTCCAACGATCTCTTTATGTACTTTTGGAAGTTAAATTTGCTTCCAGGAGCTAAATGTTCCTGTGAGTCAGTCAGTACAATATTATTCCATTTAACATTATGAACTGTGTAAACAACACTACTGTTGAATTAATAATATCGCCATACACTCATACTCACATTTATGAACCCATTTCGCAATGCCATGTAGTCAGACCTACTCACAGACCAAAAGAACTGTCGAAAGAAACATCCCTGCAACAGATGCGACGAGTTTAGTACATAGTGTCGGTCCAAATAATAAATGTGCAAATTAAGACTATAGTATATCAGTTTACCACATAGAAGAATAAGGGAATCCTAGTCCAGCAACTCGTATGCGCTCTCACAAAAGACGTCTCATGAGTGAGCCTAAACCTCGAAGGATCTGCACATTCCACAATTGAAATCAAAAGCTCGATAACCCTTTATTACGAGGACAATGTAGGTACATACGTACCCTCAGAAAAGTCAGGGGCCGGAGCCATAGCCTCTTGCTCCCACGCCCTCCACCCACGAATCTGCATCAACTTACTTACATCTATTACCAAACAATTCAACATCAGCTAACAGCATTTTAAGTAGATAAACTCATACCTTTAATCGTCCAAGGAGCACAGTCACAGCGCTGTATATGACATGAGACACCGCCAAGAAGAACAAAAGAATGTGCAGATCGTGCAACCCTTCGGATGATATGATCGGGACCTTACCCTATTCACACAAATTAATCACATCAATCAATACAATATTCAAAGGGCTATTCAAATAAATTGAAAAAACATGTCAAGAGGCAGATATTGTACTAACATGTTTGCATTTTTGAGGCTCTGGGGTTTCAGCCAAGTATCGATGGTCAAAGGAAGAGAGTTTGCGTTCGGTGTGGTCTTCATGAAAATGGCAAGGCATGAAAGTGTCGGCTGCGCCTTTGGGGACACAGATCATTTGAATGTATTTTTCCAGAAATGTTAGGAGCAATGAAATGAACCCAAGAACCATAAGCTCTGCAACAAATTCATTACTCAGTAGTTTACACATAAACAAGTAATGTAAAAATGTGGTTGCTTAATTACCAATCTTCACCCTCTCAAGAGCTTCAAACAGAGCTGTCTTATGTCTATCAGTGAACCACTGTATACAAAGCCAAGAAATGTGATCGCAACTTAGTTTATTATACAATACCAACATATACAACAATCAGCAAAATTAACAAATTGGTATTCAACAAACTGAAAATAGATATGTTCGTCAACAAAATAATAATATATAGCATCAACTCAATCTATAAAAAGGGAAAATCATTGTAAGTAATATATTTTATAGGAAGTTTACTAGTTAATCCTTACTTTGTTTGCCTTTTGTACCGTATAATTATGTTCTCATTTCGGTTAGTACATGTTAAAATCATGTAAAATGACACACACGCCCAAATTTTCATTAAAATTTTAAACTTGTGCAAATGGGGCAAGTGGGTTGTTTCCCTTAGTGATGCACTCCGGCCAGACACAATCTTTCCGACTATTATACTATACTATCCTCTAGCGAGACACAATCTTTCGACTATACTACCCTCTGGCAAGACTCTCTCTCTCTAATTTTAATCTCTTTCTCCAACAAGACTTCAGAAGTACGGTTTTTGGTTTAGAGATTTTGGAGATGTCGTTGTATTCCTCTCCACAAAGTCAAACCTTAACGACTATATACTCCTTATTTCTTTGTCATTCCGTGAGAAAATGAAAACAACGACGAGAGAGTATGATCACGATTAATATCAAGAGAGAAAATGAAGATGAAATGATAGTACAGTCAGACATAGAAATTAATTAAGAAGTAAATACTTTGCCGAGTTTGTGAATGATCTTCTCCAAGATGAGAGAAACTAGGATGATAGAAGCGGCGACGGCGGCCACAGCCCATGTGGACGTGTGACCAAGCGGCCTTGTCTCCTCTTCCACCATTTTTTCACAACAACAAAGTAGAGGTTAGAGGCTGAGTAGCAGCTTCACCTTCCAATTGCCTAAAAGCTAAATGCTATCTTGCCAATTCAGAACAATGACGATTTATTATATATTGAGATTAACAACAACGGTGGTTGACGTTTCAATGGGTTCGTACGTATGATACCTCCTAATTATGAAGTCAACCAAAATTATTTAAACCTTTTTATTTCTTTAAATATAGAAATATATGTTAAGGGTTTTCATTCGTAAATGACTGCTGCAAATCTCATTTAAATATTCTTGGCATTACCTATCGCATTGCATTTTGTATTTTTATGACAGGATTATATTACATGTAGCTAAAATCAAGGTACATTTCTTATGGTAGTGTGACTCTATACTCATGTAATTAATCTTAACCCTATTGCCAAAATTTTAAGAAATTAATTTACTAATCCATGTCTTGTTTGACTTTATTTTTCGAAACTAGAAAATTATAATATTAAAATCAAACTAAGTATCACATGGATTAAAATCAAACTATGAATATCAATCAAAATATTTTAGTGTGATTCTTCTTTTTACATGTATATTAGGGTTTTTTTATTGGAATACTCTCATACACATTAGAATTCGATTCAAATATACTTCTCTGTACATAGCTTGAGTTGATACTCATAAAAGCTTTAAAAAAACCTTCGAGGATTGTACCGCGCCTTAAAAACAAGGCTAATTAAATTGGATTCATGGTAAGGAACCACCGTCCTTGTTTATCAAGGAGAGTGAAATTAAAATTTCTGAAATTGTGAAAATTCAAGTCCCAAAATTTTTATTTACTTTAATTTTTTCATTGACAAATTGTATCAAGATTTAGACTTATCTATAGAATGATGAAGCAAAATAACATTAAACTTGTGATTTTTAAAAGTTTTTAAAATTATTGTATCAATAATTTATTAAGACACACCTCATAAATTTTATTTAATTGATTAAATTAAATTTGAATGATTAATTAAAATGTAGATTACTTTATAACCTTAAAAAATGACTTGGTTTAGAAATAAACGGTTGGCTTTGTCAATTCTATCTAACACGCGAGATGGATTAGTATGACTAACCGAGTGGATTGCCTTGTCAACTCCACACTTTTCTTTCCCTTTCCCATTACATATTTTATTTTTTCCCACAAAATTTGAAATTAAATCATGTAGATGTATATGAACCGGTTACTTACCTGCCCCAAGTATGAATTGAATAACAATGGTGGAGTGACTAATGTTATCAGTAGTTTGTGCGTCATATTCAAAACGACTCCCTGGCGTCAACGCAAGAACGATTCTACTATACCTGCGTTGGTTTAATACCCAAAAAAAAAAGTACTCCAAATTTTATTAAGGATTATTGCAATTAGGTATAGTTGGAGAAACTAATTTCTCAATAAGTCACATCAAATAAACTTCTTCTCTTGAAGAAATGTTATTTGAAATTCTGATTTCTTATGTCAAGAACAATGTCGAGACAATGTTCTTAACAATGTGCGCAGATATAAAAATAGCATGGCAAAAGCAAAAGTAGTAAACAATGACACATAAGATGTTTACCCAGTTCGGTGCTAACTCACCTACGTCTGGGGGCACTCTACCAGTGGAATGGTTTCACTATGAAGTAATAAGTCACAACATACAAGTATCAGTGACCATCACACAGATCACTACTCTATGCTACTATTACAAGTGCAAACTTATCTCAGGGACTCCCCCTGAATCCAAGACCTTGTCTTGGTTCCACTCTATGAGCACTCTCCTTGCTAGGACGTTACAAGTCGTTGTTTAACTTGCACGTGACGCTTCAATCACACATACACGCAGAAACCCGCAATCATTCACACTTGATCTTTCGATTCTGGTAGTGATACACAACATTATTCGAAGAATACACAGCCTCTCAACCCGCAAGTCCTTCACGTCTAAGAGCTCTGTATATTCTCTCAAAATTGCCAATCACTGCTAAGGGTGGAGTCTTGGCTTTTATAGCAACTTCCAAATGACTCCCAGAATGCATTAGGGTTTCCTTAATCCTAGAGATCTTGATTTCCCAAATCCTTGTCGCCGAATATCTTTACAGAATCTCTATCACGACAGGAAGTTTTCCAGTATCATTACACAATCAAGACTTCCCAAAAGTCTTGTGCACATCTTTAGATCTTCCAGATTCACAATCGTCGAATATTTTCATATTTAAGAAAACTATGCACTGCTTTGACGTACAAGATGTCGAGCAAGATGATGAAATATACATCTTGACATTTTTCTTTGAGGTTTGTCCCCGTAGTCCAATGTAATTCCCTAATCTATATTGTAACGGACATCATTATTCTACATAATAAAAGTCAAAATATTACTAATGTGTTGTAGTAATACATCTAATGTGATTTGGTCTATGTCACAATGTGTGTAACCACTTATAGTAAAACTATAGATCAGAAAGAATTGCATTCGATAAAGTCCCTGATCAGCTAAGCTTCTTCTGAAGCGATCAGTGTGAGACTAACTCCTTGTGATCATGCTGGTTCGGCTTGGCCTCGGTTGGGCCGGTTCGGCTCGACCAGATTCGAGCTGAACCGGCTGGTTCGCGAGAATAATTTGAAACCCTAAAAAAAATTTAATTTTCAGATTTGGTTCGGTTTCGATAAACCAGGGAGAACCGGTTCAAAATTCAATTAATTAATTAAACCATCCGGTTTCGATAAACCAGAATTTTTCCACACTTAAGAAAGATAGAATATGGAAAATTTATTTGTTTGATAAGCATGTTGAGTGTACACATGATCTTTGATAACATGATGTTTTCCACATGATGCTAGCTAAGCCCTCTAGACTTGCATTTTAATTTCGTTTTTGCAACCTGCGTGTTGCTTAATTTTGGGTTGTAGTAAATACGACCTGCGTGTTGTGATTTGTATTTCATTTTATTTATTGAAATTTGTAATCACGAAGACCGACACAAGAAGCAAGTCAAGAAGAAGACTCGGATTGGAGGAGGCTCGAAGCCAGTGGGAGTTCACAAGAATGGAGCAAGTTTAAATCTTGAAGACCATGTCTTTAGGATCAGTATTGCTAGATTCTTAGGAACTTAAGATGGGCTTAGCTATGCATATATTTATCGTTATGTTTATATGTTGAATGTATGAATGTATGATAGTTTAAATATACAAGTTCATGTATGATTTGCAATCACGCATATGCAAAGATTAAAATCGGAATTTAATCAGACACGCATGTAACCTGCTAAGGGATCGTCTTTGCATGAATTTGCAATTGATGATTCCAGGTTAAGATTGTATCGATATATAATCAAACTTTTATAATTCACTTAAACGCAAATAATTACAAGTCAAACGTGATACCATCCAAGTTTGAGCACTCGAAAGGGCTTTGACCCTATGGATGTCGGTACGCCTCCGCGTAACATTCATAGAGAAAAGGTCTGGACGAGATGGGTAGTTCTGTGTGGGTGCGTGCGCCTCCGCGTAGTAGCCACATTAGTTCTATCCATAGTTCAAACTTGGTAGACTTGTCTACGATTGTCAGCTAGGGCTGACCTAGGGTATCAGTATAAGGTATGCCACGTACTTACAAGTACAGACCCTAGCCAGGAACTACATGGTCTTTGTTGCTACGTTTAATAGTTGGCATGATTTTTTAACGCAAATGTAAGAAGTCGTGTAACATGTTACATGACATGTGGAGCGACTTGTTACAAGCAGAAGATTAGGAAAGTCTGAAGCTTTCCTATTTCGACGAAGCTTGGAGCGAAAGAAGAAAGGCGCCACGAAGACTTGGAACACAAGAGAGTGACGTCGACAAGACAGGCGACTTCTAGCTGGCAGTTACACGTCAGCAATAGACGACAACTCGACTTGCCTGATTTCATCAGGAAGTCAGAACAGGCAAGACGACTTCCATCTGTCGTGGAAGGCGGCAACAACTTGCCTGACTTTCCTGTTCCTGGTCCGAGAAGGATTAGGAATGTGAGCTGCTATAAAAAGCCCTTGGCTTCCCATTAGCAGATTATTTGTTCCTGTTCTAACAATTGCAAGATTTCTCAGAGCTCTTAACCGTGCACCATCGGCGTGTTGAGAGGCTGATGAATATTCGCTAGAACGGATCTTTGCTCCAATCAAACCTTGAATCGCGAAGACTAAGTGTTTGGATCGGTTAGGGTTTTTGTTTGTGATTGAAGATTCACAACTCCGTCCAAGAAGACAACGACACCGAGCATAGGAGCTTGCTCGAAGGGTGGAATTGAGGAATCTCAAAGACAGGGGGAGAGGCTCCTGGTCGAGGTGATTCACGGTGAGATCTATAGTAGCTTAGGACAATAGCTTGTGTGATAGCTAGTTGGTGCTTGAAGTTGTACTATTGACTACCTTATAGTGAAAAACCTTTCCACTGGCAAAGTGCCCCCAGACGTAGGTGCGGAGTCACCGAACTGGGTAATCATCTCTGGTGTCATTATTATTATCTGTCCATTACTTTGCTGACGGTTTCTACAAGAAGTCGATACACAAGTTAAAGACTTTGTGTTCGACTTCCTGACTCGGCTACGATTCAGAATTTCAGTCTTGTAGATGGATGTATTCCTACCTTGATGCTCTCAATTGGAGCAGTGAGCCTCCGTTCACTTCAATTGAGAGTATTGAAATTCTGAATCGTAGCCGAGTCAGTAAGTCGAACACAAAGTCTGTAACTTGTGTATCGGCTTCTTGTGGAAACAGTAAGCAAAGTAATAGACAGATAATAATCACGACACCAAAGATGATTACCCAGTTCGGTGTCTCCGCACCTACGTCTGGGGGCACTTTGCCAGTGGAAAGGTTTTTCACTATCAGGTAGTCAATAGTACAACTTCAAGCCCAACTAGCTATTACACAAGCCATTGTCCTAAGCTACTATAGATCTCACCGTGAATCGCCTCGACCAGGAGCCTCTCCCCCTGTCTTTGAGATTCCCTCAATTCCACTCTTCGAGCAAGCTCCTATGCTCGGTGTCGTTGTTTTCTTGGACGGAGTTGTGAATCTTCAATCACGAACAAAAACCCTAACCGATCCAAACACTTAGTCTTTGCGACTCAAGGTTTGATTGGAGCAAAAGGTCCGTTCTAGCGAATATTCATCAGCCTCTCAACACGCCGATGGTGCACGGTTAAGAGCTTTGAGAAATCTTGCAGGTGTTAGAACAAGAACGGATACTGCTAATGGGAAGCCAAGGGCTTTTTATAGCAGCTCATATTCCTAATCCTTCTCTGATTAGGAACATGAAAGTCAGGCAAGTTGTTGCCACCTTCCATGACAGCTGGAAGTCGTCTTGCCTGTTCTGACTTCCTGATGAAATCAGCCAAGTCTAGTTGCCGCCTTAGTTGCCTCTTTTCGCTGACGTGTATCTGCCAGCTGGAAGTCGTTTGACTTGTCGACGTCACTCTCTTGCGCTCCAAGTCTTCGTGCCGCCTTTCTTCTTTCGCTCCAAGTTTCGTTGAAATAGGAAAGCTTCAGACTTTCCTAATATACTGCTCGTAACAAGTTGCTCCACATGTTATACAGCATGTTACTCGACTTCTTACTTTTTGCGCTAAAAAATCATGCCAACTATTAAACGTAGCAACAATCTCCCCCTTTGGCAATTTTTTAGGCAAACACCCTTTTGTAAGCCCATCGTCATCTTGTGGCAGTTACCCACAACAAGTGACTTATCTTGTGGTAGTTACGCACAACAAGTGATGTGACTTCTTTACTCCAAGCAGGCACATCGTCGTCACCTTGAGGCAGTTACGCACACAGCAAGTTTCGTGACTTCCGATGCGACTTCTTGTGTGGCTTCTAGTTTATCTTCTGGAACAGCTTCTGGAGTTTAACTTCTTGAGCGGTTTCTAGATCGGCGACTTCTATGTACATATTTTCGGCAACTTCTGGCGTACATCTTTCGGCGCGACTTCTGGCGTCGTATCATATCTCCCCCTATTTGTCGAAAAATATTGCCAAAGGCAATCTCATAACCTAGATTTGTCTAAACAGCAGGGTAAAAGAGAAATAGCTCACACCTTGAGCAAATAAACGGCTCAAGCATGAGCTCAAATCCAGCTCAATCAAGAGCAAATATCCCAAAAATAAACAGTCAAATTGTGCGGAAACTAACTCGGACAAACCCCGAGAATTTAAAAGTGTGTGTGGGACAAAGTTATCATAGCAAATTTCAGAGAATTACTAAAACGATGTGGAGTCGTTATCTTCTTCTTCAGCAGGAACATCAGCAGTAGCAGTAGATCGGAGGTCTTCCAGAAGGGCTTCACAGGCGACTTTGCGAGTTGAAAGCGTGGCAATTGACTTCTCCAGATCAGCAATCACTTCCATCAATTCTTCCTGCATCCTAGCGCCAATTGGCCCTGAGGGACGAGAGCTTGATCCAGCTCCTGGAGTTTTGGCCATAGGAAGTCCAAGGTCCTTCAACTGCTTCTCTTCAAAGTTCTTGAGATTGATGGCTAGAGGCAGTGGCTTTTTACCCGGAATATCCGATTCTCGAACAATGTTAGGACATTGTTGGAGAAGGATACCGGTGATTAGCGAAGGGAACCCGATTGGAAGTTTGATTGCACATGATTTGGCGTGCTTAACTAGATGGTCAATAATGTAAGCGCCAAAATCAATGGGAGACTGCGTACCTATTTGGTTAATGAGTTTTGCCAGCTCTGTTTTGATGCTTGACCCATGCGTAGAGGGTGCCCAGTTAGCCATACCGATGTGGTAGAGAATAGAGTATTTTGCTGTGAGCTTGGTTGCCGCAATGGTGTCCTTGACTGGCCATCCCTTCTTACGTCCTCCGATTATTTCGACTGCTACTTTGTTCAAGTGCGGGACTTCCGGAGTGACTTCTGGGTCATCTCTGCCAAGGTATGTGTTGATGGTTGAGGCAGAGACTTCGAAGCATTCCCCCCGAACAAACACCTTTCGGTATTCAGCATCTTCGGGTTCATCGAACTCGGTTGACAGGTTGACAACGAACTCCTTGACCAAAGTTGGGTAGAATGACCCAATATTGATGACCGTGTTGGTCAGGCCAGCTCTACGGATAAGCTCTACAATTGCATTTATCCCTTGTGCTTCAGTGGAGAGTTCTCTTTCTGGATAAATTTTCCGTTGATAGACATACTGCCACTTAACGGCATTGTCTACAGAGTGGAAAGAGACGTTGTCTGTGGGTGCCTTCGGTACATACTTGGGGAGCTTCTGCCCTCCCAATGTCTTCTTCACCTGTGGTAGCACAATCAGGGTATCTTCTTCTTCTGATTTTTCTTCAGGGACAGAGGTTGCTGCTGTGGTTACTGACTTCTTTCTTGACTTCTTCGTCGGTTTGGACGCCGAAGCTTCTCCTTTTTCTGCTGTTTTCCTTTTTGGGGTCAATCTTCTCTGAGCTTGAGTTTCTTTTTCTTCATCAACCAACCTTCGGGTTGGTAGCTTCCTTCTTTCAGCCATTTTGGGCACAACTTCTTCCTTTTCCATGTTTTCAATATCGACACTTTCTTTGGCAGGTTCCTCTAGAAGTTGAGTGACTTCTGGAATGGCTTCAGGATTTTCATCACGCCCTGACTCACTGTTTGGGGCGACATGGGAACTTTCTTCCTTTTGCAAGTCCTCGTCTAGAGGGGACTTCTCTGGTGTGTGTGTCGATTTAGAGAGACTAGGTTGGTCCTCGAAGCCAGTGCCGTGGACTTCAGGAACAAGGGTTTCTAAACCCTTTACAGGCAGGCTTTCTTCATTGTTTTCTTCAGAGGGGACAGTAGATTTACCTCGTGTTGGAGTCGGAGTCGAGAGAGAAGCTTCTTCTTCAATGTTTGCAGAAACGGCTAGAGCGTCGTCCTTCTCAGCTACGGGGATTGTGTCTTCCGGTATGACAGATGGGGGCGAGCTTGTTACATCCTGAGGTGCTGCCGAAGTTTCCCCTAAGCCTCTTCCTCCTCGGATCCTCACTCCATGCTTGGTTCTCGTCGATTTGGAGGCAGATAATTTCTTGGCAATGACTTTTGCCCTCATCTTTGCTCGAAGAACTTTTGAAGCAGATGGTATTCTACCGCTGCGAGTACCAACCATTTAGCTAGGATTTTGTACTTTGTGGGGGAAAGAAAAATTTTTGCTGAGCTTTTTGATCTGAGAAACCCTAGCGATGTCAAATGATGGAGGAGGTGCAGAGTCTGTGGAAGTTGAACAGAATGATTTCTGATAGGTGGATTGTCAGATCGTAATCATTCTTAAAATTCAAAAAGGACTAACGGGCTTTTGATAGAAGGATTTGGGCCCGGCTTGATTTTGTGGACCCTGTCTGGTCCTGATTGAGAGAAAGAGTAAAATCAACTAAAAGCTCTTCCTCTTCTTGCTTGACTTCTGGCTAGTCTAGACAGCAAAGTCCGAGGGTCGACCTCAAACTTTCAAACCTTTTGGCATCCAGCGCCTTTGTAAATATGTCTGCGACTTGTTTCTCGGTGGGTAGGTATTCGAGCTTTATTTTCTTGTCTTCTACAAGTTCTCTAATAAAGTGATGCCTAATGTCAATATGCTTTGTCTTGCTATGCTGTACTGGGTTCTTCGAGATGTTGATTGCACTGATGTTGTCACAGAACAAAGTCATGACTTCTTGCTTGACTCCATATTCTGCCAACATTTGTTTCATCCAAAGAAGCTGAGTACAACTACTTCCAGCTGCGATATATTCGGACTCAGCAGTAGACAAAGCAATACAATTTTTCTTTTTGCTGAACCAGGATACAAGATTGTTCCCCAGGTAGAAACAACCTCCAGAGGTGCTTCTTCGATCTGGTGTGCTTCCCGCCCAGTCAGCATCACAATATCCAACCAGAGTAGGAGAGGTATCAAAGGAATATAGTAAACCCAATTCAGAGGTTCCTGAGATGTACCTTATGATCCTCTTTGCATGAGCCAAGTGACTGACTTTTGGATTGGCTTGATATCTAGCACAGACTCCCACAGAATAAGCAATGTCGGGTCGACTTGCTGTTAGATAGAGGAGACTTCCTATTATGCTTCGATAAAGACTTTGATCGACTGGTTCTCCCATCTCGTCCTTTGTGCACTTGTCATGTGTGGCAATAGGAGTCCTTTTGTGCGAAGCCTTTTCTAACCCGAACTTCTTGACAATGTTCTTTACGTATTTGCTCTGGGAGATAAATATTCCATCTGACATCTGCTTGATCTGGAAGCCTAGGAAATATGTGAGCTCTCCGACCATACTCATCTCAAATTCAGACTGCATGTGTTGAACGAAGCGTTTCACCATCTTGTCTGACTTTCCTCCAAATACAATATCGTCGACATAGATTTGAGCAATCATGATGTCCTTTCCTTCCTTCTTCACAAAGAGAGTTTTGTCTACTCCCCCTCGAATATAGCCATTCTGTACAAGGAATTGGGTAAGACGTTCATACCATGCTCGTGGAGCTTGTTTGAGACCGTAGAGAGCTTTCTTTAGCTTGTAGACATGGTGCGAGGGTCATGGTCTTCGAATCCCTTTGGTTGGGCTACATATACTTCTTCGTTCAGATTTCCATTGAGAAAGGCACTCTTTACATGCATCTGATAAAGTTTGAAACGCAGATGACATGCGATGCCGAGAAGAAGTTGTATGGCTTCCAGTCTGGCTACCGGAGCAAAGGTTTCTTCAAAGCCGACTCCTTCGACTTGTGTGTACCCTTGAGCCACCAGTCTCGCTTTGTTTCGAGTGATGTTTCCTTGCTCGTCAGACTTGTTTTTGAATATCCATTTTGTCCCGATGACATTGACATTGTCAGGTTTGGGTACAAGTTCCCAGACTTCATTCCTTGCAAACTGAACCAATTCTTCTTGCATCGCGCAGACCCAGTATTCATCATTGATGGCCTCTTGTATATTCTTTGGCTCAATTTTGGAAATAAAGCACATGTTACCTATCAGTTCTTGGCGGTCAAGAGATGCTTTTTGTCGAGTTCGAACTCCCTCATTAATGTCTCCAATCACATCCCTGGGTGGATGATACTTCTGAATTCTTCTTGACGGAGCTCTTTGCCTTGTAAGAGTTGCCTCTTCATCCGGGATAATTTGACTTTCGTCTTCAGACTCTTTGTTGCGCTCATCGTCCTTGACCTCTGGTCTAACTTCTGGTCTGACATCCGGTCTAGCTTCTCCTCTGACCTCTGGTCTGGCTTCTCTTGAATGGTATGTCATTGATGGATTCCATGATAGTCCGGGTGCGTTTGTTGAATACCCGAAACGCTCGACTATTTCTGGAGCATCCGAGGAAGATGCCTTTGTCGCTTTTAGGGTCCAACTTGCGTCGAGGTTCCCTATCTGCGAGTATGTAGCAGACCGATCCAAAGATATGGAAGTATTTGACATTCGGCTTTCTCCCCCTCCATATTTCATAAAGAGTGAGCGAAGTTCCAGGGCGAAGAGTTACTCTATTATGAATATGGCATGCCGTATTCAAAGCTTCAGCCCAGAAGTGTTGCGGGATGTCTTTAGCTAACATCATGACTCTTGCCATCTCTTGAAGAGTGCGATTCTTTCTTTCAACGATTCCGTTTTGCTGAGGAGTGATGGGAGCAGAGAATTCATGGGCGATTCCTTCAGCATCACAAAAGTTTGCGAAGCTGATGTTTTCAAACTCCTTTCCATGATCGCTCCGAAGTCGAACGACTTTCCCAATAACTTCTCCTTTTTCTCGTTGAATTCTTCGACATATGGCTTCAAAGACTGAGAAGGTATCTGACTTCTCTCGAATGAAATCTACCCATGTGTACCTTGAGAAGTCGTCTACACATACAAATATGTACTTCTTCCCTCCTAGACTTTCTACTTGCATGGGTCCCATAAGGTCAACATGATGAAGTTCTAGAACACGAGAAGTAGTAAGATGTTGTACCTTCTTGTGTGACGTCTTGACTTGTTTCCCAATTTGGCATTCTCCACAGATTTTTCCTTAAATGATCTTGAGGTTGGAAACTCCGATGATAGCCTTTTCAGAGAGAATCTTTTGCATACTCCTCAAATTGATGTGACCAAGTTTTTGATGCCATAGTTTTGTCTCTTGAGCTTTGGATAAAAGGCACTTGGTTGGCAAGGTACTGACTGTTGGAGACCATAGATAGCAGTTGTCAAGGGATCTGTGGCCTATCATGACTTCCTTTTGTTGTTCGTCTTTGACCGAGCACTTGTCACGAGTGAAGTGGACATCCAGATTTAAATCACATATTTGACTTATGCTGATGAGGTTTGCTGTGAGGCCTTCTACTAGCAGAGCTTCTTTCAGACACGGAGAGTTGGGAAGATTGAGTTTTCCTTTCCCGAGCACTCTAGCTTTTACTTCATCTCCAAAAGTGACGAAGCTATTTGAGCATGGTATTAAAGTGACCAGGAAAGAGCTATTACCCGTCATATGTCGAGAGGATCCACTATCGAAGTACCAATCGTTGGTGGTTGAGGCCTTTAAAGCGGTGTACGCGATGTTAGCTCGATAGTTGACCTCTTTGACTCGCCATTCCTTCCGAGGTTGGCTTTTCTTGATGGTGGTCCTTTTCTTGACTGAGCTCTTCCCATATAGCTGATAGCAGAAGGGTCGAATATGTTCTCTTCGTCCACAGTGATGACAAACCCAGTTGTGTCTTTTGGTCTGGGTTTTTGAAGCGACCAGAGTAAGAGGCTTTTTGGTTGCTTGGTCAGTCGTGAAGTTAGGAGACTTCTGACAAGACTTCTGGGAGACAGACTTCTGAAGAACGAAGATGGTGTGCGATGATGAGGCTTCTTTCGAATATCCAAGACCTTCCATATTCCTTGATGGTTTTCCCGATTGAAAGAATTTGGTCCAAAGTGTCAATACTTGGATTCATCATCTTTACAGACTTGGTGACCTGCTCTAACTCGCCTTTTAATCGAGCAACTTCTTTTTTGAGATTAATAGTCGTCTCAAGAAGTCTTAACTTGTCTTCATTAAGAGTAAGAACGAGAGCGTTATGTTTTTCGATTACCTAAGAGTCTTCAAGCCACTTGACATACCATTCGTTGTAAGCGTTGTTGAGAGTCTCATCAGATAGCTCATCATCAGAGTCATACTTCTTTGAGCTTTCAGCTGGTTGATCTATTGTGGAGGAAGTAAAAGCCACATAGTTACTTATATGCTCAAGGTCACTGTCTTCTTCATCTTCATCGTCAGTTAGAGAGGCATTGAATCCCTTCTTCTGTTTCTTTAGGAAGTTGGGACATTCTCTCTACATATGTCCATACCCCTCACATTCAAAACACTGTGCTCCTTTACCTGATCGTTCTCCCCGCCCTCCATCGTTGGCTGTGTTTTCGAGCTTCTGAAACTTGTGTGGTGGCTTGTCCCTAACTTCTCGGGTGACTTTTCTTCCTGTCATCTGGCCAAATCTCTTCATGACTCTGTTGTAGTTTTTGGCCAGCATGGCGATAGTTTCCTCGATCTCACTATCCGACTCAGAGTGTGTTGAGTTCTTCTGATTAGAACTTTTGAAAGCCACACCTTTATGTTTTTTCTCAATAGAAGGTAGAGAAAGCTCGAAAGTCATTAGTGAGCCCATGAGTTCATCAAACTTCTGTGTTTTTAAGTCATGGACTTCTTCGATGGCGGTGATCTTCATCTTGAATCTGGGACTTAAGGCTCTTAGTGTTTTTCTGACCAAGTCCTCATCGGTCATAGGCTTGCCAAGTGAATATGATTCATTGGCTAGATCCTTGATGCGCACATTAAACTCCGCAATTGTCTCGTCGTCATTCATGGTCAGAGCCTCAAAGTTAGTCGTGAGGTACTGTAACTTCTGCTCTTTGACTTTTGAAGTACCCTCGTAAGCAACAACAAGCGTGTCCCAGGCAATTTTGGCACTTGTGCATGTGTTGATGAGTCGAAACACATTCTTATCTACTCCATTAAAAATAGCATTGAGTGCACGAGAATTACCTAGGGCGGCTTCATCTTCTTCCATGCTCCACTCCTTTTCTGGTTTGATGCTCGTTTGATTTCCATGTGCATCAGCATAGTAAGGTTCCTCCCATCCATTGATGATAGACTTCCAGGTTTTGCTATCGAGGGATTTCAAGAAGGCACACATTCGTGCTTTCCAATATCCATAGTTTGTTCCGTCGAGTACCGGCGGACGATTGACACATCCTACTTCCTTTGAATCCATATAATAGATAGATAATAATCACGACACCAGAGATGATTACCCAGTTCGGTGTCTCCGCACTTACGTTTGGGGGCACTTTGCCAGTGGAAAGGTTTTTCATTATCAGGTAGTCAATAGTACAACTTCAAGCCCAACTAGCTATCACATAAGACATTGTCCTAAGCTACTATAGATCTCACTGTGAATCGCCTCGACCAGGAGCCTCTCCCCCTGTCTTTGAGATTCCCTCAATTCCACTCTTCGAGCAAGCTCCTATGCTCGGTGTCGTTGTCTTCTTGGACGGAGTTGTGAATCTTCAATCACAAACAAAAACCCTAACCGATCCAAACACTTAGTGTTTGCAACTCAAGGTTTGATCGGAGCAAAAGGTCCGTTCTAGCGAATATTCATCAGCCTCTCAACACGCCGATGGTGCACGGTTAAGAGCTCTGAGAAATCTTGCAGGTGTTAGAACAAGAACGGATACTGCTAATGGGAAGCCAAGGGCTTTTTATAGCAGCTCATATTCCTAATCCTTCTCGGATCAGGAACAGGAAAGTCAGGCAAGTTGTTGCCGCCTTCCATGACAGCTGGAAGTCGTCTTGCCTGTTCTGACTTCCTGATGAAATCAGGCAAGTCTAGTTGCCGCCTTAGTTGCCTCTTTTCGCTGACGTGTATCTGCCAGTTGGAAATCGTTTGACTTGTCGACGTCACTCTCTTGCGCTCCAAGTCTTCGTGCCGCCTTTCTTCTTTCGCTCCAAGCTTCGTTGAAATAGGAAAGCTTCAGACTTTCCTAATCTGCGGCTCGTAACAAGTTGCTCCACATGTCATACAGCATGTTACTCGACTTCTTACTTTTTGCGCTAAAAAATCATGCCAACTATTAAACGTAGCAACAAGTATGATGGGATCCTGGTTCAGATTCTAAAGTTAGAATCAGAAAGTGTTTTATAACTTAATCTCCAACTTCAATTTTAATTAATACTGATTAAAATTTGTTTACTGTGTATATATAAAATGGCAAACACGAATCATTTTGGTAACACCGCGCTTAGGTCACTAATCGAGCATGATAAGCTTAACGGCGTAAAATTTTTTTGATTGGGACCGGAACTTGAGACTCGTTCTCAAGCATGAACGGAAGGATTATATCCTTACCCAGGAACAAGCACCTACTGAACCAGCACTGAATGCCTCAAGGGCGCTAAGGGATACCTACCAGAAATTCCTTAGCGACCGGATCGACGTGCAGTGCATCATCATGGGCAGTATGGTGCCTGACTTGCAAAAACAGTTCTTGGACATTTCCGAAGATCCCAAAGCCTGTATGGCAGAGATCGAGAAAATGTTCAAAGAGAAAGTGTGTGTCGAAAGATACGACACTTTCAGTGAACTGATGTCTTGCAAGCTGAAAGCTGGAGCTCCTGTCAGTCCACATGTCCTTAAGATGAAACGTCTTTTGGAACACTTGACCAGACTCGGTCTTCTTATGGATAAGGAAATGTCTGCAGACTTTGTGCTGCATTCACTTCCAGAGAAATATCGTGATATCGTTGGAAATTACAATATGCATGACATGGATAAGACTCTGACACAGCTTCATGGTATTCTCATGACTGTTGAAAAGAACCTCAAGGGCAAGACCGAGGAGGTTCTCATGGTCAACAAGCAAGTGAGCTTTAAGAAAGCCAGCCTGGGCAAGGATAAGGCCCCTATGCACCTAGCAGGGAAGATTCGACAACCTAAGGGTCCAGCAGCTCCAAAGGCCATCTGCTTCTATTGCCAAGGACAGGGGCACTGGAAAAAGGATTGTAAGAAACACAAGCTGTTTCTTAGGAAGAGTTGAGCTTCCACATCTTCAGGATCAGGTATTTTTTTTATTGAGCTCAATCTCAGTTTATCTACATCAGATTCTTGGGTACTTGATACCGGTGCAGAATCTCACATTTTTTTTAATGTGCAGGGTCTGGGAAGTAGAAGAGAAGTGGGCAAGGGTGAGGCGGACCTACGAGTTGGTGACGGCAATCAAGTCTTAACAACTGCAGTAGGAGATATTAGTCTCAGTTTTCCCAGTGGGCTAGTTTTGTTATTAAACAATGTTCATTGTGTACCTGCGTTTCACAAGAATATTATTTCTATATTCTTGCTAGACAAGGAAGGATATTGTTTTTCTATTGACAATAGAATTTTCAATATTTTCAAGAATAATATGTTTTATTGCAATGCTTCATTGGTTGGTGGTTTATATATTCTTAATATTCAAAACACTGACACTAGCTCGATTTTTAATATAAGTAACAAAAGGGTTAAATCAAATGTCTTAAACCAGATTGTGATATGGTGAAAGAGATCACCACGGGTTCCAAAGATTGAAAATCATGCATCGGACAATATGTAACCGTGGTGATCGATAAAAATCTGAATCTTAATGCTATTTGAACATGTTATGAACACTATTAAAATCTGATAATTTACCTCTTGAAATCGACAAGAACACAAGCGTAGTGTCCTCTCTATCAAGTCCACACAAGCACACAACCGAAATGGTTTTTCTCTCTAATTTTTGCTAGAAAATCCAAAAGAAAGCTTGAGCAATAATGGAGGTTGAGAGGAGAGAGTGGGTTCGGCAATGATGGAGAGAGAGAAGGAGTTGGTTGCTGAAAAATTCCAAGGAAAAGATAATATATGATTAAGTGATTTTTAATTTGAAATTAAAATTGAATTTCAAAAAAAAAATTACATTATCCATCCTTTTAATCCTTCTTATTTGCATTTAGCCCCTCTCTTATCTTGAACCCTAAATGGGCTTTAAGCCCATTTAACTAAAACCCAAATTAAACCCATTAACTTGAGTTCTAATTTCGGTTTAGTCAAAACGGCTCAATTTCCTCGAATTGATTTCTTCAAGCGTCTAGTTAAAACCTTAGGCCAGAAAACTACCGAATCGCTCTCAAATCTCATCCATAATTATTGTCATGCATTGTGCTTAATGCGTGTGACCCTCTAGGCTCACGAATAATTGGCAGACTGGTAAAATTACCATTTTACCCTTTCCATCATAAGTGGCCTCTAGCAAGACATTATGATTATCCAATATTCGTGATTATCGATTATTCAACTTAACCTGTTATCGTACATGTCACTGTCCTTTTATCAAACCGATATTCAGATTGATCAATAGGCATAGAACGGTCATCCTAATTTATCAATCACTGTTTCTTGATATCTGAGATGACTGAAAAATGATACTATGGTATCACCTGCATGGCCATGCTATTTCTTCAGTCATACTCATCAAGTGGCCTAAACGGATATCTTTCTCATACCGAAGTATGAGTGATAAATCCCTCAGACGCCTTTCGAGTTCACTAGTGCAATAAATGCCAAAGCCAATCGAAGTCGTTATAGCAACCCTTTTACAGATAACGTTAGACTAGGTCAAACTTAGGTATTTGTTACATAGTGTACACAAAGACTCCTCGGTCTTAGGATATAATGACAAGTTACGATATGTGAGTATCTCATGACTGGATCTATGCAGCATACTCACAATCGGGTTGTCCGATATCATCGACCTGATGATATCTATGATATAACTCCGGCACATCTTTGCCATGATCAGTAGAGCATGATCACAAGGAGTTAGTCTCATACTGATCGCTTCAGAAGAAGCTTAGCTGATCAGGGACTCTATCGAATGCAACTCTTTCTGATCTATAGTTCTACTATAAGTGATTACACACATTATGACATAGATCAAATCACATTAGATATATTACTACAACACATTAGTAATATTATGCCTTTTATTATATAGAATAATGATGTCCGTTACAATATAGATTGAGGAATTATTTTGGACTAGGGCAAAACCTAACAATCTCCCACTTGCCCCTAGTTCCAACCTAAGTTTCAATCTACCCCCATAGACTTCACGTGCGCCTCATGCTTAGGCTGCGGTAAAGCCTTTGTCAGGGGATCAGCAACATTGTCATCAGTCGGTACATAAGCCATCTCCACATCACCGTTATCAATATACTCTCTGATAATGTGATACTTCCTCTGTATGTGTTTAGTTCTGTTGTGGAATCTGGGCTCTTGAGCTAATGCTATGGCCCCAGTGTTGTCACACAACAAGCTTACCGGATCAGATGCTCGCGGCATTACATCTAATCCAGTTAGAAAGCTTCTAACCCATACGGCTTCCTTAGCTGCTTCTGCTGCAGCTATGTACTCAGCCTCTGTTGTAGAATCGGCAGTTGTGGCTTTCTTGAACCTCTTCCAGCTGACTGCTCCGCCATTTAACACGAATACAAATCCTGCTTGTGATTTGAAATCATCAGGATCTGTCTGAAAGCTAGCATCAACATATCCTGTGACTACTAATTCTCCATCCTTCCCACCATACACTAGGAATGCGTCTTTAGTTCTCCTTAGATACTTTAGGATACTCTTGACAGCAGTCTAGTGCTCCTGGCCTGGGTTAGACTGATATCTGCTGGTACAGCTTAACGCGAACGAGACGTCTGGTCTCGTGCAAATCATAGCATACATGATGGATCCCACAGCCAAAGCATATGGGATCTTACTCATTCTGCTTAGCTCATCAAGAGTCTTAGAACTCTGTTGTTTGCTAAGCTTAATGCCATGTCGCATGGGTAAGTATCCCTTCTTAGAATCATGCATTGAGAATCTTCTCAACACCTTATCTATGTAAGTGCTCTGACTTAGGCCCAATATTCTCTTGGGTCGATCTCTGTAGATCTTGATGCCCAAAATAAAAGCAGCATCACCTAAGTCCTTCATCGAGAAGCATTTCCCTAAGCAAGCTTTAACTTCAAGCAGGGTTGGGATGTCATTCCCGATGATCAGTATATCATCGACATACAGCACTAGGAATACTATTTTACTCCCACTCGCTTTCTTATATACGCAAGGCTCATTTTCGTTTTTGATAAAACCGAATTCCCTTACGGCTTCATCAAAACGAATGTTCCAACTCCGTGAAGCTTGCTTTAATCCATAAATGGATCTAAGCAGCTTACAAATCTTTCCGGGATTCTCTGGATCAAGAAAACCCTCGGGCTGTGTCATATACACATCCTCTTTTAAGTTCCTGTTAAGGAAGGCGGTTTTGACGTCCATCTGCCATATCTCATAGTCATAGTATGCTGCTATGGCTAGAATGATCCGGATAGATTTGACCATAGCCACAGGTGAAAAAGTCTCGTCATAATCGATACCTTCGATTTGGCGATAACCTTTCGCAACCAGTCTAGCTTTATAGGTCTGAGGTTTTCCATCCATGTCGGTCTTAATTTTATAGACCTATTTGCAACTGATGGGTTTTATCCCAGGGGTCTGATCCACCAAGTTCCAGACTTGGTTATCTGACATGGATTTCATTTCCTCATTCATGGCGTTCTGCCATTTTTCGGAGTCTGGACTGGCCAAAGCTTGTCTGTAGGTTTCTGGATCATCCTGATCCACCAACATCAATTCATTTCCTTCAGTGGTTAGGAAGCCATATCTGATAGGAGCTTGACGAGATCTCTCAGACCTTCTTGGACCATCTGGAATGGGTGTCGGGATTGGTTCTTGATCAATGACCTCTTCTGGCTCCTGTATTTCTACATTCGGCGTAGTGGGTTGCTCCGTATCTTCTTGAATTTCTTCAAGATGCACGGCACTCCCACTAGCTCTTTTGGAAATAAATTCTTTTTCCAAAAATACCCCTCCTCGTGCAACAAAAACTTTGTTCTCGCTGGGTTTGTAGAAATAGTACCCTCTTGTTTCTTTAGGGTACCCCACAAAGACACATTTGTCTGATTTGGGTTCGAGCTTATCGCCTAGCAAACGCTTGACGTAAGCTTCACATCCCCAAATCTTAAGGAAAGCTAATAAGGGTTTCTTCCCGTTCCACACTTCGTATGGAGTGCTTTCCACTGCCTTTGTAGGAGCCCGATTCAATATGAATGCGGCCGTTTCTAGGGCATAGCCCCAGAAGGAGATAGGAAGATCAGCCTGACTCATCATTGATCGATCCATGTCAAGCAAGGTCCGATTTCTCCGTTCGGATACACCATTCATTTGAGGTGTTCCAGGCGGAGTCAATTCAGAGATGATCCCACACTCCTTTAAATGACTGTGAAAGTCTTGGTCTAAGTACTCACCGCCTCGGTCAGATCGAAGCGCCTTTATACTTTTACCAAGCTGGTTCTGTGCTTCGTTCTGGAACTCTTTGAACTTGTCAAAGGTTTCCGACTTATGTGTCATAAAATAAACATACCCATATATACTGAAGTCATCAGTGAATGTAACGAAGTAGTGAAAACCTCTTCTGGCTTGAGTGCTCATGGGCCCACAAACATCGGAATGTATGAGGCCTAGTAAGTCACTCGCCCTTTCACCTAAACCGGCAAAAGGTGCTTTTGTCATTGTGCCCATAAGGCATGACTCGCATCTCTCAATTGAAGTGAATTCAAACGGACTTAGAAGTCCACACTTGTGAAGTGTTGAGATGCGTTTCTGGCCAATATGGCCTAAGCGGCAGTGCCATATCACAGTCTGGTTTAAATCATCGGATTTAACCCTTTTGTTACTGATATTATAAATTGAGGTAGTGTCAGTGTTTTGAATATTAAGAATATATAAACCACCAACTAATGAAGCATTGCAATAAAACATGTTTTTCTTGAAAATACTAAAAACTCCATTATCAATTGTAAAATGATATCCTTCCTTGTCGAGCAAGGAAATTGAAATAATATTTCTGCGAAACGCAGGTACACAATGAACATCACTTAAAAATAAAACTAGCCCACTGGGCAAACTGAGACTAATATCTCCTACAGCAGTTGTCGAGACTTGATTGCCATCGCCAACTCATAGGTCCGCCTCGCCCTTGCTCACTTCTCTTCTACTTCCCAGAGCCTGCACATTAACACAAATGTGAGATTCTGCACCGGTATCAAGTACCCAAGAATCTGAAGTAGATAAACTGAGATTGAGCTCAATAACAAATATACCTGATCCTGAAGACGTGGAAGCTCCACTCTTCTTAAGAAAAAACTTGTGTTTCTTGCAATCCTTCTTCCAGTGCCCCAGTCCTTGGCAATAGAAGCAGACGACATCCTTCTTCGGATTCTCAACAGCCTTTGGAGCTGCTGGACCCTTAGGTTGTCGAATCTTCCCTGCTAGGTGCATAGGAGCCTTACCCTTCCCCAGGCTGGCTTTCTTGAAGCTCACTTGCTTGTTGACCATAAGAACCTCCTTGGTTTTCCCCTTGAGATTCTTTTCAGCAGTCACAAGCATACCATGAAGCTCTGACACGGTTTTGTTCATGTCATGCATATTGTAATTTCCAACGAATTCACGATATGCTTCTGGAAGTGAATGCAGCACAAAGTCTGCAGACATTTCCTTGTCCACAGGATGACCTAGCCTGGTCAAATGTTCCAAAAGACGTTTCATCTTAAGGACATGAGGACTGACAGGAGCTCCAGCCTTTAGCTTACATGACATCAGTTCAACGAAAGTGTCGTATCTTTCGACACGCGCTTTCTCTTTGAACATTTTCTCGATCTCAGCCATACAGGCTTTGGGATCTTCGGAAATGTCCAAGAATTGTTACTGCAAGTCTGGCACCATACTGCCCATCATGATGCACTGCACGTCAATCCGGTCGCTAAGGAATTTCTGGTAGGTATCCCTTAGCGCCCTTGAGGCGTTCAGTGCTGGTTCAGTAGGTGCTTGTTCCTGGGTAAGGATATAATCCTTACGTTCATGCTTGAGAACGAGTCTCAAATTCCGGTCCCAATCGAGAAAGTTTACACCGTTAAGCTTATCATTCTCGATTAGTGACCTAAGCGCGCTACCAGAGTGATTCGTGTTTGCCATATTATATCTACACAGTAAAAAACTTTTAATTAGTATTAATTAAAATTGAAGTTGGAGATTTAATTATAAAACACTTTCTGATTCTAGCTTTAGAATTTGAACCAGGATCCCATCATACTCTCAATTGAAGTGAACGGAGGCTCACTGCTACAATTGAGTGCATCAAGGTAGGAGTAAATCCATCTACAAGACCGTGTAGTTCCTGGCTAGGGTCTGTACTTGTTAGTACGTGGCATACCCTATACTGATACCCTAGGTCAGCCCTAGCTGACAATCGTAGACAAGTCTACCAAGCTTGAACTATGGATAGAACTAATGTGACTACTACGCAGAGGCGCACGCACCCACACAGAACTACCCATCTCATCCAGACTTCTTCTCTATGAATGTTATGCGGAGGCGTACCGACATCCATAGGGTCAAAACCCTTTTGAGTGCCCAAACTTGGATGGTATCACGCTTGACTTGTAATTATTTGTGTTTAAGTGAATTATAAGAGTCTGATTGTATATCGATACAATCTTAATCTGGAATCATCAATTGCAAATTCATGCAAAGATGATCCCTTAGCAGGTTACATGCGAGTCTGATTAAATTCCGATTTTAATCTTTGCATGTGGGTGATAGCAAATCATACATAAACTTGTATATTTAAACTATCATACATTCATACATTCAAATATACAAATGTAACAATAAAATATGCATAGCTAAGCCCACCTAAAGTTCCTAAGAATCTAGCGAAACCGATCCTAAAGACAAGGTCTTCAAGATCCAAACTTGCTCCATTCTTTTGAACTCCCACTGGCTTCGAGCCTCCTTCTTGACTTGATTCTTGTGTCGGTCTTCGTGATTACATATTAAAATAAATTAAATAAAATACAAATCACGACACGCATGCCGTATTTTCCACAACCCAAAATTAAGCAACACGCAGGTTGCAAAACCGAAATTAAAATGCAAATCTAATGGGCTTAGCTAGCATCATGTGGAAAACATCATGTTATCAAAGATCATGTTATCAAACAACATGCTGATCAAACAAATAATTTTTCCAAATTTTATCTTTCTTAAGTGTGGAAAAATTCCGGTTTATCGAAACCGGACGGTTTAATTGATTAATTGAATTTTGGACCGGTTCTCGCTGGTTTATTGAAACCGAACCAAATCTGAAAATTAAATTTTATTAGGGTTTCCAAATATCCTTGCGAACCAATCGGTTCGCTCGAATCTGGTAGAGCCGAACCGGCTCAACCAAAGGTCGCCCGCGAAGGCAACCACGGTGGCCCGTGAGGGCTGCCGAGGTCGCCCGCGGGGCTGACCGTGGTCGGCCACGGGAATGACCATGGTAGCCCGCGAGGGCATCCATGGTCGCCCCTAGGGCAGACCCTGGTCGCCCGCGAGGCAACCATGTTAGCCCTCACGGGCTGCCATGGTCGCCCGCGGCAGCGACCATGGTCGCCCGCGAGGGCTGCCATGGTCGCCCGTAGGCGACCTCGTCGGCCCATGGTGCTGACCATGGTCTGCCCTAGGGCATTCCATGGTCCACCACGGGACTCGACCTGGTCGGCCATGGCTAAGCCATGGCTAACCCCGAAAAACCCAAAAAAAATAATTAATTTTCGAATTTTCAAAAATTAATCAAATCTGAAATTTTTTTTGATTTACATGCATGCTAATGATGAAGAACACATATAAATATAAAAAAATCAGATTTAAACATATGCAAATCAATATAAAAACCATGCTCTGATACCACTGAAAGAGATCACCACGGGTTCTAAAGATTGAAAATCATGCAGCGGACAATATGTAACCGTGGTGATCGATAAAAATCTGAATCTTAATGCTATTTGAACATGTTATGAACACTATTAAAATCTGATAATTTATCTCTTGAAATCGACAAGAACACAAGCGTAGTGTCCTCTCTATCAAGTCCACACAAGCACACAACCGAAATGGTTTTTCTCTCTAATTTTTGCTAGAAAATCCAAAAGAAAGCTTGAGCAATAATGGAGGTTGAGAGGAGAGAGTGGGTTCGGCAATGATGGAGAGAGAGAAGGAGTTGGTTGCTGAAAAATTCCAAGGAAAAGATAATATATGATTAAGTGATTTTTAATTTGAAATTAAAATTGAATTTCAAAAAAAAAATTACATTATCCATCCTTTTAATCCTTCTTATTTGCATTTAGCCCCTCTCTTATCTTGAACCCTAAATGGGCTTTAAGCCCATTTAACTAAAACCCAAATTAAACCCATTAACTTGAGTTCTAATTTCGGTTTAGTCAAAACGGCTCAATTTCCTCGAATTGATTTCTTCAAGCGTCTGGTTAAAACCTTAGGCCAGAAAACTACCGAATCGTTCTCAAATCTCATCCATAATTATTGTCATGCATTGTGCTTAATGCGTGTGACCCTCTAGGCTCGCGAATAATTGGCAGACTGGTAAAATTACCATTTTACCCTTTCCATCATAAGTGGCCTCTAGCAAGACATTATGATTATCCAATATTCGTGATTATCGATTATTCGACTTAACCTGTTACCGTACATGTCGTTGTCCTTTTATCAAACCGATATCCAGATTGATCAATAGGCATAGAACGGTCATCCTAATTTATCAATCACTGTTTCTTGATATCTGAGATGACCGAAAAATGATACTAAGGTATCACCTGCATGGCCATGCTATTTCTTCAGCCATACTCATCAAGTGGCCTAAACAGATATCTTTCTCATACCGAAGTATGAGTGATAAATCCCTCAGACGCCTTTCGAGTTCACTAGTGCAATAAATGCCAAAGCCAATCGAAGCCGTTATAGCTACCCTTTTACAGATAACGTTAGACTAGGTCAAACTTAGGTATTTGTTACATAGTGTACACAAAGACTCCTCGGTCTTAGGATATAATGACAAGTTACGATATGTGAGTATCTCATGACTGGATCTATGCAGCATACTCACAATCGGGTTGTCCGATATCATCGACCTGATGATATCTATGATATAACTCCGGCACATCTTTGCCATGATCAGTAGAGCATGATCACAAGGAGTTAGTCTCATACTGATCGCTTCAGAAGAAGCTTAGCTGATCAGGGACTCTATCGAATGCAACTCTTTCTGATCTATAGTTCTACTATAAGTGATTACACACATTATGACATAGATCAAATCACATTAGATATATTACTACAACACATTAGTAATATTATGCCTTTTATTATATAGAATAATGATGTCCGTTACAATATAGATTGAGGAATTATTTTGGACTAGGGCAAAACCTAACAATCTCCCACTTGCCCCTAGTTCCAACCTAAGTTTCAATCTACCCCCATAGACTTCACGTGCGCCTCATGCTTAGGCTGCGGTAAAGCCTTTGTCAGGGGATCAGCAACATTGTCATCAGTCGGTACATAAGCCATCTCCACATCACCGTTATCAATATACTCTCTGATAATGTGATACTTCCTCTGTATGTGTTTAGTTCTGTTGTGGAATCTGGGCTCTTGAGCTAATGCTATAGCCCCAGTGTTGTCACACAACAAGCTTACCGGATCAGATGCTCGCCGCATTACATCTAACCCAGTTAGAAAGCTTCTAACCCATACGGCTTCCTTAGCTGCTTCTGCTGCAGCTATGTACTCAGCCTCTGTTGTAGAATCGGCAGTTGTGGCTTTCTTGAACCTCTTCCAGCTGAATGCTCCGCCATTTAACACGAATACAAATCCTGCTTGCGATTTGAAATCATCAGGATCTGTCTGAAAGCTAGCATCAACATATCCTGTGACTACTAATTCTCCATCCTTCCCACCATACACTAGGAATGCGTCTTTAGTTCTCCTTAGATACTTTAGGATACTCTTGACAGCAGTCTAGTGCTCCTGGCCTGGGTTAGACTGATATCTGCTGGTACAGCTTAACGGGAACGAGACGTCTGGTCTCGTGCAAATCATAGCATACATGATGGATCCCACAGCCGAAGCATATGGGATCTTACTCATTCTGCTTAGCTCATCAAGATTCTTAGGACTCTGTTGTTTGCTAAGCTTAATGCCATGTCGCATGGGTAAGTATCCCTTCTTAGAATCATGCATTGAGAATCTTCTCAACACATTATCTATGTAAGTGCTCTGACTTAGGCCCAATATTCTCTTGGGTCGATCTCTGTAGATCTTGATGCCCAAAATGAAAGCAGCATCACCTAAGTCTTTCATCGAGAAGCATTTCCCTAACCAAGCTTTAACTTCAAGCAGGGTTGGGATGTCATTCCCGATGATCAGTATATCATCGACATACAGCACTAGGAATACTATTTTACTCCCACTCGCTTTCTTATGTACGCAAGGCTCATTTTCGTTTTTGATAAAACCGAATTCCCTTACGGCTTCATCAAAACGAATGTTCCAACTCCGTGAAGCTTGCTTTAATCCATAAATGGATCTAAGCAGCTTACAAATCTTTCCGGGATTCTCTGGATCAAGAAAACCCTCGGGCTGTGTCATATACACATCCTCTTTTAAGTTCCTGTTAAGGAAGGCGGTTTTGACGTCCATCTGCCATATCTCTTAGTCATAGTATGCTGCTATGGCTAGAATGATCCGGATAGATTTGACCATAGCCACAGGTGAAAAAGTCTCGTCATAATCGATACCTTCGATTTGGCGATAACCTTTCGCAACCAGTCTAGCTTTATAGGTCTGAGGTTTTCCATCCATGTCGGTCTTAATTTTATAGACCCATTTGCAACCGATGGGTTTTATCCCAGGGGTCTGATCCACCAAGTTCCAGACTTGGTTATCTGACATGGATTTCATTTCCTCATTCATGGCGTTCTGCCATTTTTCGGAGTCTGGACTGGCCAAAGCTTGTCTGTAGGTTTCTGGATCATCCTAATCCACCAACATCAATTCATTTCCTTCAGTGGTTAGGAAGCCATATCTGATAGGAGCTTGACGAGATCTCTCAGACCTTCTTGGACCATCTGGAATGGGTGTCGGGATTGGTTCTTGATCAATGACCTCTTCTGGCTCCTGTATTTCTACATTCGGCGTAGTGGGTTGCTCCGTATCTTCTTGAATTTCTTCAAGATGCACGGCACTACAACACATTAGTAATATTATGCCTTTTATTATAGAGAATAATGATGTCCGTTACAATATAGATTGAGGAATTATTTTGGACTAGGTCAAAACCTAACATATGGCACTGCCGCTTAGGCCATATAGGCCATAAACGTATCTCAACACTTCACAAGTGTGGACTTCTAAGTTCGTTTGAATTCACTTCAATTGAGAGATGCGAGTCATGCCTTATGGGCAAAATGACAAAGGCACCTTTTTCCGGTTTAGGTGAAAGGGCTAGTGACTTATTGGGTCTCATACATTCCAATGTATGTGGGCCTATGAGCACTCAGGCCAGAAGAGGTTTTCACTACTTCGTTACATTTACTGATGACTTCAGTATATATGGGTATGTTTATCTTATGAGACATAATCGGAAACCTTTGACAAGTTCAAAGAGTTCCAGAACGAAGCACAAAACCAGCTTGGTAAAAGTATAAAGGCGCTGCGATCTGACCGAGGCGGTGAGTACTTGGACCAAGAATTTCACAGTCATTTCAAGAAGTGTGGGATCCTCTCTAAATTGACTCCGCCTGGAACACCTCAAATGAATGGTGTATCCGAACGAAGAAATCGGACCCTGCTTGACATGGTTCGATCAATGATGAGTCAGGCTGACCTCCCTATCTCCTTCTAGGGCTATGCCCTAGAAACGGCCGCATTCATATTGAATCGGGCTCCTACAAAGGCAGTGGAGCTAGGCGATAAGCTCGAACCCAAATCAGATAAATGTGTCTTTGTGGGGTACCCCAAAGAAACAACGGGGTACTATTTCTACAAACCCAGCGAGAACAAAGTTTTTGTTGCTCGAGGAGGGGTATTTTTGGAAAAGGAATTTATTTCAAAAAGTGCTAGTGGGAGTACCGTGCATCTTGAAGAAATTCAAGAAGATACGGAACAACCTACCATGCCGAATGTAGAAATACAGGAGCCAGAAGAGGTCATTGATCAAGAACCAATCACCACACCTATTCCAGATGGTCCAAGAAGGTCAGAGAGATCTCGTCAAGCTCCTATCAGATATGGCTTTCTAGCCACTGAAGGAAATGACTTGATGCTGGTGGATTAGGATGATCCAGAAACCTACAGACAAGCTTTGGCCAGTCCAGACTCCGAAAAATGGCAGAACGCCATGAATGAGGAAATGAAATCCATGTCTGACAACCAAGTCTGGCGCTTGGTGGATCAAACCCCTAGGATAAAACCCATCGGTTGCAAATGGATCTATAAAATTAAGACCGACATGGATGGAAAACCTCATACCTGTAAAGCTAGACTGGTTGCGAAAGGTTATCACCAGATCGAAGGTATCGATTATGACGAGACCTTTTCACCTGTGGCTATGGTCAAGTCTATCCGGATCATTCTAGCCATAGCAGCATACTACGACTATGGGATATGGCAGATGGATGTCAAAACCGCATTCCTTAACGGCAACTTAAAAGAGGATGTGTATATGACACAGCCCGAGGGTATTGTTGATCCAGAGAATCTCGGAAAAATTTGTAAGCTGCTTAGATCCATTTATGGATTAAAGCAAGCTTCACGGAGTTGGAACATTCGTTTTGATAAAGCTGTAAGGGAATTCGGTTTTATCAAAAACGAAAGTAAACCTTGCTTATATAAGAAATCGAGTGGGAGTAAGATTGTGTTCCTAGTGCTATATGTCGAGGACATACTGATCATCGGGAATGGCACCCCAACCTTGCTTGAGGTCAAAGCTTGGTTAGGAAAATGCTTTTCGATGAAGGACTTAGGTGATGCTGCTTTCATTCTAGGCATCAAGATCTACACAGATCGACCCAAGAGAATATTGGGCCTAAGTCAGAGCACTTATATAGATAAGGTTTTGAGAAGATTCTCAATGCTTGAATCTAAGAAGGGATACCTACCCATGCGGCATGGCATTAAGCTCAGCAAACAACAGAGTCCTAAGACTACTGATGAGCTAAGGAAAATGAGTAAGATCCCATATGCTTCGGCTGTGGGATCCATCATGTATGCTATGATTTGCACGAAACCAGACATCTCGTTCGCGTTAAGCTGTACCAGCAGATATCAATCTAACCCAGGCCAGGAGCACTAGATTGCTGTCAAGAGTATCCTTAAATATCTAAGGAGAACTAAAGACGCATTCCTAGTGTATGTGGGAAGGATGGAGAACTGACAGCCAAAGGATATGTTGATGCTAGTTTTCAGATAGATCCTGATGATTTCAAATCACATGCAGGATTTGTATTCATGTTAAATGGCGGAGCATTCAGCTGGAAGAGCTTCAAGGAAGCCACAACTGCCGATTCTACCATAAAGGCTGAATACATAGTTGTAGCAGAAGCAGCTAAGGAAGTCGTATGGGTTAGAAGCTTTCTAACTGGATTAGATGTAATGCCGCGAGCGTCTGATCCGGTAAGCTTGTTGTGTGACAACACTGGGGCCATAGCATTAGCTCAAGAGCCCAGATTCCACAACAGAACTAAACACATACAGAGGAAGTATCACATTACCAGAGAATATATAGATAACGCTGATGTGGAGATTACTTATATATCGACTGATGACAATGTTGCTGATCCCTTGACAAAGGCTTTACCGCAGCCTAAGCATGAGGCGCACGTGAAGTCTATGGGGGTAGATTGGAACTTAGGTTGGAACTAGGGGCAAGTGGGAGATTGTTAGGTTTGTGCCCTAGTCCAATGTAATTCCCTAATATACATTGTAACATACATCATTATTCTACATAATAAAAGGCAAAATATTACTAATGTGTTGTAGTAATATATCTAATGTGATTTGATCTATGTCATAATGTGTGTAATCACTTATAGTAGAACTATAGATCAGAAAGAATTGCATTCGATAGAGTTCCGGATCAGCTAAGCTTCTTCTGAAGCGATCAGTATGAGACTAACTCCTTGTGATCACGCTCTACTGATCATGGCAAAGATATGCCGGAGTTATATCATAGATATCATCAGGTCGATGATATCGGACAACCCGATTGTGAGTATGCTGCATAGATCCAGTCATGAGATACTCACATATCGTAACTTGTCATTATATCCTAAGACCGAGGAGTCTTTGTGTACACTATGTAACAAATACCTAAGTTTGACCTAGTCTAACGTTATCTGTAAAAGGGTAGCTATAACGGCTTCGATTGGCTTTGGCATTTATTGCACTAGTGAACTCGAAAGGCGTCTGAGGGATTTATCACTCATACTTCGGTATGAGAAAGATATCTGTTTAGGCCACTTGATGAGTATGACTGAAGAAATAGCATGGCCATGCAGGTGATATCCATCTTCACAATCGAGTCACAATATGGCCTGTTTGAGGTATATTAGGCATTTTAGACGTAGGTTGTCACAAAAAAATTGTCAAGGTACTAAAAAAGAGAAAAAGATAATTAGGGTATGAAAGTGTCATTTCGCTATAGTTAGGTGTAACAAAGTGTCATAATCCCAAAGAAGATTGTCTTTTAACTTAATAATTAATTTTCCCATTTAATATAATTTTGTGTGGTTTAAGGACCTAAAAGCTCTTTCCATTATGTCGAGGAGTTGAAATACTTTGGGTTTTTGATGGTTGATCTCATCAACAATAATGATGATTTATTTGGTTCAACTTTTACTTGGGGAAGATAATGAAATTCTACAATCCTAATATGAAGAACAACTAGAAAGGCTTAACAAACAGAGTATCAGGCAATACACGATTGCTGATCGGAGAAGGACCTTCTGTGATTGCCGGCAACAATCAAAGAGGAATTGGGTGATGACATTATCATCCAATAAAATAATATATTTAAGAAATTATACAAGGTTTATTTGGACATTTAACTTAGAAACTTAACACCGTTACAGCTAATCAGATAAAAAAATTCTTTATTGTAGTAACTTGGTGAGAGAAAAAGTTAACTGTAACAACTTGATTTTAGTTTAAAGTTGACCATAATAACGTGCAATTACACCTTTTTTAAATTACGTTATTTTGGAAAAAATCCCACTTCATCTCCCAAAACATTTCCTCTAGTTCTATTAACCATCTACATCTTGCTCTCCTTATTAGCCAACAAATTTAAATGGTATGATTTATCCATATATAAACTAATTAAAAATTTTAAAATCAACAGACTTCAATAGGGTAAAACAGAGAACCGGGTTATGAAGCGAACTACTTATATAATAATTTTATGTCTGGTCCCCGAAATTTAAGAACTAGTGGGTCCAGTCTGGTTTCGGAAACGCACGCACCCCTAACAAATTCTACTTATGAGGTATACATATATATTCGTAATTTGAGATAAGTTAGTTCACTATACTCAAGTTAACTTTGTTGTTTTGTGGTGACTCAACTTCCTTTTTGTCCACATAAATGAACAGTGTTAAATTTTAATTCGTTATAGAAGAACTAAAATGTTGTTTATGATTTTTATATTTTCAAACTCAGGTCATTCATTCTCTCATTTCCTAATTTTTCACTGGTGACGACCTCACTGTTGCAGAATCTCCTCCCAAAACATACCTTAAAGTTGTTCAATTATAAATTTATCAAATATATTTTGAGATAAAATAAGCAATACAGTGCGTTGTTCTTCAATTCATTTATCTACACATTGAGCACCGGTAAACATTGAACACATGTAAATAGCATCATCTTCGTCTTCTCTAAAGATCCAATGGAGCCGAACTCAAATTCCAACGCCTTGTTTTCGACCGACTTACCTCATCCGTCACAAATCTTAACCCTAACTCCGCTGGAGACGGCCTCACCTTCTTCTCTCTGCCTAAAACCAAACCCTCGGTAACGCCAACGCGTATGTGAGCCTCGTCGGTTCCTCGAGATTGACCCGAAATCGGCAGCGGCGATAGCCTCGATTCCTTCGAGAATGGTAAATCGATCATGCCGATAAACAAGACCCTTAATTGTCGTTGTCGATATCGATGACTCTCACTCCATCCAATTCGAAAACTAGTCCGTGAGGGTCCAATTTGAAAACTTTTTTTTTTTAATTTGAAAAATATACATTTTATGGTTGTGTTCAATCCATGATGCTACTATGTTATGTTTAATCTAGGGTTGTTCATCGGGTCGGGTCGGACGGACCAGAGTGATTTTAGACTCGATTAGGTCCCAGTCGGGTCCAGTGGGTTGCACCTGAGACTCGAGTCAACTTCATGGTCGGGTAGTCGAGTTTGACTCGTTCGGGTGTCGGGTTGAGTCGGGTAGAACCCAACAGACCCGATGGGCCATTCTAAAAACCAAATAAGTGAGCTCAGAGTACTTTTACTTACTTCAGCCCAATTTACATTTCAAAATTGAGGCCCAAACACACAAAAAATAACATATTGTACCTAATAATAAACTAAAAATTCTCTCTCCGCACACAAACACAATCTGCCTTGAGCAAAAATGATGAAAAAAATCAAAATAGGCCCAAATACAATCTGCCTCTGCCCCCCAAAAATTATTTGCCTCCTCAAAATTACAACTTTTAAAAAGTAAAATCAAAACTCCCAAATTACACCTTCAACCGAAAATTGAAATTGAAATTACAGTTTATAAACACGAACCCTAACCCTAACCCCCAAATTAAAACCCCAATTTGAATTGACATTAAAATCCCCAATTTGTAACCCTAAATTGGATTTGAAATTTAAATTTAAATCGGAAACTAAATTGAACCCAAACCCTAACCCCAAATCAAAATCCCCAATTTCAAGCCCAATTTTAAACCCTAACCCTAACCCCAAATCAAAACCCCCAATTTGTAACCTAAAACTAAAAACTGAAGAAGTAGAAAATTTCGAAACCCTAAAATCATACCGGATTTAAAAACATGTCGTCGCGTCCACCTCTTCTAGCCGTCGGATATGAAGGTAGCTTGAGTCTCCACTAGAGAATCGAGCCGTTGGAGATTCTCCTCTCCCCATCACTTGATTTATAGTGTGGTGGTGGAGAAGAAGCTCCTTCAATGGCTCGATTTGCAACGGTTAGCACCTAATCAAGCTGTTGTAAGTGAGATGGATGGACAGGAGGACTGACGGGTCGACATAGAGAGAAACAGAGAGTTTCTTGCTCTGCTAGGGTTTTTTCATAACTCAAAAGAGGAGAAAGGGACGAAGCATTTAATGTGAGGAGAGAGGTAGAGAGATAACACTCACCAACTCGATGAGGTCGTGGTCGGAGGAGATAAGACCACAACGGATATCAACGGACGACTTAGATCTTCTCTTGTGTTCGCGATTGACGACGCAGCCACGCAGGAGACGCCACGTCTACAGACGAGAGCTCAGAGCTCTCTTTCTCTCTTTTGCATCCCACATCGGAAGCGTATAAACGTTTCAAAACGTTTGTAAGTTTTCATGTTGCTTTGGTTTGTAAAAACACGAGCTGGGTTGGGCTGTGCTCATTAACCCTGGTGAGCTAGTTTAGGTCTGGGGATAAAAATGTGGGCTGGCCCTTTGTGTGAAGTGGAGGTCGGGTGAGTCAGGTTACTTGGTGGTTTTTGAAAATCCAACCGAGGCCCGACTAACATTTCAGTCGGGTTGGGTCGATCCATCATGGTACTATGTTTAGTGAGGTAGCCACTGGAAAACAATGTCGTTGATTTGCAGGCCCTCGATTCCCTTTAGATGTAGGTGGTCAAACAAGAATAGAGAAGAGGCAGACATACAGAGTTTAGGACAAAGTGGCGGAGACAAAAACACACAAGAATGTGATGATGACCTTCTTCTTCCTGAGATATGGAGTGACATGTTCTTGTTTCGGCAATTCAAAAATAAGAGAAGGTGTTTTTACTGATGAATTTATATTCAAAACCACACCATGACATTAGATTATCTGTAAATCATGTATGCTACTCTCTATACTGTATTGGTTCATGATAAAATTGCAAGTGGTAAAATTGCGTGTTCAAGAAACAAATGGCAAGGGAATGAAAGATTAATGCGCCGCTTTATTATTTTCCCATTTAATAGAAATGGTACCATTCATAACTTAATTGAGATATAAAGTTATGCAAAATAACACAAGCCAATCAGGGCCGACCCAACTTATAGTGAGGTATAAAGCGAAAAAAAAATTTGGGGCATTCTAAAAAATATTATAACATAAAAGTTATTTGATTTTTGCAAAATAACTATTTTACGCTATTGATATTAATTAAAAATATAGTAATTTTATATTAAAAAATATTTTTCTTCAAACAAATTCAAAAAAATTATTAGCATTATTTTATATTTAATTTATGTTTTTAAAAAAAATAAGTCTTTTAACTAAAGTGTAATATGGTCTACCCACTTTATAAATTTTAGTAAGACAAGCATTATATAGAAATAAATATGAAAATAAAGAGCTTGAGCTCCACTAAACTTTCATATGTTTCATTATGTAAAATATGAGTTTATAATGGTTTTGTAAATGGTCAAATAATATTGAGATAAAAATTGAAATATTTAATGTAGTTGGGCCTTTTAATGTAGTTGTTTAAAATAATTTTAGTTGTATAAATATATAATTAAAAGCTTATCATATTTACATATTTGTGTATGTATAAATAAAAAATTGGGCCTTTGATTGAGTTGAGGCCTAAAGCGATTGCTTTTTTTGCCAAGCTCAACCAAAACGCCTTTCTCCGTAATAAGCACCCAAATTGTAAGACATTTGTAGATCCTCCTTAATCGACCCTCTCAAATCCCCTTGTAAGAAGGGGAATGGACGGTCCAATTGGTCCTGTGTATCAACTTCCAAGGTGGTTCCGCTGGAAATAAGATGACCGTCTATATTAAAGGCTGCAAATACATTTGAAACAAGTGATTTTGATTTAAAAATCTGACTGATGCACCATTTACTAATAGGTTGGGAATGTGGATGAACCAACTGTGGCATGTCTTGGATGACGTCAGATTCATAGTTGTCATACTCGGTTGAGACATATACTAGCTCAAACTTATCTTCTTCTGCTCACTCGCGATACTTTGATTTCAACTTGGATAAGCCGTCATCAGGGTCATCGTGGTCAAACAAAACAAGAACCCTCTTCCCTTTTAGTTGAGAATCGTTAATTAGATCAAATCCACCACCACCAGCAGGCCAAATGAATTGGCATAGTTCTGGAGGAAACAACAGTTGCAGTTTTACCTCTTTTTTAAGTCTTGTATACTCTGCCTTGATAAGTGATTGTCTTGTAAAAGGGTATCCTCCAATCCCATCCTTTTCAATAATTTCAGCACCACAAAACTCAAAGATGACCTTATGGGCCTGTGAGCACGAATCCACGATAACAAGACAATCTCCGGTCTATTCCCTGCAATGAATGTCATATTTGCATTTAAAGATGCGTTGTAGTTTCCTGCAACTCGGGTCCTTGAAAGGCAACATGAGCCAATCGATATTCTCATGGCGCTGTTGCACAAAGATATTCGTAGTCTGAGCATAGCAATTCTTGAGAATTTCATAGTGGTAGTTGATCTGGACAATCTCGAAATCATAATCAAGCGATCTGGCATCTCAATAAGTCTCCTTAATCAGTTGAATGGGAGGAGGGCACGGTATATTTTCGCAGAAATACAAACCGATCACCTTCCCTTTAAGAGAGGAGATGGGCACGCGGTTGCCATTGGCAGAGAGCAGAAAATCACGACCAGGGGGAGTCAATAGTTGATCCCACTTGTAAATGAGGTGCTTCCTAGATTCAAGGCGGACATCAACATCATACGGGTCGCAATACCTGGACTCGCGGCCATGTGCACGATCTAAGTCATACAGCATGGATCGTATCCTCGAGGGTGACAAAGGATACAGCTCGGCGCCACCAAAGTGTTTAAAAAGATGGTAATATTGGGATTAGGTGGCCACAACAGTGCGGGTGGGATCGATGATCACCAAATCTGCAATATTGGGCCAATATATGTGGGTAACAGGAAAGGTGTGGAGGACAAGGTCACCACACGTTTCAAAGTCGGAGAAAGGAACGGCAGGGAAAGGGATTGCAGAAAATAATTTATCGAAACTAGCCGAATAATTGCTAATATTCTTCTTCGGATCTGTTTTCTTCAAGACACCGACAACGTCGACGGGCACAAGCACAAACTCAATACTGCCTAGAGGCGAAAGCTCAAGGTAAGCCTGTACCATATCTAGATATCATGGGGCAGCGACTAATTTGTCGAATAAATAAAACAATATTCTTTCCCTTGAGATCATCAACCCAGACCTTTTGGCCGTTGTTTCTGATGAGGAAGTGTCTGCAACGAGTGAAGATGAGGTCCTCCAAATCAACGGTGGTGGTTTCATCACTATAATGTTTCACACGACTCTTGCTTCCAGATCTCGAATTTGGATCTGGATTTGCAACATCTTCTCAACCCTTCTTTCATCCCTCCGCCATCTGTTGTTTAGGGTTGGGGTTGGCTATGCGACTCCACCATATAAGCCATAAACACCCTAACGGACCCAAATTCACTTCTCCCTCGTCAATTACTAGTTCTCATTGCCTATTATATACTTAACCCCTAACTTACTCACCCGAGTTGTAGGGACGTAACCAACTCGAATCGAGCCTTAGGGGGTGTATTCAATTAGGATTTTAATGGACTTTGAATAACTTTTAAAAGTTCATGAATTCTTAAAGTTTACAAGAATCTTTCAAGTCTATAAAGAGTCTTGATGATTTTAATGGAATGACTTTGCAAATCTCATGATTTGAGATGATACTTCAAAAGAGTTTTTTATGCCTACAAAGACTTTCAAAATCATTTAAAGTTATTGACTTTTACAATACCTTTAGATTTTTAAAGTATTTTTAAAATTATTATTGAATACCACAAGACTTTAAAAGTACTTTTAAAGTCGTGATCGAATACCACAAGACTTTAAAAATATTTCTAAAATCATGATTGAATACCACAAGACTTTGAAAAATTTCTTAAATCCATTAAAATCATGATTGAATATATCTCATTAATTTGGTAGAGTTTGGCTCGACTCAATTTGTAAAATTGGTGTTTGTCTTGAGCGAGTTTAGGAAATTAAACTCGAGTTCGGCCCGGAACAAAACCCAAGCTTAATTTTCAACACAAATATCATTAAAATATATATCTCATTAATATTAAACTAGATCTTCTCGACTCTATTCAGCTCGTATAATATTATTATATTTATTTAAAATAAATATATAATTAACTTATTATTAAACAAGTCGCCCCGCAAGCCTATGAAGCCTTCAAAGATCATACTCGAGCTCAGCTCGTTTATTGAATGAGCCATGAATTCGAGCAACTCGTTAATAGATCGACTAGACCATAGTTCGAATTAAAATAGACATATCATCAACAAAATATATTATACTTTTAAATTATTTTTTCAAATATATATAGAGGAGATATCAGCTACAAAAAAAAAGTGAAAACATTCAAACTTAATTCGGCCATTGGATTGATGCGCGTCTATCGAGGAGACAACACCTGGTGCAAACTGGAGGTCTCACCATTTAACAGAGGCAGACTAAAAAATGGGAGTATTTGGGTCATTTTGCGGAGAAGACCTAATACCCCTTTTGACGGTTTTGCTTCTCTGAACTCCACGCGCGAGGATTGACTTTTTGCAGAGCGATTTTGACTTCGGTTCTGCAGAGACGGTGCAACGTGTTCATATTTGCCGTCGATTCGGCTGAGAAATCTTGATAAGTAGCTTTATTTTGTGTATGTTCTGCTATCCATATTGCTTTTTTTTTTTGAGTTTTAAGTTTTGATTTAAGCCGATTTCAAGCTGATCTAGGTTTTTACGTTCATCGTGTCGCCGATCCGAGTTTAATCAGGGTTGTGGTTGACATTTTTATATGTGTGAACTGATTTAATGTATGTCATTGTTGCTTTAAGGTTGGATTTGCTCGTGACAATGTGAACCCAGCAACGAAAAAAGGATTTGAAATCCAGCAGTCATCAACCGAGACTGTTTTTGCTGGTAATTGTAAAGTTTCTGATTGTTCATGCATTATAGATCATGTTAATTATTCATGAGATTTCGAATGTTTTAGTGAGAGGGGATGATACGTGTAGGTTGAGTGGATTATACATATATTGTTAATGTGTTATACATCAATATGCTTGTTGTTATACATATGGTTTGCGTGTGTTCCACATCGAATTTAAGGGTGTTCTACGTTGTATTTGAGTTTGTTATACATTGAATTGTAGTGTATTAAACATTGAATGTTAATATATTATACATTGAACATTTGTTCGTTGTATTTTGTAGATGCTCAGTCCACATAGAATTCTCTTGCTAGCATTGTCCCTCTTGCGGTCTACATGTGCAGCGAAGTCGTGACAAGTGGCAGGAAGATGAAGATTGCTTGTGAGGGGAAGAGGAAATGGGCCGAGTCAGGTATGTTGTAGATTTTCTCGCATATGGTGTGTTACACATTGCGTTTATTTATTGTTGATGGGCAAATATTGTGATTTGTATGCAGGTGCTGAGCCTAGTGATAGCGATTTTGAGCAGCAACTGCCTATAGTCAGGAAGATGTCCAATGCGGCTGCTAGTAGACAGAAGAAGAGGATGGTTCGGGAGGGCAACAAGAAACCGTCAAAAAGGGGGTATGTGCCAATTGTTGATTAGTGTGTGTAAACAATTGCTGCATTTCAAATACTGGCGATGTGTATGCAGGATTGGAGCCCCCGCACACAGTTGCACAGAGACCAGCGATTGGTAGGGGAAAACGGGTTGGGGGACATTTCAGAGTCTGGGCCTCAACCGGACAGTTTGTTGAAGTTGTGAAGGGGTTTAAATCCACGTAGAGGCGTGATGTTAAACAAATGGGATTTGGGCCTCTGTTGGATTTCAGGATTACTGAATATCCGTATGACCTGTCGCAATGACTCATTAAATCATGGAAGAGTACCAGGCATGCTCTCAGACTGGATGGCAAACGGGAAATACTGGTGGATCCTGCAGACGTGGAGTGTACACTGGGGTTCTCTCGCGGTGAGGGAATTTTCGGCCTCGAATGTGCACCTACACCCTCCCCAAGCCTGAGAGCTTGGAGGAGTAGGATGAATGTTAACCATGAAAAGGTGCCGACGTCCACTGTTATATCATCGTTACAAAAATACCCGCGAGGTGGCCTCAAATTCAAACAGAATTTCTTGATCGTTGTTGCGTCGTTGTTTGTGCATCATGGCACGGATGACTATGTGAACCAGGCTCTTCGCACACATCATGGCATGGGACGATGTGTGCGAAGAGCCGGATCAGGCAGCCCAGTGGGATTGGTGTCGGGCAATATTGGATGGTGTGGCCAAGGGTAACAAGGTGTTTTCAGAGGGCCAACTTTACGGTGGGCCGATAACGTTCATGTTGGTAAGTGTTGTTTATGCAGTTTTCTGACAGGGTGTTACTCTTTTAAGTTGTTTGATATGTATTAACTGTATTTGTTCTACAGCTTTTCTATCTTGACAAGACATGGTGCAACAAGAGGCCGATACATCAGACATCCCCTGTGCTGGCGGGGTGGGATGATGAACGCGTCTTGAAGGGGGTAACGACAGAGAGGTCTTGCCTCCGATTCAGCATTGGCCGGATTGTCAATGATAGTGTAGTTACAACATTTTTCGAGATTGGCTAATTTTGAAGGAACTGAAGAAACATGTTACAAAGAATGTCGAAACATCTTCTACGACATCTTGTGTGACATTATTGACGGCATCTCGGCAAGCATCCTGATCGACAGAAATCAGGAAAGTGCAGGTTCGGCAGTGCAGCAAGAAAACGATTAGGAAAGTGCAGAACGACTCCTAATCTGAAAAGAAGAAAGACGGTGATTAAGAGGAAACCCTATAGGGTTAGTACTCATCCACGATTGCTATAAAAGCTTAGGCTACCCCCTTAGCAATTGTGTGGTTCTTTATTTGTTTCCTAGCAACAATTTGCAAGGTTCTTAGACGTGAAGGTTTGCGGGCTGAGAAATTGCAGATTGTGCTTAGGACGTTGTGTATCACATAACTATAGAGAGTTAGGTGATTGAGGGTTTACTAAAGTCGTGAGTTGAAGACTACACGCAACCACCAAGCTTGAAGAAGACTTGAAGACGACAAAGCAAGGCGATTGCTCGAAGAGTGGAATCAAGACGTTCTTGGATTCAGGGGGAGACCCTGAGATAGATTGCACTGTAAGACGTAGCATAAAGTATAGATCTAGGAGGGATCACAGGTACTTGTATGTTCTAACGGATTACTGATAAGTGAAATCTTTCCACTAGGCTGAGAGCACCCAAACGTAGGTGACGTTGCACCGAACTGGGTAAACAATCTGCTGTGTCATTACTTATAGTTTTCTATTTACTGTCCTGCTTTATCTACGCAAGAAGTCAGACACAACGTTATAGCATTCTGTGTAACATTGTGTGTGGCATCTTGCACGACTAAGCCGATCAGAATTTCAATTGGTATTAGAGGGGGCACCTATAGCTTTAGGTGAGTTCCTAAACAAATATTTTGATCAAAGATGGACAATACCAGAGAAGGAGGATCCATAAATCGACCACCTGTTCTAGATGGAAGCAACTATGGCTATTGGAAGGCTCGAATGTGTGCCTTCATGAAGTCACTAGACAACAAGACATGGAAGGCTGTACTCAATGGTTGGAATGCACCACAACTCAGTGACAGTGATGGCAATCCTAGCGGCCCAAAACCAGAAAAAGACTGGACCGATGATGAAGATGAAGAGTCGCTGGGAAATTCTCGAGCTCTGAATGCTATCTTCAACGATGTTGACAAGAACGTGTTCAGACTAATCAACACATGCACAACTGCCAAATCAGCATGGGATATCCTGGCCGTAGCATATGAAGGAACAACTAAGGTTCGAGAACAGAAACTGCAATACCTGACAACCAACTTTGAAGCCCTCATCATGAAGGAAGATGAATCAATTGCCGATTTCAATGTTCACATTCGTGATCTAGCCAATGAATCCTATTCTCTGGGGGAACCAATGTCTGATGAAAAATTGGTAAGAAAAACCCTACGTGCTCTTAGCCCTAGGTTCAAGATGAAAATCACAGCAATTGAAGAAGTTCATGACCTCAAGGTCTTGAAATTTGATGAGCTGATGGGGTCTCTAATGACCTATGAGTTGTCTCTACCCAACATCGACAAAAGGAACAAAAGAGTTGCTTTCAAGAGCTCAACACACAAGCAACCAGATCCTGAGGATTCGGATTCTGATGAAGACATCGAGGCTACAATAGCCCTTCTCACAAAAAAATACAACAAAGCCATGAGAAGATTTAGTCGAATGGGTGGACGGAATGTCACAGCAAATGACAGAAACAATGCTCCACAAAAAGCTCAAGTTGGAGGTAGTCTTGACAGACCAAACAGGAGTGGGGAAGAAAACAAAAACAAAGGACTTCAATGTCATGAATGTGAAGGATTCGGCCACCTCCGTAAAGAATGTCCAAATTTCCTCAAACAACAAAAACGAGGATACAATGCCACTCTATCAGATGATGACAATGAAGATAGTGGATCTGAAGAGGTAAGCAACTTTGTTGCATTCACTACTACTACTCCTACATGTAATGTCGATAATGCTGTCAACATCAATAATGATCCAACTCCAAATGAGAATTGGACTAAAGAGCAACTAGTCGAAGCATAAAAAGGCTTGCACACCAGATGGATCAAGGAAACTCTGATACTTGATCAACAAGGCGAAAGGATCATTAGTCTTACCAACGACAAGTCTAGATTTCTGGAGACGATCGTGGAGCTGAAACGAGAAATCACCAGACTTAATGGAGAAATTAGTCTCATGACTAAATCGGTAAAGATGATGAATCCGAGCACAGAAAGCCTTGACAAGATTTTGTCAGTGGGAAAACAGTCCAAAGATACGACGGGACTAGGGTACACACATGCTGTGCCCTCAACAAATGGGACAAAGTTTGTTCCACAACAAGCCTTGGCGGACAAGAAACAACAGGATGCCCCAACTCATCCTACAGGACGACCTACAACAAAAGCCATAATATCGTCTACAGCCTGTTCCTGTCAAGAAACTGTCAGAAGACATCCTCCACGCAGACAACAAAGCTACAGAAGACCAGCTTATCAATATCAATGGATATGTCATTACTGTGGTCAACCAGGTCATATCAGACCTTTTTGTGTTCAACTTCTTAAGAGGAAGCAAGCTTAGAAATATCAAAGGCATCTCCCATCTCCTCCGAAGACAACTCGCCTTGAATGGAGACCTAAGAATCTAACCTATCAAGCTAATGTTGCATATACATCATTAAGTGCTTCAACGAACAAGGACTGGTATCTCGACAGTGGATGCTCTCGACACATGACAGGTACTCCAGAGTTTCTCTCCAATCTTAAATTATATACAAACTGTTTTGTTACGTTTGGAGATGGGATCCGAGCTCGAATCATTGGAAAAGGAGTGCTCAAGCATCCAGAAGCCACCTGTCTGACTGAAGCATTACTTGTAGAAGGACTTAAGGCAAACCTGATTAGCATCAGTCAGATCTGTGATCAGGACTTAGTAGTAAAATTCACTAAAGAAGCCTGTATAGTTAACAACATCGATCAGGTTACTATTCTACAAGGAGTTCGCTCAACAAACAATTGCTATATCTGGTCTCCCGAGACACATACCAAAGCAACCAAGTGCCTTGTCTCCAAAGCAGAAGAAACCAAACTATGGCATCGAAAGCTTGGACATCTAAACCTTAGAAGTATGCAAAAGGCAATCTCAGAGCAGGCTATCGCCGGAATCCCAAACCTAAAAATAGTAGAAGGAAAGATCTGCGGAGAATGTCAGATTGGAAAGCAAACCAAGATGTCACACAAGAAGCTTCAGCATATCACCACCTCTCGAGTACTGGAGCTGATACATGTTGACCTCATGGGACCAATGCAAGTTGAAAGCCTTGGAGGAAAACGATATGTCTTTGTATGTGTAGATGATTACTCACGATACACTTGGGTTGACTTCCCTCGTGACAAATTAGACACCTTCTCGATATTCAAGAATCTATGCATCCAAGTCCAACGAGAAAAATGAGAGACAATTGGCAAAATCATCCGCCTTCGTAGTGATCATGGTCGAGAGTTCGAAAACAGCAAGTTTACAGAGTTCTACAACTCAGAAGGGATAGCACATGAATTCTCAGCGCCAATCACTCCTCAACAGAATGGCATTGTTGAGCGCAAGAACAGGACTCTACAGGAGAAGGCAAGAGTTATGATGCTGGCTAAAGACATACCAACTCACTTTTGGGCAGAAGCACTTAACACTGCTTGCCATATCCACAATCGAGTCACTCTCCGACCAGGTATGTCAGTAACTCATTATGAAATATGGAGGGGGAGAAAGCCCAATGTTAAGTACTTCCATATCTTTGGCTCCACTTGTTATATACTGGCTGATAGAGAGCCTCGTCGAAAGCTTGACCCAAAAAGCGATGAAGGCATCTTCCTTGGCTATTCAAGGAATAGTCGCGCATACCGAGTCTTCAACAAACGAACCATGACCATGATGAAATCAATCAATGTTGTCGTTGATGATGACTGCGAAGATGCCTCAGAGGATGCGACGGACGAAGACGGAGCCTACCCGCCCAACAATGTTAGGAAGTATGCTACTCCAGATGTCAGAGAAGATGCTAGCAGCAAAACAGAAAATGATGTCGCCAATAACGAAGAAGTTCCTGAAACCAGTAACAAGAATCCCTCACGAAGAGTCCAGACTAACCATCCTATCTCTGGAGTTATTGGAAACCTGAATGAAAGCGTACGGACTCGGTCAAAAGCTCCTGAAGATTATAACGAGATGATCGGAAATATTTGCTTCGTTTCTAAGACAGAACCCAAAAACATCAATGAAGCCATCAATGATGAATATTGGGTCAATGCTATGCAAGAAGAGCTGATTCAATTTGAGAAAAATCAGGTATGGGAACTGGTGCCCAAACCAAGCGAAGGAAACATCATAGGCACCAAATGGATCTTCAAGAACAAATCTGATGAGCTTGGCAACATCACTCGCAACAAAGCAAGGTTAGTTGCTCAAGGGTATACTCAAATTGAGGGTGTCGACTTCGATGAGATATTTGCTCCTGTGGCAAAACTTGAAGCAATTCGTCTCTTGCTAGGGATATCATGTCATCTACAGATAAAGCTCTACCAGATGGATGTCAAAAGTGCATTCTTGAATGGGGATCTCAATGAAGAAGTATATGTGTCACAACCCAAAGGATTTGTTGACCCTCACTATCCTGATCATGTGAATAAACTCAAGAAAGTTCTTTATGGGTTCAAACAACCACCGAGGGCTTGGTATGAAAGGCTCACAAAATTCCTCATCCGAAGCGGCTACACTAGAGGGGGAGTCGATAAGACCTTATTTGTGAAGAATGAAGATGGAAATATAATGATAGCTCAAATCTATGTCGATGACATTGTTTTTGGAGGGATGTCAAGCAAGATGGTAGAGATATTTATTCAACAGATGCAATCACAATTCGAGATGAGCATGGTGGGAGAGTTTACTTATTTTCTAGGCTTCCAAATCAAACAACAAAAGGATATCATCTTCGTATCTCAGAGAAAATATGCAAAGAATATTGTCAAGAAGTTTGGGCTAGAGAAAGCCTCACATAAAAGGACACCAGCAGCTACACATGTCAAGCTAACTAAAGATGATCCAGGAGAAGCCGTCGACCAACACCTATACAGAAGCATCATCGGTAGTCTTCTCTACCTCACCGCAAGTCGACCAGATATTGCCTACTCTGTCGGAGTATGTGCACGATATCAAGCTAATCCTAAGGTTAGTCATCTATCCCAAGCCAAAAGAATTATTAGATATATATCTGGGACCACAGACCTGGGTTTATTATATTCATTCGACACATCATCTACCTTGGTGGGGTATTGTGATGCCGATTGGGCTGGAAACACATCGGATAGGAAAAGCACATCTGGAGGATGCTTCTTCCTTGGCAACAATCTCATATCATGGTTTAGTAAAAAGAAAAACTGTGTTGCCCTTTCCACTGTCGAATCGGAGTATATTGCTGCTGGGAGTAGCTGCACACAACTGCTTTGGATGAAACAGATGTTAGTCGAATACAATGTCAGACAGGATGCCATGACTTTGTATTGTGATAATGTCAGTGCTATCAACATCTCCAAAAACCCTGTCCAGCACAGCAAGACCAAACACATTGATATTAGACATCACTTCATTCGAGAATTGGTCGAAGACAAGAAGATCATCCTAGAGCACATCCTAACAGAGAAGCAACTAGCTGATATTTTCACGAAGGCACTAGACGCAAGCAGATTTGAGGACCTCAGATCATCACTTGGTCTGTGCTCCATCAACGGCCAGTAAAGGAGATACAGAAACGGTTGAGAGGAAGTGTTGGTACCTCTTCATGAACCGGTCTAAAAACCAATGAATGTCATTGGGCCAGGCATATCAAAAGCCCATATAAAAGAGAAGGAAAGACACAGTCAGACGCTAAAGAAGATTTGAATCGTTTTCAAAAACCTAGTCTGCCTCCTCTCTGTGCTCACTCTCATCTCCTTCACCATTCACTCTCTGCAAATCTCTCAAACAACAATGATGAAAACTAGAAGCACAGTAGCCCCAACGGAAGCCACCACTTCAAAGAAAGCTGAAGCAAAAGGCTCCAGAAGCAGTAGAGCGAAGACAAACAAGCATGGAGTGCGAATCAAAGGGCCAAAAACCCTGAAAAAGTCAGAAGAAATTATCAAAGAGGCTTCACCAGAGAAAGCCCCAATACCAGTTTTTACTCGAGTGCCCAAGAAGTCCCGGACCGGATGTGCTGCCTTCTCAATGTCTGACCTAACTGGACCAGTAAGAGAGAATGATCTTGGCCAGGAAAATCGAGAAGCCTCCATGCAAATCGTCGCAGTTCCAACACCAACAGGTAATGATTTCTCTGCCGATACTTCTAGAAACAGTGATCTATTAGAATCACTACTGGAAAACCAGGACCCGCCTCAAGAAGGTGTGGTAGAAGAACTGATACGTCCGGAAGGAGAAAAGGAGGATCTGACTCCAGTCAGTCATGGGCTGGAACGCATTGCAGAAGGAGAAGGAGGAGAAGAAGAAGGAACATATGTCATACCAAAAGCCACTGAAGAAGTTGTAGAAGAGGAAGAAATAGCTGACTCGGAAGAAGCCGAGGAAGAAGAAGAAGAGAAAGAAGAAACCAGAAACGGAGAGACCGATCTGGAAGAAGCTGAGAAGAACAAGGATGCCACCACAAACAATATAGAAGAAAACACTCTGGATGCCAGAGAAGATGTCATGGAAGAAGCCGCGGAGACGGCACATACAGTCCTATCGTCCCTGAAGAAAAAGGTTCTAGAAGAAACTGAAAGTTTGGCTGTTATGGTTGGAAAACTGAAAGAAACAAGGAAAAGGAAGGAGAACTAGGAGGCTTGAGGTCCCAGCAACAAAAAGAAAAAATCGCATGACAAAGAAAAAGGGAAGAAAGTGATCGCCACAAGAAGGTTGATAGATGAATCTACTGATGATGACATTGAAGAGGTTCCTGCTGAGGAAGAAAGGAAGAAGAAGGCCCTGAAGACGGCCAAGAACACCATGAGTGTAACTTACGACAACGTGTCGTTTCACTCAGCAGAAGGCGCAAAGAGGTGGGAGTTTGTATTTCAGAGAACGGCGTACCCAGAGAAGACATTGTCGTCGGAGCTGCTTGGGCTAAAGGCCATTATACAGCTCCTGGAGAAGGCGGAATTGATGAGAACCGTCTCAGACATTGGCAACTACTATCCCCTCCTGGTAAAAGAATTCATTGCCAACTTGCCTACCACATTTGGTACCCCAGATGCTCCCGAGTTTGATAAAGTATATGTCAGAGGCATCCGCTTTGACATCTCCTCCGACATCATCAATGAATTCCTGGGAAGGAAGAGGGTTCGATCTATGCCACCACCCGACCTCAGCAAAGTCCTCCGTGAGATCACCGGAGATAAGAGCAGAACATGGCCATCCAAAGGCACCGTGGCTGCATCAGATTTGACTTCCAAGTACTCCATTCTCTTTCGGATTGGAGTTGCAAACTGGGCGCCCTCAACTCACGCATCATCGATCAAACCTGAGCTAGCAATCCTTATCTACCAAATAGGTACTGGATCTAAACTTGACTTTGGACAATTTGTGATTGATCATCTTGTTCGCCATGCTAGATCTCTTGCTGTGAAAATTCCCATAGCCTTTCCATCCCTTATCTCTGAATTACTCGTACATCAACACCCTGACGTGTTGAAAACAACGGATAAGGTGGGCAAAAGAGGAGGAATAATTGTGGTAAGCCACAAGTTGTTTGAAGGGAAGCATGCTCCTGATCTTGTCAGGCCGGAAGCCACGACAAAGACCAGTAGAGCCACAAGTGCCGTCCCTCTCACAAGGACTACCAGCAGGGATGCCGTCATGCTCAAACTAGAAATTGAAGTGCTTGATGAGGACATTGCAAACTTAAAAACTGCTCTGAAGCACCTCTCGCAGCGCCGAACACACTGCGCCAACCTGCTGCACTCAATGTCTCCTCCAGGCTCTGAAGATGATCCCACAAATGATCCAGAAGATGCTACCCAAGAAGCCTCCACAGAAGTTACAGAGACTGCAAGTTCCAACAGCAGCTCTATTTGAAAATTTTTATGAAATTCTCTGACTCTTGAACTACTGAACAACTTTTATGGTTTGTAATATTTTGTGAAACAATGTATCACGCTTTCTCTCGACAGCTGATCGAGAGCAAGTGTGAGTTATGTTTGGGTTTATTTTGCTTATTTTCCCGGATTCGTTACAATATTTGTTTAAGTTTTGGCTCTTTTTGAGCCAGCAAGGGGGAGTAAGCTTAAGTTTAAGTAAGATAACGCGCGCGAACACGACGATACAAGAAAGAAAGATAGAGACGACGCGAAGACACAACGCGAGACGACACTGCCGATCAACGAGACGACGAATGCGACGCAGAATACGACGAAGAATGCTGTCCTTAAAAATAGCCAAAGGGGGAGATTGTAGTTACGACGTTTTTCGAGATTGGCTAATTTTGAAGGAACTGAAGAAACATGTTACAAAGAATGTCGAAACATCTTCTACGACATCTTGTATGACATTATTGACGGCATCTCGGCAAGCATCCTGATCGACAGAAATCAGGAAAGTGCAGGTTCGGCAGTGCAGCAAGAAAACGATTAGGAAAGTGCAGAACGACTCCTAATCTGAAAAGAAGAAAGACGGTGATTAAGAGGAAACCCTATAGGGTTAGTACTCATCCACGATTGCTATAAAAGCTTAGGCTACCCCCTTAGCAATTGTGTGGTTCTTTATTTGTTTCCTAGCAACAATTTGCAAGGTTCTTAGACGTGAAGGTTTGCGGGCTGAGAAATTGCAGATTGTGCTTAGGACGTTGTGTATCACATAACTATAGAGAGTTAGGTGATTGAGGGTTTACTGAAGTCGTGAGTTGAAGACTACACGCAACCACCAAGCTTGAAGAAGACTTGAAGACGACAGAGCAAGGCGATTGCTCGAAGAGTGGAATCAAGACGTTCTTGGATTCAGGGGGAGACCCTGAGATAGATTGCACTGTAAGACGTAGCATAAAGTATGGATCTAGGAGGGATCACAGGTACTTGTATGTTCTGACGGATTACTGATAAGTGAAATTTTTCCACTAGGCTGAGAGCCCCCACACAGAGGTGACGTTGCACTGAACTGGGTAAACAATCTGCTGTGTCATTGCTTATAGCTTTCTATTTACTGTCCTACTTTATCTACGCAAGAAGTCAGACACAACGTTATAGCATTCTGTGTAACATTGTGTGTGGCATCTTGCACGACTAAGCCGATCAGAATTTCAGATAGGGTTAAGTATCCGCCCTCGGGGTCCTTAGACTCCGTAAGTTCCGGTAGCCGTGCCGATGACTTCTCCAGCAGCAGCTTTGATGACTAGGGTTGCAGTGGTTATGAACCCTCTGTTGTGAATGAGCACCGACACTACGAATAGCGTGTTGTCCAATCCAGGGTAGAGGTAATGGTAGTTGTACATGATAGCATTTTGTGCCATAGTTGTTGGGTTCCGGGGCATCCTAATTACGTTCATGGAAGCGGAAGCAACCTATAAACCGCCCCTAACTTGCGCAAGATCGACTACCAAGTTAGATCCTTAGGAAATAGAGTTTTCGGGTTTTACCAGAATCTGCCCGGCAGAAAACCGAGACTTTGAAGCTCTATATCTCGAGATTCTGATCTTCAATTGCTTCGGTTCTTTTTGGAGATTAAACCTCAGCCAATTCCCTACATCTTTTGTGTTTTGCTCCGAACCCAGTTCGGACGAGAAGACCTCCGTCTGGAGCAAAACATTTTTCCCCTCTCGCTGGACAGACTCTGCGGACCAGTCTGCTTCTCGGCCTTGTATCTCCCAAACCAGTGCTCTTTTGGAAAATCAGTATTTCACAAAAGGTTTAGCCCTTGGAATTATCTTTCCAACATCGCCCGTTTCAGGTCAATCGGAGCTTGGACGAAGCGGATATGGCTCACGCATTGTCGGTCGCCGGAACTGGACAATCTGGACAGTTTCTCCATTTTGCATTTAGTCTTCGTTGAATGGATAAAGAAGAACTTTCGGATCTTCTTCTCTAGAGCAAGTCCACACCAAGGGGATGATCTTGAAGATCCTTCACTTAATTGCCTACTAGAACAATTAAATGAAGAACAAGAGAGCAAAGAGAGAAGAGAGAGAGTTGTGAGAGTTGTAGGATTGATGAGAGTGTCTTGAATCCCATTTGATATTTCTCTACTTCATCAATCTCATGAGCATGGGTCAAAAGCTGATTGGTATGGGCTTAAAGGTGCTTTAACCCATACCCCTTAAATCACTCACCTCTTAATCCACAATCACCAACTAAGCATGGTGTTGTGTGGCCCCCACACATGGACCCACCATGTGGGCCGGCCAAGAGGGCTTATTGGGCCCTTAATGGGCCCTTGTTTGGGCCAGCCATGAGACCTCATGGGCCGAGCCCAAAGGGCTCGCCCGTGTGGTCTCGTGCCGTGTCCAAAAGTCGCCCGACCCTTTTTGTCGTTACTTATCAAACAAAGTCCGACGCGACATCGACGAAAAAACTCAGTTTTCTCGATTCGCTAATTATTCTCTCAAACCGAACCCATGGCACAAAACCTCCAGTTTTGTCCATGTATTACTCCTCAAGAAACGTTAAGGTTTCCTTGTCTCAAGTTATCCGTCTTGAATGTTGTGACCCTCTAGGCTCATGCCACCGTTGGCAGATCAGCGCAAAAGATCGCTCTTGCCCGATCCATCATAAGTGGTCTCTAGTAAGACGTTATGATTACCCAAGGTGCATGACGATCGATGATTCGACTTAACCTTGTGCGTACAAGTCACTATCCTATTATCTCTAGATATCCCGATTGATCACAAGGCATAGAGTCGTCACCCTTGTTTAATCAATCATTGTTACTTGATGTGCGAGATGGCTGAGAACTGATAACCCGTATCATCGGCATGGCCATGCTCTTACTCTCAGTCAGTCTCCATCAAGAGGCCTTTTAACGGATATCTTTCCCATACCGTAGTATGAGGGATAAATCCCTTAACCGTCTTTCGTGTCACTCATGCAACCCGTTCCGCCACCCAATCATGCCCGTTATTGCAATCCTGTCACAGAAAGCGTTTGGCGCAAGTTAAAGCCGCACGTTCATTGCATAGTGATCACAAAGACTCCTTGGTCTAAGGATGTCGTGACAAGCTATCGCATTTGAATATGTTCATGGCTTAATCTATGAAAACACTATTCAAAGCGGGTCGTCCGATATCAATCACCTCATGATATCTATGATATGATTCCGGGATCCCTCATCCCTATGACAAGTAGAACTACGTCATTAAGAACCATCCTCATACTGGTCGCTTCTAAGGAAGCATATTTTGACCAGGGACTCGTTAAGTGTGATCCGTACAGATTTATGGTTCTACTACTTTAGTGGTCATAAATCAGATCATGCTTAACATATTACTTCAACACATAAGTAATACAAAACCGTTTTATATATATGTTACAAACGATGATAATGTACATAGACGTTTACAGGCTAATAGCAATTGGACTAGGGCACAAATGCTATCAATAGTCCAATTGGTATTAGTCTGTAAATGTCTATGTATTGTTTGATCATCATTTGTAATTAATAAAACCGGCATTATATTACTTATGTGTTGAAGTAATATGTTAAGTATGATCTGATCTATGTCCACCAAAGTAGTAGAACCATAGATATGTACGGATCACGCTTAACGGGTCCCTGCTCAAATATGCTTCAATGAAGCGACCAATATGAGGATGGTTCTTTATGATATAGTTCTATTTGTCATTGGGATGTGGGATCCCGGAACCAGATCATAGATATCATGTGCCATTGATAACGGACGACCCGCTCTAAATAGTGTTGCATACATACAGTCATGAACATATTCAGTTGTGGTAGCTTGTTAGTGTATCCTTAAACCGAAGAGTCTCTGTGATGGCTATGTAGTAAACATCCAGGCTTGACTTGTTCCTAACACCGCCCGTAAGAGGGTGGCCACAACGGGCATGCTTGGCACGGGGGCGGAGTGCATGAGTGATACGAGAGGCGGCTAAGGGATTTATCCCTCATACTACGGTATAAGAATGGTATCAGTTTTGGCCACTTGATCGAGAATGACTGAAAGGAAGCGCATGGCCATGCCAGTGATACGGGTTATCATTTTTCGGACATCTCATACATCAAGAAGCAGTGATTGATTAAATAAGGGTGACGGATCTATGCCTTATGATCAATCAGGATATCTAGTGATAAAAGGATAGTGACATGTACTACAAGAGGTTAAGTCGATATAATTGATCATCGTGCACGTTGGGTAATCATAATGGTATACTAGAGACCATTAATGATGGATCGGGTAAAATGAAATTTTACGCCGATCTAACAAAGGAGCATGAGCCAAAAGGATCACACCAAAGGATATAATCCTAGGGAAATAAAGTGGAAGAGAAAGGGTAAATTCGGAAGTCACGAGCCATGGCCAAAACTGGGCGTTTTGGGCCGTGGGCCTGTGCATGAGAAAATGGCACGTGAATCGAGAAAACCTAATTTTTTGTCGATGTCGTATCAGAATTTGTTTGATAAGTTCGAGAGGAGGTCGGATAAAATTTGGACGCGACACGGGACCACATGGCCGAAGCATTTGGGCTTCGGCCCATGAGGCCCAATGTGGCCGGCCCAACTAAGGCCATTAGTGGGTCCATTTATCCATTAGCTTTGCTAATGTGGCATTATAGATAAGTATGATGGTTTATGTGATGGTTATGAAAAGTAAATTACTTGGACACATTTCATCCAACTTTTCTATAAAACCAAGAGCTCTCCACCATTTTCACAACACTTACTTCCATTTTCCAGCACAAGTTCTTTGTCTTCTTCATTCTTACCAAAGCTCTGCCCAAATTTCTCGTGATCTCTAGTCGAACTACGTGGACTTTGATCCCGGTAGACGGGTACGTAGGCGCCCTGGAGGCTCAAGTCTAGATTGCTATATCCGGTGGTGGTCTCTCGGTGATTCGAGCATCAACCGAAGAAACTGTCCAGAACTGTCCAACACCAACCAGCAAACTGTTTTGTTTCAGATGGAGGTATTTCCGTCCTAACTGGGCATGGTGAAAAACATAAAAGTTGTAGAAAATTGGCTGGGCTTCACTCTCCAAAAAGAACCGAAGAATTTGAACATATGTAGCTCAAGATATGGAGCTTCAAACTCACGTTTTTCTGCAGGGCAAATTCACTGTAAAAATTGAAAACTCATTTGCTTTTGGATCTAACTTGGGTAGTCGATCTTGGGCAGGTTCGGGGCTGTTTAGTCATGCTTCCCTTGCGATGACTATTTTATGGATGCCCTGGAACTCTACAGTGGTATCATAGGCGGTCTACCCTCTCGATCCGTGGTTTGATTCGTTTTTTTCGATGTTTAACATGCCTATATGTTTCCGATTTGCTTATTTTTTTCATGTGTTAGAAATTCCATGAAAAATTAGGTTTTGGAACATATATCAAATTTGGAATTTTTTTGAAAAATTATTGGATTTGTCGGGTCTCCAAAACGGGACTCTTGGGGAGCCGGATTGGAGACCGGGCGGGGGCGCCGCTGAGCCGCCGCTGGGCTGGGCCGTGGCCACGGGTTGGCCGTGGTTATGTGACCAACCCGTCTCTCTCCCGGCGCCGGTCATTTTTGGCCGGAGGCCGGTGGAGACCCGGCGGCTAGGGTTGTCAAACCCTAGCTCGTTCGCGAGTTGGGCTCGGCCAATGGGCTGGGCCCAATCAATTTGTTGCACGATGTTTGATCCGTGGCACGAACCCGCAATCCAATATTTTGAAAATTTTCAGATTTGATCGGTTTCGATAATATCGGAAAATTGAGCATAAGTTAAAATCGGAAAATTGCATCTTGTTTAAATCGGAAAATTGCATTTTGAAAAAACCCGACCAAGCAACTTGGGCATAAGTTAAAATCGAAAAATTGCATCTTATTTGACAACATGCTTGTGTGATAACATGTTGTATGATGTGATGATATGCATGATGCATAGATATCCCACTAGTTTGTTTATTTATCGCATTCACGGTCTGCGAACCGTTAGTGTTAGCGTGTAAATATTCTTTTATCATGCATGCGAGCCGTTAAGGCTAGCGTGTAAATTATTCTTTTATGCGGGCTGCGAACCGCTAGTGATAAAAGTGTAATTATTCTTTCATCCGGTTTGCGAACCCAGTATTAGTTGTAATTTCTACTCAGGTCGAGAAGGATGGAAACAGAAAACGGTTTCAGAGCTAGTGGGAGACTAAGTGGAGATGACAAGAAGACCTTTAGGAGTTGGACTTCTCAAGTTGTTGTCTCAGAGACACTTAGGACCTTTGCATGGGCTATTTATGCCTATTACCGTTTTTTGGTGCATGCTAGGATTTGTATGATAATTTTGTGTGCTAGCATGCTCAGCTTATGGGATTGTAAGCTATCACCTCACATGCAAAGATAAAAACTAGATTTATTTGATTGCATGTTTGAGCGGTTTTGAACTATCCTTACACATGATGTATTGGATATGTTCAAAGTTGATTATGCTAGTTTCAATTTGAAACGTCATTGCACGGGTTGTAGATGATGGGATCAAGATTGTACTAGGCATAATGTGAAACGTCATTACACGGGTTGTATTTGACGGTTTCAGGATTGAAATATAAACTCAACCGCTCACAAATAATTTAAGTCATGTGAGATGCCACCCAAATTCACGCTCATAATAGTTCCCCATTTTGTCGGTGTCGTGCACATTAGCGGAGCACCTTCGAGAATGCGTTCTATATGGGATGGTTAGTTTTGTGTGGATGTCGTGTGCATTAGCGGAGCATCTGTACAAGAACTGACGCATACGTGGAATTTGGATGACTTAACCACGATTCTCGGCCTGAGGTCGAGCTGGGGCATTAGATAGGGTAAGCCGTGTACACTTGTACATACCCTAACCAAGAATTACACGAGTTGTAATTAGATGGATGTCCTACCTACATATCATCAATTGGAGCAGTGCGCATTAGCGTACTTCAATTGATGGAATCAAGGATCTTGGTTAAGATTATGTTAATTAGAATCGAACGGTTGAGGTTTAATTCAGATCTTCGTAAATTTATTCAACTTTTTTGATTAAATTTACTTTTCTAGTGTTGATAAATGGCTAGTAATTCGACGAACTATCTGGACTGGGACATGAACTTAAGAATTGTGTTCAAGAGCACACAACGTACCAAGGGCCATTAAGGATGCACACCAGAAGCACCTTAGTGACTCTATCAAAGTGGCTGTTGTGATGTTGGGCTGCATGGGGGGAGACCTCAAAAAGCAGTTTAATGGAGCTGTTAGGGGAACCTTTTTGATGTTCAAGGAGAAAGATCGGATCGAAAGTTCGACGTTCTCAAAGAACTCCTCATCTGCAAAATGTCAGCAGGCAGCTCTGTTAGTCCCCACGTCCTAAAGTTGAAGGGACATCTCAAACACCTAACAAGATTGATCTTGAGTTGGAACAGGATATGGCAGTAGACGTTGTTCTGCAATCCCTTCCTCATGCATACGATAACTTCATTATGAACTATAATATGTCATGATATGGACAAGACCATCTCAGAGTCACATGGTATGCTTGTAACGGTTGAGAAGAACCTCAACCTTGTACCAAGGGATGTTCTAATGGTCAGATAAGGGATCCGACTTTAAAGGTAGTGGTGATAAGGTCGAAGACCCATGCACCTGGCAGGAAAGATGAGACTGCCTTTTTGTTCCTAAACCTCCTACAGACTCGAAGGCCAAATAGAAGGCTAAGGATGCAGTCTGCTTCTATTGTCAAAAGCCTGGTCATTGGAAAAGAACTGCAAGAAGTTCCAGGATGATCTGGAGAAGGGTGGTGGGTCCACGCCTTCTGGTATTTTCGTTATTGAGCTTAACATTTGTACTTCCAATTCATGTGTATTGATACTGGGCATGAATCACACATTTGTACGGATGAACAGATGTTGGAAGGTAGAAGAAATTTGGGGAAACACGAGGTGGACCTAAGAGTTGGGAACAAAATCAGGGCTGCCACAATTGTTGTAGGTTCCATTATTCTTGTTTTGTTCAGTAAGATTGTATTAGTATTGCATAATGTGTATTGCGTACCTACTTTTAGTAGGAACATCGTATCTGTATCCTTGCTAGACAAGGAAGGTTAAACATTTGATATTGGAAATGGGATTTTCAATATAAATCGCAATAACATTTATTATGCAAGTGCAAATTAAATTTGAGGTTTATATATTGAATATGGAAAACTCTAATACAAGTAAGCTCTATAATGTTAATATTAAAAGGTTTAAATTCGATGATTTAAACCAAACTCTACTGTAGCACTGTCGTTTGGGTCACATAAATGAGAAGCGCATTTCTGCACTTTTCAAGTGCGGATTTCAAAGTTCATTCGAATTCCATTTGTCTGAAAGGTGCGAGACTTGTTTGATGGGAAAAATGACTAGAGCTCCCTTCATCGGGAGAGGTGAAAGGGCGGGTGATCTATTGGACCTGATACACTAGGATGTGTGTAGGCCAATGAGTTCATTTGCCAAGAGTGGTTTTTGCTAATTTATCACTTTTACTGGTGATTACAGTAGATTTGATTATGTCTATTCAATAAGACATAAGTCCAACGCTTTTGATAAATTCAAAGAGTTTAAGACTGAAGTACAACACCAACTCGGGAAAAGTATTAAGGCACTTCGTTCAGATCGAGGTGGAGAATACTTGTCCCAAGAGTTTTTGGATCATTTTGTGGGATGTGGGATTATATCAGGGTGGACTCCGTTAGGAACACCACAATTGAATGTGCTAGATCTAGTGCCCTAGTCCAAGTCTTTTCCATATAATATTCTTCTGTTATGCAATGAAAGGCATTTCCATTATTATTGTGTTGAAATATTGTATCAAGCAATAACTTCATCTAAAGTCATTAGTGTTTACACAAGAACGACAGAACTTTTAGATATCATGAAGTTATGCGTGATGAGTCCCTAGTCGAATACTTATTCATAAGTGACTAGTGTGCTGATGACTTATGATCATGTTCTGTTGATTAGAGGTCATATCACGGATATCATCTGGAGGATGATATTAGACGACCCGACTAGGAGTATGGCGCATAGATTAAGTCTTGAACGCATACTCCGTCGTCGTGTGATTACTGCCTTAAGACCTTGGAGCGAGTGGCTCACATGCACGTTGCTCCTTTAGTTTGACATGTCCTAACGCTACTTGTAACAGGGTAGCCATTATGGAAATCGTTGGCTTGTGGACGGACTGTAGTGGGAGCGCACATTGCGTCCGAAGGGATTTGTTTCCCCATGGTGAGAGGTGGTGAAGGGTATGGTTCTGGGCCCTTTGATGGGCATGGCCCATGAAGTGTGCGGCCGCACCAGTTATGTATCAGTCATCTCGAGATCAAGGAATTGGATCGAATACATGAGGATGACGACACTATGCCTCATTCGATCTCATACGCCTTAAAGTAAACAAAGGATCAGTGATACAGATGACAGACATGAGATATCGAACCGATCGATACCTCGTGGACATTGGGTAACCACTACGTCTTACTAGAGGCCACTGGTGATGGCTCGTGTGAGATGAGTTCTCTTGTCGATCTGCCAATGGGTCACGGGCCTAAAGGATCACACATTAAGAGCAAGACCGAATCGACTCGATGAGACTGAAGAGGTCCAAAACAGGTGGTGTGGAAATGATTGCGGTGAGGTGTCGGTCACCACCTTGGTAGTGTCGATCGACATCGTCACAAGGAGGTGTCAATCACCACCTTGGTGTTGTCGATCGACATTCAGATCTGGTACTGTAAAGGGTGGGGTTGATTGACACCTTCCAGACGGGAAGGGTGTCGATCGACACCTATGCTGGATGTTGAAAACCTAAAAGCCCTCCCCAAAGCCTATAAAAGGAGGCTTTGGGTGAGAGCCTCTCCCCAATGTTCTTGAGCAATATTAGCTACACCACAAAGCAAAGGGTTCTAGCTTTCATATCAGGGAGCCAGAGCAATCGAGTAAGGAGGGCCCAGTGACGGTCTAGTAGCTGTTAAGTGGATCTACGCTTTAGATGGTCGAGTTCACGTGTGTGTGCACGCATAGAGGACAGGTCCGAGGGTCCGTTTGAAGATCAGTCCTGGGAGCATTTTGCGAGCTTACAAGAGGTAAAGTTTAAACCTTTCCTCTAGATAATGATTCATCTAGTGTAGGCACATTATCCGGTGCAAGGGTTTCGAGTCAAAACTTGTTTTCCGCTGCGCTTGACCTGCTAGGAAGCCCAACAGTGGTATCAGAGGCTAGGTTGCTCTCTAGATGAATCGTATTGCATGATTTTGTGATAAATATGCATGCTTGGTGATTATGTCACATGTTTTCATGGTAAAAATGCATACTTTGTGATTCATGATCATTGCTATGATTGATTGATGCATGAATCTCTTCTTGGTTATCTTGATTTGGCCAAAGAAATGATAAAAATCCGATCTTTGATCGTTTTACGGATAAAGGTTGGATTTTTATTTATGTTCGGGTTTTTATTTCTTCTTAGGATTCGTGCATACTATGTAGTGGATCATTCTCGGGAGTCAGGTCTGGATCGGAGTTAAATTGGGTCGAGAATCGGTCTCTAAAAACACGAAAAACAGTATGGTCGAGAAGGGTATGGTGTCGATCGACACCGCTTTTTGAAGGAATCCATGTGATCCAAATTAATAAATTTCACGCAATAACGAAAGCAATTAACCATGGATTCTAAACAAGCTATGAACGGATCATCATGTGAAAATTTTCAGCGTATTAAATATAATAAGGTCTGGAAATTTTACCTTGTAAAATCGAATCCAACAATCAGAAAACTAGGTTTTATGATCTCTAGTTGTATCCACACAAGCAAAGCACCTCTTGAAAGATTTCTACAAAACCGTTTACTAGTTAGTTTTGTGAAAATAGCAAATTAATGAAGAATGAGAGAGAGTGAAAGAGGGGATCAGCGAGGGTTTGGCCAAAAATTAGGGTAGGAAATTGTGTGAGATTATTACGTAAATTAAATATATGAATTTGTAATTATCCTTCCACTTTCCAAATCCTAATTAACTTCTTATTTCAATTATAATTATAATTATAATAAGAATGGGCTTAAAACCCACTTAGCTAAGTCCATTAATTAAACCCATTTAGATTGGGTTATGATTAAATCGCTTAGCTAGACCATCCCAATTACTCTAAACCGATTACTGGTTTAGTTAGTTCATACTTGATTTAGTTAAATCAAATTGCGAATTTTCCAATTCTCATATTCTTCATAAACTGACTTTTTCAAGTCCCTTTTTGCTATACTTTGCTTAAAGTGTGTGACCCTCTAGGCTCATGACCCGTTGGCAGACTGGCAAAATTACCCTTTTGCCCTTTCCATCATAAGTGGCCTCTAGCAAGACATTATGATTACCCAACGTTCGTGAATATCGATGATTCGATTTAACCTCTTATCATCCATGTCACTATCCTTTTATCATACTGATATCTAGATAGATCAAAAGGCATAGAACTGTCATCCTAATTTATCAATCACTGTTTCTTGATATCTGAGGCGACTGAAAACTGATACTAAGTATCTCCTACATGGCCATGCGATTTCTTCAGTCATACTCATCAAGTGGCCTAAACAAATATCATTCCAATACCGGAGTATGGGTGATAAATTACTCAGCCGTCTTTCAAGTCCACTCATGCAACTCATAACGTTAGACTAGGTCAAACTTTGAGATTCATCACATAGTGATCTCAAAAACTCATTGGTCTAAGAATATAATGACAAGCTACGATATGTGAGTATGCTCATGACAGTATCTATGCCGCATACTCACCATCGGGTCTCCCAATACCATCTCCCTGATGATACATATGATCTAACTCCAGCACTACCTTGCCATGTTTAGTAGAGCGTGATCATAAAGAGTTAGCCTCATACTGATCGCTTATTAATGAAGCTTGACATATCCAGGACGCATTAAATGTAATTCTCTCTTATCTACAGCTCTACTATTAGTGATGACACACATAATGATATATATCAAATTACATATAACATATTACTACAACACATTAGTAATATAATGTCGTTTTATTAATGCAAAAGATGATAAAACATTACATGTAGATAAACTTATTAAATTGGACTAGGGCACAAACCTAACAATCTCCCACTTGCCCTAGTTCCAACTTAAGTTCCAATCTACTCCCATAGACCTCACATGTGCCTCATGCTTAGGCTGCGGTAGAGCCTTCGTCAAGGGATCAGCAATGCTATCATCAGTCGGTACATATGTAATCTCCACGTCACCATTATCTACGTACTCCCTGATAATGTGATACTTTCTCTGTATGTGTTTGGTTCTGTTATGGAATCTAGTCTCTTGAGCAAGCGCTATGGCCCCCGTGTTGTCACACAACAAGCTTACCGGATCAGACGCTCGCGCCATTACATCTAACCCGATTAGAAAGCTTCTAACCCATACGACCTCCCTAACTGCTTCTAATGCAGCTATGTATTCAGCCTCTGTTGTAGAATCGACAGTCGTGCCTTCCTTGAAGCTCTTCCAGCTGAATGCTCCACCGTTCAAAACGAACACAAATCCTTCCTGAGATTTGAAGTCATCAGGATTTATCTGAAAACTAGCATCAACATATCCCTTGACTGCTGGTTCTCCATCTTTCCCTCCATACACTAAGAATGCATCCTTAATCCTCCTTAAATATTTGAGGATGGACTTGACTGCAGTCCAGTGTTCTTGGCCTGGGTTAGACTGGAATCTGCTGGCACAACTAAGCGCGATCGAGACATCTAGTCTCGTGCATATCATGGCATACGTGATGGATCCTACAGCCGAAGCATATGGGATCTTACTCGTTCTGCTCAACTCATCAGGAGTACGAGGACTATGTTGCTTGCTAAGCTTAATGCCATGAAGCATGGGTATGTATCCTTTCTTAGAATCAAGCATTGAGAATCTTCTCAACACATTATCTTGATGCCCAAAATAAAAGCAGCATCACCTAAGTCCTTCATCGAGAAGCACTTCCCTAACCAAGCTTTGACCTCAAGCAAGGTTGGGATGTCATTCCCGATGATCAGTATGTCATCGACATAAAGCACTAGTAATACAATGTTACTCCCACTCACTTTCTTATAAACGCAAGGCTCACTTTCATTCTTGATGATACCGAATTCTCTTACAGCTTCATAAAAACGAAGGTTCCAACTCCGTGAAGCTTGCTTAAATCCATAAATGGATCTAGGCAGCTTACATATCTTTCCGGGATTCACTGGATCAACAAAACCCTCATGCTGTGTCATATACACATCCTCTTTTAACTTCCCGTTAAGGAAGGCGGTTTTGACATCCATCTGCCATATCTCATAGTCGTAGTATGCTGCTGTGGCTAGAATAATCCGGATAGATTTGACCATGGCTACTGGTGAAAAGGTTTCATCATAATCGATACCTTCGATCTGACGATAACCTTTCGCAACCAATCTAGCCTTATAGGTATGAGGTTTTACATCCATGTCGGTCTTGAGCTTATAGAGCCATTTACAATCGATGGGTTTTATCATAGGGGTTATATCCACCAAGCGCCATACTTGGTTATCATATATGAATTTCATTTCCTCATTCATGGCATTCTGCCATTTATCGGAGTTAGAACCGGCCAAGGCTTGTCTAATATTAAATCATTTCCCTCAGTGGCTAGAAAGCCATATCTGACGGGAGCTAGACGAGATCTTTCATACCTCCTTGGACCCTCTAGAATTGCTGCAAGGATTGGTTCTTGATCTATGACCACTTCAGGCTCCTATATTTCTACATCTTGCATACCAGGCTCTTGAATTACTTCAGGTTGTTCCCTTTAATCTTTAATTTCTTCGAGATGCACGAGACTCCCACTAGCTGTTTTGGAAACAAATTCTTTTTCCTAACATACCCCTCCTCGAGCAACAAAAGCCTTGTTCTCGCTGGGTTTGTAGAAATAGTACCCCCCTTGTTTCCTTAGGGTACCCCACAAAGACACATTTATCTGATTTGGGTTCGAGCTTATCGCTAGCAAGCGTTTGACATAAGCTTCACATCCCCCAATCTTAAGGAAAGCTAATAAGGGTTTCTCCCCACTGCCTTTGTCAGAGCCTAATTCAAAATGAATGCGGCCGTTTCTAGGGCATAACCCAGAATGAGATAGGGAGGTCAGCCTGACTCATCATTGACCGAACCATGTCAAATAAGGTCTGGTTTCTCCGTTCAGACACACCATTCAACTGAGGTGTTCCTGGCAGAGTCAATTCAGAGAGGATATCACACCTCTTTAGATGACTGTGAAACTCTTGGTCTAAGTACTTACCGCCCTGGTTAGATCGAAGCGCCTTTATACTTTTTCCAAGCTGGTTTTGAATTTCATTCCAGAACTCTTTGAACTTGTCAAAAGTTTCCGACTTATGTCTCATTAAATAGATTTACCCATATGTACTGAAGTCATTAGTAAATATGACGAAGTAGTGAAAACCACTTTTGGCCTGAGTGCTCATAGGTCCACACACATCAGAATGTATGAGACCTAATAAATCACTCGCCCTCTCACCTAAACCGGTGAAAGGTGCCTTTTTTATTTTACCCATTAGGCATGACTCTCATCTCTCGATTGAAGTGTGAAATTCTGTTAAGTAGCAGGGACAAGATCTCGAACCTAATGTCGTAACGTTTGGTTCGACAACTTGCTCACGCACTGTTTATGGACAATAAATAGTAAAGTAATAAACATAAGACACAATATGTTTACCCAGTTCGGTGACTCCGACCTGCGTCTGGTGGCACTCTGCCAGTGGAAAGGTTTTCACTATTAGGTAGTCACTAGTACAACTTCAAGCATCAACTAGCTATCACACAAGCTATTGTCATAACCTACTAGAGATCTCATTGTGAACAACCTCGACCCGGGACTACCCCTGTCTTTGAGAACGTCTCAATTCCACCCTTCGAGTATGCCTATGCTCGGTTGCGTTATCTCTTACAATCTTCTTCGTGAGTCTTCAATCATGAACAATACCCAATAGACTACAAATACTAATGTCTCCTCGACTTGATGTATGTAATCAACAGTGTCCTTTCTAAATAGATCAGCCTCTCAATCCGCTCGTCTTACACAGTTAAAAGCTCTATCAATTTAGCACAGAGAAAAGGACTGAGTTGCTAAGGGGGTAGCGCCTGCTTTTATAGCAACTCACATTGCCTAATCGAATTCCTATTCCGATTAGGAAATCCCTTGCCGCCTTGCGTTTCTGGCAAGTGACAAGTTGGTGTTTCCGCCTTCATTAAACCTAGCTTACTTGTCTTTCTTCTAGCTGGACCTTGCCTAAAACTGTCATGCTTTGAATTCTTCGCGCGCATATCTTTTGTGAGTAAAATAGGAAGTCTTCGATGTCTTGCCTATAACTGCGAGTACCATGTCGCACTAACTGTGTTATAACTTGTTGTCCGACATCTTGAATTTGTGCTAAAAAATATGCCAACACTAATCGTAGTAACAATCTCCTTATCTGGCAATTTGTTAGGCAATCATATTTTGACGACGAGCTTTGGGTATTGTTTGCTTAGTATCATCTTCATTATCTTCGAAGCGTCTTCTGTGACGTCGTCTTAAGTATCTTCGAAGGGTCTTCTGTGGCAAGGTTGCAACATGTTGTGACACATGTTTCGCAGTACGTCATATAACATGTGGTAACATATAGTGACACATGTTCCATCTTGTTCTTCATCTTCATGATGTCTTCTGTAGCAAGGCACATAATATATGGTAACATGTTTGAGTAACAAGTCTCCAAGATTTTTGGATGACTTGAAACTGCCTTACCTGAATTTCTCCCCCTGATTGCCTCAAAAATGGCAAAAGGGTACATCAAAAAGATTATGACACACCACAAAAGAACCAGCTCTAAACAACACGAGCCAATATCCAGCTCCACCAAGGAGCAAAAACATTGTTCAGAAAAGTAACCTAGACAGTCCCCGGGGATTCAAGAGTTTTTAACAAAAATAAATGAGTTTTTTCAGGAACAGGATAAGTAACAAGTTTGTTTTGAGGAGGAGGAGTTAGCGACATCTTCTTCAGCAGCGGGGGCTTTCTCAGGTACAACTAATAGGTCGTTGAGGAGCTGCTCATAAGTGGCTTTCCAACTTGCTAGAGTGTTGATGGTAGTCTCCAGATCTGGTATACCCTCCATTAGTTCGTGTACCGTCTTATCTCCGATGGACCTGGTTGCGCTAGAGCTACTTCCTTTTTCAAAGGTTCTTGTAGCCGGACGTGGAAGGTCTTTGACAAGTTTACCTTCAAACAGCTTCGGGCTAATATGAAGTACTAAAGGGCGTTTTCAAGCAACATCATTGTCACGAATAATGGTAGGACATTGTTGAAGAAGTATGCCAGTTATGAGGGAGGGGAATCCAATAGGCAATTTGATAGCATATGACCTCGCATGTTTTGTTAGATGTTGAACAACAAGTGACCCAAAGTCAAGAGGAAGATTCATAGCAATTTGGTAGATGAGTTTAGCCAGATCCGCGTTGATGCTAGAGGCGTGAGAGAAGGGTACCCAATTTACTATTCCAATGTGGTAGAGAATAGAGTACTTGACCGTGAGCTCCGATGAGGCCATGGATCCTTTGGTTGGCCAAGCCTTCTTTCCTCCACCAGAGATTTCTTGAGTGATGCGGTCCATAGGTGGGAGCCTTGTCGTGACATTTGGAACACTCCTTCCCAAATGGGCATTAATTACCTCAGTGGTGAACTTAAAACAGTGTCCCCTTACAAACACCTTTCTATACTCTGGATCATCCGGGTTATTGACCGTAGTTGGGAGATTCACATAGATATCCTTTACGAGAGAGGGATAGTAGGTACCAATATCTGATATGGTTTTGAGGAGGTCTGCCCCGCGTAGTAGCTCTATGATGATCTTCATCTCTTTAGCCTCGGTAGAGAGCTCTCTTTCTAGGTATATGATGTGGCTGCACACATATTTTTATTTGCTGGCTCCTTTGGCCAAATGGAATGAGATATTGTCTATTGGTACATCCGGAGCGTCTTTAGAAATCCTTTGTCTTCCTACCCCTTTTCTGGTGCTTCGATCAGGGAGATCTGACCAGTTCTCCTCTTTGTTTTCTTCTTCCTCCTCTTCTGGTGTAAAAGGAACTTCTACTGTACGCAGTGTGGTCTTCTTCTTCTTTATTTCTCCTATCGTTAGGACAGATGTCTCAGCTTTCTCAGGAGCCCTCCTTTTCCTTTTCAGAGGTTCTTCTGGAATCTCTTCTTCCTCATGCTGCAGCTCCTTTATTTTCTTAGCCTTTTTCCTGGCCATTAGATTTTCGAGAGTGACATTGTCCTCACTCTTCGTGTGAGTTTTCTCTAACGACTCCTCATTAATCAGTTCCATAGTCTCATCAGGAGAGCCGAGAGATGTTTGAGCGTCCTACCCCTTACCCAAGTCTTCGTTGTCATGGACTTCCTTGCGAGTACCATTTGAGATCCTCTCTTTGAGATGGATTCCTTATATGTAAGATGACTGAGAAATGATACCCCGTATCATCTGCATGGCCATGCGTTTCCTTTCAGTCATTCTCATCAAGTGGCCTAAGCGGATATCTTTCTCATATCGGAGTATGAAGGATAAATCTCTTAGCCGTGTTTCGTATTACTCATACAACCCGTCCCTGAGCCAATCAGATCCGTTATAACTACCCTTTTACAAGTAACGTTGGGCGTACGTCAAAATCAGATATTGATTATATAGCGATCACAAAGACTCCTCGTTCTAAGGATATCGTGACAAGCTACGTCAACTGAATATGCTCATGATAGCATCTATGTCGCATATTCAGGTCGGGTCGTCCAATATTATTTACCAAATGATATCTATGATCTGACTCCGGCAATCCCATTGCCAATGATCAGTAGAGCGTGATCATAAAGAGTCATCCTCATATCGGTCGCTTCTGATGAAGCTTAACTGACCAGAGTAGTAATAAAATGTCGATTTTATTTCATTGCAAACGATGATACAATAATTATAGACATAACTTTGTACTGGACTATGGCACAAATCCTACAATCTCCCACTTGCCCCTAGTTCCAATCCAAGTCCCAGTCTATCCCCATAGACTTCACATGACCATCATGTTTAGGCTGTGAGAGAGCCTTCGTCAATGGGTCGGCTGGATTATCATCAGTAGCAACATAGCTGATCCCCATATCACCTCTAGTAATGATTTCCCTTATGAGATGATAACGCTTGAGTATATGTTTTGATTTGTCATGTGATCTTGGCTCTTTAGCTAGTGCTATAGCCCCGGTGTTGTCACATAGTAAACTTACTGGACTACACGGGTTTGGCATTACGTTTAGTTCAACCAAGAAGTTCCTAATCCATACAACCTCCTTAGGCGTTGCTGAAGTGGCTATATACTCAGCTTCCGTCATAGAATCAGCAATCGTGTCTTCTTGCGTCTCTTGTAGCTGAAAGCACCACCATTCAAAACGAACACATATCCTAAGTGACTTTTAAAGTCATAAGGATCTGTCTGGAAACTAACTTCAGTAAATCCTTTGACCGCTAGCACACCATCTATACCCCCGTACACTAGAAATGCGTCTTTAATTCTCCTTAAATACTTGAGGATGCCTTTGACCGCAATCCAGTGTTCCTCACCAGGGTCAGACAGATATCTACTAGTACAGCTCAGGGCAAACGAGACATCGGGTCTCGTGCATAACATGGGATATATGATGGATCATATAGCCAAAACATATAAGATCCCCTTCATTCTTTTCAACTCATCAGGTGTCATAGGACACTGAGTCTTGCTAAGTTTTATGCCATGACTCATGGTAAGGAATCCCCTTGGATTCCTGCATTGAGAATCTTCTCAATAACTTGTCTATATAGGTTTTTTGACTTAGCCCCAAGACCCTCTTGGTACGATCTCTGTATATCTTGATCCCCAAGATATAAGCAGCATTGTTTAAGTCTTTCATTGCGAAACACTTTCCTAACCAAGCCTTTTTTTCTTGCAAGGTTAGGATCTCGTTTCCAATGAGCAGTATGTCATCGACATAAGGAACCAGAAAAACAATTTTACTCCCACTCGCCTTTTTGTATACGCAAGGCTCATTTTCGTTCTTGATGAAGCCGAACTTCTTAACAGCTTCATCAAAATGAAGATTCGAACTCGGAGAAGCTTGCTTCAATCCATAAATGGATTTCTACAGCTTACAAATCTTTCCCTTATTCTTCGGATCGACAAAACCCTCAGGTTGTGTCATATACACATCCTCAGTTAGATTCCACGTTAAGGAATGCGATTTTTACATCCATTTGTCATATTTCATGATCGTAATATGCAGCTATGGCTAGAAGAATACGGATCGATTTGACCATCGCTACAGGAGAAAAGGTCACATCATAGTTAATTCCCTGAATTTTCCTATAACCTTTTGCATCCAGACGCACTTTATAGGTCTGAGGGTTGCCATTCATGTCAGTCTTCACCTTGAAGATCCATTTGCAACCAATGGTTTTTAAACCAGCAGCCCGCTCAACCAAGTTCCAAACTTGGTTATCTGACGTGGATTACATCTCCTCTCTCATGGCTCCAAGCCATATCTCAGAGTCGGGACTGTCTATGGCTTTCTGAAAGGTAATTAGTTCATCATGATCCAACATAACCACGTCGTCACCTTCAGACACGAGAAACCCATATCTGGTAGGTGCACGACTGGTCCGTTCAGATCGCCTCGGACCACCCGGAATAACTGTAGGAACTAGTTCTTGCTCTACAACCACTTCAGGCTCCACAACTTCTACAGGGTTATCCTGTGACTCCTGAATTTCATCAGGTTGAACTGTATCATCCTGAATTTCTTCAAGATGTACAGTCCTCCCACTAATTGTTTTTGAAATAAACTCCTTTTCCAAAAAAAACCTACCTCGAGCAACAAAAATTTTGTTCTCGCTAGGTTTGTAGAAGTAGTATCCCCTCGTTTCCTTGGGATACCCTAAGAAGATGCACTTTTCAAATTTGGGTTCGAGCTTATCTGCAAGCAAGCGCTTCACATAAGTCTCACACCTCCAAATCTTTAGGAAGGACAAACTAGGTTGCTTCCTATACCATTTCTCAAATGGTGTCCCTTCCACTGCCTTTATTGGAGCCCGATTCAAAATGAATGCGACTGTTTCCAGAGAATATCCCCAGAATGAGATTGGGAGATTAGTGCAACTCATCACGGAACGAACCATGTTCAATAAGGTTCGATTTGTCCGTTCAGACACACCATTCATTTGTGGTGTTCCGGGCGGCGTCCATTCTTAGAGAATCCCACAGTCACCAAGATGATCTGTGAACTCTTAGGATAAGTATTCTCCACCTCGATCCGATTGAAGTTGAAAGAGATCACCACGGGTTCCAAAGATTGAAAATCATGCAGCGGACAATATGTAACCGTGGTGATCGATAAAAACTTGATCTTAATGCTATTTGAACATGTTATGAACATTATTAAAATCTGATGTTTACCTCTTGAAATCGACAAGAACACAAGCGTAGTGTCCTCTCTATCAAGTCCACACAAGCACACAACCGAAATGGTTTTTCTCTCTAATTTTTGCTAGAAATTTTTTTAGAAAACTTGATCAATAATGGAGGTAGAGAGAGGAGAGATTTCGGCAAGGTGAGGGAGAGAGAGTGGGAGTTAGTTGCTGAAAAAATCAAAAGGATAAGATAAATAATGATTATATGATTTTTAATTTGAAATTAAATTGAATTTCAAAATAAAAATTGCATTATCCATCCTTTTAATCCTTCTTATTTGCATTTAATCCCTCTCTTATCTTAAACCCTAAATGGGCTTTAAGCCAATTTAACTAAAACCCAAATTAAACCCATTAACTTGAGTTCTAATTTCGGTTTAGTCAAAACGGCTCAATTTTCTCGAATTGATTTCTTCAACCGTCTGGTTAAAACCTTAGGCCAGAAAACTACCGAATCGTTCTCAAATCTCATCCATAATTATTGTCATGTATTGTGCTTAATGCGTGTGACCCTCTAGGCTCACGAATAATTGGCAGACTGGTAAAATTACCATTTTACCCTTTCCATCATAAGTGGCCTCTAGCAAGACATTATGATTATCCAATATTCGTGATTATCGATTATTCGACTTAACTTGTTATCGTACATGTCACTGTCCTTTTATCAAACCGATATCCAGATTGATCAATAGGCATAGAACGGTCATCCTAATTTATCAATCACTGTTTCTTGATATCTGAGATGACTGAAAACTGATACTAAGGTATCACCTACATGGCCATGCTATTTCTTCAGTCATACTCATCAAGTGGTCTAAACGGATATCTTTCTCATACCGAAGTATGAGTGATAAATCCCTCAGACGCCTTTCGAGTTCACTAGTGCAATAAATGCCAAAGCCAATCGAAGCCGTTATAGCTACCCTTTTACAGATAACGTTAGACTAGGTCAAACTTAGGTATTTGTTACATAGTGTACACAAAGACTCCTCGGTCTTAGGATATAATGACAAGTTACGATATGTGAGTATCTCATGACTGGATCTATGCAGCATACTCACAATCGGGTTGTCCGATATCATCGACCTGATGATATCTATGATATAACTCCGGCACATCTTTGCCATGATCAGTAGAGCGTGATCACAAGGAGTTAGTCTCATACTGATCGCTTCAGAAGAAGCTTAGCTGATCAGGGACTCTATCGAATGCAACTCTTTCTGATCTATAGTTCTACTATAAGTGATTACACACATTATGACATAGATCAAATCACATTAGATATATTACTACAACACGTTAGTAATATTATGCCTTTTACTATGTAGAATAATGATGTCCGTTACAATATAGATTGAGGAATTATTTTGGACTAGGGCACAAACCTAACAGAAGTGCCTTAATACTTTTCCTAGGCTGGTTTTGTACTTCAGTCTTAAACTCTTTGAACTTATCAAAGGCTTCAGACCTATGTTTCATCAAGAAGACATAACCAAATCTACTGATATCATCAGTAAAAGTGATGAAGTAGCTAAAACCCCTCCCGGAAAGTGTACTCATTGGGCCACACATATCGGAATGTATTAGGCCTAACAAGTCATCTGCCATTTCACCACTACATGTGATGGGCGCCTTTGTGATTTTACCCATCAAACAAGCTTCACATCTTTCAATCAAACTGAATTCGAATGGACTTAAAATTCCACACTTATGAAGTGATGATATGCGTTTTCGTTGATGTGCCCTAAACGACAGTGTTAAATAACAGTCTCATTTAAATCATCGGATTTAAACCTTTTAGTATTAACATTATAGATTGAACTTGTGTTAGATTTTTCAATATCCAATATATATAAACCTCTAACTTTGTCAGCACTACCATAATAAACATTATTGCGATAAATATTGAAAATTCCATTCTTTATAGAAAAATCAAATCCTTCTTTGTCCAACAAAGAAATCGAAATAATGTTCCTACTAATGTACGAATGCAATAAACGTTATTAAGTACTAATACAAGGCCACTAGGCAAAACAAATCTAATGGAGCGTACAGCAATTGCAGCAAGTTGAACTATGTTGCCAACTCTTTGGTCTACTTCGCCATTGCCCAAATCCCTTCTAGCTTTTAGCACCTGCACATCAGTACAAATGTGAGATTTTGCACCAGTATCCAATACCCAAGAATCAGAAGTAGAGAGATTAAGCTCTAAAAAGAAAATACCTAAAGACGTGGACCATCCACCCTTCCTTTGATCATCTTGGAACCTCTTGCAATCCTTCTTCCAGTGACCAGGCTGCTGGCAGTAGAAGCAGAGTGCCACTTTCTCCTAAGTATTACCCTTGGCTTTTGAGGCCTTTGGAGGATTAGGAGCAACATGCAGTCTCATCTTGCCAACCAGGTGTTTAGGGGCCTTGCCCTTATCACCTCCAGCTTTCTTAAAGTTGATTCCCTTGTTGACCATAAGAACATCCTTAGTACTTATCATGCATATTGTAGTTCAAAATGAACCCATCATATGCAGGAGGAAGGGATTGTAGAACAATATCTGTAGCCATTTCCTTTTGAACCTCAAGACCTGGTCTTGTTAAATGTTCCAAAAGGCCCTTGATCTTTAGGACATGATGACTAATAGAACTCCCTGCTGACATTTTGCAGGAGAGAAGTTCCTTGAGAGTATCAAATGTTTTGATCCGAGTTTTCTCCTTGAACATTTCCTTAATTTTCCCCATCATGACAAAAGGATTTTCTGACAGTTCCATAAATTGCTTCTGGAGATCAGCCTCCATGCAGCCCAGCATCACACATGCCACATCTATAGAGTCGATAAGGTGCTTCTGGTATGCATCCTTAACGGCCCTTGGGGCATTGAGTGCTAGTTCCTCTTGGATTGCCCAGTCAAGGACATATTCCTTGCATTCGTGCTTGAAGACTAGCCTCAAATTTCTGTCCCATTCCATAAAGTTTGACCTTCTCCAAGATAGGTCTCAATGACAAACTATTGTTCGTTTGAGTATTAGCCATTTAATCTACACGGAAAATAAGTTTAATCAGTTTCTTGGTTAAATTTAAATGAAGATATGAATTTAAACACATTTATTTGATTCTAAACCCTTTAGAATATGAACCATGATCCCTGATTCACTCAATTAAAGTACGTTAGGTTGCACCGCTCCAATTGAGCTATGTAGGTAGGACACCCGTCCAATCACATCAAATGTAGGGCATGTACATGTGTATACGGCATACCATATCCGATACCCTAGGTCAGACCTGTCTGACAATCGTAGTCAAGTCAACCAAATCTCAACAATGGCCCAGTTCTTATGTGGCTACTACGCTAGGGCGCAAGCACCCACATAAAACTGTCCAACCCGTCCAGCCCGCATCCCCACAAATGCTACACTAGGGCACACAAACTTATGGGACTGAGAGCTAGAAAAGTGTTGAGACTTGGACGGTATCTCACATGACTTGAATTATTTGTGATTTTGTTGTGTTTAATTTCCAATTGTATCCCATACAATTTTATTTGAATCATCAATTACATCCAATGTAATGACGGTTCAATTACCGGTTTACAGGCAAGAGCGTGATTAATTTCCAATTTTAATCTTTTCGCATGTGGGTGATGGTTTATCATACATTCTAAACGTAAAATAAACATCATTCATTCACTTCTAAAATAAATAAATTTAACATGCATATCTAATATACATAAAAAAAAAGTAAACGTACAAAATAAAGCCCTTTTCTAATTCGGTTCTCATAAGCCGGTTTATGAGAACCGATGGTCATCCTAAATGTGGAATAACAAGATAAAACCTAAGAGACTATCTCCTTGGCTCTTTTCGACATTCTTCCTTAGACATGTCCCACTAGCTCCAGGACTCCTATCAACTCCAAGCTGATTCACCATTCGCCACAAGCCGTCATCTGGTTCACCGTCCTTCTTAGTTCAATTACAAGATATACACAGTTTGCAGAGCGAAAATTTAAATTACAAACTAAAATTTAAAATCGGCTACGCAAACCGCAAAATTAATTTACAACAAATTAACCCAACGGTACACAAACCGCAAATTAAAGCAGTAAATTAAAATTAAACGGTCTAGGGCTCTAAATTGTACCGTGCATTCAAGAAGAGAAATCAACATGTTATCAACATATATGCAATTTCTGGTTTTAATTTTGCCTACATTTTATCGTCTGTTTTATCGAAACCAGACCGGTTTAAAAACCTAGTTTATCGATATTAGAGTTATGCCCCAGTCCAATATAAAAGTGATCTACAGATGTAATGTTTTATCATCTTTCCAAATAAATAAATCGGCATATATTACTAATGTGTTGTAGTAATATATCGAATATAATTTGATCTATGTCATTACGTGTGTAACCACTAATCGTAGAACTGTAGATCAGAAAGAATTACATTTGATGAGTCCCTAAACAGCTAAGCTTCTTTAAGAAGAGATCAGTATGAGACCAACTACTTGTGATCACGCTCTACTAATCATGGCAAAGTATGTGCCGGAGTTATATCATGTATATCATCAGGTTGATGATATCGGACAACCCGATTGTGAGTATGCAACATAGATCCAGTCATGAGATACTCACAGATCGTAGCTTGTCATTATATCCTAAGACCAAAGAGTTTTTGTGTGCACTGTGTAACGAATACCTAAGTTTGACCTAGTCTATCGTTACCTGTAAAAGGGTAGCTATAACGGCTTTGATTGGCTTGGATATTAATTGCATTTGTGAACTGGAAAGGCATCTAAGGGATTTATCGCTCATACTCCAGTATGAGAAAGATATCCTTTTAGGCCACTAGATGAGTATGACTGAAGGAATAGCACGGCCGTGCAGGTGATACCTTAGTATCAGTTTTCAGTCATCTCAGATATCAAGAAACAGTGATTGATAAATTAGGATGACGATTCTATGCCTATTGATCAATTTGGATATCGTTTTGATAAAAGGACAGTGACATGTACGATAATAGGTTAAGTCGAATAATCAATAATCACGAACGTTGGGTAATCATAATCTCTTGCTAGAAACCACTTATGATGGAAAGGGTAAAATAGTAATTTTACCAGTCTGCCAACGGGTCGTGGGCCCCACGCATTAAGTACAATACGTGACAAATAAGTATGGATGGAAATTGGGAGAATCCGATTTTCAATTTAGTCAAATTGAAAACGATTCGGTTGATTTCTGGCCTAGGTTTTTAACCAGACGGTTGAAGAAATCGAGTTGGGGAAATTGAACCGGTTTAGCTATACCATAATTAGAACTCAAGTTTTGTTTCAATTCTTCTCATAATTCATTAGCAAGTGTGTGAGAGAAAACCAGTTGAGGTTGTTGTGCTTGTGTGGACTCGATAGAGAAACACTGCTTTGTGTTTTAATCGATTAAGAAGGTAAATTTTAAGATTTCAAAAGTTTAATAACATGCTGAATTTCTCATTAAGATTCAAGTTTACATTTGATTCCCATGGTTCAATTACGCTCCGCTGCATGAAATTATTGTTTGGAACCCATGGGAATCCCTTTAAATCGAAACCGATTAAATCTGAAATTTTTTAATACTTTGGATATTTTTGAATTCAGGGTTTGCTGCCACGATCTCGGTCAAACTTTGACAGACCGTGGCCCAAAACCTAATGGGCCGAATCCCATTGGGCCGAAACCCTAGGCGTCGCCTCCACCACCCTAGCCGCCACGGCCACCTAATAGCGGACGCCATGGTGGGGATGGGATGGCCAAGGTCCAATGGCCATCTAATGGCCACGGTCGTGGCCGACGCCATCCAACTACGCCGCCCTTCCGGTTGACGGTCCGGCGGCCCGAGAGCCCTGGTTCGGTGACCGGAAAAATTTCAGATCTATTATTTTTCCAAAAATATTTGATTTCACACAGTTCTAAACCCCTAAACCGAAATTAAATACAGAAAAATAATCTAGCAGACAAACTAATACCGAAATCAGTCAAACATGCATTAAAACGTAGATCTAAGGTAATAGACAGGCTCTGATACCACTGTTGGGGTTCGTAGGGTCTAAATCAAAGGTGCGCGGCGAAAAATAAAATAAAAAGAACACTGAACTCAATGGATTGAATACTATTTGATAGATCTACAATTAAAGCTTTATAAAATGGGATTTAGAAAATTTATCTTTTCTAAAAGTGAATCACCTTAGGAACACCGATCTGGTCTTCCCTCTTTTGGTAAGCACACGAAAACACAAGATCCAAGGATCTAAACCCTAAACGCCTGCTAGAACAAGGCTCGAGTGGAAAATCCGGCAGCGTTTCAGTATGTTTTCTTTTTTCTTTTAAAAACTCTATTTATAGATATTAGCAAGATTTTTGGGATCACGAACCAGCCCATAAAATGGGTTAAGTTCGGTTCCCTTTGAAACCCTAGCCGCCACTTAATGTGGCCGGTTTGGGCCACATGGGCCGAAACCCTAATGGGTTTCGGCCATGGGCTGACGTGCCCATTAAGTGGCAGCCCATGAGGGCTGCCATACCATGGCATCCCCTTATGGACTCGGCCTCTAAAGCCCTCCATGGACCGGCGCCCAAATCCCTAGGCTTTGGGCCGTTCCTTGACCCTTTTGTGCTTTCGGGCCCATGACTCAAAACCCTAGGTTTTGGCCATGGCCAGTTCAAATTAATTTACCAATATTTTGTATAATTTCCACAATGCGTGTCCTTTGTGTGTAACCCTGTAGGCTAATGTGCCGTTGGCATATCGGCGTAAATTACCATTTTACCATTTTTATCATAATGTAGGATCTAGTGCCCTAGTCCAAGTCTTTTCTTTGTAATCTTCTTCTGTTAAGCAATGAAAGGCATTTCCATTATTATTGTGCTGTAATAATGAGTCAAGCGATAATTTCATCTAAAGTCATTGAGTGTGTCATCACTAATAGTAGAACCTTTAGATACTATGAAATTATGCTTGACGCATCCCTTGTCGAATACTTATTCATAAGTGACTAGCGTGAGGATGAATTACGACTACATTCTGCTGATCATGTGTAGAGTCATATCACGGATATCATCTGGAGGATGATATTGGATGAACCGACTTAGAGTATGACGAATAGATTAAGTCACCAACGCATACTCCGTCGTCGTGTGATCACTTCCTTAAGACCTTGGAGCGAGTGGCTCACATGTACGTCACTCCATTAGTTTGACATGTCCTAACACTACTTGTAACAGGGTAGTCATAAAGGACATCGTTCGCTCTTGGACGGACTGTAGTGCGAGCGCACATTGCGTCCGAAGGGATTTGTTTCCCCACAATGAGACGTGGTGAAGGGTATGGTTTGGGCCCCTTGATGAGCATGACTGATGAAGTGTGCGGCTGCACCAGATAACTATCAGTCATCTCAAGATCAAGGAAGTAGATCGAATACATGAGGATGACGGCTCTATTCCACATTCGATCTTATACGCCTTAAAGTAAACAAAGGGTTAGTGACACATATGACAGAGGAGATATCGAACTGATCGATACCTCGTGGACATTGGGTAATCACTACGTCTTACTAGAGGACACTGGTGATGGACCAGGTGAAATGATATTTCAGGCCGATCTGCCAATGGGTCACGGGCCTACAGGGTCGCAGGCCATAAGCGAGAACCAAAGCAACTCGATGGGACTTGAGAGGGTTATATGAAGGCTAGTATTTGTGGGGAGACTTAATATAGGGTACTAGGAAAATTTAAAAATAGTCGGGAAACTTTCACCCAAATTACGAAAATACCCTGGTCGGGAGGAAAATGTGTGGGAGAAGTTGTGGGAGGGAAAAGTGGAGGTTCTGTGGGAGGTGCTGCCAACGTTTATAGATTTTATTAGTAACGGCGCACATAATGGGTGCGGCGTTACAAATCTACTTAGTAACGGCACACAACCCAATATGCATTGTTACTAACTAACGGTAACACCAACGACTCGATTTCCGACCGTTTACACCTTACGGTAAATTTTTGGTCAACGGTCAAGATTTTTGTAACGGCGCACATTCCAATGTGCGCCGTTATACAGTGAAATTACTAATGGCGTACAACTTTTTGTACACCGTTACCGTTTTGTTGACGGCGCACGGTTATTGTGCGCCGTCACTCTTGTTGGTGACGGCGCACATTGGGTGTGCGCCGTTACTAACTACATTTGTAACGGCGCACTATTCAAATGTGCGCCGTCACTAATGCAAAATTTGATAGTGCTTCTTCAGTTATTTGAATTTGCTTTGTTCGAACACAAGCGAATTAGGGATTGGAAAGTTTCAAGTTTGATTGTTTTTTTTTTTGAAATTGTGATTACTTCTTATGCTATCTAACCCCAACGAACATTGTGAATTATTTGATGGTTTGAAAATTAATTGTATGGAAATTGGAATGGCTCAAGGGGTCATACTATGTAGATAACTGACTGACTTCAATGAACATGTGGCCTTAGAGTAATCCTCCTTCTTAGGATTTTCAGCCTCTCTAAGTGATACTACTCGCTTCTCCTTAGTAGGATTGTGGTCTTCCACCATGTGATTATCTCTCCTTTTTCTACATGTGACCTGCTAATAACTTTCATTCTATTTGGATTTTTATCAACTTTAGGATTATTCACTTCAAATACTTGAATGCTACTAAGCTATGAATTTATGGAGTGCCTAACATGGTATTAAATAATTGATGAATGTCATCGTAGATATATTAAGAGCTACCATAACACAATATTCAACTTATAGTATAATATATTACAAGTATAAAGGTGCATTCGGTTACAAATGGGTGATTTAGGTACAAATATAGGAACAAATATTAACCATCAAATTTTAAGTTGGAAGGTAGAGATATTTGTTGAATCATCAATGACAAAATATGTAAATTTTACTTAATTGCATATTTATTGTTGTCTTTTAACACCATTATGAGTGTAAATTCGTATTTTTATAACTATTTATTTTAATTATTTTATTTAACGAAGATGTTGGGGAATGTAGGGTCCAAAACATGGCAGCGGAGGCAATAAAAACATAAATAACTGCGTCCCTTGTAAAGATCTTTTGCAACTTATTAGATTAATCAATATTTGGGTTTCTCAAGTTTTGACCTTAGCAATCGAATCGAGGTGCTTGGACTTGAACCCAAATTTCATTTGGGTGGCTTGCGTATCCCGTCCAACGGGAATCAAAGCCCACGTAGTTCGAATAAGTATCCTGAATCGGTGTACTCCACGAGGTATCCACACGAACAAGCAAGCTCTAAGCTAGCAATGGATGATCTACTGGAATCAGCCACTGCACAGGAGGTGAAGAAATGAAGAATAGAGAATTGTGTGTTAACCATTTCACTCTCTATAGTGTCCTATTTATAGGATCGTAAAATGGCTTGCCACGGACCCTGCCACGGTCCCGTGGCGCCCCCGTGGCCCATGCCACGTTGACCCTAGGTCGCCCTAGTTCGCCACGGAGACCGCCACTGTCCTGTGGCGCATTAGCCCCGCCGCGCGTGGCCAAAATCCTATGGTTACCGGCCCGTGGCCAAGTCCTAGACTTGATCACGGACCGTGGCCAAGTCTCACCCGACACGACCCCGTGGAAAATTTGCCACGATCTCAGTTTTCTCCTTCCTTCTTCCACTACTCCGTACTTTTTTTGTGTGTGACCCTATAGGCTCATGTCCCATTGGCAGATCGGCGTGAAATCCCATTTCACCCTATCTATCATATGTGGTCTCTAGTAAGACATTATGATTACCCAATGTACATGATGATCGATGATTCGACTTAACCTCATGCCGTCTATGTCACTATCCCTTTGTCACTAGATATCCTGATTGATCATAAGACATAGAGTTGTCATCCTTATTTAATCAATCCCTATTTCTTGATATGTGAGATGATTGAAAATTGACACCCTATATAAACTACATAGCCATGCGTTTCCTTTTTACTCATTCTCATCAAGTGGCCTAAACGGATATCGTTCCCATACCTGAGTATAAGAAATAAATCCCTTAGCCGTCTTTCGTATCACTCATGCAGCCCGTTTCTAAGCCAATCGTATCCGTTATGGCTACCATATTACAGGTAACGATGGGCGTACGTCAAACTTAGATATCGACTACATAGCGATCACAAAGAATCCTCGGTCTATGGATATCATGACAAGCTACGACAATTGAATATGCTCATGACAGCATCTATGTCGCATATTCAGGTCGGGTCGTCCAATATCATTTCCCAAATGATATCTATGATCTGACTCCGGCAATCCCATTGCCAATGATCATAAAGAGTCATCCTCATAAATATGTCTACTGATTCAGGCTGGGTGCTAGGTTCCGGATCGCAATCTCACATTTGTGTTGATGTTTAGGTGTTGGAAAGTAGGCGAAATTTGGCTGGAGATGAAGCAGACATACGGGTGGCGGACGGCAAGAGGGTCGTGGCGACAGCCGTAGGGGTCATTTATCTTAGTCTCCCTTCGGGACTTCTTTTGACATTAAATAATTTTTATTGCATACCGACTTTCCGTAGAGACATTATTTATATTTTTGTATTAGATGATGAAGGTTTTAATTTTACCATTGATGGTGGTTTGTTAAAACTTTATAGAAATAATATTCGTTATGGTGCTGCGACACTTGTTAATGGTCTTTATGTTCTTGAAACTAGTGACATCAACGAGCGTGCGGTATGCAATGTAAATACCAAAAGGCTCAAGGTTGATGAATCGAGTGAAACTCAATTATGGCACTTCTATCTGGGCCACATAAGCGAGAGACGACTATCAACACTTCACAAGTGTGGAATGTTAATTCCGTTTGAATTCGGTCAAATTGATAGGTGTGAATCTTGCTTGATGGGAGAGATGACGAAGTCGCCCTTCACCAATAAGGGTGAGAGGGCGTGTGATTTGTTGGGCCTGAAACATACCGCTGTATGTGGGCCCATGAGTACACAAGCCAAAAGAGGATTCTATTACTTCATCACGTTTAGTGATGATCACAGTAGATATGGTTATGTCTATCTTATGAGACATAAGTCTGACTCGTTTGACAAGTTCAAAGAGTTTAAGGCTGAAGTTGAGAATCAACTTGGGAAGAGAGTTAAAGCACTTCGATTAGACCGAGGTGGTGAATACTTGAACCAAGACTTTATCAGCCACATATGAGGGTGTGGGATATTGTTTGAGTGGACTCCGCCTGGAACACCTCAGATGAATAGTGTGTATGAGCGGAGGAACTCAACCTTACTAGATATGGTTCTCTCTATGATGAGTCAGACAGATCTCCATGTATCCTTTTGGGGATACGCTCTTGAGACAGTTGCATTCATATTGAACCAGGCACCTACGAAGGCCGTGGAGACAACACCATACGAGGTAAGGAGTGGGAAACGTCCCAAGTTGTCGTTCATAAAGATATGGGGTTGCGAGACTTATGTCAAACGCCTCTTGGCGAACAAGCTTGAACCACGATCTGACAAGTGTATCTTCGTACGATACCCGAAAGAGACTTTTGGATACTACTTCTACAAACCCGACGAGAACAAAGTTTTTGTTGCTCGGAAAGGTGTCTTTTTGGAGACGGAGTTCCTCTCTAAAACAGAAAGTGGGAGAACTGTGCATCTTGAAGAAATTCGAGATGGTACGAGTACTGAGAATCCGAAAGAAATTCGTGATCCCCACTTACACAGTGTAGAGGTGGAGCATGAGCAAGAGGCACATGCATTGCCCAACATAGTTCCTGAAGCCTTACGAAGTTCTGAAAGACCACGCCAGGCACCCGTCAGATACGGATTCATGGTTTCTGAGGGTGGTAATGCGGAGATTGTGGATTTTGATTATCCAAAAACCTTTCAAGAAGCCATAGGGTGTTCTGATTTCGAGAAATGGTTAAGAGCCATGAAGGAGGAGATGAAATTCATGCATGACAACCAAGTGTGGAACTAGGTAGATCCAACCCCTGGTGTTAATACCATCGATTGCAAATGGATCTATAAGATCAAGCATGACATGGATGGAGTTCCTCAGACCTATAAGGCCCGACTGGTTGCGAAAGGTTTCAGGAAAATACAAGGAATTGATTATGATGAAACTTTCTTGCCAGTTTCCATGGTCAAATTGATCCACATTCTTCTTGCCTTAGCTGCATATCATGACTACGAGATATGGTAGATGGATGTCAAGATTGTGTTCCTCAACGGGAAGCTAACTGAGGATGTGTATATGACACAGCCTCAGGGTTTTGTCTATCCAGAGAATGCAGGAAAGGTTTGTAAGCTGCAGAGGTCCATTTATGGATTGAAGCAAAATTCTCAGAATTAGAATCTTCGTTTCGATGGGGCCATAAAAGAATGAGGTTTCATGCGAAATGAAGATGAACCTTGTGTATACAAGAGGGCAAATGGGGAGTGCAGTCGTATTCTTAGTGTTGTATGTCAATGACATACTTCTCATCGGAAACGACATCCCCACCATGCAAGACACAAAAGCTTGGTTGGGGAAGTGTTTCGAGATGAAGGACTTAGGCAAGGCCGCCTATATCCTGGGGATCAAGATTTATCGAGATCGCCCGAGGAGGATTGTTGGCCTGAGTTAGAGCACTTATATCGACAAGATCTTGAAGAGATTTGCGATGCACGAATCCAAGAAGGGATTCATTCCCATTAGACATGGCATAAAGCTCAGCAAGACTTAGTGTCCCACAACACCTGATGAGCTGAAGCGCATGAGTGAGATCCCCCATGCATCCGCAGTAGGATCCCTCATGTATACCATAATCTGCACGAAAACTGATGTCTCTTATGCCCTATCTTGTGTTAGTAGATTCCAGTCTAACCCCGGTGAGGACCACTGGACAGCTGTGAAGATGATCCTGAAGTACCTCAAGAGGACAAAGGATGCCTTCCTGGTCTACAGGGTTAGAGATTAGGAACTGGAGGTCACGGGTTACGTCAACGCCAGTTTCCAGACTGATCTGGATGACTCGCGGTCTCAGTCTGGTTACGTGTTCATGCTCGACGATGGAGCTTTTAGCTGGAAGAGCTTCAAGCAGCCGACCGTTGCAGATTCTACTACAAAGGCCGAGTACATAGCTGCTTCAGAGGCGGCGAAGGAGGCTGTATGGATCCGGAAGTTCATAACTGGGTTGGGTGTAATTAAAAACCCATCCAATCTGGTAAACATGTAATGCAACAACACTAGCGCCATAGCACAGGTTAAGGAGCCTAGATCGCATGCCAGATCAAAACATGTACGGCGGAAGTTTCACTTGATTCGAGAGTACATCGATCAAGGTGAAGTGAAGATTTGTAAGATTGCAACAGAAGATAACACACCCGACCTGTTGACAAAGGCTCTCTCAGCGCCTATACATAAGGGACATGTAAGGTCAATGGGTTTACAAAAACTCGCATAGTTGAGGGTAGTGATCAAGAATTTTCCCTTTCCACAATGGAAAGAAAAGACATGTTCACCTTAGACATGATGTGATTTGACAACTCCTGAGAGGCGAAATAATTTCTTTCGATTATGTGAGATTCGAAATAAACCTTGTCGATCTTTTCACAAAGGGATAACTAAGGAAATTTTTCCTCGATACGTTGAGGGGTGGGCTTAAGCTCTTATACTGAGATGGTATGGTGGATACCTATTAGGTTCAAACGACGCCATATGACCCCCGATGCACTATGTTTTCCATCCCTATGGCACGTAGTAGTGCTAGAGATTCCATAACAAGTTTTGGTGGTGCTATAGAGACGCACTTGATGGATCTCAAGTCTAGGGATAGTAATATTCTTCATCCCCGACGGAGATCTCCGAATCCGGATGGGAACGGGGCGGGGAATCCCCGAATCCGAACATGAACGGGACGAAGTGAGATATCCCCGCCCCGCTCCGCCCCGATATAATAAAAGTATAAAAAAATTTATTAAAAATTATATTTTATAATGCATATTTAATGAAAAATAATATATTTAACTATATTTTTTATTAAAATAATATTTTATAATACACTTGTAATGAAATAATTATAGTTTCAAGTACATTTTTATTAAAACAATAGTTTTAATACAAATTTTATTAAAAATAAATATGGTTTAACATTATTTTGGGTTGAAAATGGAAAACGGGGAATTCTCGCCTCTGTTACAAATGGGAAATGTGTCCCGTTTCTAATGGGGACGGGGACGGTATTGCCAAATCCGCCTCGAACCCACCCCATTGACATCCCTATTCAATGTTGATAATTCATAACTAATGGTGCTTAGGGTTGTCCATCGATTCGGGTTGGGTAGACTCGCCTCGGGTCGTACCTGACTCGGTTTGAGTTGGGTACCAAAAATCAGACCCGATACTTGACTCGGTTGAGGAGTCGGGTAGTCGGGTTCGGGTAGACTCTGGTGTCGGGTGAGTCCGGTATACTCAAGACACCCGACGCAAAATTCCCAATTTGTATTCAAACCAAAATTCAAATTCAAATCAGACTTATTCAATTGAATCCGAACCCTAACCCTAATCCCCAAATCAAAATTTCCAATTTGAAGCCTGTAGTTACGACGGTTTTAGAGATTGGGTGATTTTTAAAGGAACTGAAGAAACATGTTACAAAGAATGTCGAAGCATCTTCTACGACATCTTGTGTAACATTGTTGACGGCGTCTCGGCAAACATCCTGATCGACAGAAATCAGGCAAGTCCAGATTGTGCAGGAAATACTATTACGATTAGGAATTATGCAAAGTTCCAGAACGTCTGCAAATCAGAAAAGAAGAAAGACGGCGATTAAGAGGAAACCCTTTAGGGTTAGTACTCATCCTCGATTGCTATAAAAGCTTAGGCTACCCCCTTAGCAATCGTGTGGTTCTTTATTTGTTTCCTAGTAACAATTTGCAAGGTTCTTAGACGTGAAGGTTTGCGGGCTGAGAAATTGCAGATTGAGCTTAGGATATTGTGCATCACATAACTATTGAGAGTTAGGTGATTGAGGGTTTACTGAACGCGTGAGTAAAGACTGCACGCAACCACCAAGTTCATTGAAGAACTAAACCGACAGAGCAAGGCGATTGCTCGAAGAGTGGAATCAAGACGTTCTTGAATTTAGGGGGAGACCCTGAGATAGATTGCACTGTAAGACGTAGCATAAAGTATAGATCTAGGGGTGATCACAGGTACTTGTATGTTCTAACGGATTACTGATAAGTGAAATCTTTCCACTAGGCTGAGAGCCCCCAGACGTAAGTGACGTTGCACCGAACTGGGTAAACAATCTGCTGTGTCATTGTTTATAGCTTTATATTTACTGTCCTGCATTATCTACGCAAGAAGTCAGACACAACGTTCTAGCTTCTTCCGTAACATTGTGTGTGGCATCTTGCACGACTAGCTGATCAGAATTTCAAAGCCCAAATTTGTAACTCTAACCCTAGCCCCCAAATAAAAACCCCCAATTTAAAATCCCAAATTGAAGTTGAATTCATTCGCAAATGAAAATACAAATCAAAACCCCCAAATTATAACTTCAAACCAAAATTAAAACTGAAATCGGAACCAAACCCTAACTCTAACCCCAATTTCAATTTGAAATCGAAATCCCCAAAATTTTGAATGAAATCAGAAACCCCCAATTTGAGTTTAATTTTAAAATCCCCAAATTTTTTATTCAATTTAGAAACCCTAAGCCCCAAATTAAAAACTAAAATCAAAAACCCTAATTAGTAATCCCCAATTCAAGCCTGAAATCGAATACCCCAAATCGAATACCCAAATCAAAATTGAAATTGAAAATAAATTCAAAAATTGAAACCCTTGAACAAACCCAAACCCTAAAACAAACTTAATGGATTTGAAGACATCTCGTCGCCGTCCACCTCTTCCGGTCGTTGTGTGAAGTGAGTCTCCATTGGAGAATCGAGTCGTTGGAGATTCTCCTCTCCACCGATTTATAGTGTGGTGGTGGAGAAGAAACTCCTCCAATGACTTGATTTGCAGCGGTTACTCATCACCTAATCAAGTCATTGCGACTATGAGAAGGATGGACGTGAAATGATCGTGGCTGAAGACGGCGAGGAGAGGACTTTGCTCTGCTAGGGTTTTCTTAGATCGAGAGAGGAGAAGACGAATGAGTCATTACCGCGAGGAGAGAGAGAGATAAGAGTTCGAGTTGTGGAGGAGAAGTAACCACGTCGACATTAACGGACGGCTGAGATCAAATCTGTGTTCGCGAGGAGGTGCCACGTCTCCAACTCGAACGCGAGCTCTTTTTTCTGTAATCTCCGTCCCACATCGGAAGCGTGGGCTGGGTTTGTGATTGTTGTTGGTTGGTGGTATGGGCCTGGTTGGTTATGTTGGGCTGGGGGCTGTGAAAAAATCTATGTTCTTATATATATATATATATTGTCGGGTTGTCGGGTATACTCGACTCGGTTGACTTGTCGGGTGGTCGGGTATTGGGTCACTCGGGTATCGGCTAAGTCGAGTCGGGTTCCGGGTGGGTTGTCGGGTGAGTCGGGTTACTGGGTAAAATTGACATCCCTAGTGGTATAGAGAAACACTTGATGGATCTCGAGTCTGATAATCCATAACTAGTTTTTTGTGGTGCTATAAAGACGCACTCGATGGGTTTCAAGACTATTAATTCATAAACCGGTTTTTGGTGGTGCTATAGAGACATACTTGATGGGTTTCGAGACTGATAATCCACAACCAGTGTTTGGTGGTGCTATAGAGACGCGCTTGATGGATTTCAGGGCTGACAATTCATAACCAGTTCTTGGTGGTGATGTTGAGACGCGTTTGATGGATTTTTTCAGCATCTGACAAGTTGTATTTTTTTTTTCCTTATTAGCTCTATTGGCAATCCTATTGAGATGCACTTGATGAGCTATTTATGCAAGTGTGATGTGTTGCTACGTTTAAGTGTTGGCATAATTTTTTAACGCAAAAGTAAGAAGTCAGTGCAACATGTTACAAGACATGTGGAGCGACTTATTACGCTCCAGATTAGGAAAGGTCTGAAGCTTTCCTATTTATAGTCGCTTGGAACAAAAAAAGAATGACGTCACAACAACTGAAAGACTTGGAGCGCAAGAGAATGACGTCAACAGGCCAGGCAACTTGCAGCTGTCATTAACACGTCAGCATAGGCGGCAACTCTGCATGCCTAATTTTTTTAGGAAGTCTGAGACTTCCTATTCCTAATCTGAGAAAGATTAGGAATGTGGAGTTGCTATAAAAAGCTTGGGCTTCCCCATTAGCAGCTCGTCCGTACTTGTTCTATATTTGCTAAATTTCTCAAAGCTCTTAATCGTGCACCATTGGCGTGTTGAGAGGCTGATTAAGTTTGCTAGAACGGCCTTGCTTCAATTAAACATCAAGTCGCGAAGATTGAGCGTTTGATCGATTAGGGTTCTTGTGTTCGTGATTGAAGATTCACCAATCTGTCAAAGAAGACTACGACACCGAGCATAGGCGCTTGCTCGAAGGGTGGAATTGAGAGGATCTCAAAGACAGGGGGAGAGGACCCTGGTCGAGGTTGTTCACGGTGAGGTCTATAGTAGCTTAGGACAATAGCTTGTGTGATAGCTAGTTGGTGCTTGAAGTTGTACTATTGACTACCATATAGTGAAAACCTTTCCACTGGCAAAGTGCCCCCAGACGTAGGTGCAGAGTCACCGAACTGGATAATCATCTCTGGTGTCGTTATTATTACTTGTTTATTGCTTAAATTACGATTTGCGTTTTAGGAAAGTTGTCGACACAAAAGTTACGACTTTGTGTTCGACTTCTTGACTTGGCTACGAATCAGAATTTCTATTGGTATCAGATGAGGCACCTTATCTCTTAGGTGATTTTCCTGCAAAAATTCCGAGTAGCTAATATGGACTCAAAGGAAGGAGGATCTGTCAATCGACCACCGGTGCTCGACGGAACAAACTATGGGTACTGGAAAGCACGGATGTGTGCCTTTTTGAAGTCTCTCGACAGCAAAACCTAGAAGGTTGTCATCAATGGATGGGAGGAACCTCACTATGCTGATGCTCAAGGAAATCAAACTAGCATCAAACCAGAAAAACAGTGGAGCGCGGAAGAAGATGAAGCCGCCCTAGGTAATTCTCGTGCACTCAATGCCATATTTAATGGAGTAGACAAGAATGTGTTTCGACTTATCAACACGTGCACAAGTGCCAAAATTGCTTGGGACACTCTTGTTGTTGCTTATGAGGGTACATCCAAAGTCAGAGAGCAAAAGTTATAGTACCTCACGACCAACTTTGAGGCCCTTACCATGAATGAAGACGAAACTATAGTTGAGTTTAATGTTCGTATCAAGGATCTAGCCAATGAATCATATTCACTTGGCAAGCCTATGACCGATGAAGATTTAGTCAGAAAAACACTGAGAGCCCTAAGTCCCAGGTTTAAGATGAAGATCACGGCCATAGAAGAAGTTCATGACTTAAAGACGCTTAAGTTCGATAAGCTCATGGGATCCCTTATGACCTTCGAGCTCTCCCTACCTCTTATCGAAAAGAAGCATAAAGGTGTAGCTTTCAAAAGTTCTACCCAAAAGCAGAAAAACTTGGCGTGCTCTGATTCGAATAGTGAAATTGATGAGACTATCGCCATGCTGGCCAAAAATTACAATAAAGTCATGAAAAGATTTAACCAGATGACGGGAAGGAATGTTACCCGAGAAGTCAGAGACAAGCCTCAGCACAAGTTCCAGAAGAACGAGAGCACAAATAACGATGGTAGACGAGGTGAGCGATTAGGAAAAGAAAAAGGAGTTCAGTGTTTTGAATGTGAGGGGTATGGGAACATGCAGAAAGAATGTCCCAACTTCTTGAAGAAACAAAAGAAGGGATTCAATGCCTCTCTAACTTACAATGAAGATGAAGAAGACAGTGACTTTGAGCATACAAGTAACAATGTTGCTTTTACTGCCTGCACAATAGATCAACCATCCGAGATTTCAAAGAAGTTTGACTCTGATGATGAGCTATCCGATAAGACTCTCAACAACGCATACAACAAATGGTATGTCAAGTGGCTTGAAGACTCTCAGGTAATCGAAAAACAAAATGCTCTCATTCTTTCTCTTAACGAAGACAAGTCACGACTTCTCGAAAATACTGTTGATCTCAAAAGGGAAGTGGCTCGGTTAAAAAGCGAGTTAGAACAAGTCACCAAGTCTATAAAGATGATGAATCCAAGCACTGACACTCTAGATCAAATTCTCTCAATCGGAAAACTAGCTAGAAATATAGATGCCTTGGATATTTGAAAGAAGCTTCATCATCACACACCGTCTTTGTTCCTCAGAAGGTTGTCACCCACAAGTCCCGTCAGATGTCTACTAACTTCACACCTGATCAAACGACCATAAAGCCTCATACCCTGGTCGCTCCTGGGACAAAGAACAAAAGACATAACTTGGTGTGTCACCACTATGGACGAAGAGGTCACATTCGACCTTTCTGCTATCGTCTATATGGAAGGAGCTTTGTCAAGCAAAGGACCACCATCAAGAAAGCCCAACCACGTAAGGAATGGCGAGTCAAGGAGGTAAACTGTCGAGCAAATATTGCGTACACCGCTCTAAAAGCTTCAACTAGCAATGATTGGTACTTTGATAGTGGATCCTCTCGACATATGACTGGTAATAGCTCATTCTTGGTCTCATTAATACCTTGCACTAATAGCTTTGTTACTTTTGGTGACGGGGTAAAAGCTAGAGTACTTGGAAAGGGAAAACTCAACCTTTCAAACTCACCATGCCTGAAAGAGGCTCTACTGGTAGAAGGTCTTACAGCCAACCTCATTAGCATCAGTCAAATATGCGATCTGAATCTGGATGTCAATTTCACTCGTGACAAGTGCACTGTCAAAGACGAACACCAGAAGGAAGTCATGACAGGTCACAGGTCTCTTGATAACTGTTATCTATGGTCTCCAACAATCACAACCTTGCCAACCAAGTGTTTTTTATCCAAAGCTGAAGAGACAAAGCTATGGCATCAAAAACTTGGTGACATCAATTTAAGGAGCATGCAGAAGATTCTCTCTGAAAAGGCGATCATTGGAGTTCCCAACCTCAAGATTGTTGAAGGAAAAATTTGTGGAGAATGCCAGATTAGCAAACTAGTTAAGACGTCACACAAGAAGGTACAACATCTTACTACTTCTCGTGTTCTAGAACTTCTACATGTTGACCTTATGGGGTCTATGCAAGTGGAAAGTCTGGGAGGAAAGAAGTACATATTTGTCTGTGTCGACGACTTCTCAATGTACACCTGGGTAGACTTTATTAGAGAAAAGTCAGACACCTTCTTAGTCTTTGAAGCCCTATGTAGGAGAGTTCAACGAGAAAAAGGAGAAGCCATTGGCAAAGTCGTCCGACTCAGAAGTGATCATGGAAAGGAGTTTGAAAACATCAGCTTCGCAAAATTTTGTGATGCTGAAGGAATAGCACACGAATTCTCTGCTCCCATCACTCCTCAGCAGAACGGGATTGTGGAAAGAAAAATCAGACTCTTCAAGAAATGGCCAAAGTCATGATGCTAGCCAAAGACATCCCGCAACACTTCTAGGCTGAGGCTCTGAATACGGCTTGTCATATTCATAATAGAGTGACCCTCCGCCCTGGAACATCGCTCACTCTTTATGAAATATGGAGGGGGAGAAAGCCTAATGTCAAATATTTCCGTGTCTTTGGATCGATATGCTATATACTTGCAGATAGGGAACCTCGACGCAAACTTGACCCTAAAAGCGATGAAGGCATATTTCTTGGCTACTCCAGAAATAGTCGGGCTTTTCGTGAATTCAACAAACGCACCCGGTCTATCATGGAATCCATCAATGTTGTGATTGATGACAGTTATGAGCAACCAACTGACGATGAGGAAGAAGTTCTAAATCTCTCAGGAGAAGTCAGGCTAGAATTCAGAACCGAAGATCGCAACAAAGAATCTGAAGCTGAAAGCCAAAACATCTCTGACAAAGAGGCACCCCCCCCCCCCCCCCCCCCCCATCATAAAACAGAGAGCTCCGTCAAGAAGAATTCAGAAGAATCACCCATCCCAGAATGTGATAGGAGACATCAATGAAGGAGTGCGGACTCGACATAAGGCACCTATTAACTACAAAGAGATGATAGGTAACATTTGCTTTGTCTCAAAAGTTGAACCAAAGAATATACAAGAAGCCATCAATGATAAGTATTGGGTTTGCGTCATGCAAGAAGAATTGGTTCAATTTGCAAGAAATAAAGTCTGCGAACTAGTACCCAAGCCAGACAATGTCAATATCATCATAACAAAGTGGATATTCAAAAACAACTCTGACGAGCAAGGAAATATCACTCGAAACAAAGCAAGACTGGTGGCACACGGGTACACACAAGTAGAAGGAGTTGACTTCGAAGAAACTTTTGCTCCAGTAGCCAGACTGGAAGCCATCCGACTTCTTCTCGGCATAGCATGCCATCTACGTTTCAAACTCTACGAAGAGTGCCTTCCTCAATGGAAATCTCAACAAAGAAGTCTATGTTGCTCAACCAAAAGGTTTTGAAGATCATGACTCTCCTCATCATGTCTACAAACTAAAGAAAGCTCTCTACGGCCTCAAACAAGCACCACGAGCATGGTATGAATGTCTTACCCAATTCCTAGTACATAATGGCTATATTCGAGGGGGAGTAGACAAAAATCTCTTTTTGAAAAAGGAAGGAAGGGAAATCATGATTGCCCAAATATATGTCGATGATATCGTATTTGTAGGGATATCAGACAAGATGGTGGAACGTTTCGTACAACATATGCAGTCTGAATTTGAGATGAGTATGGTTGGAGAGCTAACATACTTCCTAGGCTTATAGATCAAACAAATGAAAGATGAAATATTTATCTCCCAAAGCAAATATGCAAAGAATATTGTGAAGAAATTCGGGTTGGAAAAGGCTTCGCGCAAAAGAACCCCCATTGCCACTCATGTCAAATGCACAAAGGACGATCTTGGAGAACCAGTTGATCAAAGCCTCTATCGAAGCATAATTGGAAGTCTTCTCTATCTAACAGCAAGTCGACCCGACATTGCTTTCTCAGTAGGAGTCTGTGCTCGATATCAAGCCAATCCAAAAGCTAGTCACTTAACTTATGCTAAGAGGATAATAAGGTACATTTCAGGAACCTCTGAATTAGGCTTGCTATACTCTTTTGATACCTCTCCTACTCTTGTTGGATACTGTGATGCTAACTGGGCGGGAAGCACACCAGATCGAAGAAGTACCTCTGGAGGTTGTTTTTATCTTGGAAACAATCTTGTGTCTTGGTTCAGCAAAAAGCAAAATTGTATTGCTTTGTCTACTACTGAGTCCGAATATATTGCAGCTGGAAATAGCTGTACTCAGCTCCTTTGGATGATACAGATGTTGGCAGAGTATGGGGTCAAGCAAGAAGTCATGACTTTGTTCTGTGACAACATTAGTGCAATCAATATCTCGAAGAATCCAGTTCAACACAGCAAAACAAAGCATATTGATATCATGCATCACTTTATTCGAGAGCTTGTAGAAGACAAGAAGATAAAACTCGAATACCTACCCACTGAGAAACAAATCGCTGACATCTTCACAAAGGCGTTAGATGCTAACAGGTTTGAAAGTATAAGGTCATCCCTTGGACTTTGTTGTCTTGAGTAACCAGAAGTCAAGAAAAAAGAGAGGGAGCTTTTAGTTGATTTTACTCTCTCTCTATCAGGACCAACAAGGGTCCACAAAATCAAGCCGGGCCCAAATCCTTTCTCATAGCCCAGTTGGAATCCATTCTTTTTAAAATTCAAAAAGGGAAAACGGAATGATTGTAATATGACAATCAACCAATCAGCACTTAATCTTTTCGACTTTCGCGTAGAAAAGCTCTGCACACCCCTTCCATCTTCCCAAAACGCTTAGGGCACCACAAAATCAAAATCATTGTGCATCTGTAGCAGCTTCTTCTTCCCTTAAGAAACAACTCCAATGGTCGGAACCAGAAGCGGACGAGTTCCTTCTACCTCCAAGAAATTGTGAACCAAGATGAGGATAAAGATGATCGCTAGAAAGCTGTCTGCATCAAAAACCTCAACAAACAAACATGGTGCAAAGAATCGAGGAAGGAACTCACCAGGAGAGGGCTCTGAAAACCCTAAAGGCGCAACAGCTTCGCCCCCGACTATCGCATCTGTGGAGGTTGTCCCCGATGTTGAGAAGGACAACATCTTACCCGAGGCTGCAAACCTTGAAAAGGAGGGCTCGCATTCTACTCAGACGCCTCCAAAAGGTAATCCTTCCATCTCTTCGATAGTAGAACCAGTAGAAAATGATCAAATCAAAGAGAGTCTAGGGATGTCTATCCCTGAAATGCCTGTCACAAGTTGTGAGAATCCATCTGATCTTCCAAAATCAACGCTTGAAACAGAGAAACCTCTGGTAGACGAAGCCATGCAAAAAAGCGATAGTCCCCTTGTCGCTCCGGACAGTAGTTCAGGGCTGAATGAAGATACAGAAGCCATACCAGAAGTTCCTCAACATCTAGACGATCTTGTCAATACAGAAGAAATAGATACGGCCAAGACTATGGAAGAAGAAGTTACACGAGAGGACAGAATGTCTCTGAAAGAATATGTGCCTAAAGGGCTTAAGAAAAGAAAACAACCAACAAGAAAGCTGATTGATGAAGAAGAAGAACCACCAGTGCAGAGGAGATTAACTTCGAAAAGAAAAGCTACAGAGAAAGGAGGAGCATCTGCTCCTAAACCAGTAAAGAAGTTAAGAAAGAAGTCATCCACTTCAGTAACAACCTCTGCCCCAGAAGAAGAAGAGGAGGAAGAAGAGGAGGAAACTCATGCCTTACCCCCATGAGTCAAGAAGTCTATGGGAGGTCTGAAACTCCCCAAAAACGTTCCAAAAGCCCCAACCGACAATGTCTCATTTCACTCAGTAGACAATACTGTCATATGGCAATACGTGTACCAGCGCAACATCTACCCGGAGAGAGAGCTCTCTACAGAAGCTCAGGGAATGAATGCAGTCGTGGAACTCCTCTGTGGCTCAGGCCTAACCAACACGGTCATCAACATCGGACCATTCTACCCCTCTTTGGTCAAGGAGTTCATCGTCAATCTCTCGAGTGAGTTTAATGATCCAGAAGACGCTGAGTATAGGAAGGTCTTTGTCCAGGGAGAATGCTTTGAAATATCTGCCTCCACAATCAATGCTTATTTAGGCAGAGCAGCCCCAGAAGTCACTCCTGATGTCCCGCACTTGAACTAAGTGGCTTTTGAGATCACTGGAGGAAGGAAAAAGGTCTGGCCCTTCAAGGATACCATTGCGGCTGCAGAACTAACGGCCAAGTATTCCATTCTATATCGAATTAGTCTGGCAAACTGGGCGCCCTCCACTCACGGCTCTAGCATCAAAACAGAGCTAGCAAAGCTTATCTACCAAATAGGTACTCAATCCCCTCTTGACTTTGGTTCATATGGTATTGAGCATCTTGTGAAACATGCCAAGTCATGTGCTGTCAAATTACCTATTGGTTTTCCATCGTTGATCACTGGACTTCTCCTCCAACAATGTCCTCACATTGTTCGAGATTCTGATATACCTGGGAAGAAGCCTCTGCCTCTCACCATAAGTCTCAAAAACTTTGAGGGTAAGCATATGAGAGATCTCGCTCCTCCTATGGCCAAAGCATCTTAAGCTGGTTCCAGCTCACGGCCTTCCGGACCTCTCGGCACCAGGATGGAGGAAGAGCTGGTGGATATGATCAATGACTTGGAAAAGATGATTGCTGCTCTGACAACCCGTAAGACTGCTTGTGAAGCCCTCCTACATGACCTACGCACCGCTCCTGCTGAAGATAACAATGATGTCGATGACTCCACCTCTTTTTAAACATTTCTCTGATTTAGTCTGATAACGTGTTTCAAACAAACTTCTTAAATCCTCGGGGACTGTCCGAGTTAAATTCCTGCACTTTGTGACATTTTGGATATTTACTCAAGTTTTGAGCTGGTTTATGCCCTGTTTTTATAAGTATATCATTGTATGGTTGCCTTTGGCAATATTGTTAGACAAACAGGGGGAGATATAAGCGCACAGACGACGAAAGTTGGGCTAGAAGCCGCAAACAGAAGTTGCACACAGAAGTCGAACCAGAGGCCGCACCAGAAGTCGCATCGCTTGCGGTGCGTAACTGCCACAAGATGACGATGTGCCTTACCAGAAGCCGCACCAGAAGTCGCATCGCTTGTTGTGCGTAACTGCCACAAGATGACGATGTGCTTAAAAATATGTTTGCCTAAAAAATTTCCAAAGGGGGAGATTGTTGCTAAGTTTAAGTGTTGGCATAATTTTTTAGCGCAAAAGTAAGAAGTCAGTGCAACATGTTACAAGACATGTGGAGCGACTCATTACGCTCCAGATTAGAAAAGGTCTGAAGCTTTCCTATTTAGAGTCGCTTGGAACGAAAGAAGAATGACGTCACAACAACTGAAAGACTTGGAGCGCAAGAGAATGACGTCAACAGGCCAGGCGACTTCCAGCTGTCATTAACACGTCAGCAAAAGCGGCAACTCTGCATGCCTAATTTTTTTAGGAAGTCTAAGACTTCCTATTCCTAATCCGAGAAAGATTAGGAATGTGGAGCTGCTATAAAAAGCTTGGGCTTCCCCATTAGCAGCTCGTCCGTTCTTGTTCTATATTTGCTAAATTTCTCAGAGCTCTTAACTGTGCACCATTGGCGTGTTGAGAGGCTGATTAAGTTTGCTAGAACGGCTTTGCTTCGATTAAACATCAAGTCGCGAAGATTGAGTGTTTGATCGATTAGGGTTCTTGTGTTCGTGATTGAAGATTCACCGATCTGTCAAAGACTACGACACCGAGCATAGGCGCTTGCTCGAAAGGTGGAATTGAGAGGATCTCAAAGACAGGGGGAGAGGACCCTGGTCGAGGTTGTTCACGGTGAGATCTATAGTAGCTTAGGACAATAGCTTGTGTGATAGCTAGTTGGTGTTTGAAGTTGTACTATTGACTACCATATAGTGAAAACCTTTCCACTGGAAAAGTGCCCCCCAGACGTAGGTGCGGAGTCACCGAACTGGGTAATCATCTCTGGTGTCGTTATTATTACTTGTTTATTGCTTAAACTACGATTTGCGTTTTAGGAAAGTTGTCGACACAAAAGTTACGACTTTGTGTTCGACTTCTTGACTTGGCTACGAATCAGAATTTCATGATGGTTTGGCTACCATCTATGGAAGACTTGGGCAAGTCTATCTAAAGCACTTGCGAGACCGCTGTGTACGCATAGCCATAAAAGCGTAGATCAGGTATCGCAAAATTTGCAAGATTAGAATATAAAATATGTGTTGTGAGGGTCTCAAAGGAAAGTGAAACAAGTTCAAAAAAAAATTCAATCGTTTGACAAGTATGTAGTTGCCTCGTGTCACTACGTGTCAATTCAAGTCAAAAGACATCGGCACTTAAGTATCATAACCTTTCGTTATTCATGAACTTGCTTTCTTCTTTTTAAACCCTTAATTTGCAAGGCCTTTGTGAGGGATTGTTGGGTTTATTTGGTTAAATGCTTTCAAATTAAATTTCTTCCTCTTACGTAAGTCCAACATATAAAGTATTGGAAATATTTTTTGGTTTTAAATTATTTTATTCGTCTCTCTTGTTTGTGTGAGCCTTTTAGTGGTAATCTGAGACTTAGGCCAAACCCACATGCATGTCATCACCACCGCCCGTCCGGGCAGATGTGGCCGGGCTCAGGCTTTTGGAGTGTTAACCTTGGAGGCAACAGGCTCATGATCGCCACCACGATCCACCAGAATAATTACTTTCAAGTTAGTAGCTACCATATACTATGGAGCGATTCCTTTTCCCTTCATTCGGTCATCTTCTCTTCTACTTCTAAGCTGATACAGAGAACCAAGTTCCTACAATATAATATAAGAGTTTAGTTTAGACGTGGAAGCTTCAAAATTGTAGAAACCATACTCTTAAAAAAAATTGGCCAATTGCTCAACCTTTTGTCGTGTCTAAATTAATATCATTAATATATCATCAAGCAAATGTGATGTTTTCAAATAAGGCAATCCAACTTGTCTTTGTATTCAATTTTTTATTTGGTCTTCCACTCCAAATATCAAAGTCCATCATCAATACAAGAAAATATATGGACCCACCCTGCCAACTATAGCTCCAGCCTCCAGTACTGATCCACGACGCCAACATATTGATGATGATATATATATTACAATTTTGAGAAAAAGAAAAGACTAATTAAACATATAAAACCCTAAGATTGGAAGAATATTTGGACAACATGAGCTATATATGTGTCTTTAGTAATAGTATTTCTGGTAAATACTTTATTCTCTTTTTATGTTGTCCACAAGAAACACAAGCATTTGGAAAACTAGGTGCCCAATTTTGTCAATTAGTACGTAAATATAATTGTTCTTTCTGTCAGCTAAATCGAATTCTATTACAAATGATACAGTTGTGACAATTTTTTTGACTTCTAAATTACTAAATATTACACCACATATATCATTTCTACTTGTCAACCTTATCCAACCCTCAGTTGGACACACAAATTCGAATTAGAATTACTTAAAAATGATAATGAAAGATAAAATTTATGTTTAATATATATGATGGCCCGACTCAATCATTATTGAGGCCTAAAACACAATTCATAAACAAAGAATTATGGCTTATATTCTTATAACTGACCTTTGGCTTTGGGGCCTTCTTTTAAAAATATAGGCCTAAATTATTAAGAGAATTTAGTATATTTTAGTGGGCCTAAAGTGTTTGTTTTAGTTGCAGCTCCCTAGAGCTGTTCCTGTATATACCTATATATACTTGTTTATTCTTTTATAAAAAAAATTAGTTTTGTCTTTTCAGTGAAAAGTTACATATTCTCCGATATTTTTCTAAAAATGGGTTTTTAGTAATTATGAGGTTCAATATTTGTTTGTTTAAAACGAGCAGTATTTAGTATCAATCATTATTTCGAATTTGGCAACTTTATTTGTGTTGAACAATTTTTTTCTTCTCAGTCTTCTGTATGTGCATGTGCATGCATGTCATCAATTATTTTCTTTATTTGATTTTAATCTGAATTAATTAGCTGTAATGTGTCCAAATATGGTTGTAGGCCAAAGGAAAATATTTCAAGAATCGATTTTCTGTTATTAAATTCTTAGAATTTGATGTGATTTCAGTCAATTTAATCTTAAACTAAACGATATATTATTGTATACATGTAAAATTGGATTCACCCACAAGACAAATAAAATGATGGGGTAAGAAGTTTAACACGACCATGATATCGCAGAGATGTTAAAGTTCAATTCTCTAAGTATTATGTTTATGAAAAAACGACGGTTTTAATAGACAATAGGTCGTAAAGCAAACTTTAATATAATATTAATTCGTAAACAAATAAAGAAATTGATGACCAAATAATTATACATGTGTTATAGAGAGATGAATTAATGAGAGGAAAAGGGGAAGGATCTGTATTTTGAATTGAGTGTAATAAATAAAAAGGGACAATAGCTATATATGGTGTAGGCGGAAACCGGAGAGACCGTTCCTTATAATATAAATAGCCTCCTCACTTGAAATCAATCACAATTATTTCTTCCTCCACAAAACTCTGTCAATTTATCAATTCTATTGTTGTACGTACGTAGCTGTTCATGCCCAATTCAAAACTCAAGGTCTGTATTGTAATCATTTCTTCTTCCTTAATTAATTCCACATCTCATTGCTCTGCCATATGATCTAAACACCATTTGATTTGCATAATGACCATATTCGTGTTTCATAATGATTTGTGATTTGGAATTTACAGATCCAATAATGGATTATTGTTTAATTTGTGTTATTATTTTGATTAATAATGTGGATTAATCTTGTTAATCAAATCTAGAACAAAAAAAGTGTAAATTTACAGCTGGTTGTTTATTTTCTCCATATATAAATGCTGTTTAATTATTTTCTTGTGGAGTAAAATAAATATAAGAGGAGGAGGAGGAGGTGGAGGTGGAGGTGGAGGTGGATACCAAACCAAACTCTCCAACACTTATCTTTTTCTCTCCCCTGTTTATGATACATTTGGAAGAATCTAATCTATTTTGTTTTCCATTTTCTGGATTTACACGTTATATATGGTTGAGATCGATCTCATCAACTATTAGAAATACATATTATTTTATTTTCACATTATTAATTAATATAAGGAATATAAATACAATATGAACTTTGATTCTCTTGCTTTCTTCAATTTAGCAACTAGTGCTTTTGGATTGGTACAACACTAATTTTACACAACATGATAACTGAAAGTGTGATATAAAAAAGTAATGATATGTTTAATTTGTTGCATCCCATGATCGATGTTCCTCGTGTTGAATCAGATTGAGTGTACTAAATTAGAGGAGAGGCTTGTGAATCAAAGCAAAGATGAGTTTCTGGACTCTGTTGGAAGTGGCTACCATGCCTGTTGTTCAGGTGATCCTCATCACTATCCTTGGAGCTCTTATGGCCTGCGACTTTTGGAATGTTCTCCACGCTGATGCCCGAAAGTATATGAACAAGGTAATTAACATATTCAGATATATGTTAATTGGTGTTGGTTTCAGAGTTTCAGTTGAAGAATGAATTTGTATATTAATGTGTAGTGTAGGTAGTGTTCATGGTGTTTACTCCATCACTTATGTTTGCGAGTCTTGCCAAGACTGTTACACTTGATGAAATAATCTCGTGGTGGTTCATGCCCATTAACACTGGCCTTACCTTCCTCTTTGGAGGCATTCTTGGATGGATTCTTGTCAAATTACTCAAACCCATGCCTCATCTCGAAGGCCTCATCATTGCCTCTTGTGCATCTGGAAACTTGGGGAATCTTGTCCTCATTGTCCTCCCTTCAATCTGTAACGAGGAACGCAGCCCATTTGGGGAGCGCGGCCAATGTAGAATTGTTGGACTATCTTATGCATCCTTCTCAATGGCGGTCAGTCATTCCCTCCCTCCTCACTTAACTTTTCTCTTCTCTTCTCTTCTTGTATGGAAATCAAGTTTATTAGATGGGTTTTGTTTTGTTTTGAGTGCAGCTTGGTGGTTTCTTCATATGGACTTACACATTCCATCTGGTACGATCTTCGTCTGTGAAATTCAAAGCACTTGAAGCGGCAGAGGCAGTGTCAAGGGCACCCAACAATGACTTGGGCGATAACCCTGCGGTCCATCTCCTCAAAGGAGTGGATTCACAACATGTTCAAATAACTGTGTTGAACCCAAACTCCAACAAAGACACTGGAGCTGTAGGTTTCCCTTCAAACAACTTCACCCTTTGCTTGCATGTATATACAAATATGAATTACATATATATGTGCAGATCATAGCCCATGAAACGGCCACCAACCAATCGGTTTTGAACAAAGTAGTATCATTTTTTCACACGCTTGTAGAGGAATTAATGGCACCCCCAACGCTTGCTGCTGTGAGTTTGTTTCCCCATATCCTTATCCTATTTACATTATGATCAATGTGGAGTGAAACAAAGACAGAAACTCACTCATTTGTATGTATGTATGCATCAGATTGCAGGGTTCGTTTTTGGTGCAGTTGGGTTCCTGAAAAACCTTATTATTGGAGACCATGCCCCTCTCAGAGTCTTCCAAGACTCCATTAAATTACTAGGGTATATAAATATATCTCTCTCTCTTTGGTTCATATAATAAATAACAAGTTTGATTTCATTTCATTTCATTTCAGGGATGGGACAATTCCATGTATCACCCTTATATTAGGAGGCAACCTCACCCAAGGTACGTAGTCACCATGCTTTGCTTTGCTTTATTGTTTTGGAATCGCGGGTGTTGTTAATTAATTTCATTGAATTGAACTGAACTGAATAGGTTTAAGGACATCAAGAATCAAACCATTGGTGATCTTTGGTGTTGTGTGCGTCCGATACATATTTTCTCCTTTAATAGGGATATGGGTTGTGAGAACAGCTAAAAATCTGGGGTTTCTCTCCACTGACCCACTCTACCAATATGCTCTCATGATTCAGTACACCGTCCCACCTGCCATGAATATCGGCACAATGACCGAGCTTTTCGATGTTGCTAAAGAGGAGTGCTCCGTTCTCATGCTCTGGACCTACCTCGTCGCTGCAATTGCTCTCACCGTCTGGTCCACCATCTTCATGTGGATCTTGATCTGATTCCTCCTTCATTTACACACACATTCATTATTTTCCTTTCAATTCATTTTCTTACCATTTCCATAGCAGCGGCGGCACAACATTAATATACTACCCACAATTGTATTCAATGTAATGCAATTTGGCTTCTCTGGATCTTGTTCAAAATCGCGCATGTATTGATTGTGATTGTAACACAGAGAGAAGCTGTAAGAAAGAGTGAGGATATGGGAACCCTCAAGTCAAATCGAACTGCTTTTAATTCAATAACCAAATGAAGTTGTGTTACAACTCTTTCGGCTACACTCAATCTGAATGGGATTGTATTAATGAACACAATGCAGCAACACCATCATCTCTATCTATGATTGAAGTTGTGAAACATATTCTATGCTCTACCATACAAGACAAGATGTAAGACAGTGACATTCTAAAGAAGAGTTAATTGGAGTTTAGGGCGGTTTGGCTGGGGCTCCACAACCTCCATGTGAATCTTCACTGCTTGTAGAACATTGTACGCAACGCTACCGTCTATCTTCTTTATCTTCTGCTGTTGCTCATCAACCAACCACTCTCCCCCTCCCTTCTCACCCTTGGGTGTCACGTACACAGGCCCTTCTATGCCATACCTGCACAATTACTCTCTACCATTAGTATTATCCCTCTGCCTCTGTGCATGCAATTTATGATGTGCATATATCAGGTATTATATTAATAACCCACACATAAGATCTATACGCATCTTACCACAGAGAGAGAGAGAGCTTCTTTCACATAAATCACTGTATTGGAACTTGCTATTAGGTACTATAAACCCCGCCCATGATAACCTTTAGCTGTTGTTCCCCCCCCATCCCAAATTACGTATATACTATTTGACTACTTGCAAAGCTAAATGGTTAGAATTTTAGATTTGGATTTTCACCATTTCTCAGCTGTCAGTTCCCTCTCCTTTCATGTCCCCACTACCTCTCAAGTAATTATAACTTGTTGGTTATGCATGGCTAATTAACTACCTAAAATAGTAAAATTAGAATGGAAAAAGGGCACTTATATTGGAACATATGAGTATATTTTTCTTCACTTCATTTAGGTGAATATAAGGCAAAATAAGTGTAGATATTATCACAAAACCATTGGACAGAGGTAAGAATACATACTTGGGTACGAAAACTATAAAACCATTGGATCTTATCTTTACTATTCTGGCCTCAGCATCCGTAGGCCTACAAAAGAAAAGACAGGTCATAAACATGGATGCATGTGTATTTGTCTATGTGAGAGGCAAAGAGATAGAATACCGTTTTCTAAAAAATATAAGTGTATGGAGTTCCACTGAGGATCGGCTTGCCATCTGAGCATTCCTGTGCCGATAATTTAAATCTGGGGAAAGCATGAATGAAAATCATTGGAAATAGCAATGTTGGTACCTTAGAAAGACAATCACCATTTGTGGAGTTTGGTCTAAAAATACATTTCAATGCAAACACCTTCGAGTTTAAGAGACTGAATATATGATAAGCAAAGTAACCACTTCCGGTCATCATACAACATGGCAATGGAAATTGAGCATTACTATAGCACTGCACCAAAGTTCAAATGAAGTGTATTCCTTACTGTCAGATATACTAGTGAGTTGGGGCTTGTCTTGGCACAATGGTGGAAGCTTGTAAATCCCTAAAGAGGCAGCAAGTAACCTGTGTACTATGACATCTGCAAGAAAAAGATACTAAATCAAATTACAATGCCACATTCACATTCACCTAGTAAGCTCCACATACTCTACTAATGTGACTGACCAGCATATCTCCTAATCGGAGATGTGAAATGAGTATAGAGAGCAGCTGCAAGCCCATAATGATGAAACTCTGGAGGGCTAAGCTCACCGCTACAGAAATATACTGCCTGCATTTGATAATCAAGGACAAGAAAACTACATTTTACGACTGTAAGAATTACTCCTTGATTGGATAATTGTTCAACTAAAATTACCTGTGTCATGCATCTAGTAGCCAGTATTCTTATTAGCTTATTGAAATATGGATCATCACCCTGTCAAACATTATTAACAAATGGAAATGAGAAGAGGGTGATGTGCCTAAAAACACATTGCATTATAAAACATATTCAGAAATCAATAAATCAGATAATAGCAGATGAACAGCTTACTGCCAAAAGAAAATCAGAAAACAAACTGGCAACTAATAACATCAAGGAGTAACAACTTCTATACCCAACATAAATATCACTCTGAGCATCTATCCTCTGAAAAATTTACAGAGCTAGATAAATATTCATATAAGAAAATTTTCAGCTAGAAACCATACTCCTATAAAAGCTGAAAGCTAAGGAAAAAGGCTTACCACAGCACGATCAAGTGAATCAGCTAGCGCTTTTGATGAAGAGACATCCAAGTTGAGACCTACAGCAGCAGCAGTACGCAGAAGAGGTTCAAGCATCTCTTTTGTTGGGATGGGATGGCGCCTAAACAACAAAGCAAGATCAACCAACCATAAGAGAGATCATTCCAGGGCTTTTAATATTTTATACAACCATGTTCATTACTTCTAGGCATTCCCACAGTAGGCTATTCCCTTGCAGAGGGACAAGGAACTACAACCATGTTCTTTCTGTCATTTATTGTCCTTTTTGTATGAATGTAAGAGTTAAAATAACACCACAAAACTGCATATATACCTTAGGAGTGAACACACGGGGAAATGTTTAAGGATTTTCTCTGCAACTGAAATATTGGCCGCAAGCATAAACTCCTCAACCATTTGGTTTGCTTCTCGAATCTGATACATGCCTGTGGAATCAACTATTCCATTAGCAAAATATAAAATATCCAAAGGAAAGCACATGCTAATATGTTCACAGTTATCTAAACTTTAGAATGTAAAGCCCCTTTCCCATTAAAAGATACTAAACATATGAATCCTGAGAAGGTTGATTTACACATACTATGCAATCCAACTGTTGAGCCACCCTATAACTTTTAGTTTGTACAATATAAAATTCCAAGGTTGATTTATACTGGTAATGACCACTTGATATACTAGTTGGGCCCTCCACTGAACAGCTTGAGCTTTTGGTTTGTAGTAAGTTTAGCATATATCAATACAAAGATGATAGGCATAGTACCAGTTATTCAAGGAAATTTGAACTATGCAAAAAATAAATGTTTCTCCAAAATGAAAAGGTGAAGGAAAAGACAGATAAAATGGAAGAAACAATTTCTGACTTGCACGATTAAATATCCTCTGACGAGAAAAAAAAAACAGACAAATAACATAAGTACTCCTCAAGCAGCCCTGAGTCGTTGGACTTCCGATTAATAATAATATACAGCAATATGAGGATGCAGATAATATCCATAGATAAATTGATTTTGAGCAAACCACAGACATTCATCCCTTTTATATTTTTGGAAAACAAAGTGGATTCTTGAAATTCGAAGGTGGCCTAGATTGCTTTTAACAACACGAGAACGTTCAACAACCTACCAATGTCCATAGGGTCATGAGTCTCCGTATCAATTTGAAATTTGACTTCAGCAGAAGCAAGAGTTAGGGCTCCTCTCTCGATACGCCTACACCTCATTATCTGTGAGATTTAAAACATGTCATTCAAAGGAGATAAAAAAACTATTTTAAAAACAAATTAATCCCAGTTATCGCCATTAACTCACTATTATAAAGTAATAGGCACATCATTCCCACATACCTTCGCTAAAGTATTCATATTTCTCAAATCAGTAGTCACTGGATCCATCAATCGACTGTATATATGATAAAGAAAATTACTTTCAGCTAAAGAAACTTTATCATAAGATAAACTGCATTACAAAGTTACAATAAAACAAAGAAAACTGAGAAACTGTGTATAACGACTCCTCTGCCAAATGAACCCGAAAAATCCATCTATTATCCCAAAGGAACAAATAGAAGCAACAGTGTCATACTTATAAACATTAAACACCAAGTGGAAACACAGATATCTACTATTAGTAGTAGTAACTGGTAAGTACTTCAATTTTCATAAAAGTGAAAGAAAAAGTCAACTTTATTTTGTGTTCTTCCTTCTCAAAGCAACTGTGGATGTGTCTTATTCCAGGTGAGAATTGTATCAAATCAGCCTTCTTGGGATATCCTAACAACAATCCAAGATATCCTTGAAAAAGACATGCTTACTGGATGAAAAATAAACCTATGTTATAATTACAGCTTACTAGTATCAGTACTACCATGTGCAAAGGCATATCCTGCTATGAATTAGAGCCTCAAATGTCTTAGAACACGTCATGGAACAAAAGAATATAGTCCTAGGCCAGTTGAAAATCTTCAACTAGCAAGATATCTTTAAAAAAAACTTAGAAAGATTTAACAAGACACTCATGTATCATCAAACATCATTCTTACTCTCTGAATTGATTCATCTCAAGGCAAGTTCTCTATTAGTAATTCTCATAATGTCAACTAAAATCATACCTATCATCCATTCTAGCCTGAGCTTCAACATAAGACAAAGCTGCACATGATTTGATGACACTTTTTGTGTATCTTGTAGATATAATCTCTGCTTCAGATGACATTTCCTGCAATTTTGTAATTAATTGAAGAATTAAAAAAATAACTCAGTAACAGATAAATGCAATAGCTTCTATATGTGTGTGCACTGAGCACCAATATGTTCATGTAAGCATATCGCATGCAACTGCTAAATTGTTCAGCTATGAATGAATCTCCATCACAGCAAAGTTCATCTATTAATGTGCAGAACACCACTCAAATAAGTATTAGAATCATATGGCGGTATGTATAGTATAAAAAAGCTATTGAGGCTTACGCCTTGAGGCTCGCCTCAAGGTGAGGCTGTCGAAAACAGCCTTTGAGGCTACGCCTCTCATCTGTGTACTGAGGCTAACGCCTCGGCTCCGTCAAGGCTTACGCCTCGCACCTTAGGTATCAAGGTGGTTGAGGCTTACGCCTCAAATTGTAGGCTAAAATTTAAATTTTTAAAAACCCATTATGGGCTTTTTATGAATGTTTTTATATCTGAGTTCTATTAAATGTTTTTATTGAGACCTTTAAGTTAGTAAGAAGTAAGAAGCTAAAGTTAACCTAACAAATCTAAGGAATACAAAATTAAAACATAAATTAGAAGAAAAATCAGCAACACTTCCATCGAACAACACATTTTCTAGCCAACCACTATTCTCCCTCCCTCTCATCTCCTTTAAATTTTGCTAATTCTTTGATGATATTTATTTTTGTTTATTTTGCTGAATTTTTTATTTTTTTTATTTTTTATCCTAATTTATAATTGCTTATTTAGTTTTAAATTCTTGCTAATTATTTGATGATTTCTATTTTGCTTGTTTTGCTTATTTTTCTTTATATTTTTTCTTACTCTTATCATATTATTTGAATTTATTGGTCTTATTATTGAGGCTTACGCCTCACTGCGCCTCAAGGCTTACGCCTCACATTGCTAACAAAAAATGCCTCAAGGCTCATTTCCGCAATTTTGAACCTTGGCGGTATGAATACCAACACCAAAACTAGAAAATACAACCATATGTAAATTGAATTTCAATCCTGGATTAAGAAAGTATGAAACTCTTAGTCATTGTGATTCTTTGCGGAGCTTCAGAATAATAAATGAATATACAGGTTTGAAACGTGAAGTTAGCATCCTGCTCTATGGCAGCATTGATTGAGCATGTTTTGCAGACAGCAGTCCCTTCAAACCTTGTAAAGCTTTGCCGATGAATTTTCTTTCATTTGAGGGTTGGATAGTTATGTGAGTTCAGGCTAAATGGTAGTCTTATTATTTTGTTTCACATATCGCATTTTGGATTTCAAGCCGAGTTAGGGTGATGTAGAACCAAGGTTTAAAATTGCGGAAATGAGCCTTGAGGCGTTTTTCCTTAGCAATGCAAGGCGTAGTAAGGCGTAAGCCTCCTGATAAGATAAAAAATAATATATATATATATATATATATTATATCTTTCAATTTTATGTCCAACAACAAGAAATTTTATAATAAAAATATTTAATAAACACAGCAAAAATAATAAAATAAATAAAAACAGAAAAATATATTTTAAAACAAATTATAACATTAAAACGGAATATTATAAAATTTAAAAAAACAGAAATTATGAAAAAAACTAAACAAAAAATAAATAGATATTATGAAATAAAACAGAAATAGAAATAAATAGAAAAGAAAGAAAGAAAAGGGAAAGGAAAGGAAAAAGAAAAAGAAAAAATAGAAAATAAGTTAATAAAATAAATAAATATAATACAGAAAAATAAAATAAATACAAATTAGGAAAATAAAATAAGTATAAAACAGAAATCGAAATCGAAATCGAAATAAATAAAATATAAAACAGAGAACAAGTTAAATAGAAAACGGTTAAGAATTAGTTGGTGTGATTCAAAAAGAGGACAGAATCCCAACTATAAAAAGCCCGATTACTAATAAAATTAGAAAAAAGCACAGAAGCCAAACATAAAAAACCCATTAACCCTCAGAAACCCTATCTGATAAGACCAGAAAGTGAGGCTTCCGCCTCTTACGCCTCAAAGGCAATTATGAGTTGCGTACGCCTCTTCCTAGCGACGTGTAAGCCTCATCAGTTCCGGAAATAGCGTAGCCTCCATGACGTTTTCTCTCCGCCTCGCCTCATGGCGCGCCTCAAGGCGTACGCAACGAACGCCTTTTTAAACTATGTATAGAACTCAATAGACCATAAAGTTTCCAGTATAGAAAACAGTTTCAGAGAAACTTTCTTGCAATTATATTCCCTTTTGTGTCCTATCCAAAGTAATCAAATTGTGAAAACACATAATATCCATCCAATATTATCAGCTTATTAAGAACTTAGCAAAAGTACAGATAAGAGAATATAGGACATACCCAAATTACAGAGAAAGCAAGTCTTTCCACATCAGCACGAAGAGAGCATACATCTGAAAGATTAATAATTTAATTGAGTGATGTTTTGAGCAAAAAATAGAATGAATATGAAATTTCCCCAATATGATAATGCATGCCTAACAGAGAAGTATAGTCCATGAAAGAAATACCTTCAGTTAGAGGCTTTGGAAGCATGTCAATTCGCCGCTCAACAAGGTATACAGATGTACCCCTCTGGGAAGCCTCGTCGTCAAGTGGAGTTCCAGGGTGCACAAAATTTGTTACATCAGCAATATCTTATCATTATATCATTAAGAAAACTAGGTAATACGAATTTGACTAAAACCACAACAAGAGACTAGCCTAGAAGGGTAAGCTAAATCCAAAGCTCTACTACATATACTGAATTACTGCATAAAACCGATAGAGATGATCATTGAAAACCTATTAGTGCAAAGAGACAATGGATGGTGCTTGAAAACATATTTCAAAGAACTAAAATGTTTGTCAAACTTTTCAAATCGAGAATCAACAAAACACTTCTGTTTAAGAAACAAAAAAATGTTCATTGTAAATCCAATGTTTCTAACAGGTTTTCAGTACAAGTCCATTTGCATAGTTTATAGGAGCTCCCGAGATTCAATCAGATATTTAATCAACCATGTATTCACTAATCCAAAAAGTTTATTAATATTTTTTAATTGCACAGTATATTGACACCTCTAGCATGGGAAAAGCCCAATGGTTAGTGGATACGGACTCCAACTTCAAAATTTCCATTTGGAAGGGTTGTGCAGTGCAGCGCATCATCAATATCCTTGCATCCTACAAAAAAAACACAAGAAAATTACTATATATACAGCACAGAACGGCAAACTAGTTGAAATGCATATTTGTCAAACACCAAAATCATCAATAAGTGAAAAACAAACAAAGTAAATAAACAGCTCTTTAAAGAAAAGATGGAGAAGAAAGAACAAAAGGAAAAAAGAAGCAAAAACAAATGAGTCACATACCTGGAGGATCCACACTAAAGACCCGCAAATGACGCAAATCCTGCCTAATAGGATTTGCCAGATCTTCAGACGATACTGACCATGGTAATGGTGGCAAACACGACAGAACTTGTGATGAAAATGGTCTTGTGTTTATGTCATTCTCTATCAATACCACCTGTACAATTTAAAAACTAAATGAGTTCGTTTCATATGAACATGTTGCCCTACAATTAACTTTCATTCCTGCTTAAGTCGCCAGGCTAAATTATCTATAGGTTTCAAGTGTTATGATTAGTCCAGGTAAACTAAATGTACCAACAGGAAGACGGTGATGCTTCTACACAGAGAGGGATACACACACAACTATGATTGTAACATTATAATTATATACCTCAGTTTCAGTGTCTCTATCACCTATTTCTCCTATCGTTCGTACATAATGGCCTGAAGGATATCGAGATTGACAATCCCAAGTATCAACCGCCACAATGATTCTCTTGTCCATAAGATTCTCGAGCTGTCGAGTTTGAATCCTAATTTTTGGAAATCTACGATCCTTGGAGACAAATAATGGATGGGCAATGCCACCACTACCTGCAGGCATAGGCATTGGCTCCAAAGATCCACAGTAACTGCATGGAAGCGTATACTTGTATCAAACAAGTGAATATAAAATAGAAAAGATGAATATTGACGCAGATGATAGACTGTGTATCAATGACATAACAATTACAAGAACGGCAATTGCATTATAAATCTGAACCATAATACTTCAGTGCATCGTCAAAAGGAGGAAATTTCAAGACAAAATAACTTATTAAATAAATCTAGAGGCAGAACAAATGAAGATGATGATGAAATATGTAGTAGGCTGAGGATTGCTATGAACAGACAGGAGAAGATATCAATGTCCTAACACAAATTTGACTGAGAAAAGTGTGATATGAAATATTTTATAATAAATATTTAGAATGGTCTACACCCACCCTTGATTATCCTCCTAGTTGAAGAAAACAGAGGAAAAAATTGTTTGTAGTACTGAAGTAGATCAGGAACAGTGTGTGCTATTCAAGCAAATAAATGTGAGACACATCTAGGTAATCGGTTGACATTGAGAATGATTAGACTCCTCAGCATGCCTATCCTAACCCTTCCATAAGCACAACCCACCAAATGATGCAAGTGTATGCTTGTTTAAGGTGGACAAGCCAAATAGATTAATAGCCAGATACATTAATTACTTGTACAAACCAACACAAAAAATGTTCCAGGTGAGTAGTAAACTTACGAGTGCCAGTTCCGCTTTATAATACCAATAACGCGACCAGATGGACGAGAGGAAGCAGGATTTGTGTCCTTGGCAGAAGCTTCTGCAGGAGTTGTGGTCCGAGGAGCATCATCCGCACTGTTTGGAGCAAGGTGAAAATCATCTTCTTCCTCATCATCTGCCAAAGAGATGCATTCATTATGAAAACACAGGTGCAGCCATGTATAGTGTTAATCTGTGACTCAAACTATCTAAACTTGCACTTAACAATTAATCAAACTGCAAGAGAAGATGAATTTTATGCAGAAGGAAACACCGAAGACTCACAACAGCAGAGGAAAACAAGAAACCTAGCTTGCATAAGGCAACAATTATTTCTTCCTTAAGAAGAATGACCATCGCCCAAACATTCAGATTTACCCTTGGTAACTAGCAGTGAGATATGGGAGGACAAAGTGGTCGAGATGCGAGAGGAAATTCTTGTTTGGAGATACTTATCATAAGAAATATTCACTGTACCATTTATTTAATGTTTCCTAGAAAAGAAAACTGGATACCACTGCCAATCCCTATAGATCAATAAATCAACACAGAAGGTACTATTCAGGCATCATTTGCAAATAAAGATAAAATTATTCCTAAGTACCAGGATGGAACTCTATGAAACTATAATAGGTGCTGATATGAAAAGATTAGTTCAGTGTATACATTTATCTTGCTCTCTGAAATCATAGAACTACGACAAGCACATTTCTCTACGCTCCTTTTTTAAGCTGCACAACAGAACCACTGGGCAATGTGGTGCCAGGTTCGAAGCACTACCTGACTCATAACAACCCTGGTGGCCTAGTCTATTTTGCTACAAGCTTATAATTCCAACACATACTACCAGGTTGGTTTAAGGCGAATGAACTATACAAGGTATCTTTTCTTTTCCAGACCTTGAAATTGGGGTCCATGAAAAAGCACATGTACACAGAGAAATTAAAATCATGATTACTGCATAAAGTTGTGATCCAGAGCTCCGTGTGGATACAATTAAATAAACTAAAGAACAAGACTTGAGTTTCTTGCGACAAATAGAGAAAACAAGTATAACTCAAGAGAAAAGTTATCCAAGTTATCAAACACTGATTATGACTGGGTGGTATTTGTTTCTCTTTGAAAGAGAAGTTTATTTCAAACAACTTGATTGGCTTTCCTCCAAACAATAATCCAAAATCAATCGCCCGTTGCTATTTATTTAAGAAAGTTTTCTTTTAAGAATAAGATAGCAATTATGAAATTAAGTAAATATACAGATAGGTTAACATATACCCTGTACCCTCTTTTAGCCTACAAGACGACGAAATAGAAATGTTAACTCAAGGCTTCAAACTATTTTCCAATTTATAAGTTAATAAACCATACAGCTCGTAGGAACAGTGTTCAGCCATCAACAGGTTCAAGTAAGATTTCTTAGAATGATATGTTGTGGTACAGTTGGGTATGTTTTTTCACATAAATATATACATATTTCACATTTTTAGACGTGTACCAAAAACATTGTTCACAATCACAAAGCATACCTTCTGCAATAGATAACGACTTTTCTTGCCACTGATCTTGAGGCAGAAGCTCAACTGCCACTATATCACCATCAAAAGCCCTATTCATATTTTCACGCCCATAAATGATTATCTCATCACCTATGCTCTCACTTCCAACATATGCTTCAAATGGATTGTAACGGTTGACACGAAGTTTTCCTTGATGGTATATTCCACGATGCAAACCAAAAGTGATCTCAGACATGGGCTTATGCTGAACAAATATCAGAGAGAAAGCAGTCTTTATTAGCTTTCAAAAATATATGTGCATGTCTATTCTCATATGATCCCATTTTTGTCTCAAGGCTGATAAACACAAAAACAATACCTCGGGATATATTACTTTTCTCTTTGACGGTCTCATATCTTCCACATCCTCCATGTTTACATCAGGATGCACAAGTAAATCAAGTAACCCTGGTTGACCTAATGACTGCACATACGACTCAACTGAAACAAAACAGCCAACAATTCAAATTTTAGGGCTTTGCTTAAAGTAGATCCACAAACCGCCATGATAACAATGATAATCATGTAGGCAAGCGGTATGCAATATTATCCATCAATGAATAAGATCTCGGATGTACTTGTTTCTGCATGAATGCCCTCTTCAATAGCTTTCCTTTTGTTTTCCCTGTCATTAGTTATAAGTAGAATTCGAGTTGTGTTGCCAAGATGATTCTGATACCATTGAGTAGCCACCCGAATCGCTGAATCAGGATCACATAGTGCAATATAAGGAAATGTTAAGTTCAGAAAAAATACTTTGGGAAAATTCAAATAGATGATAAATGTCAATGAGCATGAAACATAATATGATTATGATATAAAGCAAATCAAGTTCATTCACAAAACCTCTATCATTTCGGTCATTTTTACTTTCACCAGCCATGCTAGTAATGTATGTATCCCTGAATATATAGAAAGAAATTTGAGATCAAAATAATTTACACATCTATGAAAAATGAAAACAGTGGCAACAAATATAAGGAATGGCAAGGTTAAGAAAAGAAAGAGAATTTAAATGCTGAAATCAAAATCGTATATATACTGTACTTAAATAGCATGAGCATTACACAGCTTTAGCTTTTCTTTTAAGAAGAAAAAATGAATCCTCTTTTACATGAATTTGTAAATTCTGAGAAACTATAGAAAAGATGTTGATAGATAGTTAAAAACTATTCACTTCCATGGGACCCTCGGAATGTACAGGAACTAAAAAGAACATGTGAATATTTCATAAGAAATTGAATAACTTGCCAAATACTTTCCTAAGAACAAATAGATTCAACAGCTTGAATGAAAAACTGAAGTTGTCAGTCCGATAAAATGCAGGTAACCTAAATTGAACAGCCTCCCATGAGCAAACTCCAATAATTTTCTCAGTTGTAGAAATAGATATGATATCCTTAATATGGCTTAATCATTGAAGCTACAGAGTGCTAAAAAAAGAACCTTTAGAGTCAATTGCATCTCTAATCATGATTGGTACAGACAAAATTTAGCAGCATAACAGTTGTCAGATATTGTTTACCAAATTTAAAGCCACTAGACATGAAATTATCTAGATCAAAGTGACAGAACAACCAGGGCCAACCTAAATAAATATAATAAAAGATTGATATAAAGTGAATGATAAATTTGTTAAAGTGCTGCTATGGCTGGACGAACTTACTTGTGATGTTCATTCAAGAAAACAACAAACTTCCTGAGTGTATTATTGCAGAGGCCTCTGATTCTGTTGTAGACAGACATGTTCTTGTTCTTGACCTCCTCAAGTACAATTGAGGGCACGACAACATCATCAATTGCTGGATTCTCGAGCAAATCAATCTGGAAGAGACCATTTCACAATCAACACAGCGCAACAATGAAATGAAAACGCAGTGGGAAGCAAAAGAAAATCACCTGGTGAAGAACAACATTGGTATCGACTACGATGATCGGGGAGGCAGACTCGCTGAGGCGAGCTTTGGAGGTATCGCATTGCTTGCAGATTATAGCTCCGCACGATATGTCATCTCTGAGGTAGTGCTCTCTGACGACCTGCAAAATACAAAGAAGAGTAGAAAAACCCTAGCTGTGAACATGGCGGTGGGGATGAGTTTAGGGTTTTAGGGGAGTGAGGCACAGACCTTGTTTACTCTGCCACCTCTGGTTTTTTTGGCGAAAGACTTGCTATGAAGCATCTCGGTGTTGAAGTAAAGAGAAGTCGTTGGAGCTCGGCGGCGGCGGCGGCGGCGGCGGCGGCTATTATTGGGGACACCTTCTGGATTTTAGGTTGCGAGTGTGGGGGGCTCTGCGGAGCGGGACGGTGGAGGCAGCAGGACCAATTATATCATAATTAAAATGGTTTTTTGTTTGAGAACTTTTAAGTATGGTTTGAATTCAGGGTTAATTACGTTTTGCTTAAAGTACACTCGCGTGTTCTATATTTTATCATATTTATAATAAAAAGCTTAAAATCAGTTCGGTTAATTGTTGTTTATATAATTTACACTAACATGATTAAAGTTTGAACAAAACTTACGCAGGTCGTATTTACTACAATCCAAAACTTAGCAACACGCATGTTGCAAAACCGAAATTAAAAATATAAGTTTAGAGGACTTAGTTATACATCATGTGGAAAACATCATGTGATCACTCAGCATGCTTATCAAACAACAAATTTTTCCAAATTTTATCTTTCTTAAGTGGAAAATTTTCGGTTTATCGAAACCAGACGGTTTAATTACTTAATTGAATTTTTAACCGGTTCATGCTGGTTTATCGAAACGGACCAAATATGAAAAATAAAATTTTTAGGACTTTAAATATTCTCACAAACCGGCTGATTCAGCTCGAATCTGGTCGAGCCGAACCAGCCCAACTGAGGTCGCCCGCGGCACTGACTGTGGTCGCCCACGGGAGCGACCATGGTGGCCCGCGAGGGCTACCATGGTTGCCCGTTGGCGACCTGGTCGGCCCTTGGTGCCGACCATGGTCTGCCCTAGGGCATTTCATCAACCACCAAGGATCTCGACCCTGGTTAGCCATGGCTCGGCCATGGCTAACCCGAAACAGCCCCAAAAAATTAATTTTTCCAATTTTTCAAAAACAATTAAATCTGATTTTTTTTTCAATTTCATGCATATTTATTTGAAGAACATAAGAACATAGAATTAAAAATCAGATCATGCATAAAGAATTAAACTCAAAACAACTCATCCTCTGATACCACTGAAAGGGATTCTCATGGGTTCCACAGAATAATTTCATGCAGCAGGATGAATTAACCATGGGAATCGATGAACAACATACGAATCTTATTGAGAAATTCAGCATACATGTAACCTTTTCAAATCTGAAAATTATACCTTTAATCGATCCAAAAACACAAGTATAGTGTTTCTCTAGCAAGTCCACACAAGCACAATACCTTGGGAAATTTCTTCACTCTCTCTTGCTAATGAAAATTATGAAAAATTGGACAAATGGCAATGGAGGAATGATGAGAGGGAGGGTCAGCCAATATGGGAGAGAAGGGGGGAGTTATTGCCGAAATATTGAGATATTTTTGGCAAAAAAAATATTGTGTATTTATCAAAAAATCTGATTTTGAATATCATTTTGATAATTACACAATTTACCCATTTAATCTCATAGTCACAATTATACCCCATTCATGACTTAAAACCCTAAATGGGCTTTAAGCCCATATAACCAAATTCAAATTAAAACCCATTTAATTGAGTTCTAATTATGGTTTAGCTAAACCGGTCCAATCTCCCTAATTTAGTTTCTTCAACTGTCTGGTTAATAAACTTAGGTCAGAAATCAACCGAATCGTTTTCAATTTGACTAAATTGAAAAGCGGATTCTCCCAGTTACCATCCATGCTTGTTTGTCACATATTGTACTTAAAGCGTGTGACCCTCTAAGTTCACGGCCCGTTGGCATACTGGTAAAATTACTATTTTACACTTTCCATCATAAGTGGTCTCTAGCAAGACATTATGATTACCCAACGTTCGTGATTATCGATTATTCGACTTAACCTATTATTGTACATGTCACTGTCCTTTTATCAAATCGATATCCAGATTGATCAATAGGCATAGAACCGTTACCCTAATTTATCATCACTGTTTCTTGATATCTGAGATGACTAAAAACTGATACCAGGTATCATCTGTACGACCGTGCTATTCCTTCAGTCATACTCTTCAAGTGGGCTAAACGGATATCTTTCTCATACCGGAGTATGAGTGATAAATCCCTCATATGCCTTTCGAGTTCACAAATGCAATTAATATCCAAGCCAATCAAAGCCGTTATAGCTACCCTTTTACAGGTAACGTTAGACTAGGTCAAACTCAGGTATTCGTTACAAAGTGCACACAAAGACTCTTTAGTCTTAGGATATAATGACAAGCTACGATCTGTAAGTATCTCATGACAAGATCTATGTTGCATACTCACAATCGGGTTGTCCGGTATCATCGACCTGATGATATCTATGATATAAATCCAGCACATACTTTGTCATGATCAGTAGAGCATGATCACAAGGAGTTGGTCTCATATTGATCGCTTATGAAGAAGCTTAGCTGATCAGGGACTCATCGAATGCAATTCTTTATGATCTACAATTCTACTATAAGTGGTTATACACATAATCACATAGATCAAATTACATTCGATATACTACTACAACACATTAGTAATATAATGCCTTTTATTAGATCGAAAAATGATGTACATTACAATATAGATTGAGGAATTACATTGGACTAGGGCATAATCCTAACAATCTCCCACTTGCCCATAGTTCCAACCTAAGTTCCAATCTACCCTCATAGACTTCACATGTGCCTCATGCTTGGGCTGCGGTAAAGCATTCGTCAAGGGATCAACAACGTTATCATTAGTCGGTACATAAGTAATCTCCACATCACCATTATCGATATACTCCCTGATAATGTGATACTTCCTCTATATCTGTTTAGTTCTGTTGTGGAATCTGGGCTCTTGAGCTAATGCTATGGCTCCCGTGTTGTCACACAACAAGCTTACCGGATCAGACGCTCGCGACATTACATCTTATCCGGTTAGAAAGCTAATAACCCATACGGCTTCCTTAGCTGCTTCTGCTGCAGCTATGTATTCAGCCTTTGTTGTAGAATCGGCAGTTGCGGCTTCCTTGAAGCTCTTCCAGCTGATGCTCCACAATTTAACATGAATACTAATCCTGCTTGAGATTTGAAATCGTCAGGGTCTGTTGAAAACTAGCATCAACATATCATTTGACTGCTAGTTCTCCATCTTTCCCACCATACACTAGGAATGCGTCCTTAGTTCTCCTCAGATATTTGAGGATACTCTTGACAGTAATCCAATGCTCATGGCCTGGTTAGACTGATATCTGCTGGTACAGCTTAGTGCAAACGAGACGTCCGGTCTCGTGGATATCATGGCATACATGATGGATCTCACAGCCGAAGCATATAGGGTCTTAGTCATCTTGCTTAGCTCATCATGAGTCTTAGGACTCTGTTTCTTGCTGAGCTTAATGTCATGCCGTATGAGTATGTATCCCTTGTTAGAATCAAGCATTGAGAATCTTCTTAACACCTTATCTATGTAAGTGCTCTGACTTAGGCCCAATATTTTTTTGGGTCAATCTCTGTAGATCTTGATGCCCAGAATGAAAGCAACATCACCTAAGTCCTTCATCGAGAATCATTTCCCTAACCAAGCGTTAACCTCAAGCAAGGTTGGGATGTCATTCCCGATGATCAATATGTCATCGACATATAGCACTAGGAATACAATATTACTCCCACTCGCTTTCTTATATACGAAAGGTTCACATTCTTTTTTGATAAAACCGAATTCCCTTATGGCTTCATCAAAACGAAGGTTCTAACTCCGTGAAGCTTGCTTTAATCCATAAATGGACCTAAGCAGCTTACAAATCTTTCCGGGGTTCTCTGAATCAACAAAACCCTCAGTCTGTGTCATATACACATCCTCTTTTAAGTTCCCATTCAGGAAGGCGGTTTTGACATCCATCTGCCATATCTCATAGTCGTAGTATGTTGCTATGACTAGAATGATCCAGATAGATTTGACCATAGCTACTGGTAAGAAGGTTTCGTCATAATCGATACCTTCGATCTGGCGATAACCTTTCGCAACCAACTAGATTTATAGGTCTGAGCTTTTCCATCCATGTCGGTCTTAAGTTTATAAACCCATTTACAACCGATGAGTTTTATCCACCAAGCACCAGACTTGGTTGTCATACATGGATTTCATTTCCTCACTCATGGCGTTCTGCCATTTTTCGGAGTCTGGACTGGCCAAAACTTGTCTGTAGGTTTCTAGATCATCCTGATCCACCAATATCAAGTCATTTCCCTCAGTGGCTAGAAAGTCATATCTGATGGGAACTTGACGAGATCTCTCAGACCTTCTTGGACCCTCTGGAATAGGTGTAGGGATTGATTCTTGATCAATGGCCTCTTCTGGCTTCTATATTTCTACATCTGACATAGTGGGTTGTTCCGTATCATCTTGAATTTCGTCAAGATGCATGACACTCCCACTAGCACTTTTGGAAATAAATTTCTTTTCCAAAAATACCCCTCATCGAACAACAAAAACTTTGTTCTCGTTGGGTTTGTAGAAATAGTACCCCCCTTGTTTCCTTGGGGTACCCCACAAAGAAACACTTCTGATTTGGGTTCGAGCTTATCGCCTAGCAAACGTTTGACGTAAGCTTCACATTCCCATATCTTAAGGAAAGCTAATAAGGGTTTCTTCCCTTTCCACACTGTATAGAGTGCTTTCCACTACCTTTGTAGGAGCCCGATTCAAAATGAATGCGGTCGTCTCTAGGGCATAGCCCTAGAAGGAGATATGAAGGTCAGCCTAACTTATCATTGACCGAACCATGTCAAGCAAGGTCTGATTTCTCCTTTCGGATACACCATTCATCTGAGTTGATCCAGGCGGAGTCAATTCAAAGAGGATCCCACACTCCTTTAAATGACTGTGAAACTCATGGTCCAAGTACTCACCGCCTCAGTCATATCAAAACACTTTTATACTCTTACCAAACTAGTTTTGTGCTTCGTTCTAGAACTCTTTGAACTTGTCAAAAGTTTCCGACTTATGTCTCATAAGATAGACATACCCGTATCTACTAAAGTCATCAGTAAATGTAACGAAGTAGTGAAAATCCCTTCTGGCCTGAGTGCTCATAGGTCCACACACATCGGAATGTGTGAGACCTAATAAGTCACTAGCCCTTTCACCTAAACCGGCAAAAGGTGCCTTTGTTATTTTGCCCATAAGGCATGACTCGCATCTCTCAATTGAAGTGAATTCAAACGGACTTAGAAGTCCACACTTGTGAAGTATTGAGATGCGTTTCTGGCCTATATGGCCTAAACGGCAGTGCCATATCACAGTCTGGTTTAAATCATCGAATTTAACCCTTTTGTTACTTATGTTATAAACTGAGCTAGTGTCAGTGTTTTGAATATTAAGAATATATTGAAGGAATTATTTGAGGGTTCCAATCATATAATTTCATGCCCATACAAGAAATTAACCTCAAATATCCGAAATAATTTAGATCTTGCATGATCATGAATTGATCACGAGATCTTAGACTAGAATAAACTTTAATTTTACCTTGATTCAAAATCTCTCTGTTACTAAATAATATTTAGTAACCTCTAAAGAACGTCCACATAGGAAGAGCAATCCGGGGATACTCACGACGATCCTTACTAGAAGATCGAAGTAAGCAAAACGGACGGAGCAAGGAGGAGGGAGGTGGCCGTCGGCTAGGAGAGAGAAAAAGGGGAGCTAGGGTTTTGAAAATAATTCACTTAATTTTAAGATATGAAAATGACCCTGTTATAACCCTTATTTGGACTTTAATTAATTAAAGGCCTTAATGGGCTTAAAGCCCAAAGCTTTTAATTAATTATGTAGAGAAGCCCATTCTGGCTAGGCCCAGTTTAGCTAATATAATTAAATCTATTTAATTAGATTATAATTAATAAGTCCTGCTAAACCGTTCTTGATTTTCGGTTTAGTCCTAAACTGAAATCGGTCTAATCCGGTTTAATCCAAAACCGGATTTTGTCTCTCTCATGATTACTCCATATGATTCCATCCGTTTTACTCAACCTTTAGTGTGTGACCCTCTAGGCTCACGACACGTCGGCGGACTGGTAAAATTACCATTTTACCCTTTCCATCATGAGTGGCCTCTAGCAAGACATCATGATTACCCAACGCTTGTGATTATCGAGATTTCGACTTAACCTTGTGGTACATGAATCTATCCTTTTATCCTCTTGATATCTTTGACAACCACGAGGCATAAACAAGTCATCCTCGTTCTATTGTCCTGTTTCTTGATTCTGAGTTAACTAAATTATAACTGATACTACGTATCGACTGCATGGCCATGTTATTGTATTTCAGTTGTACTCATCAAGTGGCCTAAACTGATATCTGCTCACACGTCTGTATGAGGGATAAATCCTTCAGCGATCCATTGAGTCAACTTATGTAACTTGTGATCGAGCCAATCACAGTCGTTATTGTAACCCTTTTACAGGAGACGTTAGACTGAGTCAAACTCGTCGCTCATTACATATTGACCTCGATGGTCCTTCCGTCTGAGGATGTGATTTCATGCGCCGACATAAGAGTATGTTCATGATTGTGTCTATGTAACATACTCATGATCGGGTCGTCCTATATCACCCCTGACTGGTGTTACTATGACCTAACTCTAGCCCCATTCTGGCCATGATCAGTAGAGCGTGATCATTTAGAGTTAGCCTCATACCGATCGCTTCTTATGAAGCTATTTTATCGTGGACTGCTTAAATAAGATTTTATCTTATCTGTAGATCTACTATTATGTGTTGACACATCGATGATACAAATCAAATCATACTTAAGATATTACTACAACACTTAATAATATGAATGCCGATTTTATTTCAACTAATAATCTTTATTACATGATTTGATTGAAAATACATGGTGCTAGGGCACAAAAACCCAACATATATAAAAAAAACAACAACCAATGAACATTGTTCAAAATTAAAACTAGCCCACTGGGCAAACTGATACTAATGTTTCCTACTGCAGTTGTTAAGACTTGATTGCCATCACCAACTCGTAGGTCCGCCTCGCCCCTGCCCACGTCTCTTCTACTTCCCAGAGCCTGCACATTTACAAAAATGGGAGACTCTGCACCAGTATAAAGTACCCAAGAATCTGAAGTAGATAAACTGAGATTGAGCTCAATAACAAATATACCTGATCCTGAAGATGTGGAAGCTCCACTCTTCCTAAGAAACTGCTTGTGTTTCTTGCAATCCTTCTTCCAATGCCCTTGTCATTGGCAATAGAAGCAGACAACATCCTTCTTAGGATTCTCAACAGCCTTGGGAGCTGCTGGACCCTTAGGTTGTCGAATCTTCCCCGCTAGGTGCATAGGGCCTTATCCTTGCCCAGGCTGGCTTTCTTGAAGCTCACTTGCTTGTTGACCATAAGAACCTCCTTGGACTTGCCCTTGAGATTCTTTTCAGCAGTCACGAGCATATCATGAAGCTCTGTCACAGTCTTATCCATGTCATGCATATTGTAGTTTCCAACGAAATCACGATATGTCTTTGGAAGTGAATGCAGCACAAAGTCTGTAGACATTTCCTTATCCACTGGATGACTGATTATGGTCAAGTGTTCCAAAAGACGTTTCATCTTAAGGACATAGGGACTAACATGAGCTCCAGCCTTCAGCTTGCAAGACACCAGTTCACTGTGTTAGAGTTATGCCCCAGTCCAATATATAAGTGATCTATAGATGTAATGTTTTATCATCTTTCTGAATAAATAAATCGGCATATAAGTGACCATGAGATACTCACATATCGTAGCTTGTCATTATATCCTAAGACCAAGGAGTCTTTGTGTACACTATGTAATGAATACCTAAGTTTGACCTAGTCTAACGTTATCTGTAAAAGGGTAACTATAACGGCTTCGATTGGCTTTGATATTTATTGCAGTAGTGAACTCAAAAGGCGTCTGAGGGCTTTATCACTCATACTCCGGTATGAGAAAGATATCCGTTTAGGCCACTTGATGAGTATGACTGAAGGAATAGCACGACCGTGCAGGTGATACCTTTGTATCAGTTTTCAGTCATCTCAGATATCAAGAAACAGTGATTGATAAATTAGGATGACGAATGTATGCTTATTGATCAATCTAGATATCGGTTTGATAAAAGGATATTGACATGTACGATAACAGGTTAAGTCGAATAATCGATAATCACGAACATTGGGTAATCATAATGTCTTGCTAGAGACCACTTATGATGGAAAGGGTAAAATAGTAATTTTACCAGTCTGCCAATTGTTCGTGAGCCTAGAGGGTCACACGCATTAAGCACGATACATGACAACAATTATGGATGAAAATTGAGAATGATTCGGTAGTTTTCTGGCCTAAGGTTTTAACCAGACGGTTGAAGAAATCAATTCGAGGAAATTGAACCGTTTTGTCTAAACCGAAATTATAACTCAAGTTAATGGGTTTAATTTGGGTTTTAGTTAAACGGGCTTAAAGCCCATTTAGGGATTCAAGAGATGAATGTGTTGGGTTTTTGTGCCCTAGCACAATGTATTTTCAATCTAATCGTGTAATAAAGATTATTAGTTGAAATAAAATCGGCATTCATATTACTAAGTGTTGTAGTAATATCTAAAGTATGATTTGATTTGTATCATTGATGTGTCAACACATAATAGTAGATCTACAGATCAGATAAAATCTTACTTAAGCAGTCCCCGATCAGAATAGCTTCATAAGAAGCGATCGGTATGAGGCTAACTCTAAATGATCACGCTCTACTGATCATGGCCAGAAGGGGGCCAGAGTTAGGTCATAGTATCACCAGTCAGGGGTGATATAGGACGACCCGATCATGAGCATGTTACATACACACAGTCATGAACATACTTATATGTCGGCGCATGAAATCAAATCCTCAGACCGAAGGACCATTGAGGTTAATATGTAATGAGCGACGAGTTTGACTCAGTCTAACGTCTCCTGTGAAAGGGTTACAATAACGACTGTGATTGGCTCGATCACAAGTTACATAAGTTGACTCAATGGACCGTTGAAGGATTTATCCCTCATACGGACGTGTGAGCAGATATCAGTTTAGGCCACTTGATGAGTACAACTGAAATACAATAACATGGCCATGCAGTCGATACGTAGTATCAGTTATAATTTAGTTAACTCAGAATCAAGAAACAGGACAATAGAACGAGGATGACTTGTTTATGCCTCGTGGTTGTCAAAGATATCAAGAGGATAAAAGGATAGATTCATGTACCACAAGGTTAAGTCGAAATCTCGATAATCACAAGCGTTGGGTAATCATGATGTCTTGCTAGAGGCCACTCATGATGGAAAGGCTAAAATGGTAATTTTACCAGTCCGCCGACGTGTCGTGAGCCTAGAGAGTCACACACTAAAGATTGAGTAAAACGGATGGAATTATATGGAGGAATCATGAGAGAGACAAAATCCGGTTTTGGATTAAACCGGAAATCAAGAACGGTTTAGCAGGACTAATTAAGTATAATTTAATTAAATAGATTTAATTAAATTAGCTAAACTGGGCCTAGCCAGAATGGGCTTCTCTACACAATTAATTAAAAGTTTTGGGCTTTAAGCCCATTAAGACCTTTAATTAATTAAAGTCCAAATAAGGGTTATAAAAGGGTAATTTTCAGATCTGAAAATTAAGTGATTGATTTCTTAAAACCCTAGCCGTCACCCTCTCTCTCTCCTTGCCGAATTTCGGCCAGCTCCTCCCTTCCCCGCTCCGTCCGTTTTGCTTGCTTCGATCTTCTAGTAAGGATCGTTGTGAGTATTCCCGGATTGCTCTTTATGTGTGGACGATCTTTAGAGGTTACTAAATCCTATTTAGTAACAAGGAGATTTTGATTCAAGGTAATTTGTTGAATTTATTCTAGTCTAGATCTCATGATCAATTCACGATCATGTAAGATCCGTATTAAAACATGGAACTTTGAGGTTAATTTCTTGTATGGGCATGAAATTAATTGAATGGAACCCTCAAAGAATTCCTTCAGTGGTATCAGAGCCTTGGTTATGCATGATTTTGTATTCGAGCATGATAGGCTAGAATTAAATTTGCGATTTAATTCGGTATTGTGGATTGAAAAAATTGCAAATTATATGTTTTGGTTAATGAATTAATTGCTGGAATTTTTTTAATGTTGCTGAAAAATATTATTTGATCGAGTAAGATCAGGATCGAGACCCGTGAGAGGCCGAGGCTAGCCGAGAGGCTAACCCCGACAGCACCACGGGCCGATCGGCTGGAACGGGCAGGCTGACTAGATCTGCCCGTGGCAAATCTGGCTGAGCCTCTCGGCTCCGGCCAGGCGGCCCGCCTCGGCCAGCCCTCACGGGCTGGTCGGCCACGGCGCGACCAGCCTTGCCGGCTAGGGTTTTGGCCGAACCCTAATTGGCCCTCGGGTCAATTTTGGTTCGGTCAAACCAATTGGATTCGGGTCAGATCCGACCCAGAAAAATCCAGAATTTTTTCAGCAATTATTAATTAAAATTTCAGACCGGTTCGGTTTCGATAAACCAGCGCGTGAACCGATTTAAATTCAGAAATTAACCGGTTCAAGAAACGGTTTCGATAAACCGTATTTTATGATTTAAATCAAGATAAAATTGGAATTAATATGCTTGCTTGATAACATGCTTGTTTGATAACATGATTGTTTGATAACACGGTGTTTGCAACATGATTGCTAAGTTAGCCCGAATTTAGAATTTAATTTCGGTTTGCAACTTGCGAGTTGCTTATGGGTTGTAATTTATTAGTGACCTGCGTGTCACATCATTTATTTTATTTAAATTAAATGTAATTACAAAGTCCCAAGACAAGAAGAACCGAAGAGAAGGACGGTAATCCCGAGGAGGCGTGGAGCCAGTGGGAGTCCAGGAGAATGAGGAAAGACAAGACCTAGTATAGGTTCTAGTTTATTCCAGTAGGGTTAGCGGGCTAGCTAAAGCAAATTTACATTTATGTTTGTGAATGTATGGTTGAATGTGTGATTTAATTTTCATAAGTTCATGTTAATTAGATCATCACCCACATGTGTAAAGATTAATAATAATTAGTTAATCACGCACATGTAAATCGGAATTGAAATTATCTCTACATGGATTTGTAGATGATAAATTCAAATTAAGATCAAATTATGATCAGTGATAATGAATATTTAAAAGGCAAGTAATTTCAAGTCAAGCTAGATACCGCCCACTTTTCATCACTTCGATTAGTTCTCGAACTCATGGGTGGATACGATTAACGTGGATCCATGAGAATGGGTTCTAATAGGAGATGGACCAGTTTGCATGGGTGCGTGCGCATTAGCGTAGTAGCCATGCAGATTGGATCATGCGTTGAAAATTGGTTGACTTGGCTGCGATTCTCAGATGATCTGAGCCAGGGTATCAGATATAGGGCAATGCCGTATACACACAATGTATAAGCCCTAGCCAAGAATCACATGGAATTGTGAAAGGACTGGACTGTCCTACTCCAATGTCCAAAACTGGGGCGATGAGATTAACTCACTTCAGTTTTGGGTATGCGGAGATTTTGGTTTAGATTCAGACAGAAGAATCAGAAAATGTTCATAATCAAGTATCTCTTACTTCAACTTAATTAAGAATCTGATCGAATTTATTTTCATGTATAGATTAATGGCACCGTCGCAACCCAAATCAACACGTTCTGGCAGTGAAGCCTTAAAGTCTCTTCTGTCGAATAACAGGCTGACAGGGACCAACTTCCTGGTATGGGAGAGGAACCTAAAGCTTGCACTTCAGTATGACAGACAGGAGTATATCCTTACAGACAAACCTCTGATTGAGCCTGCAGATGATGCCAGCGAGGCCGATAAGAACGCTTATGACAAGTACATAAGTAATTGACAAGATGTTGGCATCCTCATGGTCGGGTCCATGGAAAATGACACCCAGGACCAGTTTATGCATCTCATGGGAGATCCCCAAGAGATGATGGAGGAAATTAAAATATATTACCAGAAGAATGCTCGTGTCGAAAGATACGACACTCTTAGGGAGTTATTTTATAGCAGGCTGAATGCTGGTGAGGCAGTGAGCCCACATGTCCTTAGGATGAAGCGGCTCTTTGATCGCTTGGCCAGTCTAGGTCATAAGTTCACAGAATAGCTGAAATCAGACATAGTCCTGATGTCGCTTCCAAAGGCTTATGGAGATGTGATCACAAATTACAATCTCCATAATATGGAAAAGACCATCAAGGAACTACATGGAATGCCGGTGACAGCAGAGAAAGACCTCAAGGGCAAGACCCCTGAGGTTCTGATGGTCAATAAGGGTGTCAGTTTCAAAAGAGCTGGCAAACCTAATGGCAAGTCACCAGGATACTCCAACAAGGGCAAGGCACCAGCAGTGTCAGGTAAGGGTAAGGCGCCGATGCACCTAGCTGGGCAAATAAGGGCACCTAGAGGTCCGAGAATCCAAGCGGTTCCTAGAACCGAAGGGAGCACTTCGGCCTCAGAGGTGGTCTTTTACTACTACCAGCAGCCAGGTCATTGGAAGAAGGATTGCAGGCAGCACAAGGATTATGTCAAGAGCTTGCAGAAGGGAGGACACCCTTCAGGACCTGGATCAGGTATTTACGTTGTTGAGTATAATCTCAACGTTACTTTCTCAGACACATGGGTAGTTGATACCGGAGCAGAATCTCGCATTTGTGTTAATCTGCAGGATATGGAAAGTAAGAAGCTCCTTGGGAAAGGCGAGCGGGATCTGAGAGTCGAAGACAACAGTTCGGTGTCAACGACGGCTGTCGGTTCTGTTAGTCTTAGGATGCCCACAGGGCTTATTTTAGTATTGGACGATGTTTTATGTGTACCTACATTTAGTAGGAATATTATTTCAGTGTCCAGTTTGGACAAACTTGGTTTTGTATTTGCCATAGACAATGGCTTATTTACTTTATCAAGAAATAATATCGTTTACGGCACTGCATCTATGGTTGGTGGATTATATATTTTAAATATTGATAACACTAACTACAGTTCAAACTATAACGTAAATAAGAGGTTGAAGTCGGATGACTTAAGCCAGACAGTGATGTGGCACTGTCGTCTAGGCCACATAGCCGAGAAACGCGTCTCGACACTTTATAAGTGTGGGCTATTAAGCCCGTTTGAATTCACACCAATCGAGAGATGCGAATCTTGCATTATGGGTAAGATGACAAAGGCGCCTTTTGGTGGCTTAGGTGAAAGGGCGAGTGATCTCTTGGGCCTAATACATTCAGACGTATGTGGGCCCATGAGAACACAAGCCAGGAGAGGTTTCAGATACTTCATAATCTTTACCGACGATTTCAGGAGGTATGGGTATGTCTATTTAATGAGACATAAGTCGGAGTCCTTTGATAAATTCAAAGAATTCCAGAATGAAGTACAGAACCAGCTTGGTAAAAGTATAAAGGCACTTCGTTCCGATCGAGGTGGCGAGTACTTAGATCAAGAATTTCTTAATCACCTAAGGGATAACGGTATACTCTTAGAATTAACTCCGCCAGGAACCCCTCAGCTGAATGGTGTTTCCGAACGGAGGAAAAGAACCCTGCTAGACAAGGTTCGTTCCATGATGAGTCACGCCGACCTTCCAGTATCTTTCTGGGGCCATGCTCTAGAAACGGCCGCATTCATATTGAATCGAGTACCTACAAAGGCAGTGGAGACCACTCCATTTGAGGTTTGGCAAGGGAAAGCTCCCAAGCTGTCTTTCTTCAAGATCTGGGGGTGTGACGTTTACGTCAAGCGGTTGCTTGGTGATAAACTCGAACCCAAGGCAGATAAGTGTGTCTTTGTAGGGTACCCCAAAGGAACCATGGGGTACTACTTCTACAAACCCGAGGAAAACAAAGTCTTTGTTGCTCGAGGTGGGGTTTTCTTGGAAAGAGAATTCTTATCCAAGAATCCCAGTGGGAGTCCTGTGCTTCTTGAAGAAATTCGAGAAGACACAGAACAGCTTGCAGAGATTGTAGAGGTACCCGATGAGGTAAATGATCCAAGTCCTATTCCAACAGAAACTCCTGTAGAACCAATGAGGTCTGAAAGATCTCGTCAAAACCCAGTCAGATATGGCTTCTTAGCCACAGAGGGTAATGGCTTGATAGTTGTAGATCAGGATGATCCCGCAATAGTTCAGCAAGCCTTGGCTAGTCCCAACTCAAAAGAATGACAGAATGCCATGGATGAGGAAATGAAGTCCATGAAAGACAATCAGGTCTGGAACTTAGTAGACAGCACACCTGGGATAAAACCCATAGGTTGCAAGTGGATATTTAAGTTAAAGACAGATATGGACAGAAAGCCTCAGACTTACAAAGCAAGACTGGTTGCTAAAGGTTATCGTCAAGTCTAAGGCATGGACTATGATGAGACATTTTCGCCAGTAGCTATGATTAAGTCAATTCGGATGATGTTAGTCATTGCAGCATATTTCGATTACGAGATATGGCAAATGGACGTCAAAACCGCATTCCTTAACGGGAATTTGCAGAAGGATGTCTATATGACCCAGCCAGAAGGTTTTGTCGATCCAAAACATCTCGAAAAGGTGTGTAAGCTGCAACGATCCATTTATGGGTTGAAGAAAGCTTCCAGGAGTTGGAACTTACGGTTCGATGAAGCCGTAAAAGAGTTCGGGTTCATCAGAAATCCAAATGAACCCTGTATCTACAAGAAGAGCAGTGGGAGTAACATAGTGTTCCTGGTGTTGTATGTCGACGATATACTAATCATGGGAAATAACGTCCCAACCTTGCTTGAGACCAAAGCTTGGTTAGGGAAGTGTTTCTCCATGAAGGACTTAGGAGAGACCGCTTACATTCTGGGGATCAGGATCTACAGAGATCGATCCAAGAGAATTTTAGGTCTAAGTCAGAGCACCTATATAGATAAAGTGTTGAAAAGATTCTCAATGCTTGACTCTAAGAAAGGGAACCTTCCGGTAAGACATGGCATCAAGCTCAGCAAGAAACAGTGTCCTAAGACATATGATGAGCTTAAGAAAATGAATGGAATCCCGTATGCCTCGGCAGTGGGATCCATCATGTATGCCATGATCTGTACGAGGTCTGACGTATCGTTTGCCCTCAGCTGTGTCAGCAGATTTCGGTCTAACCCAGGCCAAGATCACTGGACTGCCGTCAAGTGTATCCTCAAGTATCTGAGAAGAACAAAGGACGCCTTCTTAGTGTATGGCGGGATAGAGGGAGAACTAAGCGTCACTGGATATGTTGATGCTAGTTTTCAGACAGACCCAGATGACTTTAAGTCTCAAGGTGGGTATGTGTTCATGTTGAACGGGGGAGCTTTCAGTTGGAAAAGCTTTAAGGAAGCGACAATAGCCGACTCCACCACGGAGGTGGAATACATAGCTGCGTCAGAAGCAGCTAAGGAAGCGGTGTGGGTCAGGAGCTTCTTGAGAGGATTAGATGTACTGCCGCAAACGTCTGATCCCGTGAGCTTAAGGTGTGACAACACAAGGGCCGTAGCACTTGCTAGAGAGCCCAGATTTCACAATCGGACCAAGCACGTCGAGAGAAAGTATCACATCATCAGAGAGATGGTTGATAAAGGCGAAGTAGAGATAAGCTACGTTTCAACGCATGATAATCTAGCTGACCCCTTAACTAAGGCACTACCGCAGCCTAAGCATGAGGAACATGTCAGGGGAATGGGTTTAGATTGGAATACCAATTGGGTCTAGGGCAAGTGGGAGACTGTTGGGTTTTTGTGCCACAGCACAATGTATTTTCAATCTAATCGTGTAATAAAGATTATTAGTTGAAATAAAATCGGCATTCATATTACTAAGTGTTGTAGTAATATCTTAAGTATGATTTGATTTGTATCATTGATGTGTCAACACATAATAGTAGATCTACAGATCAGATAAAATCTTACTTAAGCAGTCCTCGATCAGAATAGCTTCGTAAGAAGCGATCGGTATGAGGCTAACTCTAAATGATCACGCTCTACTGATCATGGCCAGAAGGGGGCCAGAGTTAGGTCATAGTATCACAAGTCATGGGTGATATTGGACGACCCGATCGTGAGTATGTTACATAGACACAGTCATGAACATACTCATATGTCGGCGCATGAAATCACATCCTCAGACCGAAGGACCATTGAGGTCAATATGTAATGAGTGACGAGTTTGACTCAGTCTAACGTCTCCTGTGAAAGGGTTACAATAACGACTGTAATTGGCTCTATCACAAGTTACATAAGTTGACTCAATGGATCGCTGAAGGATTCATCCCTCATACGGACGTGTGAGCAGATATCAGTTTAGGCCACTTGATGAGTACAACTGAAATACTATTGCATGGCCATGCTGTCGATACGTAGTATCAGTTATAATTCAGTTAACTCAGAATCAAGAAATAGGAAAATAGAACGAGGATGACTTGTCTATGCCTCGTGGTTGTCAAAGATGTCAAGAGGATAAAAGGATAGATTCATGTACGACAAGGTAAAGTCGAAATCTCGATAATCACAAGCGTTGGGTAATCATGATGTCTTGCTAGAGGCCACTCATGATGGAAAGGGTAAAATGGTAATTTTACCAGTCTGCCGACGTGTCGTGAGCCTAGAGGGTCACACACTAAAGGTTGAGTAAAACGGATGGAATCATATGGAGGAATCATGAGAGAGACAAAATCCGGTTTTGGATTAAACCGGATTAGACCGATTTCGGTTTAGGATTAAACCGAAAATCAAGAACTGTTTAGCAGGACTAATTAATAATAATCTAATTAAATAGATTTAATTAAATTAGCTAAACTGGTCCTAGCCAGAATGGGCTAAGCCAGAATGAGCTTCTCTACACAATTTATTAAAAGCTTTGGGCTTTAAGCCCATTATGGCCTTTAATTAATTAAAGTCCAAATAAGGGTTATAAAAGGGTAATTTTCAGATCTGAAAATTAAGTGATTGATTTCTAAAAACCCTAGCCGTCACCCTCTCTCTCTCCTTGCTGAATTTCGGCCAGCTCCTCCCTTCCCCGCTCCGTCCGTTTTGCTTGCTTCGATCTTCTAGTAAGGATCGTTGTGAGTATCCCCGGATTTCTCTTCCTGTGTGGACGATCTTTAGAGGTTACTAAATCCTATTTAGTAACAAGGAGATTTTGATTCAAGGTAATTTGTTGAATTTATTATAGTCTAGATCTCATGATCAATTCATGATCATGTAAGATCCGTATTAAAACATGGAACTTTGAGGTTAATTTCTTGTATGGGCATGAATTTAATTGAATGGAACCCTCAAATAATTCCTTCAGAATGGGGAAGAAGTGCAAATAGGAGTTTAAGAAGGGTAGATATGCAATTATTAATTTGAAATTCAATTTTATTTCAAATTAAAATTCCAAAATATCTCCCATTATTTTCACTAACCATTAGCAACTACTCCCCTCATCTTCTCCCTCTCTTGGCCGAATTCTCTCTCCATTTTCATCCACCATTTTTGTCAAGCTTCTCAAGAACATTCATAGCAAAAGTGTGAGAGAAAACCTTCTTCGGTTATGGTGCTTGTGTGGACCTAATAGAGAAACACTAAGCTTGTGTTTTCATCGATTAATAGAGGTGTTTTTCAGATTCATAGCATGTTGAATTTACATTAAGATCCGAGCTTGCATCGATCACCATGGTTACATAACTTCCGCTGCATGAAATTTATCGAATGGAACCCATTGTGATCTCTTTCAATGGTATCAGAGGATGGTTGTTATTACTTTTTCAACATGTTTAATTTCTAATTTTTTTTTGAGTTTATATGTTCATCACCTTAGCATGGATGTAAATTGGAAAAAATTTCAGATTTGATTGATTTTGGAAAATTGGAAAATAATATTTTTTGGTGTTTCGGGTTAGCCATGGCCGACCAGGGTCGAGACCCTTATTGGACCATGGAATGCCCTAGGGCAGACCATGGTCAGCACCAAGGGCCGACGAGGGTCGCCTACGGGCGACCATGGCAGCCCTCGCAGGCCACCATGGTTGCCTCGCGGGCGACCAGGGTCTGCCCTAGGGGCGACCAGGGTCTGCCCTAGGGGCGACCATGGCTGCCCTTGCGGGCTACCATGGTCGACTACGGTCAGTCCCGCGGGCGACCTCGGCAGCCCTCACGGGCCATCGTGGTTGCCTCCGCGGGTGACCTCGGTTCAACCAGTTTGGCTCGACCATATTCGAGCTGAACCGGCTAGTTCGCGAGATTAATTTGAAACCCTAAAAAGTTTAATTTTCAGATTTGGTTCGGTTTTGATAAACCAGCGAGAACCGGTTCAAAATTCAATTAATTAGTTAAACCGTCCGATTTCGATAAACCGGAATTTTTCCACACTTAAGAAAGATAAAATTTGGAATATTTATTTGTTTAATAAGCATGTTGAGTGTTCACATGATCTTTGATAACATGGTGTTTTCCACATGATGCTAGCTAAGCCCTCTAGACTTGCATTTTAATTTCGGTTTAGCAACCTGCGTGTTGCTTAATTTTGGGTTGTAGTAAATACGGCATGCGTGTCGTGATTTGTATTTCATGTTATTCATTTAAATTTGTAATCACGAAGACCGACACAAGAAGCAAGTCAAGAGGAAGACTCGGATTGGAGGAGGCTCGAAGCCAGTGGGAGTTCACGAGAATAGAGCAAGTTTGGTTCTTGAAGACCATGTCTTTAGGATCAATTTTGCTAGTTTCTTAGGAACTTAAGATGGGCTTAGCTATGCATATATTTTATCGTTACATTTATATGTTTGAATGTATGAACGTATGATAGTTTAAATATACAAGTTTATGTAACCAGATTAAAATCAGAATTTAATCAGACTCGCATGTAACCTGCTAAGGGATCATCTTTGCATTGATTTGCAATTGATGATTCCAGATTAAGATTGTATCGATATGCAATCAGACTTTTATAATTCACTTAAACGCAAATAGTTACAAGTCAAGCGTGATACCATCCAAGTTTGGGCACTTAAAAGGGCTTTGACCCTATGGATGTCGGTACGCCTCCGCGTAACATTCATAGAGAAAAGGTCTGGATGAGATGGGTAGTTCTGTGTGGGTGCGTGCACCTCCGCGTAGTAGCCACATTAGTTCTATCCATAGTTCAAGCTTGGTAGACTTGTCTACGATTGTCAGCTAGGGCTGACCTAGGGTATCAGTATAGGGTATGCCGTGTACTTTTAGTACAGACCCTAGCTAGGAACTACATAGTCTTATAGATGGATGTATTCCTACCTCCAAGCATGAACGCAAGTAGTATATCATTACCATATAACCTCCTGCTGAGCCACCGGTGAACGCCGCTAAGGCACTAAGGATACTTATCAATGTTCCTTAGTAACCAAATCGACGTGTCATGCATTATGGTGGGCAGTAGGATGCTAGAGTTACAGAAGCAGTTCAAGAACATTTCAGATGACCCTCATACCTGTAAGGCAGAGGTCAAGGAAATGTTCAAGGAGAAAGCTCGTGTCGAAAGTGTAGTTACGACGTTTTTCGAGATTGGCTGATTTTGAAGGAACTGAAGAAACATGTTACAAAGAATGTCGAAGCATCTTCTACGACATCTTGTGTGACATTGTTGACGGCATCTCGGCAAGCATCCTGATCGACAGAAATCAGGAAAGTGCAGGTTCGGCAGTGCAGCAAGAAAACGATTAGGAAAGAGTAGAACGACTCCCAATCTGAAAAGAAGAAAGACGGTGATTAAGAGGAAACCCTTTAGGGTTAGTACTCATCCACGATTGCTATAAAAGCTTAGGCTACCCCCTTAGCAATCGTGTGGTTCTTTATTTGTTTCCTAGCAACAATTTGCAAGGTTCTTAGACGTGAAGGTTTGCGGGCTGAGAAATTGCAGATTGAGCTTAGGACATTGTGCATCACATAACTATAGAGAGTTAGGTGATTGAGGGTTTACTGAAGTCGTGAGTTGAAGACTGCATGCAACCACCAAGCTTGACGAAGACTTGAAGACGACAGAGCAAGGCGATTGCTCGAAGAGTGGAATCAAGACGTTCTTGGATTCAGGGGGAGACCCTGAGATAGATTACACTGTAAGACGTAGCATAAAGTATAGATCTAGGAGTGATCACAAGCACTTGTATGTTCTGACGGATTACTGATAAGTGAAATCTTTCCACTAGGCTGAGAGCCCCCAGACGTAGGTGTCGTTGCACCGAACTAGGTAAACAATCTGCTGTGTCATTACTTATAGCTTTATATTTACTGTCCTGCATTATCGACGCAAGAAGTCAGACACAACGTTATAGCATTCTGTGTAACATTGTGTGTGGCATCTTGCACGACTAGCTGATCAGAATTTTAATTGGTATCAGAGGGGGCACCTATAGCTTTAGGTGAGTTCCTAAAACAAATATTTTGATCAAAGATGGACAATACCAGAGAAGGAGGATCCATAAATCGACCACCTGTTCTAGATGGAAGAAACTATGGCTATTGGAAGGCTCGAATGTGTGCCTTCATGAAGTCACTAGACAACAAGACATGGAAGGCTGTACTCAATGGTTGGAATGCACCACAACTCAGTGACAGTGATGGCAATCCTATCGGCCCAAAACCAGAAAAAGACTGGACCGATGATGAAGATGAAGAATCACTGGGAAATTCTCGAGCTTTGAATGCTATCTTCAATGGTGTTGACAAGAACGTGTTCAGACTAATCAACACATGCACAACTGCCAAATCAGCATGGGACATCCTGGCCGTAGCATATGAAGGAACAACTAAGGTTCATGAACAAAAACTGCAATACCTGACTACCAACTTCGAAGCCCTCATCATGAAGGAAGACGAATCAATTGCAGATTTCAATGTTCGCATTCGTGATCTAGCCAATGAATCCTATTATCTGGGAGAACCAATGTCTGATGAAAAATTGGTAAGAAAAACCCTACGTGCTCTTAGCCCTAGGTTCAAGATGAAGATCACAGCAATTGAGGAATTTCATGACCTCAAGGTCTTGAAATTTGATGAGCTGATGGGGTCTCTAATGACCTATGAGTTGTCTCTACCCAACATCGACAAAAGGAACAAAGGAGTTGCCTTCAAAAGCTCAACACACAAGCAACCAGATCCTGAGGATTCGGATTCTAATGAAGACATCGAGGCTACAATGGCCCTTCTCACAAAAAATTACAACAAAGCCATGAGAAGATTTAGTCGAATGGGTGGACGGAATGTCACAGGAAATGCCAGAAACAAAGCTCCACAAAAAGCTCAAATTGGAGGTAGTCTTGACAGACCAAACAGGAGTGGGGCAAAGGACTTCAATGTCATGAATGTGAAGGATTCGACCACCTCCGTAGAGAATGTCCAAATTTCCTCAAACAACAAAAACGAGGATACAATGCCACCCTATCAGATGATGACAATGAAGATAGTGGAACAGAAGAGGTAAGCAACTTTGTTGCATTCACTACTACTACTCCTACATGTAATGTTAATAATGCTGTCGACATCAATGATGGTCCAACTCCAAATGAGAATTGGACTAAAGAGCAACTAGTCGAGGCATACAAAGGCTTGCATACCAGATGGATCAAGGAAACTCTGATACTTGATCAACAAAGCGAAAGGATCATTAGTCTTACCAGCGACAAGTCAAGATATATAGAGACGATCGTGGAGCTAAAACGAGAGATCACCAGACTTAATGGAGAAATTAGTGATAACATTTGTGCCCTAGTCCAATTGGTATTAGCCTGTAAACGTCTATGTACAAATATCATCGTTTGTAATGTATAAATATAAACGGCTTTATATTACTTATGTGTTGAAGTAATATGTTAAGCATGATCTGATTTATGACCACTAAAGTAGTAGAACCATAAATCTGTACGGATCACACTTAACGAGTCCCTGGTCAACCTATGCTTCCTTAAAAGCGACCAGTATGAGGATGGTTCTTAATGACGTAGTTCTACTTGTCATAAGGATGTGGGATCCTGGAACCATATCATAGATATCATGAGGTGATTGATATCGGACGACCCGCTTTGAATAGTGTTTTCATAGATTAAGCCATAAACATATTCAAATGCGATAACTTGTCACGACATCCTTAGACCAAGGAGTCTTTGTGATCACTATGCAATGAACGTACGGCTTTAACTTGCGCCAAACGCTTTCTGTAAAAGGATTGCTATAAAGGGCATGATTGGGTGGCGGAACGGGTTGCATGAGTGACACGAAAGACGGCTAAGGGATTTATCCCTCATACTACGGTATGGGAAAGATATCCGTTAGAAGGCTTCTTGATGGAGACTGACTGAGAGAAAAAGCATGGCCATGCAAATGATACGGGTTATCATTTCTCAGCCATCTCGCATATCAAGTAACATTGATTGATTGAACAAGGGAGACGACTCTATGCCTTGAGATCAATCGGGATATCTAGAGATAACAGGATGGTGACTTGTACGCACAAAGGTTAAGTCGAATCATCGATCATCGTGCACCTTGGGTAATCATAATGTTTTACTAGAGACCACTTATGATGGACCGGGCAAGAGCGATCTTTTGCGCCGATCTGCCAATGGTGGCATGAGCCTAGAGGGTCACACACATACAAGACGGATAACTTGAGACAAGGAAGCATTGATGTTTCTTGAGGAGTAATATATGGACAAAACTGGAGGTTTCGTGCCATAGGTTCGGTTTGAGAGAATAATTAGCGAATCGAGAAAAATTGAGTTTTTCGTCGATATCGCGTCGGACTTTGTTTGATAAGTAACGACAAAAGGGTCGGGCAACATTTGGACACGGCATGAGACAACACAGGAGGGCCCATTGGGCTCAGCCCATGAAGCCTCATGGCCGGCCCATTAAGGGCCCAATAAGATCATATGGCCCGCCCACATGGTGGGACCATTGTGGGGACCACACAACACCATGCTTAGTTGGTGATTGTGGATTAAGAGGTGAGTGATTTAAGGGGGTATGGGTTAAAGCACCTTTAAGCCCATACCAATCACTTTTAACCCATACTTGTGAGTTGGATGATGAATTCAAATGCAAGACTTTAATTCATTAGTCATTTAATCACAAAAACTCACAAAAAGATCTCTCTCTCTCTCATAGTGGCCGGCCACCCCCCTCCTCCTATTCATCTTGCTTTCTTGTTCTTCATTTAATTGTTCTAGTAGGCAATTAAGTGAAGGATCAACAAGATCATCCTCTTGGTGTGGACTTGCTTTAGAGAAGAAGATCCGAACGTTCTTCTTTATCGATTCATACAAGACTTAAAGGTAAACATCTTGTGGAATAGATTTTGCTTTGGGATTTAATGGTTTAATGTTCTTGGAGAAGGTTTGGAGTAGATTATCTTTTAATGCTTCCGCTATCTCGACGATCTAGAACGCTCCACAACCCTACAGTGGTATCAGAGGGTTGGTTACCCTCTTAATCTTTGTCTTGTTGAATTTATTTCGGTTTTGTGATTATTTGCATGCCAAATTGTTGATAAAATGATTTTAATGCTTTTTGGGAGATTTGCATGAAATATGTTATTTTTGAAAAATATATTGAATTTGAAACTTTTCGGAAGTTATTGGATTTGTCGGGTCCGAGAAGGGACTCTCGGAGAGCCGGATTGGAGGTACCGAACGGAGGTCACCGGAGGCCGGGGAGGCCGACGGTGACCGAGCCCGTTCCCACTCTCGGGCGAGGCCGAGAGTGGCGGCGAGGGCGGTTTCGGCCTTCCAAGGCCCAAAACCGGCCCGTGCATTGTTGGGCTCGGCCCAATGGGCCTTTGGCCCATTGGCTTGGCCCGACTTGGTTCGTGCGTGGTGTTTGATTCGTGTCACGAACCCGCGATCTAATATTTCGAAAACTTTCAAAATTTAATCGGTTTCGATAAACCGTTTTTCGAAAAGGTCTAGTTTCGATAAACCCGACCAAGCAACTTGGCAAAATTAAAACCGGAATTATTGCATATTATTTGATAACATGTTTGTGTGATAACATGTTGGATGATGTGATGAAATGCATGATGCATTAGTAGCCCATTAGATTTTATCGCTTTCACGGTTTGCATAACGTTAGTGTTAGCGTGTAATTATTCTTTTATTCGAGCCCATAAAGTGTAATTATTTTTTTATCCGGTCTACGAACCGAGTATTAATTGCAATTATTACTCAAAGACGAGAAGGATGGAAAATCAAGCACGATGACGGTCTTGGAGGAAGTCCAAGAGCAAGTGGGAGCCCGAATAAGGAAGACTCGTAGAATCCTAAGTTTAGGATGGGCTATAAAATGCATATTTAACGCTTTATGGATGCTTGCTTGAATTATTTAATTAATTGCATGCTTGCATGATTAGTTTATAAGTTTATAAGCCATCACCTCACATGCAAAGATTAAAATCAACTTTAATTGTTTGTATGTTTAAAGCGTTGTGAACTATCATCACACGGGTTGTGATGGATGAGTTCAAATTTGAAACGTATTTGCACGGGTTGCAAATGACGGATTCAAATGAAGATAGTATGTGATACAATTAGAAACGTCACAACACGAGTTGTTGGTGACGGGTTCGTAATTGTACCAAATACTTTCGAATTATTAAACACAACTAAATTACAAGTTAATTTGAGTCAAGTGAGATGCCACCCAAATTCACACCCATGTAGAAACATTTTATCGGTGTCGTGCGCCTTAGCGGAGCATCGATCGAATGGGTTCTAGATGGGAATGGTAAACTTTGTGGGATGTCGTGCGCCTTAGCGGAGCATCTGCACAAAGTTAACTCGTTAGTGAAAGTTGGTTGACTCAACCACGATTCTTGGCCTGAGGTCGAGCTGGGGCATCGGAAGGGTAAGCCGTGTGTTTTACACATACCCTGACTAAGAGTTACACGGGTTGTAATTGGACGGACGTCCTACCTAAATAAGTCAATTGGAGCGGTGCGCCTTAGCGCACTTCAAATGACGAATAAGGGATCTTGGTTTAAAAGATTCTAAATCTTAGAATCTGATGGTTGGTGTTTAATTCGGATCTTCGTAAATTTATTCAACTATTCTGATTAAATTTACTTTCTTCGTGTAGAAATGGCTAGTAATTCAACAAACTCGTCTAATTTGTCATTGAGGACTATACTCGAGAAGTGTAAACTCAACGGGACAGATTTTCTAGACTGGGACAGAAATTTACGACTTGTGTTAAAAATAGAACGCAGGGAGTACGTCCTTGATAAGGCTATCCCTGAGGAGCCAGCTGCCAACGCAACGAGGGTCGTTAAGGATGCGTACCAGAAACACCTTAGCGACTCTATCAACGTTGCGTGTGTCATGCTGGGCTGCATGGAGGCGGACCTCCAGAAGCAGTTTATGGAGCTATCCTATGATCCGTTTGCAATGTTTGCACAGATCAAGGATATGTTCAAGGAGAAAGTACGTATTGAAAAATACACTGTTCTCCGAGAACTCATAGCCTGCAAGATGTCAGCAGGCAGCTCCGTAGGTCCTCACGTCCTACAGATGAAGGGGCATTTTGACCATATGACTAGTATTCGTATGTCTATGGAAAAGGAAATGGCTGCGGATTTTATTCTGCAATCCCTTCCTCATGCATATGGTGGGTTCGTCATGAACTATCACATGCATGATATGGACAAGACCGCGTCGGAGTTGCCCAGCATGCTAGTGACTGCCAAGAAGAGCATAAGGGGCAGTTCGTCCAAAAATGTCTTCATGGTCAAGAAGGGACCCAGCTTCAAAGCTGTTGGTGGCAAGGGTAAAGGCCCAAGACACCTCACAGGGAGGAACAGACGACCATTTATTCCTAGACCTCACATGCCCGTACAAGGCAAAGGGATGGCAAAGGAGTCGGTCTGTTATTACTGTCAAAGCCTGGTCATTGGAAGAAAGACTGTCAGCAGATGAAGGAGGACCAGAAGAAGGGCGGTGGGGCCGCTACTTCATCAGGTATTCCATTAGAGCTATATCTTTCTACAATTAATACCTGGGTACTAGACACTGGAGCTGAGTCTCATGTCTGTGCTGATGTGCAGGTGTTACACAGTAGAAGAGATATGAGGGAAAACGAGGTGGACCTAAGAGTTGGGAACAATACCAGAGTTGCCGCAACTGCCGTGGGTTCTGTGAACCTTGTTTTGCCCAGTGGGCTTGTAATTGAACTTAATGACGTGTTTTCCGTACCTGTTTTCAACAGGAATATTATCTCAATTTCTCTTCTTGAAATAGAGGGATATTATTTTAATATTAAGAATGGGTTTTTTGATATTATGCGCAACAACATATATTATGGCAATGCTCGCACTGTTGGAGGATTATACATATTGAATATGTAAAACTCAAAATCCAACATGCTCTATAATGTAAATGCTAAGAGGTTTAAACCTAATGATTTAGACCAAACTCTTATCTGGCATTGTCGTCTAGGTCACATAAATGAGAAACGCATCTCTGCGCTTCATAAGCGCGGACTTCTAAGTCAATTCAAATTCCAAACGATTGAAAGATGCGAAGCTTGTTTAATGGGCAAGATGACTAAAGCGCCCTTCACTGGTTTAGGTGAGAGGGCAGGTGGCTTATTGGGTCTGATACATTCAGACGTATATGGACCAATGAGTACACATGCCAGAGGTGGTTTAGGCTACTTTATCACATTACTGACGATTTCAGTAGATATGGTTATGTCTATCTCATGAGACATAAGTCCGAAGCTTTTGATAAATTCAAAGAGTTTAGGACTGAAGTAGAAAACCAACTCGGAAAGAGTATCAAGGCACTCCGTTCTGATCGGGGTGGAGAATACTTATCCGAGGAGTTTCTTAGTTATCTTCTGAAGGTGGAATACTATCTTAGTGGACTCCGCCAGGAACACCGCAACTTAATGGTGTGTCCGAACGGAGGAATCGAACATTGTTAGATATGGTTCGATCAATGCTAAGTCTCACTGATCTCCCGATCTCCTTCTGGGGTTATGCTCTGCAAACGGCCGCTTTCATAATAAATAGGGCTCCGTCGAAAGCAGTGGAAGGGACATCATTTGAAAAATGGTACGGGAAGGAACCCGTTTTGTCCTTCCTTAAAATCTGGGGTTGCGAGGCTTATGTTAAAAGGTTGCTTGCAACCAAGCTCGAACCAAGATCAGATAAATGCACTTTCGTCGGATATCCAAAAGAAACATAAGGATACTACTTCTTGTGGAATAGATTTTGCTTTGGGATTTAATGGTTTAATGTTCTTGGACAAGGTTTGGAGTAGATTATCTTTTAATGCTTCCGCTATCTCGACGATCTAGAACGCTCCACAACCCTACAATTAGTCTCATGACTAAATCGGTGAAGATGATGAATCCGAGCACTGAAAGCCTTGACAAGATTTTATTGGTGGGAAAACAGTCCAAAGATACGACGAGACTAGGGTACACACATGGTGTCCCCTCAACAACAGGGACAAAGTTTATCCCACAACAAGCCATGGCTGACAAGAAACTACTGGATGCCCCAACAAATCCTACAGGACGACCTACAGCCATAGCCATAACATCGTCTACAACCTGTTCTTGTCAAGTAACTAGCATAAGACATCCTCCACGTAGACAACAAAGCTACAGAAGATCAGCTTATCAATATCAATGGATATGTCATTACTGTGGTCAACCTGGTCACATCAGACCTTTTTGCTTTCAATTTCTTGAGAGGAAGCAAGCTCAGCTACAACAAAAGAAATATCAAAGGCATCTCGCATCTCCTCCTAAGACATCTCGCCTTGAATGAAGACCTAAGAACCTGGTCTATCGAGCTAATGTTGCATATACATCTTTGAGTGCATCAACAAACAAGGACTAGTATCTCGACAGTGGATGCTCTAGACACATGACAGGTACTCCAGATTTTCTCTCTGATCTTAAACTATATACAAACTGTTTTGTTACGTTTGGAGATGGGATTCGAGCTCGAATTATCGGAAAAGGAGTACTTAAGCATCCAGGAGCCACCTGCCTGACTGAAGCATTACTTTTAGAAGGACTTAAAGCAAACTTGATTAGCATCAGTCAGATTTGTGATCAGGATTCAGAAGTGAAATTCACAAAGGAAGCCTGTATAGTTAAAGACCTTAATCAAATCACTATTCTACAAGGAGTTCGCTCAACGGACAATTGCTATATCTGGTCTCCCGAGACACATATCAAAGCAACCAAGTGCCTTGTCTCCAAAGCAGAAGAAACCAAACTATGGCACCGAAAGCTTGGACATCTAAATCTTAGAAGCATGCAAAAGGCAATCTCAGAGCAGGCAATCACAGGTATTCCAAACCTAAAAATAGTAGAAGGAAAGATCTGTGGAGAGTGTCAAATTGGAAAGCAGACCAAGATGTCACACAAGAAGCTTCAGCATATCACCACCTTTCGGGTACTTGAGCTAATACATGTTGACCTCATGGGACCAATGCAAGTTGAAAGTCTTGGAGGAAAACGATATGTCTTTGTGTGTGTAGATGATTACTCACGATATACTTGGGTTGACTTCCCTCGTGACAAATCAGACACCTTCTCGATCTTCAAGAATCTATGCATCCAAGTCCAATGAGAAAAAGGAGAGACTATTGGCAAAATCATCCGCCTTCGTAGTGATCATGGTCGAGAGTTCGAAAACAGCAAGTTTGCAGATTTCTGCAACTCAGAAGGGATAGCGCATGAATTCTCAGCACCAATCACTCCTCAACAGAACGGCATTGTTGAGCGCAAGAACAGGACTCTACAGGAGATGGCGAGAGTTATGATGCTGGCTAAAGACATACCAACTCACTTCTGGGCAGAAGCACTTAACACTGCTTGCCATATCCACAATCGAGTCACTCTCCGACCAGGTATGTCAGTAACTCATTATGAAATATGGAGGGGGAGAAAACCCAATGTTAAGTACTTTCATATCTTTGGCTCCACTTGTTATATACTGGCGGATAGAGAGCCTCGTCGAAAGCTTGACCCAAAAAGCGATGAAGGCATCTTCCTTGGCTATTCAAGGAATAGTCGCGCATACCGAGTCTTCAACAAACGAACCATGACCATGATGGAATCAATCAATGTTGTCGTTGATGATGACTGCGAAGATGCCTCAGAAGATGCGACGGACGAAGACGGAGCCTATCCGACCAACAATATCAGGAAGAATGCTACCCCAAATGTCAAAGAAGATGCTAGCAGCAAAACAGAAGATGATGTCGCCAATAACGAAGTAGTTCCTGAAACCAGCAACAAGAATCCCTCACGAAGAGTCCAGACTTACCATCCTATCTCTGGAGTTATTGGAAACCTGAATGAAGGCGTACGGACTCGGTCAAAAGCTCCTGAAGATTATAACGAGATGATAGGAAATATTTGCTTCGTCTCAAAGACAGAACCCAAAAACATCAATGAAGCCATCAATGATGAGTATTGGGTCAATGCTATGCAAGAAGAGCTAATCCAATTTGAGAAAAATCAGGTATGGGAACTGGTGCCCAAACCAAGTGAAGGAAACATCATAGGCAATAAATGGATCTTCAAGAACAAATCCGATGAGCTTGGCAACATCACTCGCAACAAAGCCAGGTTAGTTGCTCAAGGGTATACTCAAATTGAGGGTGTCGATTTCGATGAGACCTTTGCTCCTGTTGCAAGACTTGAAGCAATCCGTCTCCTTCTAGGGATATCATGTCACCTACAGATAAAGCTCTACCAGATGGATGTCAAAAGTGCCTTCTTGAATGGGGATCTCAATGAAGAAGTATATGTGTCACAACCCAAAGGATTTGTTGACCCTCACTATCCTGATCATGTGTATAAACTCAAGAAAGCTCTTTATGGGTTGAAACAAGCACCAAGGGCTTGGTATGAAAGGCTCACAAAATTCCTCATCCAAAGCGGCCACACTAGAGGGGGAGTCGACAAGACTCTATTTGTGAAGAATGAAGACGGGAATCTAATGATAGCTCAAATCTATGTTGATGACATTGTTTTTGGAGGGATGTCAAGCAAGATGGTAGAGATATTTATTCAATAGATGCAATCAGAATTCGAGATGAGCATGGTGGGAGAGCTAACTTATTTTCTAGGCTTCCAAATCAAACAACAAAAGGATAGCATCTTCGTATCTCAGAGCAAATATGCGAAGAATATTGTCAAGAAGTTTGGGCTAGAGAAAGCCTCACATAAAAGGACACCAGCAGCTACACATGTCAAGCTAACTAAAGATGATCCAGGAGAAGCCGTCGACCAACACTTATACAGGAGCATCCTCGGTAGTCTTCTCTACCTCACCGCAAGTCGACCAGATATTGCCTACTCTGTCGGAGTATGTGCATGATATCAAGCTAATCCTAAGGTTAGTCATCTATCCCAAGCCAAGAGAATTATTAGATATATCTCTGGGACTACAAACTTGGGTTTATTATACTCATTCGACACATCCTCTACCTTGGTGGGGTATTGTGATGCCGATTGGGCTGGAAACGCCTCGGATAGAAAAAGCACATCTTGAGGATGCTTCTTCCTTGGCAACAACCTCATATCATGGTTTAGTAAGAAGCAAAACTGTGTTGCCCTTTCCACTGCCGAATCGGAGTATATTGCTGCTGGGAGTAGCTGCACACAACTACTTTGGATGAAACAGATGTTAGTCGAATACAATGTCAGACAGGATGCCATGACTTTATATTGTGATAATGTCAGTGCTATCAACATCTCCAAAAACCCTGTCCAACACAGCAAGACCAAACACATTGATATTAGACATCACTTCATTCGAGAATTGGTCGAAGACAAGAAGATCATCCTAGAGCACATTCCCACAGAAAAGCAACTTGCTGATATTTTCACAAAAGCATTAGATGCAAGCAGATTCGAGGATCTTAGATCATCACTCGGTCTGTGCACCATCAGTGAACAATAAGAAGTTGCAGAAACGGTTGAGGGGAGTTGTTGGTAACTCTTCATGAACCGGTCTAAATTCCAACGAATGTCATTGGGTCAAGCATATCAAAAGCCCATATAAAAGAAAAGGAAAGATAAGCTCAGACGCTAAGAAGATTTGAATCGTTTTCAAAAACCTAGTCTGCCTCCTCTCTGTGCTCGCTCTCATCTCCTTCACCATTCACTCTCTGCAAATCTCTCAAACAACAATGGTGAAAACTAGAAGCACAGTAGCCCCAAAGGAAGCCACCGAATCAAAGAAAGCTGAACCTAAAGGCTCCAGAAGCAGTAGAGCAAAAACAAACAAGCATGGAGTGCGAATCAAAGGGCCAAAAACCCTGAAGAAGTCAGAAGAAATTCTCAAAGAGGCTTCACCAGAGAAAGCCCCAATACCAGTTTTTACTCGAGTTCCCAAGAAGTCCCGGACCGGAAGCGCTGCTTTCTCAATGTCTGACCTAACTGGGCCAGAAAGAGAGAATGATCTTGGCCAGGAAAATCGAGAAGCCTCCATGCAAATCGTCGCAGTTCCAACACCAACAGGTAACGATTTCTCTGCCGATACCTCCAGAAACAGTGATTTGTTAGAATCACTGCTGGAAAACCAGGACCCACCTCAAGAAGGTGTGGTAGAAGAACTGATACACCCGGAAGAAGAAAAGGAGGATCTGACTCCTATAAGTCATGGATTGGAACGCATTGCAGAAGGAGAAGGGGGAGAAGAAGAAGGAACAGATGTCATACCAAAAGCCACTGAAAAAGTTGTAGAAGAAGAAGAAATAGCTGACTCGGAAGAAGAAGAGAAAGAAGAAACCAGAAACGGAGAGACGATCTGGAAGAAGCTGAGAAGAATAAGGATACTACCACCAACAACACAGAAGAAAACCCTCTGGATGCCAGAGAAGATGTCATGGAAGAAGCTGCTGAGACGGCACACACAGTGCTGTCGACCCTGAAGAAAAAAGTTCTAGAAGAAACTGAAAGTTTGGCTGTTATGGTTGGAAAATTGAAAGAAACAAGAAAAAGGAAGGAGGACAAGGAGGCTGGAGGTCCCAGCAACAAAAAGAAAAAGATGCATGTCAAAGGAAAGGGGAAGAAGGTGATCGCGACAAGGAGTTTGATGGATGAACCAACTGATGATGACATTGAAGAGGTCCCTGCTGAGGAAGGAAAGAAGAAGAAGGCCCTGAAGACGGCCAAGAACACCATGAGTGTAACTTACGACAATGTGTCGTTTCACTCAGCAGAAGGAGCAAAGAGGTGGGAGTTTATATTTCAGAGAACGGCATACCCAGAGAAGACACTGTCGTCGGAGCTGCGTGGGCTAGAGGCCATTATACAGCTCCTGGAAAAGGCAGAATTAATGAGAACCGTCTCCAACATCGGTAATCACTATCCCCTCCTGGTTAAGAAATTCATTGCAAATTTTCCTACCACGTTTGGTACCCCAGATGCTCTAGAGTTTGATAAGGTATATGTCAGAGGCATTTGCTTTGACATCTCCTCTGACATTATCAATGACTTCCTGGGAAGGAAGAGGGTTCGATCTGTGCCACCACCCGATCTAAGCAAAGTCCTCCGTGAAATCACCGGAGATAAAAGCAGAACATGGCCATCCAAAGGCACCGTGGCTGCATCAGATCTGACTTCCAAGTACTCCATTCTCTTTCGGATTGGAGTTGCAAATTGGGCGCCCTCGACCCACGCATCATCTATCAAACCTGAGCTGGCAATCCTGATCTACCAAATAGGTACTGGATCTAAACTTGACTTTGGACAATTTGTGATTGATCATCTTGTTCGCCATGCTAGATCTCTTGCTGTGAAAATCCCCATAGCCTTTCCATCCCTTATCTCTGAATTACTTGTATATCAACACCCTGGAGTGTTGAAACCATCGGATAAGGTGGGCAAAAGAGGAGGACAGATTGTGGTAAGCCACAAGTTGTTTGAAGGGAAGCATGCTCCTGATCTTGTCAGGCCGGAAGCCACGGCAAAGACCAGTAGAGCCACAAGTGCCGTCCCTCTCACAAGGATTACCAGCAGGGATGCCGTCATGCTCGAACGAGAAATTGCTGTGCTTGATGAGGACATTGCAAACTTAAAGACTGCTCTAAAGCACCTCTCGCAGCGCCGAACTCACTGCGCCAACCTGCTGCAATCAATGTCTCCTCCAGGCTCTGAAGATGATAACACAAATGATCCAGAAGAAGCTACCCAAGAAGCCTCCACAAAAGCAACAGAGACTGCAAGTTCCAACAGCAGCTCTATTTAAAAATCTTTATGAAATTCTCTGACTCTTGAACTACTGAACAACTTTTATGTCTGTAATATTTTTGTGAACAATGTATCACGCTTCCTCTCGACAGCTGATTGAGAGCAAGTGTGAGTTATGTTTTGATTTATTTTGCTTATTTCCCAGATTTGTTACAATATTTGTTTGTACTTTGGCTCTTTTTGAGCCAGCAAGGGGGAGTAAGGTTAAATTAGATATACATATACACGCGCGATGATACAAGGAAGAAAGATAGAGACAACGCGACGCAAAGACACAAGACGCGACGACACTACCGATCGACGAAGACGACAAATGCGACGCAGAATGCGACGAAGAATGCTGTCCTTAAAAATAGCCAAAGGGGGAGATTGTAGTTACGACGTTTTTCGAGATTGGCTGATTTTGAAGGAACTGAAGAAACATGTTACAAAGAATGTCGAAGCATCTTCTACGACATCTTGTGTGACATTGTTGACGGCATCTCGGCAAGCATCCTGATCGACAGAAATCAGGAAAGTGCAGGTTCGGCAGTGCAGCAAGAAAACGATTAGGAAAGAGCAGAACGACTCCTAATCTGAAAAGAAGAAAGACGGTGATTAAGAGGAAACCCTTTAGGGTTAGTACTCATCCACAATTGCTATAAAAGCTTAGGCTACCCCATTAGCAATCGTGTGGTTCTTTATTTGTTTCCTAGCAACAATTTGCAAGGTTCTTAGACGTGAAGGTTTGCGGGCTGAGAAATTGCAGATTGAGCTTAGGAAATTGTGCATCACATAACTATAGAGAGTTAGGTGATTGAGGGTTTACTGAAGTCGTGAGTTGAAGACTGCACGTAACCACCAAGCTTGAAGAAGACTTGAAGACGACAGAGCAAGGCGATTGCTCGAAGAGTGGAATCAAGACGTTCTTGGATTCAGGGGGAGACCCTGAGATAGATTACACTGTAAGACGTAGCATAAAGTATAGATCTAGGAGTGATCACAGGTACTTGTATGTTCTGACGGATTACTGATAAGTGAAATCTTTCCACTAGGCTGAGAGCCCCCAGACGTAGGTGACGTTGCACCGAACTGGGTAAACAATCTGCTGTGTCATTACTTATAGCTTTATATTTACTGTCCTGCATTATCGACGCAAGAAGTCAGACACAACGTTATAGCATTCTGTGTAACATTGTGTGTGGCATCTTGCACGACTAGCTGATCAGAATTTTAGAAAGATATGATACTTTCATAGAACTTAACTCCTGCAAACTTAAGGCTGGAGCCCTGTTAGTCCCCATGTCACGAAGATTTAATGTCTTCAGGAACATCTAACCAGACTCGGTTTTGATAATCAGGTGGAAATGGCTGCGGATTTTATGTTGCAGTCACTTCCAGATACATATAGTGATTTCATAGTAAATTACAATATGCATGACATGGACAAGTCCTTAACAGAGTTTCATGGGATGCTTGTGACCGCTGAAAAGAACCTCAAGGGCAAGACCAAGGAGGTCCTTATGTTCAACAAGAAGGCCAGCTTCAAGAAAGCTTATCAGGGTAAGGGTAAGGCTCCTGAGCACCTTGTAGGGCAGATCAGACACCCCAAGCGTCCAAAGGTTCAAGCAGCTCCCAAAGCTGCTGTGAAGACTAAGGACAAAATGGAGGAGGGCTGCTATCACTGCAATGAGCCAGGACACATGAATAAGGGATTGTAAGTAATACAAGGATCATGGGAAGAAGAGTGGGTATCCACGTCTTCAATATCAGATATTTACGTTGGTAAGATTAATCGCTATAATGTAAATAAGAAAAGGCTTAAATCTGATGATTTAAACCAAGTTATAATATGGCATTGTCATTTAAGGCACATAGGCGAGAAACGTATTTCAACACTTCACAAGTGTGGACTTTAAGTCCGTTTGAATTCACTCAAACTGAAAGATGCAAGTCTTGCCTAATGAGCGAGAAACACATTTCCACACTTCACAAGTGTGGACTTTTAAGTCCGTTTGAATTCACTCAAACTGAAAGATGCAAGTCTCGCCTAATGGGCAAAGCGACAAAGGCACCTTTCACAGCTTTATGTGATAGGCGAGTGACTTATTAAGTCTAATACATTCCGACGTATGTGGACCTATGAGTACTCAGGCCAGAAGAGAGTTGAACTAATAATTGACTCTGGAAACGGCCGCATTCATTTTGAATCGGGCTCCGATGAAGACAACGATAGTACACCTTGTGACAGTCATTCTGTCTTCCATTACTGTGGATGCGTGTGCCTCTGCGTAGTATTCATTGGGATGCGAGCTGAATAAGGTAATCAGTTCTATCTGGATGCGCGCGCCTCCACGTAGTAGCCAAATAAAAGCTGGACCAGAGTCACATAAGGTACACCACATGACACTCATTACGTCTCCTGTTACTGTGGATACGTGCGCCTCCGCTTAGTATTCATTGGGATGGGAGCGGGATGAGATGGTCAGTTCTATTTGGATGTGTGCGCCTTCGCGTAGTAGCCAAATAAGAAATGGACCATAATCATATATGGTGTGGGAAACATCCTAGTATGTTTTTCCTAAAATATTTGGGTAGCAGAGATGCAGGCATCCAAATCAGACAAATGTGTCTTCGTAAGGTATCCTTAATAAACTAAGAGATACAATTTCTACATACCCAGCGAGTACAAAGTCTTTGTTGCTCGAGGAGGGGTATTTTTGGAGAAATATTTTATTTCCAAAACAGCTAGTGGGAGTCCCGTGGATCTCGAAGAAATTCGAGAGGATACGGAAAAACCTAAAGCAATTCAGGAGCCTGCTATGCAAGATGTAGAAGTACTGGAGCCTCAGATGGTCGTATATGAAGAATCAGTCCCTACAGAAATTCCAAATGGTCCAAGGAGGTATGAAAAATCTCGTCATGTTCCAGACAGATATGGCTTCACAGCCACTGAGGGAAATGACTTGATGATTGTGGATCAGGATGATCCAGAAACCTTCAGACAAGCTTTGACCAGGCCAGACTCCGAAAAATGGCAGAACGCCATGAATGAGAAAATGAAATCCATGTAAGACAACCAAGTATGGTGCTTGGTTGATCAAACCCCTGGGATAAAACCCATCGGTTCTGAGTGGGTCTATAGGATCAAGACCGACAGTGATGGAAATCCTCAGACCAATGAGGCTAGGATGGTTGTAAAAGGTTATCGTCAGATTCAATGCATGTATTATGATGGCACCTTTTCACCAGTAGCAATGGTCAGATTGATCCGAATTATTCTTAGCCATAACTATGGCAGATGGATGTCAAAACCCCTTCCTTAGCAGGAAATTACTAGAGGGCGTGTATATCACACGACCTGTCGGTTTTGTAGATCCAAAGAATCACGGAAAGATATGTAAGTTGCAAAGATCCATTTATGGATTGAAGCAAGCTTCAGGGAGTTGGAACCTTCATTTTGATAAAGTTGTAAGGGAACTCGGCTTCATCAAAAACAAAAGTGAGCCTTGCGTACATGAGAAAGCGAGTGGGAGTAATATTGTATTCTTGGTATTTATTCATCGGGAATGACATCCCGACCTTGCCACCAAAGCTTGGTTAGGGAAGTACTTATCGATGAAGGACTTAGGTGATGGTACATTTAATGTAGGCATCAGGATCTCTACAGATCATTCCAAAAGGATTTTGGGCCTAATTCACAACATGTTGCTAAGTCAGAACATGTACATAGGTAAAGTGTTGAGAAGACTCTCAATGCTTGATTCAAAGAAAGGATACATACCCATACGTCATGACATTAAGCTCAGCAAGCTACAGAGTCCTAGAACTCCTGATAAGATGAGCAGGATGAGTAAGATCCCTTATGCTTCGGCTGTGGGATCCATCGAGACTGTAAGTCTCGGTTGCATTAAGCTGTACCAGCAGATTCCAATCTAACCCCGACCGATTACACTGGATTGGTGTGAAAGGTCAACCTCAAATATTTGAGGAGGACCAAGGATGCATTCCTAGTGTATGGGGATATAGATAGAGAACTAGTAGTCAAATGACAAGTCGATGCTAGTTTTCAGACATATCCAAATGACTTCAAAATTCAGTCGGGATATATTTTGTGTTGAGTAGTGGTGCTTTCAGCTGGATAAGTTTTAAGCAAGCCAAAATTGCCAACTCTAAAACGGAGGCTGAGTATATAACTACAACAAAAGCAGCTAAAGAGGCCATATGAATTAGAAGCTTTCTGATCGGATAAGATGCAATGCCGCGAGCGTTTGATCCAATAAGCTTGTTCTGGGACAACACAGGTGCCGTAGCTATTGCTCAAGAGCCCAAATTCCACAACAGATCCAAACATATACTCAGCAGACATCACCTCGTGAGAGTTATCACATATAGAGGTGATGTGGAGATTAAACACTATTCGACTGATGATAAAATAGCCGATCCCTTGACAGAGGCTCAGCCGCAGTCTAGGCATGAGGAACATGTAGAGTCTATGGGAGTAGATCAGAACTTAAATTGGAACCAGGGGCAAGTGGGAGATTGTTAGAGCTATGCCCCAGTCCAATATATAAGTGATCTACAAATGTAATGTTTTATCATCTTTCCGAATAAATAAATCGACATATATTACTAATGTGTTGTAGTAATATATCGAATGTAATTTGATCTATGTCATTATGTGTATAACCACTAATAGTAGAACTATAGATCAGAAAGAATTACATTTGATGAGTTCCTGATCAGCTAAGCTTCTTTATGAAGTGATTAGTATGAGACCAACTCCTTGTGATCACGCTCTACTGATCATGGCAAAGTATGTGCCGGAGTTATATCATAGATATCATCAGGTCGACGATATCTGACAACCCAATTGTGAGTATGCTGCATAGATCCAGTCATGAGATACTCACATATCGTAGCTTGTCATTATATCCTAAGACCAAGGAGTCTTTGTGTACACTATGTAACAAATACCTAAGTTTGACCTAGTCTAACGTTATTTGTAAACGGGTAACTATAACGGCTTCGATTGGCTTTGATATTTATTGCACTAGTGAACTCGAAAGGCGTCTGAAGGATTTATCACTCATACTCCGGTATCAGTTTTCAGTCATCTCAGATATCAAGAAACAGTGATTGATAAATTAGGATGACGATTCTATGCCTATTGATCAATCTGGATATCGGTTTGATAAAAGAATATTGACATGTACGATAACAGGTTAAGTCGAATAATCGATAATCACGAAAATTGGGTAATCATAATGTCTTGCTAGAGACCACTTATGATTGAAAGGGTAAAATAGTAATTTTACCAGTCTGCCAATTGTTCGTGAGCCTAGAGGGTCACACGCATTAAGCACGATACATGACAACAATTATGGATGAAAATTGAGAACGATTCGGTAGTTTTCTGGCCTAAGATTTAACCAGACGGTTGAAGAAATCAATTCGAGGAAATTGAACCGTTTTGTCTAAACCGAAATTATAACTCAAGTTAATGGGTTTAACTTGGGTTTTAGTTAAACGGGGTTAAAGCCCATTTAGGGATTCAAGAGATGAATGGGGAAGAAGTGCAAATAGGAGTTTAAGAAGGGTAGATATGCAATTATTAATTTGAAATTCAATTTTATTTCAAATTAAAATTCCAAAATATCTCCCATTATTTTCTCCAACCATTAGCAACTACTCCCCTCATCTTCTCCCACTGTTGGCCGAATTCTCTCTCCATCTTCATCCACCATTTTTGTCAAGCTTCTCAAGAACATTCATAGCAAAAGTGTGAGAGAAAACCTTCTTCGGTTGTGGTGCTTATGTGGACCTAATAAAGAAACACTAAGCTTGTGTTTTCATCGATTAATAGAGGTATTTTTCAGATTCAAAGGGTGATAGCATGTTGAATTTTTCAGATTTTTCAGATCCGAGCTTGCATCGATCACCATGGTTACATAACTTCCGCTGCATGAAATTTATCGAATGGAACCCATGGTGATCTCTTTCACACTGAAAGTGTCGTATCTTTCGACATGCGATTTCTCTTTGAATATTTTCTCGTTCTTTGCCATTAAGGCATTGGGATCATCGGAAATTTCCAAGAACAGCTTTTGCAAGTCAGGCACCAAACTACCCATCATGATGCACTGCACGTCGATTTGGTCGCTAAGAAACTTCTGGTAGGTATCTTTTAGCGCCCTTGCGGCGTTCAGTGCTGGCTCAGCAGGTGGTTCCTAGGTAAGGATATAATCCTTACGTTCATGCTTGAGAACAAGTCTCAAGTTCCAGTCCCAATCGAGGAAGTTTACTCCATTAAGCTTATCCTGCTCGATTAACGACCTAAGCGCGTTGTTACCAGAATGATTCGTGTTTGCCATTTAAATCTACACAGTAAACAAAATTTTAATTAGTATTATTTAAAATTGAAGTTGGAGATTTAGTTATAAAACATTTTCTGATTCTAACATTAGAATCTAAACCATGATCCTATCATACTCTTAATTGAAGTGAACAGAGGCTCACTGCTCCAATTGAGAGCATCAAGTTAGGAATACATCCATCTACAAGACCATGTATCTCGCATCGGTCTTCGTGATTACAAATTTAAATAAAATAAATAAATTACAAAGCACGATACGCAGTCCGTATTTACTACAACCCAAAACTTAGCAACACGCATGTTGCAAAACCGAAATGAAACTATACAAGTCTAGAGGGTTAGCTATACATCATGTGGAAAACATCATGTCATCAAAGATCATGTGATCTCTCATCATGCTTATCAAACAACAAAATTTTCCAAATTTTATCTTTCGTAAGTATGGAAAAATTCCGATTTATCGAAATTGGACGGTTTGATTAATTAATTGAATTTTGAACCGGTTCATGCTGGTTTATCGAAACCGAACCAAATCTGAAAATTAAATTTTTTTTAGGGTTTTAAATATTCTCGCGAATCGGCCCAACCGAGGTCGCCCGCGGAGGCAACCATGGTGGTCCGCGAGGGCTGCCATGGTCGCCCGCGGGACTGATCGTGGTCCCCCACGGGAGCAACCATGGTGGCCCGCGAGGACAGACTGTGGTCGCCCGCGAGGGCAGACTGTGGTCACCTGCGGCAATGACCATGGTGGCCCGCGAGGGCTGCCATGGTCGGCCGTAGGCAACCTGGTCGGCCCTTGGTGCCAAGGGTCTCGACCCTGGTTAGCCATGGCTGAAATTCTGATCAGCTACTCGTGCAAGATGCCACACACAATGTTACACAGAATGCTGTAGGGTTTTTGAGCGTTCTAGATCGTCGAGATAGCGGAAGCAATATAAGAAAATCTACTCCAAACCTTGTCCAAGAACATAAACCATTAAATCCTAAAGCAAAATCTATTCCACAAGATATTTACCTTTAAGTCTTGTATGAATCGATAAAGAAGAACGTTCGGATCTTCTTCTCTAAAGAAAGTCCACACCAAGGGGATGATCTTGATGATCCCTCACTTAATTGCCTACTAGAACAATTAAATGAAGAACAAGAGAGCAAGAACAAGAGGAGGGAGAGAGGTGGCCGGCCAAGCTAGAAGAGAGAGAGAGAGTGTGAGTTTTTGTGATATTTTTGATTAATGAATTAATGTCTAGTATTTGAATTCATCATCCAACTCACAAGTATGGGTTAAAAGTGATTGGTATGGGCTTAAAAGTGCTTTAACCCATACCCCTTAAATAACTCACCTCTTAATCCACAATCACCAACTAAGCATGGTGTTGTGTGGCCCCCACACATGGACCCACCATGTGGGCCGGCCAAGAGGTCTTGTTGGGCCCTTATTGGGCCGCCCATGAGGCATCATGGGCCGAGCCCAATGGGCCCTCCCGTGTTGTCTCATGCCGTGTCCAAAAGTCGCCCGACCCTTTTGTCGTCGCTTATCAAACAAAGTCCGACGCGATATCGACGAAAAACTCAGTTTTCTCGATTCGCTAATTATTCTCTCAAACCGAACCTATGGCACAAAACCTCCAGTTTTGTCCATGTATTGCTCCTCAAGAAACGTCAATGTTTCCTTGTCTCAAGTTATCCGTCTTGAATGTGTGTGACCCTCTAGGCTCATGCTACCGTTGGCAGATCGGCGCAAAAGATCTTTCTTGCCCGATCCATCATAAGTGGTCTCTAGTAAGACATTATGATTACCCAAGGTGCATGACGATCGATGATTCGACTTAACCTTGTTCGTACAAGTCACCATCCTATTATCTCTAGATATCCCGATTGATCACAAGGCATAGAGTCGTCATCCTTGTTTAATCAATCATTGTTACTTGATATGTGAGATGGCTGAGAACTGATAACCCGTATCATTTGCATGGCCATGCTTTTACTCTCAGTCAGTCTCCATCAAGAGTCCCTTTTAACGGATATCTTTCCCATACCGTAGTATGAGGGATAAATCCCTTAGCCGTCTTTCGCGTCACTCATGCAACCCGTTCCGCCACCCAATCATGCCCTTTATAGCAATCCTTTCACAGAAAGCGTTTGGCGCAAGTTAAAGCCGCACGTTCATTGCATAGTGATCACAAAGACTCCTTGGTCTAAGGATGTCGTGACAAGCTATCGCATTTGAATATGTTCATGGCTTAATCTATGAAAACACTATTCAAAGCGGGTCGTCCGATATCAATCACCTCATGATATCTATGATACGATTCCAGGATCCCTCATCCTTATGACAAGTAGAACTACGTCATTAAGAACCATCCTCATACTGGTCGCTTTAAGGAAGCATAGGTTGACCAGGGACTCGTTAAGTGTGATCCGTACAGATTTATGGTTCTACTACTTTAGTGGTCATGAATCAGATCATGCTTAACATATTACTTCAACACATAAGTAATACAAAGCCGTTTTATATATATATATATATTACAAACGATGATATTATACATAGACATTTACAGGCTAATAGTAATTGGACTAGGGCACAAATGCTATCAATCTCCCACTTGCCCCTAGTTCCAATCTAAGTCCCAGTCTATACCCATTGACCTCACATGTTTGTCATGTTTTGCTTGTGGAAGAGCCTTGGTCAAGGGGTCGGCTGTGTTTATCATCAGTTGCAACGTAGTGGATCTTCACGTCACCTCTAGCAACTATGTCGCGGATGATGTGATACTTTATGAGTACATGTTTGGATCTGTCATGTGCCCTGGGTTCTTTAGCTTGCGTAATGGCCCCGGTGTTGTCACAATATAAGTCTACTGGGTTAGATGGGTTTTTAATTACACCTAACCCAACCATGAAACTCCTGATCCATACAGCCTCTTTTGCCGTTTCAGATGCGGCAATGTACTCAGCTTCGGTCGTAGAGTCGGCAATGGTGTCCTGCTTCTTGCTTTTCCAGCTGAATGCCCCACCGTTCAACGTAAACACATATCCAAACTGACTCTTAAAGTCATCGGGGTCTGTCTGGAAACTAGCGTCGACATATCCTTTGACGACTAGATCATCATTTCCCCCGTATACAAGAAAGGCGTCTTTGATTTTTCTCAAATACTTGAGAATCGCCTTGACGGCCATCCAATGCGCTTCACCGGGTTTGGATTGATGTCTACTGGTACAGCTTAGGGCAAACAAGACATCCGGTCTTGTACATATCATGGCATACATTATGGACCCTATAGCCGAAGCATATGGGATCTCATTCATTCTTGCTAGCTCTGCAGGTGTCTCAGCACACTGCTTCTTGCTAAGCTTTAGCCCATGACGCATGGGCAGCAATCCTTTCTTTGAATCTTGCATTGAGAATCGTCTCAACACTTTGTCTATGTAGGTGCTTTGACTTAAGCCCAAGACCCACTTGGCACGGTCTCTATATATCTTGATCCCCAAGATGTAAGAGGCCTCACCTAAGTCCTTCATTGCGAAACACTCACCTAACCAAGTCTTCGTTAAGAGCAAGGTAGGGACGTCGTTTCCAATGAGCAGTATGTCATCAACATAAAGCACCAAGAAGATTATATTGCTCCCATTTGCCCTTTTATACACGCAAGGTTCATCATCGTTTTTGACGAAGCCAAAACGTTTTACTACTTCATCAAAACGCTGATTCCAACTCCGAGATGCTTCCTTCAAACCATAGATTGATTTGAGCAACTTGCAAATCTTTCCCTTATTCTTTGGATCCTCAAAACCCTCGGGCTGGGACATATAAACGTCCTCAGCTAACCTCCCGTTGAGGAAGGCGGTTTTGACATCCATTTGCCATATCTCATAGTTGTGATACGCTGCTACGGCAAGAAGAATGCGGATAGATTTGACCATAGCTACTGGAGAAAAGGTCTCTTCATAGTCAATTCTGTGGATTTGTCTATAACCTTTTGCTACCAGTCTCGCTTTATAGGTCTGAGGTTTGCCATCCATGTCTATCTTTATTTTAAATATCCATTTACACCCTATGACCTTTACGTCAAGGGTATGATCCACCAAGTCCCACACTTGATTATCTGACATGGATTGCATTTCTTCCCTCATGGCTTCCAGCCATTTCTCAGAGTCAGTTCCGTCCAAAGCCTCTCGAAAGGTAGCTGGATCATTGTCCACTAGTACTAAACCATCACCCTCAGTTACTAAGAAACCGTATCTGACAGGTGCATGAAGCGCTGAGATGCGTTTCTCATTTATGTGCCCTAGACGACAATGCTAGATAAGAGTTTGGTCTAAATCATTAGCTTTAAACCTCTTAGCATTTATATTATAGAGCATGTTGGCTTTCGGGTTTTGCATTTTCAATATGTATAAACCTCCAACAGTGTGAGCATTGCCATAAATCATGTTGTTGCGCATAATATTAAAAACCCGTCTTTAATATTGAAATAATAACCCTCTTTCTCTAGAAGAGAAATTGAGATAATATTCCTGCTGAAAGCAGGTACACAAAATACATCATTAAGTTCAATTACAAGCCCACTGGGCAAAGTAAGGTTCACAGAACCCACGGCAGTTGCGGCAACTCTGGTATTGTTCCTAACTCTTAGGTCCACCTCGCTTTCCCCCATATCTCTTCTACTGTGTAACACCTGCACATCCGCACAGACATGAGAATCAGCTCCTGTGTCTAGTACCCAGGTATTAATTGTAGAAAGATATAGCTCTAATGGAATACCTGATGAAGTAGCGGCCCCACCGCCCTTCTTCTGATCCTCTTTCAGCTGCTGACAGTCTTTCTTCCAATGACCAGGCTTTTGACAGTAGAAACAAACTCACTCCTTTGCCTTCCCTTTGCCTTGTACGGGCATGGAAGGTCTAGGAAAAAATGGTCGTCTGTTCTTTGCTGCCAGGTGCTTTGGGTTTTTACCCTTTCCACCACCAGCTTTGAAGCTGGGTCCCTTCTTGACCATAAAGACATTTTTGGGCGAACTGCCCCTTATGCTCTTCTCGGCAGTCACTAGCATGCTGTGCAACTCCGACGCGGTCTTGTCCATATCATGCATCTGATAGTTCATCACGAACCCACCATATGCATGAGGAAGGGATTGCAGAATAAAATCCGCAGCCATTTCCTTTTCCATAGACATACCGATGCTAGTCATATGGTCAAAATGTCCCTTCATACGTAGGACGGGTGGACCTACGGAGCTGCCTGCTGACATCTTGCAGGCAATTAGTTCTCGGAGAACAGTGTATTTTTCAATACGTACTTTCTCTTTGAACATATTCTTTATCTGTGCAAACATTGCAAACGGATCACGGGATAGCTCCATAAACTGCTTCTGGAGGTCCGCCTCCATGCAGCCCAGCATGACACACGCAACGTCGATAGAATCGCTAAGGTGTTTCTGGTACGCATCCTTAACGACCCTCGTTGCGTTGGCAGCTGGCTCCACCGGGATAGCCTTATCAAGGACGTACTCCCTGCGTTCCAACTTTAACACAAGTCGTAAATTCCTGTCCCAGTCCAGATAATTTGTCCCATTGAGTTTACACTTTTCGAGTATAGTCCTCAACGACAAATTAGACGAATTTGTTGAATTACTAGCCATTTCTACACGAAGAAAGTAAATTTAATCAGAATGGTTGAATAAATTTACGAAGATCCGAATTAAACACCAACCATAAGATTCTAAGGTTTTAGAATCTTAAACCAAGATCCCTTATTCGTCATTTGAAGTACGCTAAGGCGCACCGCTCCAATTGACTTATTTAGGTAGGACGTCCGTCCAATTACAACCCGTGTAACTCTTAGTCAGGGTATGTGCAAAAGCACACGGCTTACCCTTCCGATGCCCCAGCTCGAACTCAGGCCAAGAATCGTGGTCGAGTCAACCAACCTTCACTAACGAGCAAACTTTGTGCAGATGCTCCGCTAAGGCGCACGATATCCCAGAAAGTTTACCATTCCCTATCTAGAACCCATTTGATCGATGCTCCGCTAAGGCGCACGACACCGATAAAATGTTTCTACATGGGTGTGAATTTGGGTGTTATCTCACTTGACTCAAATTAGCTTGTAATTTGGTTGTGTTTAATAATTCGAAAGTATTTGGTACAATTACGAACCCGTCATCAACAACCCGTGTTGTGACGTTTCTAATTGTATCACATACTATGTTCATTTGAATCCGTCATTTGCAACCCGTGCAAACACGTTTCAAATTTGAACTCATCCATCACAACCCGTGCGATGATAGTTCACAACGCTTTAAACATGCAAACAATTAAAGTTGATTTTAATCTTTGCATGTGAGGTGATGGCTTATAAACCTATAAGCTAATCATGCAAGCATGTTATTAATTAAATAATTCAAGCAAGCATTCATAAAGCGTTAAATATGCATTTTATAGCCCATCCTAAACTTAGGATTCTACGAGTCTTCACACATTCTTGTCTTTCTCATTCGGGCTCCCACTAGCTCTTGGACTTCCTCCAAGACCGTCATTGTGCTCGATTTTCCATCCTTCTCGTCTTTGAGTAATAATTACAATTAATACTCGATTCGTAGACCAGATAAAAAATAATTACACTTTATGGGCTCGAATAAAAGAATAATTACACGCTAACACTAACGGTATGCAAACCGTGAAAGCGATAAAATCTAATGGGCTACTAATGCATCATACATCTCATCACATCATCCAACATGTTATCACACAAACATGTTATCAAATAATATGCAATAGTTCCGGTTTTAATTTTGCCAAGTTGCTTGGTCGGGTTTATCGAAACTAGACCTTTTCGAAAAACGGTTTATCGAAACCGATTAAATTTTGAAAGTTTTCGAAATATTGGATCGCGAGTTCATCCACGGACATAATCAACGTGCACGAACCAAGTCGGGCCAAGCCAATGGGCCGAGGGCCCATTGAGCCGAGCCCAACTATACACGGCCCGGTTTGGGCCTTGGAAGGCCCAAACCCGGCTTGCCGCCACTCTCGGCCTCGACCAAGAGTGGGGACGGGCCCGGTCACCGCCGGCCTCACCGGCCTCCGGTGACCTCCGTCCGGTACCTCCGATCCGGCTCCCCGAGAGTATCTTCTCGGTCCCTCCCCTCAATCCAATAATTTCCGAAAAATTCCAAATTCAATATATTTTCAAAAATAACATATTTCATGCAATTATCCCAAAAAGCATTAAAAACATGTTATCAACAATTTGGCATGCAAATAATCACAAAACCGAAATAAATTCAACAAGACAAAGATTAAGAGGGTAACCACCCTCTGATACCACTGTAGGGTTTTGGAGCGTTCTAGATCGTCGAGATATTGGAAGCAATATAAGAAAACCTACTCCAAACCTTGTCCAAGAACATAAACCATTAAATCCCAAAGCAAAATCTATTCCACAAGATATTTACCTTTAAGTCTTGTATGAATCGATAAAGAAGAACGTTCGGATCTTCTTCTCTAAAGCAAGTCCACACCAAGGGGATGATCTTGATGATCCCTCACTTAATTGCCTACTAGAACAATTAAATGAAGAACAAGAGAGCAAGAACAAGAGGAGGGAGAGAGATGGCCGGCCAAGCTAGAAGAGAGAGAGAGAGAGTGTGAGTTTTTGTGATATTTTTGATTAATGAATTAATGTCTAGTATTTGAATTCATCATCCAACTCACAAGTATAGGTTAAAAGTGATTGGTATGGGCTTGAAAGTGCTTTAACCCATACCCCTTAAATCACTCACCTCTTAATCCACAATCACCAACTAAGCATGGTGTTGTGTGGCCCCCACACATGGACCCACCATGTGGGCTGGCCAAGAGGTCTTGTTGGGCCCTTATTGGGCCGCCCATGAGGCTTCATGGGCCGAGCCCAATGGGCCCTCCCGTGTTGTCTCATGCCGTGTCCAAAAGTCGCCCGACCCTTTTGTCATCGCTTATCAAACAAAGTCCGACGCGATATCGACGAAAAACTCAGTTTTCTCGATTCGCTAATTATTCTCTCAAACCGAACCTATGGCACAAAACCTCCAGTTTTGTCCATGTATTGCTCCTCAAGAAACGTCAATGTTTCCTTGTCTCAAGTTATCCGTCTTGAATGTGTGTGACCCTCTAGGCTCATGCTACCGTTGGCAGATCGGCGCAAAAGATCTCTCTTGCCCGATCCATCATAAGTGGTCTCTAGTAAGACATTATGATTACCCAAGGTGCATGACGATCGATGATTCGACTTAACCTTGTGCGTACAAGTCACCATCCTATTATCTCTAGATATCCCGATTGATCACAAGGCATAGAGTCGTCATCCTTGTTTAATCAATCATTGTTACTTGATATGTGAGATGGCTGAGAACTGATAACCCGTATCATTTGCATGGCCATGCTTTTACTCTCAGTCAGTCTCCATCAAGAGGCCCTTTTAACGGATATCTTTCCCATATCGTAGTATGAGGGATAAATCCCTTAACCGTCTTTCGTGTCACTCATGCAACCTGTTCCGCCACCCAATCATGCCCTTTATAGCAATCCTTTCACAGAAAGCGTTTGGCGCAAGTTAAAGCCGCACGTTCATTGCATAGTGATCACAAAGACTCCTTGGTCTAAGGATGTCGTGACAAGCTATCGCATTTGAATATGTTCATGGCTTAATCTATGAAAACACTATTCAAAGCGGGTCGTCCGATATCAATCACCTCATGATATCTATGATACGATTCCAGGATCCCTCATCCTTATGACAAGTAGAACTACGTCATTAAGAACCATCCTCATACTGGTCGCTTTAAGGAAGCATAGGTTGACCAGGGACTCGTTAAGTGTGATCCGTATAAATTTATGGTTCTACTACTTTAGTGGTCATGAATCAGATCATGCTTAACATATTACTTCAACACATAAGTAATACAAAGTCGTTTTATATATATATATATATTACAAACGATGATATTGTACATAGACATTTACAGGCTAATAGTAATTGGACTAGGGCACAAATGCTATCAAATGCTATAACGTTGTGTCTGACTTCTTGCGTAGATAATGCAGGACTGTAAATATAAAGCTATAAGTAATGACACAGCAGATTGTTTACCCAGTTTGGCGCAACGTCACCTACGTCTGGGGGCTCTCAGCCTAGTGGAAAGATTTCACTTATCAGTAATCCGTCAGAACATACAAGTACCTGTGATCCCTCCTAGATCTATACTTTATGCTACGTCTTACAGTGCAATCTATCTCAGGGTCTCCCCCTGAATCCAAGAACGTCTTGATTCCACTCTTCGAGCAATCGCCTTGCTCTGTCGTCTTCAAGTCTTCTTCAAGCTTGGTGGTTGCGTGCAGTCTTCAACTCACGACTTCAGTAAACCCTCAATCACCTAACTCTCTATAGTTATGTGATACACAATATGCTAAGCTCAATCTGCAATTTCTCAGCCCGCAAACCTTCACGTCTAAGAACCTTGCAAATTGTTGCTAGGAAACAAATAAAGAACCACACGATTGCTAAGGGGGTAGCCTAAGCTTTTATGGCAATCGTGGATGAGTACTAACCCTAAAGGGTTTCCTCTTAATTGCCATCTTTCTTCTTTTCAGATTAGGAGTCGTTCTGCACTTTTCTAATCGTTTTCTTTCTTCTCTGCCGAAACTGCACTTTCCTGATTTCTGTCGATCAGGACGCTTGCCGAGATGCCGTCAACAATGTCACACAAGATGTGTAGAGATGATTCGACATTCTTTGTAACATATTTCTTCGGTTCCTTTAAAAATTAGCCAATCTCTAAAACCGTCGTAACTACGGTCTCCCCCTTTGGCTATTTTTAAGGACAACATTCTTCGTCGCATTCTTCGTCGTATTTGCCGTCTCGTCGATCGGCAGTCTTTGGTCGCGCATCGGCAGTCTTGCGTCGCGCGTATCGTCGCGTCGTCTCTGTGTCGTCGCGACGTCTCTATCTTTCTTGTATCATCGCGCGCGCGTATATATCTATATCTATCTTACTCCCCCTCGCTGGCTCAAAAAGAGCCAAAACTTAAAAACAAATATTGTAACAAATCCGGGAAATAAGCAAAATAAACCAAGCATAACTCACACTTGCTCTCAATTAGCTGTCGAGAGTAAGCGTGATACATTGTTCAACAAACATTACAAACATAAAATTGTTCGGTAGTTCAAGAGTCAGAAAGTTTCATGAAATTTTAAATAGAGCTGCTGCTGGAACTTGCAGTCTCTGTTGCTTCAGTGGAGGCTTCTTGGGTAGCTTCTTCTGGATCATTAGGTAGGGAGGTTGTGTCATCATCTTCAGAGCCCGGAGGAGACATGGATTGCAGCAGGTTGGCGCAGTGAGTTCGGCGCTGTGAGAGGTGCTTTAGAGCTGTCTTCAGATTTGTAATGTCCTTGTCAAGTACAGCAATCTCTCGGTCAAGCATGACCGCATCCCTGCTGGTGGTCCTGGTTAGAGGGACGGCACTTGTTGCTCGACTGGTCTTTGTCTTGGCTTCTGGCCTAACAAGATCAGGAGCATGCTTCCCCTCAAACAACTTGTGGCTTACTACAATCAGTCCTCCTCTTTTGCCCACCTTATCCGATGTTTTCAACACTCCAGGGTGTTGATGTACAAGTAGTTCAGAGATAAGGGATGGAAAGGCTATGGGAATTTTCACAGCAAGAGATCTAGCATGGCGAACAAGATGATCAATCGCAAATTGCCCAAAGTCAAGTTTAGATCCAGTACCTATTTGGTAGATCAGTATAGCTAGTTCAGGTTTGATAGATGATGCGTGGGTCGAGGGAGCCCAATTTGCCACTCCAATCCGGAAGAGAATGGAGTATTTGGAAGTTAGGTCTGATGCTGCCACAGTGCATTTTTTGAGGTCGGGTGGTGGCATAGATCGAATCTTCTTCCTTCCCAGGAAGTCATTGATAGTGTCAGAGGAGATGTCAAAGCGGATGCCTCTGACATATACCTTATCAAACTCTGGAGCATCTGGAGTACCAAACGTGGTAGGCAAATTTGCAATAAACTCCTTAACTAAGAGGGGATAGTGGTTACCAATGTTTGAGACGGTTCTCATTAATTCTGCCTTCTCTAGGAGCTGTATGATGGCCTCTAGCCCAAGCAGCTCCGACGACAGTGTCTTCTCTGGATACGCCGTTCTTTGAAATACAAACTCCCACCTCTTTGCACCTTTTTCTGAGTGAAACGACACATTGTCGTAAGTTACACTCACGGTGTTCTTGGCCGTCTTCAGGGCCTTCTTCTTCTTTCCTTCCTCAGCAGGGACCTCTTCAATGTCATCATCAGTTGTTTCATCCATCAAACTCCTTGTCGCGATTACTTTCTTCCCTTTTTCTTTGACATGCAACTTTTTCTTTTTGTTGCTGGGACCTCCAGCCTCCTTGTCCTCCTTCATTTTCCTTGTTTCTTTCAGTTTTCCAACCATAACAACCAAACTTTCATTTTCTTCTAGAACTTTTTTTTCAGGGACGACAGCACTGTGTGTGCCGTCTCAGCAGCTTCTTCCGTGACATCTTCTCTGGCATCCAGAGGGTTTTCTTCTATGTTGTTGGGGGTGGCATCCTTGTTTTCCTCAGCTTCTTTCTCTTCTTCTTCCTCGGCTTCTTCCGAGTCAGCGATTCCTTCCTCTTCTACAGCTTTTTCAGTGGCTTTTGGTATGACATATGTTCCTTCTTCTTCTCCTCCTTCTCCTTCCGCAATGCGTTCCAACCCATGGCTGACCGGAGTCAGATCCTCCTTCTCTCCTTCAGGCCTTATTAGTTCTTCTACCACACCTTCTTAAGGTGGGTCCTGGTTTTCCAGCAGTGATTCCAACAAATCACTGTTCCTAGAAGTATCGGCAGAGAGATCGTTACCTGGGATGTTTGTTGGTGTTGGAACTGCGACGATTTGCATGGAGGCTTCTCGATTTTCTTGGCCCAGATCATTCTCCCTTTTTGGCCCAGTTAGGTCAGACATTGAGAATGCAGTGCTTCAAGTCCGAGACTTTTTAGGAACTCGAGTGAAGACTGGCATTGGAGCTTTCTCCAGTGAAGCATCCTTGGGGATTTCTTCTGACTTCTTCAGGGGTTTTGGCCCTTTAATCCGCACTTCATGTTCGTTTGTTTTCACTTTGCTGCTTCTGGAGCCTTTCACTTCAGCTTTCTTTGATTCGGTGGCTTTCTTTGGGGCTACTGTGCTTCGAGTTTTCACCATTGTTGTTTGAGAGATTTGCAGAGAGTGAATGACGAAGGAGATGAGAGCAAGCATAGAGAAGAGGCAGACTAGGTTTTGAAAAACGATTCAAATCTTTTTAGCGTCTGAGCGTATCTTTCTTTTTCTTTTATATGGGCTTTTGATATGCTTGGCCCAATGACATTCGTTGGATTTTAGACCGGTTCATGAAGAGGCACCAACTAACTCCTCTCAACCATTTCCGCAACTTCTTACTGTTCGTTGATGGTGCACAGACCGAGTGATGATCTGAGATCCTCGAATCTGCTTGCATCTAATGCCTTTGTGAAAATATCAGCAAGTTGCTTCTCCTTAGGAATGTGCTCTAGGATGATCTTCTTGTCTTCGACCAATTCTCGAATGAAGTGGTGTCTAATATCAATGTGTTTGGTCTTGTTGTGTTGGACAGGATTTTTGGAGATGTTAATAGCACTGACATTATCACAATATAAAGTCATGGCATCCTGTCTGACATTGTATTCGACTAACATCTGTTTCATCCAAAGTAGTTGTGTGCAGCTACTCCCAGCAGCAATATACTCCGATTCGGCAGTGGAAAGGGCAACACAGTTTTGCTTCTTACTAAACCATGATATGAGGTTGTTGCCAAGGAAGAAGCATCCTCCAGATGTGCTTTTCCTATCCGATGTGTTTCCAGCCCAATCGGCATCGCAATACCCCACCAAGGCAGAGGATGTGTCGAATGAGTATAATAGACCCAAGTCTGTAGTCCCAGAGATATATCTAATTATTCTTTTGGCTTGGGATAGATGACTAACCTTAGGATTGGCTTGATATCGTGCACATACTCCGACAGAGTATGCAATATCTGGTCGACTTGCGGTGAGGTAGAGAAGACTACCGATGATGCTCCTGTATAGATGTTGGTCGACGGCTTCTCCTGGATCATCTTTAGTTAGCTTGACATGTGTAGCTGCTGGTGTCCTTTTATGTGAGGCTTTCTCTAGCCCAAACTTTTTGACAATATTCTTCGCATATTTGCTCTGAGATACAAAGATGCTATCCTTTTGTTGTTTGATTTGGAAGCCTAGAAAATAAGTAAGCTCTCCCACCATGCTCATCTCGAATTCTGATTGCATCTGTTGAATAAATGTCTCTACCATCTTGCTTGACATCCCTCCAAAAACAATGTCATCGACATAGATTTGAGCTATCATTAAATTCCCGTCTTCATTCTTCACAAATAGAGTCTTGTCGACTCCCCCTCTAGTGTAGCCGCTTTGGATGAGGAATTTTGTGAGCCTTTCATACCAAGCCCTTGGTGCTTGTTTCAACCCATAAAGAGCTTTCTTGAGTTTATACACATGATCAGGATAGTGAGGATCAACAAATCCTTTAGGTTGTGACACATATACTTCTTCGTTGAGGTCCCCATTCAAGAATGCACTTTTGACATCCATCTGGTAGAGCTTTATCTGTAGATGGCATGATATCCCTAGCAAGAGACGAATTGCTTCAAGTCTTGCCACAGGAGCAAATGTCTCATCGAAGTCGACACCCTCAATTTGAGTATACCCTTGAGCAACTAACCTTGCTTTGTTGCGAGTGATGTTGCCAAGCTCATCGGATTTGTTCTTGAAGATCCATTTGGTGCCTATGATGTTTCCTTCACTCGGTTTGGGCACTAGTTCCCATACCTGATTTTTCTCAAATTGAATCAGCTCTTCTTGCATAGCATTGACCCAATACTCATCATTGATGGCTTCATTGATGTTTTTGGGTTCTGTCTTTGAAACGAAGCAAATATTTCCTATCATCTCGTTATAATCTTCAGGAGCTTTTGACCGAGTCCGTACGCCTTCATTCAGGTTTCCAATAACTCCAGAGATAGGATGGTAAGTCTGGACTCTTCGTGAGGGATTCTTGTTGCTGGTACAGGAACTACTTCGTCATTGGCGACATCATCTTCTGTTTTGCTGCTAGCATCTTCTCTGACATCTGGTGTAGCATTCTTCCTGACATTGTTGGGCGGATAGGCTCTGTCTTCGTCCGTCGCATCTTCTGAGGCATCTTCGCAGTCATCATCAACAACAACATTGATTGATTCCATCATGGTCTTGGTTCGTTTGTTGAAGACTCGGTATGCGCGACTATTTCTTGAATAGCCAAGGAAGATGCCTTCATCGCTTTTTGGGTCAAGCTTTTGACGAGGCTCTCTATCAGCTAGAATATAACAAGTGGAGCCAAATATATGGAAGTACTTAACATTGGGCTTTCTCCCCTTCCATATTTCATAATGAGTCACTGACATACCTGGTCTGAGAGTGACTCGATTGTGGATATGGCAAGCTGTGTTAAGTGCTTCTGCCCAGAAGTGAGTTGGTATGTCTTTAGCCAGCATCATAACTCTCGCCATCTCCTGTAGAGTCCTGTTCTTGCGCTCAACAATGCCATTCTGTTGAGGAGTGATTGGTGCTGAGAATTCATGCGCTATCCCTTATGAGTTGCAGAAATCTGCAAACTTGCTGTTTTCGAACTCTCGACCATGATCACTACGAAGGCGGATGATTTTGCCAATTGTCTCTCCTTTTTCTCGTTGAACCCGAATGCACAGATTTTTGAAGATCGAGAAGGTGTCTGATTTGTCACGAGGGAAGTCAACCCAAGTGTATCGTGAGTAATCATCTATACACACAAAGACATATCGTTTTCCTCCAAGGCTTTCAACTTGCATTGGTCCCATGAGGTCAACATGTATCAGCTCAAGTACTCGAGAGGTGGTGATATGCTGAAGCTTCTTGTGTGACATCTTGGTTTGCTTTCCAATCTGACATTCTCCGCAGATCTTTCCTTCTACTATTTTCAGGTTTGGGATTCCGGTAATTGCTTGCTCTGAGATTGCCTTCTGCATACTTCTAAGGTTTAGATGTCCAAGCTTTCGGTGCCATTGTTTGGTTTCTTCTGCTTTGGAGACAAGGCACTTGATCGCTTCGATATGTGTCTCGGGAGACCAGATATAGCAATTGTCCGTTGAGCGAACTCCTTGCAGAATAGTGATTTGATTAAAGTCTTTAACTATACAGGCTTCTTTTGTGAATTTCACTTCTGAATCCTGATCACAAATCTGACTGATGCTAATCAAGTTTGCTTTTAAGTCCTTCTACAAGTAATGCTTCAGTCAGGCAGGTGGCTCCTGGATGCTTAAGTACTCCTTTTCCGATAATTCGAGCTCGAATCCCATCTCCAAACGTAACAAAGCAGTTTGTATATAGTTTAAGATCAAGGAGAAAATCTGGAGTACCTATCATGTGTCGAGAGCATCCACTGTCGAGATACCAGTCCTTGTTTGTTGAAGCACTTAAGGATGTATATGCAACATTAGCTCGATAGACCAGGTTCTTAGGTCTCCATTCAAGGCGGGATGTCTTCGGAGGAGATAAGAGATGCCTTTGATATTTCTTTTGTTGTAGCTGAGCTTGCTTCCTCTCAAGAAGTTGAAAACAAAAAGGTCTGATGTGACCTGATTGACCACAGTAATGACATATCCATTATATTGATAAGCTGATCTTCTGTAGCTTTGTTGTCTGCGTGGAGGATGTCTTCTGGCAGTTACTTGACAAGAATAGGTTGTAGACGATGTTATGACTTTTGTTGTAGGTCGTCCTGTAGGATGTGTTGGGGCATCCAGTAGTTTCTTGTCAGCCATGGCTTGTTGTAGGATAAACTTTGTCCCTGCCGTTGAGGGGACAGCATGTGTGTACCCTAGTCCCGTCGTATCTTTGGACTGTTTTCCCACCGATAAAATCTTGTCAAGGCTTTCAGTGCTCGGATTCATCATCTTTACCGATTTAGTCATGAAAATAATTTCTCCATTAAGTCTGGCGATCTCTCGTTTCAGCTCCACGATCGTCTCTAGAAATCTTGACTTGTCGCTGGTAAGACTAATGATCCTTTTGCCTTGTTGATCAAGTATCAGAGTTTCCTTGATCCATCTGGTATGCAAGCCTTTGTATGCCTCGACTAGTTGCTCTTTAGTCCAATTCTCATTTGGAGTTGGATCATCATTAATGTCGACAGCATTATCAACATTACATGTAGGAGTAGTAGTAGTGAATGCAACAAAGTTGTTTACCTCTTCTGATCCACTATCTTCATTGTCATCATCTGATAGGGTGGCATTGTATCCTCGTTTTTGCTGTTTGAGGAAATTGGGACATTCTCTACGGAGGTGGCCGAATCCTTCACATTCATGACATTGAAGTCCTTTGTTTTTGTTTTCTTCCCCACTCCTGTTTGGTCTGTCAAGACTACCTCCAATTTGAGCTTTTTGTGGAGCTTTGTTTCTGGCATTTGCTGTGACATTCCGTCCACCCATTCGACTAAATCTTCTCATGGCTTTGTTGTAATTTTTTGTGAGAAGGGCCATTGTAGCCTCGATGTCTTCATCAGAATCCGAATCGTCAGGATCTGGTTGCTTGTGTGTTGAGCTTTTGAAAGCAACTCCTTTGTTCCTTTTGTCGATGTTGGGTAGAGACAACTCATAGGTCATTAGAGACCCCATCAGCTCATCAAATTTCAAGACCTTGAGGTCATGAACTTCTTCAATTGCTGTGATCTTCATCTTGAACCTAGGGCTAAGAGCACGTAGGGTTTTTCTTACCAATTTTTCATCAGACATTGGTTCTCCCAGAGAATAGGATTCATTGGCTAGATCACGAATGCGAACATTGAAATCTGCAATTGATTCGTCTTCCTTCATGATGAGGGCTTCGAAGTTGGTAGTCAGGTATTGCAGTTTTTGTTCTCGAACCTTAGTTGTTCCTTCATATGCTACGGCCAGGATGTCCCATGCTGATTTGGCAGTTGTGCATGTGTTGATTAGTCTGAACACGTTCTTGTCAACACCATTGAAGATAGCATTCAGAGCTCGAGAATTTCCCAGTGATTCTTCATCTTCATCATCGGTCCAGTCTTTTTCTGGTTTTGGGCCAATAGGATTGCCATCACTGTCACTGAGTTGTGGTGCATTCCAACCATTGAGTACAGCCTTCCATGTCTTGTTGTCTAGTGACTTCATGAAGGCACACATTCGAGCCTTCCAATAGCCATAGTTGCTTCCATCTAGAACAGGTGGTCGATTTATGGATCCTCCTTCTCTGGTATTGTCCATCTTTGATCAAAATATTTGTTTTAGGAACTCACCTAAAGCTATAGGTGCCCCCTCTGATTCCAATTGAAATTCTGATCAGCTAGTCGTGCAAGATGCCACACACAATGTTACACAGAATGCTATAACGTTGTGTCTGACTTCTTGCGTAGATAATGCAGGACAGTAAATATAAAGCTATAAGTAATGACACAGCAGATTGTTTACCCAGTTCGGTGCAACGTCACCTACGTCTGGGGGCTCTCAGCCTAGTGGAAAGATTTCACTTATCAGTAATCCGTCAGAACATACAAGTACCTGTGATCCCTCCTAGATCTATACTTTATGCTACGTCTTACAGTGCAATCTATCTCAGGGTCTCCCCCTGAATCCAAGAACGTCTTGATTCCACTCTTCGAGCAATCGCCTTGCTCTGTCGTCTTCAAGTCTTCTTCAAGCTTGGTGGTTGCGTGCAGTCTTCAACTCACGACTTCAGTAAACCCTCAATCACCTAACTCTCTATAGTTATGTGATACACAATATCCTAAGCTCAATCTGCAATTTCTCAGCCCGCAAACCTTCACGTCTAAGAACCTTGCAAATTGTTGCTAGGAAACAAATAAAGAACCACACGATTGCTAAGGGGGTAGCCTAAGCTTTTATAGCAATCGTGGATGAGTACTAACCCTAAAGGGTTTCCTCTTAATTGCCGTCTTTCTTCTTTTCAGATTAGGAGTCGTTCTGCACTTTCCTAATCGTTTTCTTTCTTCTCTGCCGAAACTGCACTTTCCTGATTTCTGTCGATCAGGACGCTTGCCGAGATGCCGTCAACAATGTCACACAAGATGTCGTAGAAGATGCTTCGACATTCTTTGTGACATATTTCTTCGGTTCCTTTAAAAATTAGCCAATCTCTAAAATCGTCGTAACTACAATGGCTAACCCGAAACAGCCCTAAAATTAATTTTTCAAAAACAATTAAATCTGATTTTTTTCAATTTCATGCATATTCAATCCAAGAATATATGAATATAAAAATAAAAATCAGATCATGCATATTGAATTAAATACAAATAACTCATCCTCTCATACCAATGAAAGGGCTTCCCATGGGTTCCATAGATTAATTTCATGCAGGGAAATGAATTAACCATGGGAATCAAAGAAAAGCATATGGATCTTATTGAAAAATTCAGCATACATGTAATATTTCGAATCTGAATATTATACCTTTAAATCGATGTTAAACACAAGTGTAGTGATTCTCTTGCAAATCAATACAATCACAATACCTTGGGAGGTTTCTTCAATCTCTCTTGCAAATGAAAATAATGAAGAATTGGACAAAAACACTCACTGGAATGGGAAGGAGGGAGGATCGGCCAATATGGGAGAGAGGAGTGATGTTTGCCGAAAATCAGAGAGATATTTTGGAAAAAAATATTGTGTATTTATCAAAAAATCTGATTTTGAATATCTTTTTGTTAATTACACAATATACCCCATTTCTCTCATAATAACAATTAAGCCCCATTCATAACTTAAAACCCTAAATGGGCTTTAAGCCCATTTAGCCAAATTCAAATTAAAACTCATTTAATTGAGTTCTAATTATGGTTTAGATAAACCGGTCTAGTCTCCCTAATTCAATTTCTTCAATCGTCTAGTTAATAAACCTAGGCCAGAAATCAACCGAATCGTTTTCAATTTGACTAAATTGAAAAGCGGATTCTCCCAATTACCATCCATGCTTGTTTGTCACATATTGTACTTAAAGTGTGTGACCCTCTAGGCTCACGACCCGTTGGCAGACTGGTAAAATTACTATTTTACCCTTTCCATCATAAGGTCTCTAGCAAGACATTATGATTACCCAACGTTCGTGATTTTCGATTATTCGACTTAACCTGTTACGTACATGTCACTGTCCTTTTATCAAACTGATATCTAGATTGATAAATAGGCATAGAACCATCACCCTAATTTATCAATCACTATTTCTTGATATATGAGATGACTGAAAACTGATACTAAAGTATCACCTGCACGACCGTGCTATTCCTTCGGTCATACTCATCAAGTGGGCTAAACGGATATCTTTCTCATACTGGAGTATGAGTGATAAATCCCTCAGACGCCTTTCGAGTTCACAAATGCAATAATATCCAAGCCAATCAAAGCCGTTATAGCTACCCTTTTACAGGTAACGTTAGACTAGGTCAAACTTAGGTATTCGGTACAAAGTGCACATAAAGACTCTTTGGTCTTAGGATATAATGACAAGCTATGATATGTGAGTATCTCATGATAGGATCTATGTTGCATACTCACAATCGGGTTGTCCGATATCATCGACTTGATGATATCTATGATATAACTCTGGCACATACTTTGCCATGATCAGTAGAGCATGATCACAAGGAGTTGGTCTCATACTGATCGCTTCTGAAGAAGCTTAGCTGATCAGGGACTCATCGAATGCAATTCTTTCTGATCTACAGTTCTACTATAAGTGGTTATACACATAATGACATAGATCAAATTACATTCGATATACTACTACAACACATTAGTAATATAATGCCTTTTTATTAGATCGAAAAATGATGTACATTACAATATAGATTGAAGAATTACATTGGACTAGGGCATAATCCTAACAATATGCTCGGTTGTAGAAGAAGTCCAAGGCTCCATATAGTAATTACATGCTGCTTCAGCAATTACCTTTCTATTTAACTTAATTTATTTGAACTCTGAAGTAACCAATCTCAATATATCAAGTTTCTTTGGCTTTTTTTTTCAAAACACCATGAGAACTACTTGAGCTTATTTAAACTCTGGAGTAACCAGTCTCAAAATATCAAGTCGCTTGAGCTTATTTGAACTCTGAAGTAAACAGTCTCACACTATCAAGTTTCTTTTTGGCTTTTTCAAAACACCATGAGAATTACTTGAGCTTATTTGGACTCTGAAGTAACTAGTCTCAATTTCAAAACACATGAGAACTGCTTGAATTGGAAAAAGTGTGATTGTACATATTTTGATGTGTAACACTATTGGTAAAATATAATTATATTAAGTTGTAGGAAATATAAGCAACAATACTAAATAAGGTTTTATATTTAATATTTATTGTAATAAAATGTTTATAATAAAGTTGAATGTTATTTATATCTGCAAAGTTTACTATTAAATATATATAATACTATTAATAAAATTGTAAAGTGAATTCATAATCTAACATGAAGACGACACTCATTTAGATTTAATCTATTGAATCAATTGGATCAAGATCCAAACTCTACCATATCTAAAGTAAGTTTTGGCTTACCGTTTTGTGTGGGGTCTTTTAAGTAAATAGTTAACCAATTACATCTTCATGTATCCCTTGGGTAAAATGTATACATATTCAACATTTGAGTTTGTAAACTAAATAAGATCTTTAAAACATATTATGATCCTTTTTAGACGACAAACCTTAGTAGGCAATACAAAGATTTGATTTGGGATCCTCTTTTGATTTTACGTTCTCCAGTGAGAGAACATTCTCAACAAATATCCACTTTTGAACGAACACAAAAAAAACCGCACTATCAAAATAGATATTATTAAGCTTATATATAATTTGAATTGAATTATAAATGTTAGTATCTTTGTAATGGGTTGTGTCATGTTTGAACCAATAGTACTCAAATAATGTTGGAAAAGAGCTAACCTCGTCTTTTTAGCAAAACATATGAAAAACTTCACTTCATAAATAAGAGATGTAAATGGAAATACTTTCAGAAAAAGATCTAAAATGAAATGACCAATCATATGGTGCCATCTTATTCACATGGATTTGTTTCCCCACGTCGAGACGTGGTGAAGGGTATGGTGTTGGGTTCTGGGGCATTCTAATCACGTTCATGACAGCGGAAGCAACCTATAAACCGCCCCGAACCTGCGCAAGATCGACTACCAAGTTAGATCCTTAGGAAATCGATTTTTTAGGTTTTACCAGAATCTGCCTAGCAGAAAACTGAAACTTTAAAGTTCATATCTCGAGCTAAAGATCTCCAATTATTTCGGGTTTTTTTGGAGTTTAAACCTCAACCAATTATCTACATCTTTTGTGTTTTGCTCCGAACCCAGTTCGGACGAGAAAACCTCCGTCTGGAGCAAAACATTTTTCCCATCTGGCTGGACAGACTCTGCGGAGCAGTCAGCTTCTTGGCCTTGTCTCTCCCAAACCAGCGCTTTTTTGGAAAATTAGTATTTCACAAACGTTGTAGCCCTTTGACTTATCTTTCCAACACCGTCAGTTTCAGGTCAATTGGAGCTCGGACGAAGCGGTAATGGCTCACGCAATATAGGTCGCCGGAACTGGACAATCTGGACAGTTTCTCCATTCTTGCTTTGAGTCTTTGTTGAATCAAGAAAGAACTATATGATCTTCTTCTCTAGAGCAAGTCCACACCAAGAGGATGATCCTTAAGATCCTTCACAAAAAGCCTACTAGAACTTATGTGTGAAGAACAAGAGAGCAAAGAGAGGAGAGAGCAGGGTGTGGGAGAGAGAGTTATGTGAGTTGTGAATTAAATTCTTCATTTTTTCTACTTCATCAACCCATAAGGCATGGGTCATTAAAGTGACAAATGATGAAGGCATGGGTTAAAGGTAAGTCATCACCCTATCCCCTTAAATCAGTCTTCTCTTAATCAACAACACCAACTAAGCATGGTGTGTGGCCCCCACCCTTGGACCCACCAAGGTGGCCGGCCACTTAGGCTTATTGGGCCTTAATTGGGCCCTTGTTGGGCCGGCTAGGTCACCTCATGGGCCGATCCCAATGGGCTCGCCCATGTGGTCGCATGCCGTGTCCAAAAGTTATCCGACCCTTTTGTCGTTACTTATCAAACAAAGTCCGACGCGACATCGACGAAAATCTCAGTTTTCTCGATTCGTTAATTATTCTCTCAAACCGAACCCAAGGCCTAAAACCTTCAGTTTTGTCCATGTCTTGCTCCTCAAGAAACGTTAATGTTTCCTTGTCTCAAGTTATCCATATTGTATGTGTGTGACCCTCTAGGCTCATGCCACCGTTGGCAGATCGGCGTAAGAGATCTCTCTTGCCCGATCCATCGTAAGTGGTCTATAGTAAGACATTATGATTACCCAAGATGCATGATGATCGATGATTCGATTTAACCTTGTGCGTACAAGTCACTATCCTATTATCTCTAGACATCCCGATTGATCACAAGGCATAGAGTCGTCATCCTTGTTTAATCAATCTTTGTTACTTGATATGTGAGATGGCTGAGAACTGATAACCCGTAGCACTAGCATGGCCATACTCTTCCTCTCAGTCACTCTCGATCAAGCGGCCTTAACGGATATCTTTCCCATACCGTAGTACGAGGGATAAATCCCTTAGCCGTCTTTCGTGTCACTCATGCAATCCGTTCCGCCACCCAATCATGCCCGTTATTGCAATCCTGTTACGAAAAGCGTTAGGCGCAAGTTAAAGCCGTACGTCGACCGCATAGCGATCACAAAGACTCCATGGTGTAAGGATATCGTGACAAGGTATCACAATTGAATATGTTCATGGCTTAATCTATGAAACACTATTCAAAGCGGGTCGTCCGATATCAATCACCTCATGATATCTATGATATGATTCCGGGATCCCACATCCCTATGATTAGCATAACTACATCATTGAGAACTATTCTCATATTGGTCGCTTCGATTGAAGCGTATATTGACCAAGGACTCGTTAAGTGTAATCCGTACAGATTCATGGTTCTATTACTTTAGTGGTCATAAATCAGATCATGCTTAACATATTACTTCAACACATAAGTAATACACAGCCGTTTTATTTATTACAAACGATGACAAACTATTACAGACATTTACAGACTATTCCAATTGGAACCTCGGGCACAAATGCTATCAATCTCCCACTTGCCCTTAGTTCTAATCTAAGTCCCAGTCTGTACCCATTGACTATACATGAACTTCATGTTTAGGCTGTGAGAGAGCCTTCGTCAAAAGGGCCGGATGTGTTTTAATTCGTCGTAATGTAGTTGATCTTTTCGTTATCTAGGTAACGTTTGAGTATGTATCTGGATTTGTTATGTGATCTGGGCACTTTAGCTTACGCAATGGCCCTAGTGTTGTCACAAGATAAGCCTACTGGGTTAGACGGGGTTTTAATTACATCTAATTTAGTCATGAAGCTCCTAATCCATACAACCTTCTTTCCTGCCTCCAACGCAGCTATATACTCAGCTTCCATCGTAGAATTGGCAATTGGTCCTGCTTCCAGCTCTTCCAGCTGAAGCTCCACCATTCAATATGAACACGTATCCTGACTGACTCTACAATCATTAGGATTTGTCTGGAAACTAGTGCCAATATAACCTTTGACTACTAGCTCAACATCATCGTGGCCCCCGTACACAAGAAAGGCGTCTAAAGTTCTCCTCAAGAACTTGAGGATAGCTTTGACCGCAATCTAGTGTTGTCCACCGGGGTTAGACTGATAACTACTGGCACAACTTAAGGCGAACGAGACATCCGGTCTCGTGCATATCATGGCATACATGATGGATCCTATAGCCAAAGCGTATGGGATCTCACTCATTATTTTCAGCTTATCAGGTGTCGCCGGACACTAAATCTTGCTGAGCTTTATGCCATGTTGAATGGGTAAGAATGCTTTCTTGGAATCAAGCATTTGAGAACCCACTCAAATCTTGTTTATATAGGTGCTCTGACTTAATCCCAAGACCTGCTTGGTGCGATCTCTCTATATCTTAATCTCAAGAATATAAGCATCGCCTAAGTCCTTTATTTGAGAAACACTCCCTTAACCAAGCCTTTGTCAAGCGCAAGGTTAGGATGTCGTTTCTAATGTCATTCTCACATTCAGCACCAGAAAGACAATCTTCCACCCATTCGCCTTCTTTGAAACGCATGGCTCATCTACGTTCTTGATAAAGCCGAACTTCATCAAAACGTTAGACTCCAATTCTGCTACATGGCACCCAGTCATGTCTCAGAGATAGGGTCTTCCATGGCTTCTTGAAAGGTAGCTGGACCATCCCGATCCACTGTAACCAAATTGTCACCTTTAGACACGAGAAACCTGTATCTAGCAGGTGTACGATTGGTCCTTTCAGACTGCCTTGGACCGTTCGGGATAACTGCAATAGGCGGTTCTTGCTCTACTACCAGCTCTGGCTCAAACACTTCTACAGGGTTGTCCAGTGGTTCTTGAGAAACTGTACCATCCCGAATACCATCAAGATGTACATTCCTCCCACTGTTTTCGTCAGAGCCCGATTCAAAATGAATGCCGCTGTTTTTCTCAGAGCATAAACCTAGAATGAGTTTGGGAGATCAGAGTAACTCTGATAATATCCTACTTCTCACAAGATGATCATGAAACTCTATGGACAAGTATTCTCCAGCTCGATCCAACACGAAGCGTTTCAATACTTTTCCCGAGTTGGTTTTGTACTTCAGTCTTAAGCTCTTTGAATTTATCAAAAGCATCCGACTTATGTCTTATTGAATAGACATAATCAAGTCTACTGTAATCAACAGTAAGATTGATGAAGTAGCAAAAACCACTCCAAGCAAGTGAACTTATTGGCCTATACATATTTCCGCTGTATCAGGCCCAATAGGTCACCCGCCCTTTCACCTCTCCCGATGAAGGGCGCTCCATTCATTGTGCCCATCAAACAAGCCTCGCACATTTTTCCCCCGAATGAAATTCGAATGGACTTAGAAGTCCGCACTTGTAAAGTGCTGAAATGCACTTTCTCATTTATGCAACCCAAACGACAGTGCCATATTAGAGCTTGGTTTAAATCATCGGATTTAAACCTCTTAGTGATAACGTTATATTATGAGCTTAAGTTTTCATATTCAATATGTGTAAACAACCGACTTTATTAGAACTTACAAAAGTATGTAATACACATTTATGAAGTACTAATACAAGTCTACTGGCCAAAACAAGAGTAATGGAGCCTACAGCAGTTGCGGCAACCCTGATTCTGTTCCCAACTCTTAGGTCCACCTCGTGTTTCCCATAATCTCTTCTACTTTCCAGTTTCTGTTCATCCGTACAGATTCATGCCCGGTATAAATACTCATGAATCGGAAGTAGAAAGATTAAGCTCAATAACGAGAATACCAGAAGACGTGGATCCACTACTCTTCTTTAGATCATCCTGGAACTTCTTGCAGTCTCTTTTCCGATGACCAGACTGTTGGCAGTAGAAGCAGACTGATTTCCTTTCCTTTTAGCCTCCCTGACTTTAGGAGGTTTAGGAACCCGAGCCAGTCTCATCTTTACCGCCGCGTGCATAGGGGCTTTACCCTTGTCACCTCCAGCTTTGATGCTAGATCCCTTTCTGACCATTAGAACATCCCTTGGTATAAGCTTGACGTTCTTCTCAGCCGTTACATGCTTTCATTGCAACTCTAAGATGATCTTGTCCAAATTATGCATATTGTAGTTCATAAGGAACCCAACATAAGCACGAGGAAGGGATTGCAGAACGAAGTCTACAATGCCATCTCCTGTCCCATCCCAAGACTCGGTCTTGTCAGGTGTTCGAGATGTCCCTTCAACTTTTAGGACGTGAGGACTAACAGAGCCGCCTGCTGACATTTTGCAGGAGGATTTCTTTGAGAATTTCGAATCTTTCGATTCGAGCCTTCTCCTTGAACATAACCCTTATCTGCGCCATCATGGCACAAGGGTCCTCGAACAGTTTCATAAACTTCTTTTGAAGGTCTCCCTCCAAGCAGCCCAACATCACATACGCCACATTCCCAGAATCGCTAAGGTGCTTCCTGAATGCATCCTTAACGGCCCTTATGGCGTTAAGTGTTGGTTCCCCAGGGATAGCCTGGTCAAGGACGTACTCCCTGCGTTCCAACTTTAACACAAGTCGTAAATTTATGTCCCAGTCCAGATAATTTGTTCCATTGAGCTTACACTTATCAGGTATAGCCCTCAATGACAAATTAGACGAGTTTGTTGAATTACTAGCCATTTTCTACACAAATAAAGTAAATTTAATCATAATAGATGAATAAATTTACGAAGATCCGAATCAAACACCAACCATTCGATTCTAAGGTTTAGAATCTTTAAACCAAGATCCCTTATTTGTCAATTGAAGTACGCTAAGGCGCACCGCTCTAATTGACCCATTTGGGTAGGACGTCCATCCAATTACAACCCGTGTAACTCTTGGTCAGGGTATGTGCAAAAGCTCACGGCTTACCCTTCCGATGCCCCAGCTCGACCTCAGGCCGAGAATCGTGGTCGAGTCAACCAACCTTCACTTATGCATCAGTTTTGTGCAGATGCTCCGCTAAGGCGCACGACATCCCACAAGGTTGACCATTCCATATAGAACCCATTCTATCGAGGCTCCGCTAAGGCGCACGACACCGAGAGAATGTTTCTACATGGGTGTGAATTTGGGTGGCATCTCACTTGACTCAAATTATGTTGTGTTTAATAATTCGAAAGTATTTTGGTACAATTACGAACCTGTCATCAACAACCCGTGTTGTGACGTTTCTAATTGTATCATATACAATCTTCTTTTGAAGTCGCCATTTGCAACCCGTGCAAACACGCTTCAAAACTGAACTCATCCATCACAACCCGTGCGATGATGGTTCACAACGCTTTAATCATGCAAACAATTAAAATCGATTTTAATCTTCGCATGTGAGGTGATGGCTTATAAACTTATAAGCTAAGCATGCAAGCATATAAAAAATTATCTAATAATTCAAGCAAGCATCATAAAGCTTTTAAATATGCATCAATAGCCCATCCTATTCTTAAGATTTTACGAGACATCACATCTTCTCGTCTTTCTCATTAGGGATCCCACTAGCTCTTGGACTTCCTCCAAGACCGTCATTGTGCTCGATTTTGCATCCTTCTCGACTTTGAGTAGCAATTACCTAATACTCGGTTCGTAGACCGTGAAAGAGATCACCATGGGTTCCAAACGATAAATTTCATGCAGCGGAAGTTATGTAACCATGGTGATCGAAAAATACGAAGATCTTAATGAAAAATTCAGCATGCTATCAACCTTTCCAAATCTGAAAATTACCTTTATAAGTCGATGAAAACAAAATGGTAGTGTTTCTCTATTAGGTCCACACAAGCACCACAATCAAAATGGTTTTCTCTCACACTTTTTCTATGAATGTTCTTGAGAATTTTTTGACAAAAATTGATGGATGGAGAGGTTGAGGATTTCGGCCAAGAGAGGGAGAGGATGAGGGGAAGTGGTTGCCAAATGGTTAGAGAAAAATGTGGAAGATATTTTGCAATTTTAATTTGTAATTAAAAATTGAATTTCAAATTAATAATTGCATATCTAACCCTCTTAAACTCCTATTTGCACTTTTCCCCATTCATCACTTAAATCCCTAAATAGGCTTTAAGCCCGTTTAACTAAAACCCAAATTAAACCCATTAAATTGAGTTCTAATTTCGGTTTAGACAAAACATTTCAATTTCCTCGAATTGATTTCTTCAACCGCCTGGTTAAAACCTTAGGCAAGAAAACTACCGAATCGTTTTCAATTTCCATCCATAATTATTTCTCATGTATCGTGCTTAGTGCGTGCGACCCTCTAGGCTCACGAACAGTTGGCAAACTGGTAAAATTACTATTTTACCCTTTCCATCATAAGTGGCCTCTAGCAAGACATTATGATTACCCAGCGTTTGTGATTATCGATTATTCGACTTAACCTGTTATCGTACATGTCAATATCCTTTTATCAAACCGATATCCAGATTGATCAATAAGCATAGAATGGTCATCCTAATTTATCAATCACTGTTTCTTGATATCTGAGATGACTGAAAACTGATACTAAGGTATCACCTGCACGACCGTGCTATTCCTTCAGTCATATTCATCAAGTGGCCTAAACAGATATCTTTCTCATACCGAAGTATGAGTGATAAATCCCTCAGACGCCTTTCGAGTTTACTAATGCAATAAATATCCAAACCAATCAAAGCCGTTATAGTTAGCCTTTTACAGATAACGTTAGACTAGGTCAAACTTAGGTATTCGTTACATAGTGCACACAAAGACTCCTTGGTCTTAGGATATAATGACAAGCTACGATATGTGAGTATCTCATGACTGGATCTATGCAGCATACTCACGATCGGTTGTCCGATATCATCGACCTGATGGTATTTATGATATAACTCCGGCACGCACTTTGCCAAGATCAGTAGAGCATGATCACAAGGAGTTAGTCTCATACTGATCGCTTCAGAAGAAGCTTAGCTGATCAGGGACTTTATCGAATGCAATTCTTTATGATATATAGTTTTACTATAAGTGGTTACACACATTATGAAATAGATCGAATTACATTAGATATAGTACTACAACACATTTGTAATGTTATGCCTTTTATTATGTAGAAGAATGATGTCTGTTACAATATAGATTAAGGAATTACATTGGACTAGGGCATAATCCTAACAATCTCCCACTTGCCCCTAGTTCCAACCTAAGTTCCAATCTACCCCCATAGACTTCACGTGCGCCTCATGCTTGGGATGCGGTAAAGCCTTTGTCAAGGGATCAGTTGTCATCAGTCAGTACATAAGTAATCTCCACATCATCGTTATCGATATATTCTCTGATAAAGTGATACTTCCTCTGTATGTGTTTAGTTCTGTTGTGGAATCTGGGCTCTTGAGCTAATGCTATGGCCCCCGTGTTGTCACACAACAAGCTTACCGGATCAGACGCTCGCGGCATTACATCTAATCCGGTTAGAAAGCTTCTAACTCATACGGCTTCCTTAGCTGCTTATGCTACAACTATATATTTAGCCTCTGTTGTAGAATCGGCAGTTGTGGCTTCCTTGAAGCTTTTCCAGCTGAATGCTCCGCCATTTAACACGAATACGAATCCTGCCTTTGATTTGAAGTCATCAGGATCTGTCTGAAAACTAGCATCAACATATCCTTTGACTGCTGGTTCTCCATCCTTCCCACCATACACTAGAAATGCGTTTTTAGTTATCCTTAGATATTTAAGGATACTCTTGACAGCAATCCAGTGCTCCTAGCCTAGGTTAGATTGATATCTGCTGGTACAGCTTAATGCGAACGAGATGTCTGGTCTCGTGCAAATCATAGCATACATGATGGATCCCACAGCCGAAGCATATGGGATCTTACTCATTTTGCTTAGCTTATCAGGAGTCTTAGGACTCTATTGTTTGCTGGGCTTAATGCCATGCCGCATGGGTAGGTATCCCTTCTTAGATTAAAACATTGAGAATCTTCTCAACACCTTATCTATGTAAGTGCTCTGACTTAGGCTCAATATTCTTTTTGGTCGATCTCTGTAGATCTTGATGCCCTGAATGAAAGCAACATCACCTAAGTCCTTCATCGAACACAAATTTCCCTAACCAGGCTTTAACCTCAAGCAAGGTTGGGATGTCATTCCCGATGATCAGTATGTCATCAACATATAGCACTAGGAATACAATTTTACTCCCACTCGCTTTCTTATATACGCAAGGTTCACTTTCGTTTTTGATAAAACCGAATTCCCTTACGGCTTCATCAAAACGAATGTTCCAACTCCATGAATCTTGCTTTAATCCATAAATGGATCTAAGCAGCTTACAAATCTTTCCGGGATTCTCTGGATCAACAAAACCCTCGGGCTGTGTCATATACACATCCTCTTTTAAGTTCCCGTTAAGGAAGGTGGTTTTGACATCCATCTGCCATATTTCATAGTCGTAGTATGCTGCTATGGCTAGAATGATCCGGATAGACTTGACCATAGCCACAGGTGAAAAGGTCTCGTCATAATCGATACCTTCAATTTGGCGATAACCTTTCGCAACCAGTCTAGCTTTATAGGTTTGAGGTTTTCCATCCATGTCGGTCTTAATTTTATAGACCCATTTGCAACCGATGGGTTTTATCCCAGGAGTTTGATCCACCAAGCGCCAGACTTGGTTGTCGGACATGGATTTCATTTTCTCATTCATGGCGTTCTGCCATTTTTCGGAGTCTGGACTTGCCAAAGCTTGTCTGTAGGTTTCTGGATCATCCGTATCCACCAACATCAAGTCATTTCCTTCAGTGTCTAGAAAGCCATATCCGATAGGAGCTTGACGAGATCTCTCAGACCTTCTTGGACCATCTGGAATAGGTGTGGGGATTGGTTCTTGATCAATGAGCTCTTCTGGCTCCTGTATTTCTACATTCGGCATAGTAGGTTGTTCCATATCTTCTTGAATTTCTTCAAGATGCACGACACTCCTACTAGCACTTTTGGAAATAAATTCCCTTTCCAAAAATACCCCTCCTCAAGCAACAAAAACTTTGTTCTCGCTGGATTTGTAGAAATATTACCCCCATGTTTCTTTGGGGTACCCCACAAAGACACATTTATCTGATTTGGGTTCGAGCTTATCGCCTAGCAAACATTTGACGTAAGCTTCACATCCCCAAATCTTAAGGAAAGCTAATAAGGGTTTCTTCCCGTTCCATACTTCGTATGGAGTGCTTTCCACTTCCTTTGTAGGAGCCCGATTCAATATGAATGCAGCCGTTTCTAGGGCATAGCCCCAGAAGGAGATAGGGAGGTCAGCCTGAATCATCATTGATCGAACCATGTCAAGCAGGGTTCGATTTCTCCGTTCGGATACACCATTCATTTGAGGTGTTCCAGGTGGAGTCAATTCAGAGAGGATCCCACACTCCTTTAAATGACTATGAAATTCTTGGTCCAAGTACTCACCGCCTATGTCAGATCGAAGCGCCTTTATACTTTTACCAAGTTGGTTTTGTGCTTCGTTCTGGAACTGTTTGAACTTGTCAAAGGTTTCCGATTTATGTCTCATAAGATAAACATACCCATATCTACTGAAGTCATCAGTAAATGTAACGAAGTAGTGAAAACCTCTTCTGGTCTGAGTGCTCATAGGCCCACATACATCGGAATGAATGAGACCCAATAAGTCACTAGCCCTTTCACCTAAACCGGCAAAAGGTGTCTTTGTCATTTTGCCCATAAGGCATGACTCGCATCTCTCAATTGAAGTGAATTCAAACGGACTTAGAAGTCCACACTTGTGAAGTGTTGAGATGCGTTTCTAGCCTATATGGCCTAAGCGGCAGTGCCATATCACAGTCTGGTTTAAATCATCGGATTTAACCCTTTTGTTACTTATATTAAAAATCGAGCTAGTGTCAGTGTTTTGAATATTAAGAATATATAAACCACCAACCAATAAAGCATTGCAATAAAACATATTATTCTTGAAAATATTGAAAATTCCATTGTCAATAGAAAAACAATATCATTCCTTGTCTAGCAAGGATATAGAAATAATATTCTTGCGAAGCGCAGGTACACAATGAACATTGTTTAATAACAAAACTAGCCCACTGGGCAAACTGAGACTAATATCTCCTACTGCAGTTGTTAAGACTTGATTGTCGTCACCAACTCGTAGGTCCGCCTCACCCCTGCCCACTTCTCTTCTACTTCCCAGAGCCTGCACATTAAAACAAATGTGAGATTTTGCACCCGTATCAAGTACCGAAGAATCTGAAGTAGATAAACTGAGATTGAGCTCAATAACAAAAATACCTGATCTTGAAGATGTGGAAGCTCCACTCTTCCTAAGAAACAGCTTGTGTTTCTTAAAATCCTTTTTCCAGTGCCCCTGTCCTTGGCAATAGAAGCAGATGACATCCTTCTTAGGGTTCTCGACAGCCTTTGGAGCTGCTGGACCCTTAGGTTGTCGAATCTTCCCTGCTAGGTGCATAGGGGCCTTATCCTTGCCCAGGCTGGCTTTCTTGAAGCTCACTTGCTTGTTGACCATAAGAACCTCCTTGGTCTTGCCCTTGAGGTTCTTTTCAGCAGTCACGAGCATACCATGAAGCTCTGTCACTGTCTTATCCATGTCATGCATATTGTAATTTCCAACAAAATCACAATATGTCTCTGGAAGTGAATGCATCACAAAGTCTGTAGACATTTCCTTATCCACAGGAAGACCGAGTCTGGTCAAGTGTTCCAAAAGACGTTTCATCTTAAGGACATGGGGACTGACAGGAGCTCCAGCCTTCAGCTTGCAAGACATCAGTTCACTGAAAGTGTCGTATCTTTCGACACGCGCTTTCTCTTTGAACATTTTCTTGATCTTTGCCATACAGGCTTTGGGATCATCGGAAATGTCCAAGAACTGTTTTTGCAAGTCAGGCACCATACTGCCCATCATGATGCACTGCACGTCGATCCGGTCGCTAAGGAATTTCTGGTAGGCATCCCTTAGCGCCCTTGAGGCATTCAGTGTTGGCTCAGTAGGTGGTTGTTCCTGGGTAAGGATATAATCCTTATGTTCATGTTTGAGAACGAGTCTCAAGTTCCGGTCCCAATCGAGAAAGTTTACGCCGTTAATCTTATCATGCTCGATCAGTGACCTAAGCGCACTGTTACCAGAATGATTCGTGTTTGCCATTTTATATCTACACAGTAAACAAATTTTAATCAGTATTAATTAAAATTGAAGTTGGAGATTTAGTTATAAAACACTTTCTGATTCTAACTTTAGAATCTGAACTAGGATCCCATCATACTCTCAATTGAAGTGAACTGAGGCTCACTGCTCCAATTGAGAGCATCAGGGTAGGATTACATCCATCTACAAGACCATATAGTTATTGGCTAGGGTCTGTACTTGTAAGTACGTGGCATACCCTATATTGATACCCTAGGTCAATCCTAGCTGACAATCGTAGACAAGTCTACCAAGCTTGAACTATGGATAGAACTAATGTGGCTACTACGCGGAGGCGCACGCACCCACACAGAACTACCCATCTCATCCAGACCTTTTCTCTATGAATGTTACGCGGAGGCGTACCGACATCCATAGGGTCAAAGCCCTTTTGAGTGCCTAAACTTGGATGGTATCACGCTTGACTTGTAATTATTTGCGTTTAAGTGAATTATAAAAGTCTGATTGTATATCGATACAATCTTAATCTGGAATCATCAATTGCAAATACATGCAAAGATGATCCCTTAGCAGGTTACATGCGAGTCTGATTAAATTCCGATATTAATCTTTGCATGTGGGTGATAGCAAATCATACATGAACTTGTATATTTAAACTATCATACATTCATACATTCAAACATATAAATGTAACGGTAAATATATGCATAGCTAAGCCCATCTTAAGTGCCTAAGAATCTAGAAATAATGATCCTAAAGACTTGGTCTTCAAGATCCAAACTTGCTCCATTCTTGTGAACTCCCACTGGCTTCGAGCCTCCTCCAATCCGAGTCTTCTTCTTGACTTGCTTCTTGTGTCGGTCTTCGTGATTACAAATTTAAATAAATAAAATGAAATACAAATCACGACACGCAGGCCGTATTTACTACAACCCAAAATTAAGCAACACGCAAGTTGCAAAACAAAAATTAAAATGCAAGTCTAGAGGGCTTAACTAGCATAATGTGGAAAACATCATGTTATCAAAGATCATGTGTAAACTCAACATGCTTATCAAACAAATAAATTTTCCAAATTTTATCTATTTTAAGTGTGGAAAAATTCTGGTTTATCGAAACCGGACGGTTTAAATAATTAATTGAATTTTGAACCGGTTCTCGCTGGTTTATCGAAACTGAATCAAATCTGAAAATTAAAATTTTAGGGTTTCAAATTATTCTCACGAACCAGCCGGTTCAGCTTGAATCTAGTCGAGCCGAACCGGCCCAACCGAGGTCGCCCGCGAAAGCAACCACGTTGGCCTGCGAGGGCTGCCGAGGTCGCCGCGGGACTGACCGTGGTCGACCAGGGGAGCGACCATGGTAGCCCGCGAGGGCTGCCATGGTCGCCCGCATGGGCAAACCGTGGTCGCCCGTAGGCGACCCTTGTCGTCCCTTGGTGCAGATCATGGTCTGCCCTAGGGCATTCCATGGTCCACCAGGGGTCTCGACCCTCGTCAGCCATGGCTAATTCGAAACACCAAAAAAATTATTTTCTAACTTTTCCAAAATCAATTAAATTTGATTTTTTTTCAATTACATGCATGCTAAGGTGATGCACGTATAAACAAAATAAAATTTAGAGTTAAACATGTTGAATAAAGTTCATAACAACCATGCTCTGATACCACTGAAAGAGATCACCATGGGTTCCAAACGATAAGTTTCATGCAGCGGAAGTTATGTAAGAATAATTACACGCTAACACTAACGGTATGCAAACCGTGAAAGCGATAAAATTCTAATGGGCTACTAATGAATCATACATCTCATCACATCATCCAACATGTTATCACACAAATATGTTATCAAATAATATGCAATATTCCGGTTTTAATTTTGCCAAGTTGCTTGGTCGTGTTTATCGAAACTAGACCTTTTCGAAAAAGAAAACGGTTTATCGAAACCGATCAAATTTGAAAATTTTCAAAATATTGGATCGCGGGTTCATGCCACGGACAAAAAATCAACGTGCATGAACCAAGTCGGGCCCAAGCTCAATGGGCCGAAGCTCATTGGGCCGAGCCCAACATCACGACTCGGCTTTGGGTTTTGGAAAGCCCAAGCCGAGCTTGCCTCCCTTCTCGGCCTCAGCCTAGAAGAGGGACGGCCCCGGTCACCGCTGGCCTCCGGTGACCTCCGTCCGGTACCTCCGATCCGGCTCCCCGAGAGACCCTTTTCGGACCCGACAAATCCAATAAAAGTCCGAAAAATTCCAAATTCAATATATTTTTCAAAAATAACATATTTCATGCAATTTACCCATAAAGCATTAAAACATGTTATCAACAAATATGACATGCAAATCATCATAAAACCGAAACAACAAACAAGGATCTCGAAGTGGTAGACCGGCTCTGATACCACTGTTGGGTTCCGGGGCATCTTAATCACGTTCATGGCAGTGGAAGCAACCTATAAGCTGCCCCGAAACTGCGCAAGATTGACTACCAAGTTAGATCCTTAGGAAATCAAGTTTTCGGGTTTTACCAGAATCTGCCCAGCAGAAAACCGAGACTTTGTAGCTCCATATCTCGAGCTACAGATCTCCAATTACTTCGGTTCTTTTTGGAGATTAAATCTCAGCCAATTTTATACGTCTTTTGTGTTTTTCTCCGAACCCAGTTCGGACGAGAAGACCTCCGTCTGGAGAAAAACAGTTTTCCCATCTGGCAGGACAGACTCTGCGGAGCAGTCAGCTTCTCGGTCTTGTATCACCCAAACCAGCGCTCTTTTGGAAAATTAGTATTTCCCAAAAGTTGTAGCCCTTTGACTTATCTTTCCAACGCCACCAGTTTCAGGTCGATCGGAGCTCGGACGAAGCGGTAATGGCTCACGCAATATAGGTCGCCGGAACTGGACAATCTGGACAGTTTCTCCATCCTTGCTTTGAGTCTTTGTTGAATCAAGAAAGAAGAACTATATGATCTTCTTCTCTAGAACAAGTCCACACCAAGAGGACGATCCTTAAAATCCTACTAGAACTTATGTGTGAAGAACAAGAGAGCAAAGAGAGGAGAGAGGAGGGTGTGGGAGAGAGAGTTATGTGAGTTGTGAATTAAATTCTTCATTTTGTCTACTTCATCAACCCATAAGGCATTAAAGTGACAAATGATGAAGGCATGGGTTAAAGATAAGTCATCACCCTATCCCCTTAAATCACTCTTCTCATAATCAACAACACCAACTAAGCATGGTGTGTGCCCCCAACCCTTGGACCCACCAAGGTGGCCGGCCACTTGGGCTTATTGGGCCTTAATTGGGCCCTTGTTGGGCTGGCTAGGTGACCTTATGGGCCGAGACCAATGGGCTCGCCCATGTGGTCGCGTGCCGTGTCCAAAAGTTATTCGACCCTTTTGTCGTTACTTATCAAACAAAGTCCGACGCGACATCGACGAAAATCTTAGTTTTCTCGATTCGCTAATTATTCTCTCAAACCGAACCCATGGCCTAAAACCTTCAGTTTTTTCCATGTCTTGCTCCTCAAGAAACGTTAATGTTTTCTTGTCTCAAGTTATCCATATTGTATGTGTGTGACCCTCTAGGCTCATGCCACCGTTGGCAGATCGGCGTAAGAGATCTCTCTTGCCCGATCCATCATAAGTGGTCTCTAGTAAGACATTATGATTACCCAAGATGCATGATGATCGATGATTCGATTTAACCTTGTGCGTACAAGTCACTATCCTATTATCTCTAGACATCCCGATTGATCACACGGCATAGAGTCGTCATCCTTGTTTAATCAATCATTGTTACTTGATATGTTAGATGGCTGAGAACTGATAACCCGTATCACTGGCATGGCCATGCTCTTCCACTCAGTCACTCTCGATCAAGCGGCCTTAACGGATATCTTTCCCATACTGTAGTACGAGGGATAAATCCCTTAGTCGTCTTTCGTGTCACTCATGCAATCCGTTCCGCCACCCAATCATGCCCGTTATTGCAATCCTGTTACGGAAATCGTTAGGCGCAAGTTAAAGTCGTACGTCGACCGCATAGCGATCACAAAGACTACTTGGTGTAAGGATATCGTGACAAGCTATCACAATTGAATATGTTCATGGCTTAATGTATGAAACACTATTCAAAGCGGGTCGTCCGATATCAATCACCTCATGATATCTATGATATGATTCCGGGATCCCACATCCCTATGATTAGCAGAACTACATCATTGAGAACCATCCTCATACTGGTCGTTTCGATTGAATCGTATATTGACCAGGGACTAGTTAAGTGTGATCCATACAGATTCATGGTTCTACTACTTTAGTGGTCATAAATCAGATCATGCTTAACATATTACTTCAACACATAAGTAATACAAAGCTGTTTTGTTTATTACAAACGATGAAAAACTATTACAGACATATACAGACTATTCCAATTGGAACCTAGGGCACAAATGTTATCATATGGTTCTGGGCCCTTGATGAGCATGACTGATGAAGTGTGCGGCCGCACCAATTACGTATCAGTCATCTCTATATCAAGGAATTGGATCGAGAACATGAGGATGACCACTCTATTTTTCATTCGATCTCATACGCCTTAAAGCAAAAAAAAGGTTAGTGATACAGATGACAGGCATGAGTTATTGAACCGATCGATACACTCATGGACATTGGGTAATCACTACGTCTTACTAGAAGCCACTAGTGATGGATCTGGTGAGATGGGTTCTCACGCCGATCTGTCAATGGGTCACAGGCCTACAGGGTCACACGCCAGTAGCAAGACCGAAGCAACTTGATGGGACTCAAGAGGTCCGCGACTCAAGAGGTCCAAATTGGTAAGGATAGCAAAGGGGCCACGGGACCGTGGCCAATGGCCTCAGACCGTGTCCAAGGGTCCACGGGCTCGTGTCAATTGCAAAGGGGCCACGGACCGTGGCCAAACCTATTGGTTTAAACACAGAGCCGTGGTGGCCAAGAATTGGCCACGGGCGGTGGGCATCTTTCGCCACGGGGCCGTGACGGTGGCCGTGGTGGGATTGGATCGCCCTAGAATTGGACACGGGGGAGGGGGGCGCCACAGGACCTTGGCGGGGTCCGTGGGTGGCCACAGGGGCACCAACGGGTTCGTGGCGGAGCGAACAACATCTTTTCCAAAGTCTATAAATTGACGACTCGTGAAGGAAAAGGCTGAGCTCTTTGAGCATATTTGCTACCTTACTCAAAATTCTCGCTAGCTTTTCATTGAGAGCTAGAGAATCGAGTGTTCGGGTATTCTCGGAGTCTAGTAGTTCCGGGAGGATCCGCGCTTCAAGGAGGTCGAGCTCGGTGTGTGTGAACTCGTAGAGAACAAGTCAGAGGACACGTTTGATCGGATTTGGGAGCTTTTCCCGCGATATTAGAAGAGGTAAAATCCGATCTTTACTACTTCTAATGATTCATCTAGTGTTGGCACACGATTCGGTGCAAGGGGTTCGGGTCAAAACTTATTTTCCGCTGCGCTTGACCCGCTTGGAACCCCAACACTATGTCCATCACAGAACATGTATGTCCTAACAAATATTATGAAAAACATGATCTATACTTACCACTCAATTTATTAATATTTTTCGTCGAGAAAGGAACTATGTCCACAATAGAACATGTATGTCCTACCGCAAATTATGCGAAAACATGGTCATACATGACCGATTACTATAATTGTCCATTAGTAAGTGAAGTATGTCCATACCAGAAAAAAGATTGTCTACCATAAGATGATTAAAAAGAACCGAGTGTACTATGTTCATAACAGAACATGTGTGTCCTAAAAACAAGGTCCATACTGACCACTCAAGTAATTAATATTGTTCTCGAGAAGGGAACTATGTCCACGCCAGAAAAGGTATGTCCTACCACAAATTAGGTAAAAACATGGTCATACATGTCCGATTACTCTGATTGTTCGTTAGTAAGTAAACTATGTCCATATCGAAACAAAGTTTGTCCACCAGAAAATAATGAAAAACAATAATGTTTATCAACAAAAGTAGAATAACACAAACAATCTTAAAAAGGAAGTAGTTAATTAAGAGATATTATTTGTGCTGAATTAGATGTATATTATTTAGCAACAATAAAAAGGAAATAATTAATTAAGAAAATATTATTTAGGTCAACTATGTATAATGACGATAGTGCCCTCAATTGGATGATTTGTTTCCAAAAATTTATCATCTAATCGCGCATGAGGTTGATTTAACCCATGTTCTCATGAATGAAATCGATTCTCACTTGATTTCTCTCTCTCTCTCTCTCTCTCTCTCTCTCTCTCTCTCTCTCTCTCTCTCTCTCTATGTATATATATAGGGATGCACTCCAATACAAACTCACCAAAAATGTCCGAACGTCCAAACCAATGTATAACCGTCAGATCTGAAACACGCGTTGTCTTAGATTGCGACACGTGGCAGGCTAACATGTTATACAACATTGCACTACATGTTATACATGATTTGAATTTTGCACAGGTCCAACATGTTACACAACATTTCACTACATGTTTTACATGGTTATACAACATTGCACTACATGTTATACAGTTAAGACGTTTTGACATTATCCCCTGGTTTGTATTTGATATCTATTATGCATATATATATGGATGCACTCCAATACAAACTCACCCAAAATGTCCAAACGTCCAAAGCCTTATCGGAGCGGTTCGTTGACCCCGTTAGTGACAAACAGACGGAGAGCTGAGGGTATGCTCGTCATTCTAATATCAGATTTGATGTATAACTTTCTGTGTTGGGTGTATAGCATCATATTGTGTGTGATGATCGCGCATTTAAAGCGCGATCGCGTATGTAAAGCGCAATAATTCAGCGATTCACACTAAAAATAGGTGCATTTAAGGCGTTATCGCGCATTTAAACCGCGATCATTCATCGATTCACGCTAAAAATAGGCTAGATCTAGAGAGTGATTGTCCATCGTTTTGTGTGTTGTTGAAAATTATATAATTAATCTGGTTATACAATATATGACAACATGTTATAGATGGTACATCGACATGTTATATATCGATATTAACACAGTCATACACAAACCTCTGAAAGTGGGTAATCGTTTTATGTGTTGCTGAACATCATCTAACTACAGTGTTTATACAATATATAACAACATGTTATATATGGTACACCACCATGTTCTACATAATCAATCAGACAATTACAAATAAACTTCTAAAGTAGTTAATCGTCTTATGTGTTGTTGAACATTATCTAATTAAATAAGTCAATGTCTTAAATAAGTCAATGTCCAATAACAAATATGTAATTCGAAAATTACTAATACGTTGAAGAATATAAATTAAATATATGCATTTTCAAAAATATCGGTATGTAAAATTAATCAACTATTTGTTACCAAATTTATTCATGATAAATTGAAGCTTTATTTATAAATTAATTGAACATTAATCGCAGATATTTAAGTAGGAAATAAGTTATAAGTCAACCAGCCTAATAGACGATTATGTCCTCAAGAATATGAATCAACTTTAAAATATCTGATATAATACGACCCGACATGTTATATCGGGTACATCGACATGTTATACATAAACAAAAGACAGTTGCAAACTTGATTAATCTTAAGCTTGCACCAAATGACAAGCGCTTACAAAAACAATACAAAAAAATTCACAGAAGATGGTAAATCGTTTTATGTGATGCTTAGCATTATTTAATCACACTGGTTATACAGTATAAACCGGCATGTTATACACAGTACATCTACATGTTGTGCATAAACAAAAAAGACAGATGCAACATCTTCTTCGTCGCTGTCATCTTCGTTGTCATCATCTTCTGCACCTCGGATTTGTTGTACCTGAAAGAAAAAACTCTAAATAACAAATCAAAAACCAATAACAATGTGATGATAAAAAACCCTAGAACGGATTCAAATCGGCTTAAATAAAAAAAACAAATCGAAACTCTAAAACTGCAAAATCGATATAAGCCCAAACCGGAAATTGCGCGACTTACCGAGATTTGACAACCGAATCGAAGACAAAACGATCACGTATCACCGTCTCTGAAGAATCGAGATCAAAATTAAGTGCGAAAACGAAGTCGAAATCTCTCTACAACAAGTATAGCCTCGCGATCGTTGTTCTGAAAAATTAAACTGTCACATATTGTATTAGGTCTTCTGCGCAAAATGACTCAACTGCCCCGACTTCTCCGTATATCTCTGTTAAGTTGGTATCAAATCCGTCCGCGCCTGGTGTCGCAATTATGTCGCGCGCGCAAATATCACACGGTTGAGGCAGTGTTTGGACGTTTGGACATTTTTATCTGGTTTGTATTTAATATCTACTATGTATATATATCACTTACTATGAATTATTTTAGTTATAGGTACTTTTATTTTTTTTCTAAATAGAAAATTTTAAAACACAATTGCCTAAACTCGTCTAGCCGTTTGATTACATGAAATCGGGCTGGTGTTCTAAAAATCTCCACCTAGGCCGGTTGTTACATCCAATACCGAGTTACTGACATTTAAGATTGGGTTTGAAAACACTGAATCCGAACCAACAAAGAATAAGTTAAAGGAAACCAAAATATACATGAACATTTATCAAAATAAATTTGTTTGAGCTGAAATAAAAGAAAAAAACTTATAAGAAAACACGATCCACTAAATATACAATACTTGAAAAATAGAATTGAACGAAATTCCAATTCTGCAAGACCGATTCCAGCAACGATATCGTCTACTTTTGCAACCCCGCCCGATAAAAAAACAGAAACTCCAAAATAAATAAATAAATAAATAACATCAAAGGAAATCACAAGGCGGCCAACTAATTAAAGCAAAACTACAATAGGGGCAGCAACCAAGAAATGAATAATCGATTGAATAGAACTAAAACAACTCGGGTTGGTAATAAATAAATGAAAATTGAACCGCTTTTTATAAATTGAATTCAAGGGAAATTGAGCCAACAACCAATCGGTTTAGACATGTGATTTAATTTAAGTCATTCATCGTCACTAAGCATGTCTAAGAACACTAAATTCGAACCAACAAAAAATAAGTAAAAACATGTTACATGAACGCTGATCGAAATAAAATTGTTCAAGATGAAACAAATAAAAAACTTACAAGGAAACACGATCCACCGAATACACAATACTTGAAAAATATAATTTAACAAAATTCCAATTTTGCAAGACTGATTTAAGCAACGATGTCGTATTCAAAATGTGGCAAACTTGGGGTACTGCAAGGAATGACCCAAAAAAAATTACCAATAGTTTTACTCCCAAAAACTACTAAATCATTTACGCACGCTAATTTTCTGTTTATAGGAATCTATGTAGTTGCTAGAAAACTACATTGAAGGAAACAAATTAGCTTTGCTAACACTCTCATGTGCTATTCATATAGTCAAATCATGACACTAATACATAGTTGACGTTAGAAAAGACATTAAAATTTTGATCTTCTCCCCATAAGTCACAACACAACAACTTTTTCAAACAAAACCAATAAAATATATTCATAAACTATATGCGCGCAAATTTGATAGTGCATTCACTGCCTATTGACCCTAAAGCTGTACAATACAGCAACAAAGTCCCTAATGTTTTACCAACACTACATCATTGAAAACATCAATGACTGATGAAAATCTATATTTAGCAATAGGAAAAAATAATATCATGCTCAACCATACGTATAAGAAACGTCACACCCATTATTAACTGACAAACAGTCGGGCTAAACGTGTACACTGTACACACATGAATAATAGACAAATCTCATACCAAATGAAAACGTAGGCTACTCTAGAAAATAAGACCATCAACTACAATCATGCAGCACATGCACTCCGCGTTTGACGAAATATATAAAATAGTTACGTGTTACAAACACAATCACACGAAGAGTACTTTAAAACGATAATGTATCAAACAACTAATATTTGGCTACCACCGCCAAATAAATTGATGTTTCTAAAAATCTCGTGGTACACAACATTTTCTATCAGGCAACAATCGTGCACGTCTTCGCCGACATTCATTATTATCAACCCCTACCAGCCTAATTTCAAAACCCAATATTTTCTAGACAATCTACGTAACTTGGAGTACAAATTTGATTTTATGCTAGCACGATAGGATAAAAATTTCACCTTGTTTTTTAGAAATTTGTACAACTCGTACCGAATAAAAAAAGAAAAAGAAAAATCTCATTTTCATTCTTCTCTGAAGGCGATTACTATGATTTCTACGATCCAGCCAAAGCTTTATCCCATTTCCAGTTAGACCCATAGCTCTAGTAGGCTTGTTAAAGAAAGAAATATCTAGTGGACTAAATCATCAAACTTGAATGAAAAAAGAAATATATATCGACTTTTGTATCAATCAAAACTTTGAGCATAAGCGGAACACCCAAAATTGAACAAAAAAATAAACAATAAATAGGTTTCAATAAGCTATCTAAATTAATCAAGCACAATAACATATTAACGATAAATTTATCAGCTCAAATGGTCAAAGTTTAGATTCAACAAAGTCAATATTCAGACCAAAATTGAAATGGAAAGAGTACAAATTAAAAAAAAAAACCAGAATCAATATTCAAGGAATGCACACAAACAATTTAGAGTTTCACAAGCACTTGCTCCTCACAAGTTAGAGCTATGTGTTTGGCAATATAGAATTCAAGAAAAAGAAAGGAAATGGTCTATTTTAAATACTATACACAAATATTCAAGTTTCCATATGTGAAATCAACCCAAAATCCAACAAAAAACAACAAAAATTCATGGCTGCATTGATAATCAAATTAAGGAACATCCGCCCTTAATTTCACACAAGAAACAAAACCCAAAATTAAAAAAAAAATCGCCAGTTGTCAATCGCACAGAGACAACTCATCAACACATCAAAATTTGGATTTCGAATTCAAAAATAGAACTTATATATCCACCCATTAAAAATAGAGAGAATCAAATTTGTAAATCCCAACCAGAATATGAGCATGATTAATAAATTGGATACAAAAGTGACAAAAAAATTTAAATAAAGAAAGGAACAAAAAATGTAAATATATAAATAAATCAGGTTATTATAATAGAAATAATTGCGATAAAAATGCATAACTCGATGACGTTGACTGTTTCAAAATTCCCGTTAGTTAACCAAAAGATCAACCGATTAAGACATAAATATATTGATCGAAAACTACATTCCATTAACAAATTGAATCAACCTGAACCCGAGTGAAATAATCTTTCATGTTAAAGAGATGACCACAACAATATAGTGATTAGTGGTACTCATGTTTGTTGAGTTGTTTCTTATTAGCTTTGATGTGCTCTCCACGGACTTCTCGCCTCACTGTCATGCCTTGATCTCTCGTAATAAATTTTAACAACAATACATGTAACATTTATTAAATCTATTCAACTTTTAATGTAGAATAATTCAGTAAACAACAACAATAAAATAACTTTAATTATTTGGAGGGGTGTAATAGTAAGGGAGTTCAAGCTTAATCCCACGGTCTTATAAAACTATATAAACTATGGACCTAAGGTTAGAGATTACATGATTCCCTGCATACCTTTGTTAAATGAACTTAAGTTTTAATTGGAAATTATGCACAATCAGTGTTGATTCTACCTGCAAATGCACATTGGTAAATATCATGGCATCGCCGCATGCTAGAAGATCAAATCTGGCAGTACATTAATTAATTCTCACAACATATCTCATAATTCATTAACCTATTTCAAAGCCGCGGTACCTAACGCTTATAACTTTTTGCATCTGCATACAGTTAAAGATTGAAGCATGATATATTAATTACAGAACCAAGCTACAATCAACCATATCTGGTGCTTTGTCAATGAAAGTATTACGACTTTGACAATAATTGTGAGCAAATAATTGCAAAACCATAGGCATACAGACCATGCACAACACTAAGTACATCCTTCAAAATCTGATGTAAGCGAAACAATTACACATTCCGCATAACAAATAAACTGATCTCAAACTCATTCCAATAAGACAAGAACAAATTTAACTAAATTACAAATAACTAAGCAAGCCAAGCTTGAGTCAAAATGTGAAACACAAAACAAAAAAAGTCAAATTTTTAATTGAACCTCACATTTTATCAACCAAACACAATAATTTCAACGTAGAATAATTCAGTAAACAACCGCAATAATAAAAGAACATTAATTATTTGGAGGGGTATAATAACTAAATGACAAATATCATGAAGTGGCCTCATTCCAGCTTTGACATTCTTTAGAGCTTCAAGTAGTGCTTTCTTATGTCTTTTTGTGGACCACTAAATTGAAATAGTGACATGTTTTAGTAACAAAACTAACCCGAAAGACCTAACATCACAAAATCTACAAAATTGAAGCCATATTTAAGGGAAAAACATATAACAAAGCATCCATATTCTTTATGAAAGCCATGAACAAACATAAATAAGAAAAATTTATACAGGAAAAAAATCTCAAATAAAATTATAATCAAGAGAACACATATGTTGTATAATATAAAGAGAAAAAACTGAAAACCCCCAAACAAAACATATCAAAAACTCAATCATCCACCAAAAACCTTCAATCATCAGTTAACTTTCTCAAATTGAACAGTTAACCCTCAATTTAACTCCATAGCAATTACCACGTCAGATTAACTTCATTTCAAGCAAAAACCTACCTGAATCGACAAAAAAGACAAGGCAGGTAAACAAACTAAACCATAGAATGCCCAAAACATTATTCTAGCTCAGCCTCCAATACTATCATAAGTAAACAACAAAAATCACCAATAAACTTTCACAACCCAACAGTTAACTATCGAATTCTATTAACTCCTCAGCAATTAGTACTTGAGCTTAACTTCATTTCAAGCAAAACCTACCGAATCGACAAAATGAAGAAAGCACACATTTGCTTGAGTGCTTGGTTATCCTGTTGTAAGTAACTTCACAAATATATTTACTTCTCCCGATTGTAATGTTGCAGACTAAAATCCTTCAGTGTTATTACAAAGGTTGTCCATTGCTCTGGTTAATAAGTTATCGACCAAGTTTCTAGATTTATGCCCATTTTTTAGTTGCCCCTAGAGCACTGGTTGGTACAATTCCTTGAGGTGAAAATATTTTTGATCCAACCCAATCCCTTGAACCACCTTGAGGAACAATATAAATAGTCTTGGCAACTGCAATTTGACCTTCAGGTGAGCTGGACTTGAGAAGACCAAGCAAAGGAGGAATGCATTCTCCAAATAGAACTTTTACCTTCTGAATCTTGAGAAGAGAAACACGTACTGGAATATCCTGTGAGTGAGACTCGACAGCACTGAAAGCATTTTCACGCATAACAATAAGATCAAGCAATTTCTTCAAGGAATGTTCCTTCTCTTGAGCAAATGAAGAACTCTTTCGCAACATTTCAATGCTGGATCTTCCAAGCCGCTAGTACAATCTCTGAAAGGAATTTAAGGGTGCATAAAAAATATACAAGAACATGTAAGTCATAATTCCGCCCCTATAACTGTTGGGAGGTCTGTACAAGACATAGTGACAGATGTAAGATAGCCTATAATACCAAAACAACTCAATTTATATTTTAAAAATATTAAGGATTGCCTATCAAGTGGAACATCATGAATTATAAGAGGATTAGAGTTAATTCTATTTAGAAAACGGCTAATAAAAAAAGTGTTAAGCATGAAAGGTAACATCACTTGACTGCACTGGTATAACTTTCTTCCAACATTATCATGTCATTTGCATATGAGAAGACATTCATAAATGGACTCAAGTACACTACATAAATCCAGCCAAGCACACTTGTCATATATTTTAGTAAAACATTGTTCCACATCTTTACGCTAACCCTAAAATGGCGGCGAAAGAAAATAAATTAAAATGGAAGTTATAGCAGTTGAGTAACTGACTAATAACTACAAATCATGGTGAACAACCAAGAGTTTATTTCGGTTACATGAACTTAAGTTTGGAGTTACCTCGAACTCATCTTCTTGTGTGGATCAATCTTGAAGTTTTGTTTGTGTTTTTGTCTTGTAACGATTAGAGTAATAAAATTCAATACTGCTAAGAGTAAAAATTCAAAAGATATAATAATACTGTGAAGTAAGGAATTCATAATAATAATATGAGAATTGAAGTAGATCGCCCACCTAATGATTTAGGTTAATGGATTTAGAAAATAATTAATTGAAGACCTTTTTAAGAGCTTCATATCAAGAGGAAATAGTGTGTTGAAGTCCAAAGTCCCGCTATGCTAACAATTTGACATGCCCAAATAAAAGTTTAAACAACAATGTGACGAAAGAAATTGATGGCATCCCATACTTACTCCCCATTCATGTCTGCAAGTGTACACCTACCCGTATATGAATAGCAAATGATGTTTTAGTCACTATTGGTAGCAAATCTCCAATTCAGTGCCGCTGCCATCTTTACTTCAAGATTAGCCCAACAAAATCAATCCAAATATGCTTCAGAGACGCGGTCAAAACATCATATACGCCTGCCAAATATGCAGATGAGATGATAATTCAGTCAATTTCCCATAATCAAGCATATTCACAAGTAAACAAATCCGAATCCAATCCAAAACAACAAAGGCTTACATATACTCAAATCTTTTTGCAAGCAAATAAAAAAACTCTCCTTTTCATCTACCTCACAGCACAGCCTCCCAGTGGTATAACACATTGCAGCCACCATAGTCCAGTGGCAACAAATAACATGTTGAAGTCACCTTATATAAGCATCACGGGATATGGTGTCGCATATATTCCATCCAAATAATACAAAATTCCAAGGTTAATCTGTTGCAAGTCTTATCATAAAGAAGAACTAATACACATTTCTCAGGTATTACAATGATCCACTATTTCTTTACAGTTCTACCAGCAAATAAAATATGCAAAATGTGTTTAACGTTCAAGCAAACTATTCTCGACAATGTTATTAGGATTGGTAAAGAGAATATTGTATTCAATGAATAAGTCAGTGTACAAGACCTTATATTTATAGTATTAGGGTTATAAGTAATAGGAAAGAGACCTATATACAGGTTTAGAAAAGAGAGGAAAGAGATATATTTTAACACGCCCCCTCAAACTCAAGGTGGAGGATTCAAATTGAGTTTGGAAACTAACGAAGTGAATCGCCCTGGAAGAAGGGGTTTTGTGAGGATATCAGCAGTCTGTTCGTCCGAGGGAACAGTACAGAGAGCGATAGTGCCCTGCGTCAGATGATGTCTGATAAAGTGACAATCATTCTCGATGTGTTTGGTGCGCTCATGAAAGACATCATTGTGTGCTATTTGAATGGCGCTTCGGTTGTCGCAATGGATAGAATTAGCTGAATTGTGAGTAATGCCCATGTCTTGAAGTAGCCACCGAAGCCAGAGGAGCTCAGAGGTAGTGTCAGCAAGAGCACGATATTCAGCCTCTGTGCTGGAGCGGGCAACTGTCGTCTGCTTCTTGCTCCTCCAAGAAATGAGAGATTTGCCAAGAAAGAAGCAATATCTTGTTGTGCAGCGTCGATCTGTAGGATTACCAGCCCAATCTGCATCAGAAAAGGCATGCAACACCATAGGTGTATCACATGAGAAGTGAAGACCGTTAGATAAAGTGCCTCGGACATAGCGGAGTACTCAGAGGACAGCTTCATAGTGCGTGGTTCGCGGTGCACTCATGAACTGGCTGACAATGTGGACTGCATAGGCGATATCTAGCCGTGTGACAGTGAGATAAACAAGATTGCCTACGAGTTGTCGGTACAAGGTAGCATCCTGGAGAGGTTTGCCATCTGTAGGTGTAAGCTTTTCGTTTGCCTCTATGGGTGTCGAGGCAATTTTGATGTCTGACAAGCCTGCTCGAGAAATGAGGTCAGCTGCATACTTAGCTTGTGATAAGTGATATCCTGAAGAAACTGACGAGATTTCCAGCCCAAGAAAATACGTGAGCTTGCCAAGGTCCTTCATCTCAAAACTTTTGTTGAGCTGACTTTTCAGGTCAGAGATACCTGATTCATCATCTCCGGTGATAATCATATCATCCACATAAAGTAAAAGCAAGATATGACCGCGAGAGGTCTTTTTGACAAACAAGGCGGTGTCATATGGACTAGAGGTGAAGCCAAGATCGGACATCTTCCCACTGAATTTTGAAAACCATGCCCTTGGAGCTTGCTTGAGTCCATACAGAGCCTTCTTCAGACGACAGACTGTGTGTGGCGGATGTTCATACCCAGGAGGAGGTTGCATGTAGACTTCTTCTGTGAGATCTCTATTGAGAAAAACATTCTTGACGTCCATTTGAAGGAGATTCCACTTTCGTCCAGCTGCTACTGCAAGTAAACTTTGAACAGATGTGAGACGAGCAACTGGTGCAAAAGTTTCCTCATAATCAATCCCATACTCCTGGGAGAACCCTCGGGCAACGAGACGACCTTTGTAGCGCTCAATGGTCCCATCTGCCTTGGTCTTCACCTCTTATACCCATTTGCAACTGACTGCTGACTTGTTGTCGGGTAAGGAAACGAGTTCCCAGGTACCAGTTTTCTCTAGAGCTCTAAGTTCTTCAGTCATTGCTTGCTGCCACAAAGGACTAGTACATGCCTCACGATATGTACGAGGTTCATAGACGGACAGAGCGGTAGCCATGACTCGAGATAGATTGGGTAGCGTTACATGGTAGTCTTGAAGGTGCAATGGTGGTCGTGTTTGACGTTGAGGACGGGTTAAAAGCACAGGATCCTCTGGCGGAGCTGGATCTATGGGAGCTGCTGGCGGCGGGTCTGAGATACCTGCATGGGAAAACTCGAGGGAAGAAGAATTTATAGAAGCATCAGGAAAAAGATCTATGTCAGGATTGGAAAAGAATGGAATAGATTGTGCCACGCGGAAATCAGACATAGAGGAGAACATTTTGTGTTCCCAAAAAGTGACATGCCGAGATATGTGAAGACGTTGAGATAGAGGATCCCAACATCGATAACCTTTGTGCTCAATTCCATATCCAAGGAAGCAGCAGAGACAAGCACGTGCTTCCAGTATATTTTGCTCATGTGGCTGTAGGTGGATAAAGCAGACACTCTCAAAGACACGAAGAAGACTGTAAGGAGGAGATTGACCATAAAGACATTCGTAGGGGGTTTTTTTTCCCATGACTGGAGATGGAACTTGATTGATAGTGTAGACTGCCGTGAGAGTAGCCTTCCCCCAGAAGCGTTCAGGACAAGCAGCAGATATAATCAAAGCGCGAGCGGTGTCAAGAATGTGTCGATGTTTACGCTCTGCACGACCATTTTGCTGAGAGGTACCTTAGACAAGATCTTTGCATGATTGTGCCATGAGAGGAGAGAAGATCCAAAAAAGATGTTTCCTTAAATTCAGTGCCATTATCTGTGCGAAAATTTTTGATGACTTTGGAAAACTGAGTTTGAATCATGGTAGAAAACTTTAGATAGATTTTGTTCAGATCAGATTTGTGATTCATCAAGTAAATCCAGGTAAATCGAGTATGATCATCAACAAAGATAACGAAATAACGTGCACCCCCCATAGATGTAATTGGAGATGGTGCCCACAAATCAAAGTGAATAAGATCAAAAGGTGCAGAAGAAATATCATTATTATTCAAAAAAGGAAGTGTGTGATGTTTTGCTAACTGACAAGAAACACAATTACCAAGTTTATTCGAGATAACACCTAAATGGCCACTAGAAACTAATTGATGAAAACGTTGTGAGGAGGGATGACCAAGACGTGCATGTCAGATATCTGCAGAGACAATAACACCACAACAGGAAGAAGACGAAGATGGAACATGTAGACTTGGGAGCTCGAACAGACGTCCCACCTTACGGCCTGTCCCATAGATCTGTCCCGTCATTGGATCCTGCACAGAAACAGATGAGGAAAGACCTCTAAAGTTAACATCAAGACCTGAATCACATAACTGACCGACCGATGCAAGATTTAGTGATAGTTTAGGGACAAGTAATGTGTTTGGTAATGACACATGAGGGGTGGATACAATACCAGAATGAGAGGCAATAATAACAAAATTATCAGCAGTGTGAATGACAGGTTACTGTTTAATGGGTGTGAGTTGTGAAAATAATGACGAGGATGGACTCATATGGTTAAAGCATGCAGAGTCAAGATACCATGGTTTGGAAATACTTGACGCGACAGAGGAGGATGAGGTATTACCAGTGTGTGCAACAATTAACTCTTGAACCTTAGTGAGTAGAGTGGACATATCGAGAGACGTAGTACCAGGAGAGATGGATGAGGCAGCAGTGTTGACTGTTGTTCTAGGATTCTTAGGATACTCATACCTGGGATTCTGAGGATAAGAACCTTTCTGCGGATAAGACCCTTGTGGCGGCGGTCTCTGTGGTTTTTTCCATTCCTTATATTGTATACCTGGTCTTGGACATTCAGATATATGATGGCCCTTTTGTTTGCAGTAGCTGCATGTTGCATTGGAGCTTCTTTTCTTGTCCTTAGGAGGACCAGCAGTAGAGATATCGAGAACATAATCAGCAGGGCGGTGATGTGGGATACCGGTGAGGCAGGCTTCTTCAGAGAGTAATTCAGAGACAACCACCTCTGAGGCGGCTTGTTGATCCCATATTGCTTGCATCTGGGTAAAGAACCCATCGATAGATTGTCCAGGGTCTTGTTTCATTTGACTAACGCGGTTCCACAGCTGAAATTAATGGACAGTATCTTTGGTAGAGTAGAGATGTTCGAGATTCAACCAGACCTCCTTGGCAGTATCAAAACGATTCATATGAGTTTTGACAGTAGGAGTGGAGGTGTTTCGGAACCATGTGAGGATTTTATGGTTTTTGCTGTCTCATTCTTCAAAGCGTTCATTGAAAACTGCTTTAGCCTCGTCCTGTGTTTGGACAGGAGCTATCTCATCACCAGATACATATTTCCGTAGTTTTCTGCCACGAAGAAAACTGGACATCTCTTTAGCCCATATCATATAGTTAAAGCCATCAAAGACTGCATAGACTAGTCTAGAAATCTCAAATTTTTCCATGGTATTTTAAAAAAATTTCAGAAAAATATTTTAAAACTGAAATTGGAAAGTTTTGACGGTGGCGCGTGACCAGGAGGCGGCGGTGCATGGGCGAACAACGACGGTGCGTGAGTGAACAGCGGCGGCGCGTGGGGGTCACGCGCGGCGGCGCGTGGAAATCACGCGCTTGCTAGAGAGAAGTCGGTCGATGCAGATTAGCCGGTTTCGTCCTCCTGAGGCCTCACTCGCCGGCGGTGAGACCTGAACCAGTCTCCTCGTTGTGAAATCGAACGCCCAAAACCAGATCTGGTCGAAGGCGCGTGAGACACAATTCTAGCGTCGGAGGCTTGCGGCGGGCTTGCGGCGACAGCACAGAACGAACCGATGAGGCGACCCGATCGAAGCTGTGTCGTTGATGGCGTCGGACTCGTCAGGTTGTTGCGTCGTCGTCGATGGCGTCGAACTCGTCAGGGCGTCGAGTCGTCAGGTTGCTGGGTCGTCGTCGATGGCGTCGGACTTGTTGGGTCGCAGATGCAGCTGCGGATGGAGGCCTCGTCAGGTCGAGGCAGTGGTGCAGTGGTCCGAGGTAGTTCGCGAGCGTTGTTGCTGCGTCGTTGTGGTGGCTTTGGCGAGCGCGAGCTCGCTGTGTGGTGGCTTCGACAGGGCAGTTCCCGAGTCTTGCGAGAGTTTGCTTGCAGATGGAGGTCTCGTCAAGGCTCTGTCGAGGCAGTTTGCGAGTTGGAGGAGTCCGAGGTCGTTGCCGAGGCAGTTCGGCAGTTCGCGAGCTTGCTGTGATTCACGAGCTTGCTGTGATTGATGATTGAATAGAGAGATTTATTGCTCTAATACCATATTAGGATTGGTAAAGAGGATATTTTATTCAATGAATAATTCAGTGTACAAGACCCTATATTTATAGTATTAGGGTTACAGATAATAGGAAAGAGGCCTATATACAAGTTTAGGAAAGAGAGGAAAAAGATATATTTTAACAAATGTGTTTAAAGTTTAAGGAATATGTTATCGACAACTTAATTTGACAACAGATGGGCATCCATTGACTGCAAATTTGCAAGATAAAATTTAGTCTCAGATACCATAGTGGGAAGGCAAATTAGTGATTGTAAGACCTAGAATTAACATGTGTTTCATTATCTTATAGTTGATTATGATAGAAAGAGATGCACAAATATCATAAGCATGACTGCATATCACGCTTTAGGAGGGCACAAATACTTACACATATAAGCTTGTACAATACGAACATGCAAGGGTTTACTCGGAATTCTCAACTATTTTGACTTTTTATTCACTTCTTTATTTTCAACCATTTGCTTAGAGTCTGACTGGTTGACTCATAATCTAGTTGTTCTTAATATAAAATGACTTCAATTGAAGAACCAAGCTGCAGAAATCCGAGAGGAACAACATATATTATCGTCGACTTCACTTACAATGAACGGTTGGCCCTTATTGTGACTAAGGACATTACATCCGTTAAAACGCACTGCACATGCTAAGTAGCTATGTAACACTTTGTCTACACGTTGAACCAACATCCGTAAGGGTTGTTTCATGTATGCCCATAAGTAGTTCTTCAATCTGATAAATTAACTACATGCTCGTATCAAAAGCATAACTACTTACAGTGGAAACAAATAAATGGAACAATTAAATCAAGCACTACATGACATTTAGCTAGTGCAGACAATACTCAGAACAATGAGCTGGAACATTGAAAACAAAATACTGGAAATTTCAATATAACACTGTTAACATCAATAAACTACACCGCACTTCAATAACAAAGGACCACAAATAATCGGCGAACTTATGCAACTGGTAAACAGGAACCAACAACTTTTGACATTGTTATTTCACCAATAACTATCTCAAACTAAAATAGCATTCTTACAAATAAATGAAAAAACACCCTACACAACCTACTATCGCCACTCTCCCCCGGGTTACGTCAAATTGCTTAATTTGTAAATCTCACTTAACATACTTTAAACCAAAACCGAATTACAAACTAAGTACATGATTAATAGAAGCCAACCTTTATGCGAGTCCAGTAGACACGACTACAAGTGATTTCAGCTCAATCTATCGAAATGCATCTCAACCAGGAGTGTTGGGAAAATTTAACTCAACCAGCCCGACAATTGAAGATGTCAAAATGGCAAAAAGGTACACAATTATACTACATAAGGGTAAGTTGAACATAGAAAAAAGAAGAAATTATTATCCGTAGAACATTTGTGACAGGTTATAAACAACCCAAGATTGTACCGTTGAACTGATACAAATATCGGTGAGATATAGAATAATGAATTTTCAATATTTAAGTTATCAGGAGGTTAACTTCACGCGGTGGGAATAAATTAACATTGGTTATTTTGTAACTCTGTTAATCTGGTACATAAGTTTAGGGATGCAATCGGCTGGAAATCATGTTTCAAATAGGTACAAAGGGACCTCCACCATCCGTTGGATGTAATATCATCAACGACTACCAATATTAACCAATTTCAGCTAAAAAATAATTCAATAAACCTCATAAAGGGTAAACTAGTAATTGTGCCTCATAAATCACATCTACCATTTGTCTCACCCCTTCCACACGATTGTGCTTAAGCTTCAACTCCGCCACACTCACCGCCACGTCCTCCTCCGCACACGGATCATTCACCACGACCAAGGGTCCAAGCCCCACGCGCCGCCATCCGATCCCCGCCGGTCCGCGATCCAATGGATGCGATCCGCCTCCCCATCCTCGCGCCCCTCCGTCTCCGACCTCAGGTTCGTCCGGAGGCTCAGGTCCGGCGACATCGATTCGGTGTGGGAGAGGTTGGGGGAGATGGAGAGGGCCTACTCGACGAAGCTGAACATGGAGGGTACGGGGTCGGACCGAACACCTGGCGCTGGACCGCCTCGAAGGAGTGCCCAGATCTGGATCCACGAATTTCATATGAGAAATTGGAAACAATGAAAATCTGAAAAGTCTTTCATATAACTGAAAACCTGAAACCCTTTCATATAACTGAAAACCTGAAAGCCTTTCATATAACTGAAAATCTGTCCAAACAATGAAGAACTATATTCGAACAGGTTTTTTGAGACACATTTCATGAAATTCAAATGTATCAACTCATAAGCAATTCAGATCAAGGTTTTTCCATTCAAAATCTTAAAAGCTTTTCAAAATCTGAAGGCCTTTCATATACAAGACGACCGGAACAAGTAAGAGATCAATGTGTTCAAAATCTGAAGGTCTTTCAAAATCAGAAGGCTTTTCAAAATCTGAAGGCCTTTCATATATTTTCGTCTATAGGAAAACACTAATACCCGTCGGGAGAGTGGTGTGACGAGGGGTCCCCTCGTGTGACGAGGGTTTTCTGTTATATGAAAGGCTTTCAGTTTGTCAGTCAAAATTTTTGTATCAGAAAAATCTGAAGACCTTTCACCCAGAACAAGTAAGAACTCAATTTGTTCATAATCTGAAAGGCTTTCATGTCCCAGTTCATAATCTCAAAGGCTTTCAGATACACGAGGGGACCCCTCGTGTGACGAGGGTTTCGTGTATTTTTCTATAGGAAAACACTAATACCCGTCGGGGGAGTGGTGTGACGAGGGGTCCCCTCGTGTGACGAGGGTTTCGTGTATTTTTCTATAGGAAAACACTAATACCCATCGGGGGAGTGGTGTGGCGAGGGGTCCCCTCGTGTGACGAGGGTTTTGTGTATTTTTCTATAGGAAAACAGTAATACCCGTCGGGGGAGTGGTGTGACGAGGGGTCCCCTTGTGTGACCAGGGTTTCGTGTATTTTTCTATAGGAAAACACTAATACCCGTCAGGGAAGTGGTGTGACGAGGGGTCCCCTGGTGTAACGAGGGTTTTCAGTTATATGAAAGGCTTTCAGGTTTTCAATTACAAAAATATGAAAGGTTTTCATATTTTGGAAAAACCTTGATTTGAATTGTTTATGAGTTGATACATTTGAATTTCATGAAATGTGTCTCAGAAAACCTGTTCGAATGTAGTTCTTCATTGTTTGAACAGATTTTCAGTCATATGAAAGGCTTGCAGGTTTTCAGTTATATGGGACAAGTTTTCAGTTATATGAAAGGCTTGCAGGTTTTCAATTATATGAAAGGCTTTCAGATTTTAAGTTTTATGAAAGACTTTCAGATTCGGAACGGATAGGCGGTTCAGCGCTAGGTGTTCGGTCCGGCCCCGTCCTCTCCATGTCCGGCTTCGTCGAGCAAGCCCTCTCCATCTCCCTCAACCTCTCCCACACCATCATGACTGGCTTCAGCCCCGATTCTCTCCCTAACCCGACGCCACGAGCTAGCTCATCGTTCGGGGACATCGACGACGATCCAGACGGCTGAGACATCGGCGGAGTGGACCCGACGGACGGCGTAGATGCTCGACGTGTTTGAGTGAGAAGAGCTGGGAGAGGAGGTTGAGGTCGCGGGCGGAGGAGAAGAGGTGCGTGAGGGAAGAAGGCAAGCTTGAGGAGCAAAAATACAAATATACCCCTATGTATATGTTAAATGACGAAAAGAAATTACAACTTCGACTTATTTACGCCTCAATGCCACCGCGTGCATCTTCACCGTTGGTCATATAATCGTGTGGCTGAGATTTGTCCCTTGATACCTATTTATAACCATGGTTTTCTGCTGATTCTTTCCCATAAGTTTAGCGCTAAAACAATTGGGGCCAACACACGTTCAGCCCACGCCAGAATAATTGTTTAAATAGTTTACAATATCACAGTTAAATTTAAATACGAAAAATTATATTTATTCATTGTCAGCATAATAATAATAATAATAATTTTATCCTTAAACTTTATATAATAATGCACATTGCTCCAAATTAAAACCAATGTGAAAATGTAAAAACACAGTACATCAATCCATACACACTCGTTTTAGATGCACAATTAAAACTTTCAGTTACCATCTGATGTGGTCGAATAATATATATACAACCTAGTAAAATCTCCTCATTTTTATCCACATTTTGTCACGAATTATTAGATTTTGGTGAATAAAATGCTACTTTATCTCACAAATGGATCCCACCCGGCAGGTTCGTGCAACCTGGCAGGCCGTGGCCTGCTCGATGACGCCTGCGGAGAAAAAAAAGGGGAACCTACCGGGTCCCACCCAGTAGGCTCACTCGGCAGGCTGTTCAAAATCAGCTCCTAAAATCATGCTTTTTGAATTTTAAACTGATTTTTACCTCTCCTATAAATACCCACCCTCTCTACCTACGAAAATATAACCCATTGTACAGAAAAGGGATACTTCATGTTCACTACGGTGAATTACGACACATTTTCATGTCAATACGGTGAACTTATTAACGTGTCACTTCAATACGGTGAACTATTTTTATGTGTCATTTTACCCTAACACCGTTAAAACAGATGGAAAATATACTGTTTAACTTTCAAATTTTATTAAATGTCGAAAATACCACTATATTTAAAAAATTAAAAAAATCAAAGAATATTATTTTTTTAAACTTTTTTTTAAACAATTTGTGGAATAAATAATAAAAACTTATTCGAATATTATATATTTATTATTATCTTAAAAAAAATATTGTTCAAATTCGTATCTTATTTCTAATGTTTTTTTTCAATTTTTTTTAAAAAGTAATAATATTGAAATATGTATTTAATTATTTATTTCATAAAAATATATTTTTAAAAAGTTTAGAATATATTTTTTGGATTTGTTTTAAAATTTTAATAAAAGGGCAATATGTACATTTCATATCAAAATTATCTCTGTTAGGAAATAGTGACACATAAAAATAGTTCCCTATATTGAAGTGACACGTTAATAAGTTCACCTTATTGACATGCAAATGCGTCATAGTTCACCGCATGGAACAGAAATTATCCCTATAGAAAATTCATAATTAGAGTTAGGTTAGAGTGGTTAGAGTGGAGAGGAAGGGTAGAGTTGTGGGTGATCAAGTGGAGGCGATTTAGAGGCGACTTGGAGGCGATTTAGTGACGAATTCGAGGAACGTTGTGAGGTTGGTAGTAGTTTATTTTAGGGTTTATTTTCAGATTGTTTTGAGGATTTATATGTTTATATTGAGATTGGGATTGGAATATATTTGAGGTATTGTTCTTATGAGACTGGTGTTTTTACTTAATAGCATGATGGAAATGATGATGAGTGCCATGATTGAGATGATTCGTGTTTTTGATCACATGAGTAGCTAAATTATTTGTTGGGGTTAATGTGGAACGGGAAATGAATTGAATTGAATTAGGATTCATGATTTAATTTAGGAGTAGGGGAATCGGGATCCTAACTACATCACTTAATCCTTCACCTCCCGGGTAGGCCTGGTGATTGAACGAATCTAGGAAGAGAGGCGATATAAATCGACCTAGGTGGATTAGAGTAGTTGGGACTTGGATCTACATTGTTGCCAATAGGAATAATGGGTACAAGAGTAAATGCATATAGAGTGCAAACGCCGAAAGCATGTGAATTATAGGATCCTAAGATCGATTACCTGTACTTTTGACCTGAGTATGATCACCTTAGACTCGAATAGGTAATTGAACTCTTGATGACCAAAGTATTGAGCATTTTGGGTAAGACCATAATTGACACACCCCGGTGACCCGTTTAAATTTCTCAAGTTATATTCATGTATTCAAATTCATTTCATGCCATTTTTCTGGGAGCATATTTGACCATGACTTATTCATTTAGTGATTTGTGTTTATTTTCATGTTGATATTTTTAATTTATATTTTTATAAAAGCAAAACCCATTTTTGATCGCTTAGACTCGACACATTAAACACTTGTACTCCAATTTTCAACAGCTAACGGTCCTCGTGGGATTGATAACTCGGGGCTTTAAAACGCCCTATATTACTTGACGACCGATGCACTTGCCGTGTTCTCAGGAGCAGGTAGATTTTGGCTTGCGAAGATTTCCTCCCATCAAGTTTTTGGCGTCGTTGCCTGTGATTGTTAAGTATCTGTTGGCATGGGAGGAAGGTGTTTAAGTCGTGCTTTAAGCATTGTATATATTTTATATAAAAAATTTATTATTATTTTTGTGTATATTATTGCCTGCTATCTTGCTTGCGTGCGGTTTCGCACTTGTGCTCTCACCTTTTTCCCATTAGTTTTCTTGGATTTTAGTGTTTGAGAAATGTTCGGAGAGAAGGAAAATATGATGAAGCAAGATTGGAGGAAGTATGACTCTTGTTATGAGAGGTCGTACATCCCAGAGTACGAGTTGACTCCTCAAGACCAATCCACGTCGTACGGGGCTTATAATGGATATGGGTAGGACTGGGACGATTCTGCGAGACGAGCTAATCATGGTCAATGCGGTGCCCACTACTCTCACCATGAGGAGCAACGATATGGCTACAACCGAGGGCCACCGCAAGACTACCAGCACCCCTATAATCCATCACCATTCTACAATCCCCCACCTCGAGAAATGAAACCATTAGTAGAGGAACAGATCATAGACCTCCTGCACGAATTCAAAGAGGAAAATCGAAGGTGTGAAAAAGAGAGAAAAAGAAGGGAGCTCGAGATAGAGTTTCAACAAAGGGAAAGGGACAAAATGGATGCGGATTGAGAGAGGACTAAACGCATAATCAATAGAATGGCATCACGTCATGAAAAGACAATCTCCATTGAGGGTGAAAATACTTTTGAAGAGGCAACATTGGGCAAGAAGCAACATGAGAGCAAATGGGCTACAAATGTGGCTAAGGAGGTAAAGAAGATCAGCGGGATCATTGACTTCAGAGCCCTATCAGAAGAAGAGTTACAAGGGATTCGTGGCACATCAATGTCCACTTTAAGATGGGTTGAGACAACACTTGCCATAGAGTCCAAAATTCCTTGTGCACCTCAACTAGTGATTAGTGGTGAAGAAGCATTTGCAGCGAGAATTGAGGAGGCACAACGGGTAAATGATCGAACAGACTTGAAAAATGAATGACGTGCACAAGAAGAGGCTCGTAAAATGGCATGGGTTCGCCAAATGGAAGTGGTAGAGAGGAAGAGGGTTGAAGAATCCAAACGCCCCCCTAGGGTGGGTGAATGGTTTCGATGTCATTGATTCCATTGTGGTGCCAAGAAAGGTGCGAGGGGAGCAAGGTGAAGTTTATGAGTTGGGCTGCTTATTTGAGGATGAGATTACTCAAGAGGAGAAAGTGGTTCAAGAGGTCAAGGGAGAGACCGGGGCATCTCAAGAGAGCATGGAAATCGAATCTCCTCAAGAGATCGATCAACTAGAAGAAGAGAAGGTAATGGTGGAGCAAATCCAAGAAATTGAAAAAGAACTCAGCTATGAGGAAGAAGAGGCTCCATTGGTAAGGGAGCCCATAGTTGACACAAAAATATGGGCTCCATCTTCATCTCCTATTTATGATATATTTTGCTTTGAGATTGATTTCTTAGAGTCCACTTTTGATAAGGGTTTAGATTCTCCACTTCATGATCCCACATATGAGGTAATGGAGAATTCGGAAACACACCTTCTAGGTGATATTTCATTCATGTCGAGCCCTCGAGATGCAAATATGACCAATGACCATTCTTTTGAACCATCCATATTTGAAACTTTCACTTTTCATTTCTCCTCTGCACCAGATAATGTTGAATATGCATGCACTAATCATGATATTTATGTGTCCTCAGGTGTCCCCCATGAAGTACCGGTTGAGCTACAAAGTTTTATGATGCAAATGGTCGGGTTGATCCGCAGGGACTAATGAGGGTCAAGTAATAGTATTTGTAAACCGGTAAGTATCAGGTCGATCCGCAAGGACTAATGAGGGTCTTAGGTCAAGTTCGTGTTTGTGATTGTTTAATATGAAAACTAAACTCGATGATCTTAGAGATTAGGGTAAGCTAGCAAGTAAAAGGTTGTAAAAAAATTTGAGTAAAGCGGCTAGGGTGCTAAACAAGTGTAACTCAATTTCGACTTAACAAGAGATAGTCGTCCTACGGTCTTTTGGTGTCGAACCTATGCCTTCTTTTATCCAACATTATATTTGATCCTGTGCATCTATTGCTTAGTTGCTTCATTGAGTGTGGGGTTGAATGATGGGTTATTAGAACATGTATACGAATTGGAGTGCATAATTTTTTTGGGATTTCAGCTTATTATGACTTTGAGAACTACAATGGTTCAAAAGATGTTTTATCACTTGATTTGATTTATTCATGATTCAAGGCACTTGGATTTGGGAAGAGAAAGAAAAAAGAAAGAAAAAAAAGAAAAAAAAAAGAGAAAATATATATATTGGAGAAATAAAGAATAAATCCCAAATCCAAGAAAATGCCAAATTTGAAACAAGGTATTCGTTTTGAATAAACTTGATTGATTTGAAAAATGCAAGTGAGGTCATTTTTAAGTAAGAGCTGATTTTTTTAGGGAAATGGTCACTTTTGTGCACCTAAATATACACTTTTGATACTTTCATACCCTACCTCTTTTTTGTTTTTTTCAGTACCCTAAATTTCATTTTGGGACAATAATTCCAAAATACTCATGAATTGAACCAAAATTCAGGGTACTTTCGGGCCATTTTCCCAAAATACCCATGAATTGAAACAAAATTCAGGGCCATTTTAGTAAGTAAATGGTCAGTTGTCCCAAAATGAAATTCAGGGTATGAAAAAAAGAAAAAAAATGTAGGGTATGAAAGTGTCAAAAGTGTATATTTAGGTGCACAAAGTGTCATTTTCCCTTTTTTTATGTGCAAGAAAAATGGGGGGTTATGAGTGAAAGGGGTAGGACATTTATAGGAAAGAGCAAGTTAAGGGGAGTGACATATAATTGGGGTTTGTGAGGTTAGAAGCAACTTTGTGGTGGTGCACCACATGAGCCATGTTTTTATCTTCTAAACACCCACCTTAGCCTAAGCCTCACCACCTTACAAGCCATACAAATCCCTACAAATGGCTTCGTTTAGGACACCAGTTCCCCTACGATTAGTGGAGAGTCGATCACGTCACTAGCATATGAATTCTTATGACCTCCAGTGTGAAAAGTGAGCAATATGTGCCGAGGGTGTATGCATCCCAAGTGGGGAGTCAAGTCAAGATAACCATTTAAACCCCCGTCTCAAGTATACTTGCCTAACGCATGTGTAGTTATGTGATCATTTAAATAATTTGAGCATGATTGTTGGGCCGAAAAGTGTCGCACGAACGCCACTTTCTGAGATCCCCGTGCAAGAGTACGCGGAGAAGTAATAGTATTTGTAAACAGGTAAGTATCGGGTCGATCCGCAGGGACTAATGAGTGTCTCAGGTCAAGTTCGTGTTTGTGATTGTTTAATATGAAAACTAAACTCGTTGATCTTAGAGATTAGGGTAAGCTAGCAAGTAAGAGGTTGTAAAACAATTTGAGTAAAGCGCTTAGGGTGCTAAACAAGTGTAACTCAATTTCGACTTAACAAGAGATAGTCTTCCTACGGTCTTTTGTGAAGGAATTTTTTAGGGTTCCAAAGATTTAAATTCATACCCATACAAGAATTTAACCTCAAAAGTCCATATTTAATAAGAATCTTACATGATCATTAATTGATCATGAGATCTAGGCTAGAATAAAATTCATAGATTTACCTTGATTCGAAATCCATTTGTTACTAAATAAGATTCAGTGACCTCTAAAGAACGTCCACACAGGAAGAGCAATACGAAGATACTCACAACGATCCTTGCTAGAAGATCGAAGCAAGCAAAACGGGAAGGAGAGAGAGAGGGGGGCGACCGGCCAGGGAGAGAGAGAGAGAGAGAGAGAGAGAGAGAGAGGGTGGCTAGGGTTTTTGGAAAAAATTTCTTATGATTAAAAATCTGAAAATTTCTCTTTTATAACTCTTTTTAGGCAATCATTAATTAAAAGCATTAATGGGCTTAAAGACCAAAGCTTATTAATTAATTAATGTAGAGAAGCTCATTCTAGATTAGCCCAATATGGCTAGGCCCTGTTTAGCTAAATTAACTAAATCTATTTATTTAGATTATAATTAATTGGTCAAGCTAAACCGTTCTTAATTTCCGATGTAATCCTAAACTGAAATCGGTCTAATCCGGTTTAATCCAAAACCAGATTTTAACTCTCTCATGATTCCTCTATATGATTCCATCCGTTTTACTCAACCTTTAGTGTGTGACCCTCTAGGCTCACGACACGTTGATGGACTGGTAAAATTACTATTTTACCCTTTCCGTCATGAGTGGCCTCTAGCAAGACATCATGATTACCCAACGCTTGTGATTATCGAGATTTTGACTTAACCTTGTCGTACATGAACCCTTTTACAGGAGACGTTAGACTGAGTCAAACTCGTCACTCATCACATAGAGACCTCAAAGATCCTTCCGTCTGAGGATGTGATTTCACGTACCAACATATGAGTATGTTCATGACTGTGTCTATGTAACATACTCATGATCGGGTCGTCCTATAGCACCCCGTCTAGTGATATTATGACCTAACTCCGGCCTCCTTTTGGCCATGATCAGTAGAGCGTGATCATTTAGAGTTAGTCTCATACCGATCGCTTCTTATGAAGCTTTTCTGATCGGGGACTGCTTAAATAATATTTTATCTGATCTGTAGATCTACTATTATGTGTTGACACATCAATGATACAAATCAAATCATACTTAAGATATTACTACAACACTTAGTAATATGAATGCCGATTTAATTTCAACTAATAATCTCATTACATGAGTAGATTGAAAAATACATTGTGCTAGGGCACAGAATCCCAACAGTCTCCCACTTGCCCTAGACCCAATTGGTATTCCAATCTAAACCCATTCCCCTGAAGGCTGCGGTAGTGCCTTAGTTAAGGGGTCAGATAGATTATCATGCGTTGAAACGTAGCTTATCTCTACTTCGCCTTTATCAACCATCTCTCTGATGATGTAATACTTTCTCTCGACGTGTTTGGTCCTGTTGTGAAATTTGGGCTCTTTAGCGAGTGCTACGGCCCCCGTGTTGTCACACTTTAAGCTCACATGATCAGATGTTCACGGCAGTACATCTAATCCACTCAAGAAGCTCCTGACCTACACCGCCTCCTTAGCTGCCTCTGACGCAGCTATGTATTCCGCCTCCGTGGTGGAGTCGGCTATTGTCGCTTCCTTGAAGCTTTTCCAACTGAAAGCTCCCCCGTTCAACATGAACACATACCCTCCTTGAGATTTGAAGTCATCTGGGTCTGTCTGAAAACTAGCGTCAACATATCCAGTGACGCTCAGTTCTCCTTCCATCTTGTCGTACACTAAGAAGGCGTCCTTTGTTCTCCTTGGATACTTGAGGATACACTTGACGACAGTCCAGTGATCTTGGCCTGGGTTAGACTGAAATCTGCTGGCACAACTGAGGGCAAACGATACGTCAGGACTCGTACAGATCATGGCATACATAATGGATCCCACTGCCGAAGCATACAGGATCCCTCCATCTTCTTCAGCTCATCAGGTGTTCTAGGACACTGACTCTTGCTGAACTTGATGCCATGTCTTACTGGGAGGTTTCCTTTCTTAGAGTCAAGCATTGAGAATCTTCTCAACACTTTATCTATGTAGGTGCTCTGACTTAGCCCTAAAATTCTCTTGGAACGATCTCTGTAGATCCCCAGAATGTAAGCGGCCTCTCCTAAGTCTTTCATGGAGAAACACTTCCCTAAGCAAGCTTTGATCTTAAGCAAGGTTGGGACGTCATTACCCATGACCAGTATATCGTCGACATACAGCATCAGGAACACTATGTTACTCCCACTGCTCTTCTTGTAGATACATGGTGCATCTTGATTTCTGATGAACCCGAACTCTTTTATGGCTTCATCGAACCGTAAGTTCCAACTCCTGGAAGCTTGCTTCAATCCATAAATGGATCGTTGCAGCTTACACACCTTTTCGGGATGATCCGGATCGACAAAACCTTTTGGCTGGGTCATATAGACATCCTCCTGCAAGTTCCCGTTAAGGAACGCAGTTTTGACGTTCATTTGCCATATCTCGTAATCGAAATATGCTGCAATGGGCAACATCATCCGATTTGACTTAATTATGGCTACTGGCGAAAAGGTCTCATCGTAGTCCATGCCTTGGACTTGACGATAACCTTTTGGAACCAGTCTTGCCTTGTAAGTCTGAGGCTTTCCGTCCATATATGTCTTTAACTTAAATACCCACTTGCACCCTATGAGTTTTATCCCAGGTGTGATGTCTACTAAGTTCCAGACCTGATTGTCTTTCATGGACTTCATTTCCTCATCCATGGCATTCCGCCAATCTTTAGAGTTGGGACTGGACAAGGCTTGCTAAATTGTTGCGGGATCATGCTGATCCACAACGATCAAGTCATTGCCCTCTGTGGCTAAGAAGCCATATCTGACTGGGTTTTGACGAGATCTTTCAGACCTCCTTGGTCCTACAGGAGTTTTTGTTAGAATAGGACTCTGATCATTTACCTCATCGGGTACTTCTACATCCTCGACAGGCTGTTCTGTGTCTTCTCGAATTTCTTCAAGAAGCACAAGACTCCCACTAGGTTTCTTGGATAATAATTCTCTTTTCAAGAAAACCACACCTCGAGTAACAAAAATCTTGTTCTCTTCGGGTTTATAGAAGTAGTACCCCATAGTTCCTTTAGGGTACCCTACAAAGACACACTTATCTGCCTTAGGTTCGAGTTTATCACCAAGCATCCGTTTGACGTAAACGCCGCACCCCCAGATCTTGAGGAAAGACAACTTGGGAGCTTTCCCTTGCCAAACCTCAAATGAAGTGGTCTCCAATGCCTTTGTAGGTGCCCGATTCAAAATGAATGCGGCCGTTTCTAGGGCATGGCCCCAGAAAGATACTGGAAGGTCGGCATGACTCATCATAGAACGAACCATGTCAAGCACGATTCTGTTCCTCCGTTCGGAAACACCATTCAGCTGTGGGGTTCCTGGCGGAGTTAGTTCCGAGAGAATACCGTTATCCCTTAGGTGACTGAGAAAATCTTGATCTAAGTACTCGCCACCTCGTTCAGAACGAAGTGCCTTTATACTTTTACCAAGCTGGTTTTGTACTTCATTCTGAAATTATTTGAATTTATCAAAGGATTCTGAATTATGTTTTATTAAATAGACATACCCATACCTACTGAAATCATCGGTAAAAGTTATGAAGTACCTGAAACCTCTCCTGACTTATGTGCCATGGGCCCAAGAGGTCACTTGCCCTTTCACCTAAGCCGCTAAAATGCGCCTTTGTCATCTTTCCCATAATGCAAGATTCGCATCTCTCGATTGATGTGAACTCAAACGGACTTAATAGCCCACACTTGTAAAGTTTCGAGACGAGTTTCTCGCCAATATGGCCTAGACGACAGTTCCACATCACTGTCTGGTTTAAGTCATCCGACTTCAACCTCTTATTTACGTTATACTTTGAACTGTAGTTAGAGTTATCAACATTTAAAATGTACAAACCACCAACCATAAATGCACTGCCATAAACAATATTATTTCTTGATAAAGTAAATAAACCATTATCTATGGTAAATACAAACCAAGTTTGTCCAAACTGGACACTGAAATAATATTCCTACTAAAAGTAGGTACACATAAAACATCGTTCAAAACTAAAATAAGCCCTGTGGGCATCCTAAGACTAACAGAACCGACAGCCGTCGTTGACACCGAACTGTTGTCTCCGACTCTCAGATCCCGCTCGCCTTTCCCAATGAGCTTCTTACTTTCTAGATCCTACAGATTAGCACAAATGTGAGTTTCTGCTCCGTTATCAACTACCCATATATCTGGGAAAGTAACGTTGAGATTATACTCAACAACGTAAATACCTGATCCAGGTCCTGAAGGGTGTCCTCCCTTCTGCAAGCTCTTTACATATTTCTTGTGCTGCTTGCAATCCTTTTTCCAATGACTTGGTTGTTGGCAGTAATAACAGACTACCCCTGAGGTCGAAGTATTCCCTTCGGTTCTAGGAACCGCTTGGATCTTCGGACCCCTAGGTACCCTTAACTGCCTAGCTAGGTGCATTGGCGCCTTACCCTTGCCCGCCACTGCTGGTGCCTTGCCCTTGCTGGGATGTCCTGGTGACCTGCCAGTAGGTTTGCCAGCTCTTTTGAAGTTGACATTCTTATTGACCATCAGAATCTCAGGGGTCTTGCCCTTGAGATTTTTCTCTGCTGTCACCAACATTCCATGTAGTTCTTTGATGGTCTTTTCCATATTATGGAGATTTTAACTGGTAATTACATCTCCATAAACCTTAGGAAGCGACATCAGAACTATGTCTGATTTCAGCTGCTCTGTGAAGCTGTGACCTAGACTTGCCAAGCGATCAAAGAGCTGCTTCATCTTGAGGACATGTGGGCTTACTGTCTCACCATCATTGTGCCTGTTGTAGAATAACTCCCCAAGAGTGTCGTATCTTTCGACACGAGCATTCTTCTAATAGTATACTTTGATCTCCTCTATCATTTCTTGTGGATTGCCCATGAGATGCATAAACTGTTCCTAGGTGTCATTTTCCATGGACCTGACCATGAGGATGCCAACATCATGCCGGTCGCTAAGATACTTGTCATAAGTATTCTTATCGGCCTCGCTGGCATCATCCGCAGGCACTTTCATTGGCTTATCCGTAAGGATATACTCCTGTCTGTCATACTGAAGGGCAAGCTTCAGGTTCCTCTCCCAAATCAGGAAGTTGGTTCCTGACAGTTTGTCATTCGACAGAAGAGACTTTAATGCTTCACTGCCATAACGTGTTGATTTGGGTTGCGACGGTGCCATTAAATCTACACATGAAAATAAATTCAATCAGTTCCTTAATTAAGTTGAAGTGAGAGATACTTGAGTATAAACATTTCTGATTCTTATATCTGAATCTAAACCAAGATCTCCGCATACCCAAAACTGAAGTAAGTTAATCTCATCGCCCCAGTTTTGGACATTGGAGTAGGACAGTCCAGTTCTTTCACAAAACCATGTGATTCTTGGCTAGGGCTTATACATTATATGTATACGACATTTCCCTATATCTGATTCCCTAGCTCAGATCATCTGAGAATTGCAGCCAAGTCAACCACCTTTTAACGCATGGTCCAATCTGCATAGTTACTAAGTAATGCGCAAGCACCTATGTAAGATTGTCCATCTTCTATTAGAACCCATTCCCATGGATCCACGTTAATCGAATCCACCCATGGGTCTGTGAACTAATCGAAGTGATGAAAAGTGGGCCGTATCTAGCTTGACTTGAAATTACTTGCCGTTTAAGTGTCCATTATCACTGATCATTACTTGAAATTATCATCTACAAATCCATGCAGAGATATTTTCATTCCGGTTTACATGTGCGTGATTAACTCAATGATATTAATCTTTAGACATGTGGGTGATGATCTAATTAACATGAACTTATGAAAATTAAATCATATATTCAACCATACATTCATGAACATAAATGTAAACTTGCTTTAGTTACCCCGCTAACCCTACTAGAATAAACTAAAACCTCCTCAGGATTACCTTCCTTCTCTTCGGTTTTTTTCGTCTTGGAATTACGTAATTACATTTAATTTAAATAAAATAAATGCCGTGACACGCAGGTCACAATTAAATTACAATCCAAAAGCAACTCGCAGGTTGCAAACCGAAATTAAAATCTAAATTCGGGCTAACTTAGAAATCATGTTGCAAACACCGTGTTATCAAAAAATCATGTTGTCAAAGAAGCATGTTATCAAGCAAACATATTAACTCCAATTTTATCTTGATTTAAATCATAAAACGCGGTTTATCGAAACCGTTATTTTGAACAGATTAATTTTTGAATTAAATCGATTCACGCTATGGTTTATCGAAACCGAACCGGTCTGAAATTTTAATTAATTCTCGCTGAAATTTCTGGATTTTTCTGGGTTGGTTCTGACCCGAATCATTTCCGGTTTGACCGGACCAAAATTGACCAGAGGGCCAATTAGGGTTCGGCCAAACCCTAGCTGCCAGGGCTGGCCGCCCATGACCGACCAGCCCTTGAGGGTCGGGGTTACCCTCTCGGCTAGCCTCGGCCTCCCGCGGGTCTCGATCCGATCTCACTCGATCAAGAAAACTTATTTTTCAGCAACAATTGAATAAATTTCAGCAATTAATTCATCAACCAAAAACAGAAAATTGTTTTGCAATTTTAATCTCACAACACCGAAATAAATTGCAAAATTAAATCTAGCCTATCATGCTCAAATACAATAATCATGTGTAACCAAGGTTTTGATACCACTGAAGAAATTTTTGAGGCTTCCAAAGATATAAATTCATGCTCATACAAGAATTTAACCTCAAAAGTCCATATTTAATAAGGATCTTACATGATCATTAATTGATCATGAGATCTAGGCTAGAATAAAATTCATAGATTTACCTTGATTCAAAATCCCTTTGTCACTAAATAAGATTCAGTGACCTCTAAAGAACGTCCACATAGGAAGAGCAATCCAAAAATACTCACAACGATCCTTGCTAGAAGATCAAAGCAAGCAAAACGGGAAGGAGAGAGGGAGAGGGGCCGACCGGCCAGGGAGACAGAGAGAGAGGATGGCTAGGGTTTTTGGAAAAATGTTCTTATGATTAAAAATTTGAAAATTTCTCTTTTATAACTCTTTTTAGGCAATAATTAACTAAAAGTCTTAATGGGCTTAAAGCCCAAAGGTTATTAATTAATTAATGTAGAGAAGCTCATTCTAGATTAGCCCAATGCTAGGCCCTATTTAGCTAAGTTAATTAAATCTATCTGTTTAGATTCTAATTAATTGGTCCAGCTAAAGCGTTTTGATTTCAGGTTTAATCCTAAACCGAAATCGGTCTAATCCGGTTTAATCCAAAACCGGATTTTATCTCTCTCATGATTCCTCTATATGATTCCATCCGTTTTACTCAACCTTTAGTGTGTGACCCTCTAGGCTCACGACACGTTGGCGGACTAGTAAAATTACCATTTTACCATTTCCATCATGAGTGGCCTCTAGCAAGACATCATGATTACCTAGAGCTTGTGATTATCGAGATTTCGACTTAACCTTGTCATATATGAATCTATCCTTTTATCCTCTAGATATCTTGACAACCACGAGGCATAGACAAGTCATCCTCGTTCAATTGTCCGCTTTGTTGATCTGAGTTAACTGAATTGTAACAGATACTCCGTATCGACTGCATGACCATGCTATTGTATTTCAGTTGTACTCATCAAGTGGCCTAAACAGATATCTGCTCATACGTCTGTATGAGGGATAAATCCTTCAGCGATCTATTGAGTCAACTTATGTGACTCGTGATCGAGCCAATCACAGTCGTTATTGTAACCCTTTTACAAGAGACGTTAGACTGAGTCAAACTTGTTACTCATCCCATAGTGACCTCAAAGATCCTTCCGTCTGAGGATGTGATTTCACGTACCGACATATGAGTATGTTCATGACTGTGTCTATGTAAGCAATTGGACTAGGGCACAAAAATGCTATCAGACCCACCTTCACTAATATTATCTCTTTATAGTCCCGAGAAGAAAATTGTTGAAGAGAATTTTACAGTGAATGAATCGACCCTAACAATCCGCACGATCGGAAACGTCTATTCAACGAAACTTCATCCGATTGGAAGCCTCTATGGTAAACCCCAAGAAGGCTGAACATGCAGCAACTACGGTCGACGGATCGTAAAATCAGGTTTCACTGCCTCTGGTAGGCAATGGAGCGAGACACCTGACCTAAGTCGGAAGTGAATTTGAGAGGTTTATAGCCAATATTTTTCAGTGATAAGAAGAATCGATTACATGACCCTTGGAATCATGTTTGATCCAAACAATCCGTTACGGAAGCGAAGCGACGACAATATTGGAGGTGGTGGATGCGGAATTGACCAAGATAGTGAGATGGGTTCTATGGGAAATGAGATGGGAAGGGAAGCTTGATTTCGTAACGTCTCCCAATAAAATTCACGCACAAACGAAATGCAAGAAAGCGGGGAAAGGAGCAATATAGGATATGCTACGTGGAAACCATAGATACTCATTTTATAGATATAATATATTTGATATAATTGCAGCTTTTAACAACTAATTTGATATAATTTTCACAACAATTTTTTTTTAAATAACGAATATGTTTTTTATTTTTTCAAAATAAAAAAAGTATTGTTTTAACTTGAGCTCACAAATTTTCCTATTGACTCTGAACTTGTCTATATCTAAAGTCTCATGCATAACTACAATAAGGTTATTCGTGGGCAAATGTATAGATTTTGTAAGAATATTACAACTTGACTGCCACATTCTCCAAAAGCAATTACAAAACTGAAATAGGTTGCAACTGCTATTTGCAATTTACCAAATTAAGTGTTCAACCGAAGTTCTTGTCCTCTCTTCAGTGTTCAAAAAAATGGTCTAGGCGGCCGCTTAGGCGTTAATTTTGGCTTTGGCGTTCCGTTTTCCAGTAGTCGGGCGATCAAAAACGATGAATGTGATAAGGCAGGCTAGGCGGCTAAGTAATCGGTTCAGGCGGCGATTAATCGGACCAGGCGGACATGACGATTAGGCGGACGTATTATTATTTTTTTAAATGAAAATTACAATTACACATTTAAACCTAAAACAATTCAGTTCATTTAGCACATCAGAGTTACTTTTCAGTCCGCCATCGCCATCGCCCTACTCCGTCGACTGCTATCGCCCATCGCCATCGATTGCCCCCGTCGACCGCCATCGCTCCTTGCCACCGACCGCCACTGTCAACCCCGTCCAGACCGTCTCAAACTCAATTTTGTTCAAGTTTGTCTTTGACACTGACCTGAATATATGGTCTGAATGATTCATGATTGAGTTTGACAATCATTATCGACCAATATTGTCCCTGAATATATGAATGCGACCATCAGTCCTCCACATTTCATTAACTGCCTGAACAAAGATACAAATTATTATGAATTCATAATAGTAATCCGATGATCTTTAAGTATTAGTGAATAAATTGTCTCAAATTTCTTCATTCTAAATTATCACTAACATCAACTATTATAATTTATAATAATAATCTGATTCTCTATTTTGTTGAAGTTTGAGTTTGTTGAAATTTTGAGCTTACTTATTATTAATTGTGAGATTGTTTATTTTTATATAGCATAATTCATTTTTATATTAAAAAACTAATAACACAAATCTGATTAATCTCCGACTAATCTTTCTGTGTTGAGATTCTAGTGAATCAAGCAAGTGAAGAAAATTACTCAAATGTTTTTAATATTTGTATTAGTGACAAGAGCACGAACTTATAGAACATTACACGAGTTTAATATGGGAAGCAAATATTCCCTACTTAATAGGATGATATGCAAAAGGTAATAAAATATATAGGGAAATCAAGAAATCAATTTTGATTTCTTGCTTGATTCACTAGAATCTCAACACTCACCCTCAAGTTTGAACATGATCAAACCTCCTCTGATACCACGAAGACTTTTACATGATCAAACCTCCTCTGATACCATAAAGAAAATAACTCAAATGTTTTCGATGTATGAACACAACGAAGAGGTATAAACATAACGAAAACTTTTACATGATCAAACCTCCTCTGATATCATGAAGAAAATAACTCAAATGTTTTCGATGTTGATATTAGTGCCAAGAGCAAGAACTTATAGAACATTACACGAGTTTAATATGGGAAGCAAATATTCTCTACTTAATAAGATGATATGCAAAAGGTAATAAAATATATAGGGAAATCAAGAAATCAATTTTGATTTCTTGCTTGATTCACTAGTGCTCAACATTCTAGGGTGTTGTCCGCTCCATTAGCGCCTAGCGTTTTTAGAACCTTGCCTCTCCAATCCCAAATCAAGAAAACCTAATTATGTAATAGTTCCTTCACAGTGAACATGTTATGTACATTTAGATATCAGTTACATTACATATCAGACACTTTCATGTTCCCGTGATGAAAATGTACAGAAATTGCTCTGATACATTCTCAGATGTCATATCTATATGTCTATATTGATACAAAACCTTTTGAGAGCAAGACAAGTGCAGAATCTTAGTAAATATGGTACAAGAATACATATCTGAAAACTGCATTTGATCAGACACCATTGTTTATACCAATACTTCTATTGGAAACAATTTCAACCTGCCTTCTAATGGAGGAGCCATCAGTTAACCCATCTTCTGTTGCTCCATTCTTCGATGCAGACTCCAATTGCCTTCTCTTGGATCTCCCATTCACTTCATCAACCTTCTCGTCGACAAACGACAGAAATGTCTGAACCCGCCCTGATCTCGAGCTAACTGCAGCAGACTCGGGTTCCCGAGAGTAGTGCCTACTGAATTGCCTGACTATGCAAAGGAAATATATGAAGAGAGCAACCAAACAAGCTACACCGCATATGGCGAACAGACCCCAGAAGCTTTTGAGCTCAAGCCTGTCCACTTCTAGCTTTGTGCCTAATGAAGTGCAAGCACTGCTCATAAGCCATTTATCGTGGATTCTCTGCAGATCCCCGTTTTCTGATAGTTTCAGAATGGCTGTAGACATGTCAACTGACAGAGGCGAGTCTCTCGGGAAAGCCTGACCAAAAACAAGTAGACTTAAACGTAAGACTCAGACCTGAACAAAATGCAAGCAATAGATATTTGGAGAGAGAGGTAGTTGCTTACAAAGCCCCATCCCATTTTGGTGAACTCTTGACCCACAATACTGAATTCACATCTCGTTGAGAGGAAAAGCTCGATGTATGCTCGTTCATCAACTACTGCAGCAACACCACCCTTGCTGGGCCCTTTTCTTAAGGCGTCGGCGTAATCTTCTGCCGTGCTTAGAGGAACAAGTCTGGATTCAGCAATCCCAAGTTCCTCGGTCAGATAGTTTCGGGAAAATGAACTCTGCTGGTACCCGATTGGTACATCACTCGACATTAAGCTTTCAATTCCTTTGATGGGAGAAGAAAGCTTTTGCACTGTGAGGATTGAGGTCAGGCTTGCAGTGTAACTTGAGTTGATGATGAGAACTACAAATAGCCATATAATGAGAACTAGGCGGCCGAGGGTGCTCACAGTGTTTTCTTCTGCAAATACCAGCAACCCGATTAGTCTCACACTGCTTGTGTATGCATGAATTACTTTTGGACATGAAAACCACACAACAAGATTCATGAAACTTACTATGGGCGAAAAACCATGTTGAAAAGCTAAACCTGCAGAGACACGGAAAACATGTAAGTGATTGTAGGAATTTAAGCTAAGGGCCGTGAACAAAAAGATTGATTCATCATTATGCAATTTTGTACATGTTTGACTCAATATTTCTCCTAAGGAAGGCAAAAGGGAAAAATTCATCACATCAAATATTGGTGCTGATATTTTAGTCAACTAAATGTCACTGAACTTCTTTTTGCATTAAACATTGGCCAACTGATACATCAGAAGAAAGTTCATTCTAAAGGAAGATACTTACAGCTATTCTTATCGGTATGATCAAACTATAATTGAAGAGTGTTAAAGAAAACGGTTCCATGTAAATTGCTTGCATTAACCAAAGACAGTAAAAAGTGACTCCAAAGGGAACTTGAGATGTAACTTATTTACCATAGAATGGTGATAAACTGTTTTGCAGGAGGGCCTCGAAAATCGTCATTGAACCTGTGCTCCAAGATCCAAACAACCACTCCCACGATAAGGAAAAAGAGAGCCGTGATCCCCCACATCTCTTTACTAAAAGGTTTAAAAAACGCCCAAGCATCTTGGTTCAACTTCCTAACCGGCGCCACAACTACCAGCCCAGACTCAATGTATGGCTGTGTGAAATCGACCATCCTTGTTCGGTTTGTGATGATTGCAATGTCACCAACTGCTGCATCAAATACCTACATGGAAGACTAAAATTAGAAAACTGGAAAATAACATCATAACAGGTCAGATTCAGGTACAGAATACTCACACCCGTTGTGATCAATCGCACAAGTTCAGTGTCACTTGGGTTAGTATGTCCATCCCCATATGCAATTAACTTGAACGGGACTGCATATGGCAGCAAGTTCACAGCAGCCATAAAAACATCAATACAGTATCCCGTGAACAAGTCACTGTCATCTACTTTTGAGACAAATTCACGGTAACTAACTCGATTTGGGACTCCAATTTTCATTTGCCTTCCACCATTAGGGAACACCCAACCACGAGGCTTCTCCACTGTTTGACCAGGCCATATGACACTATATAGCTTTTGATTCGAGCTGGAAGCATTAGGTGGCTTTGCATATAGTTCTTCTGGAGGCACAGTCGATAGGCCGGAATAATTAGACCAATACCCTATTGTTCTAAACCCGGTTCCAATAACATTTATGACTTCAAACGCAGGACGAACAAGGTTCCCGTCTGATGTAAACTGAAAAGGGCCCGTTACACCAGTAAAGTTGACTTTCAAAATGTCGTCAAGCAAAAGCTTCCCTCCATTAAAAATGCTCAGAGCATCAAGATGCAAGCTTCCACCGCGCAAATCAGTTAGCCTTGAATCAGCTGAAAACGTAATATTTCCACCTTCGTTGAAAAATGCATCAATTGCATGAGCAAGTAGCCACACTGTATCATAGGCGTATAAACCATAAGTACTCAACCCGAACGATTCATTAGCTGATTTACTGGTCAAGCTGCTCCACTTGGAAACAAGTTGCTTCTTTAGTTTCGTATCTCGCGTGTACATGCGAAATGTGAGAACACCTTGGAATAAATCCATTGTATGTTGAGAGAGGGGAGTCTCAGTGTCGAGGATGGTAGAGAGCCAATTGGTAGCTATCCAAACATACCCACTTTCCATCATGCCAAGACGTTTTGCTACCCTTAGCACACCCAGGCCGCTCCCATCGTAAGTGTGAAGAACAAGAATCCGAGATTCTGTCAAAGCTACCTTAACTAGAACATCAGTGATGTTGTCCTGTGTTGAATCAGGGCTCATAGGTGCTTTGTAAGAGATCTTACAGCGCTTCTCCGCAAGCTTATCACCCAATGAAGCAATTCCATTTCTCCCGTGATCATCATCAACATAAATTGCTATGACCTCTGTCCATCCATAGTAATATACCATGTCTGCTATGGCATTCATCTGATAGAGGTCATTCTGGGCTGTCCTTACAAAGAAGGGAAATTGAAGTGTAGTCAAGGTAGGGTCCGTAGCTGAGAATGACAATAGAGGGACTTGAAGCTCATTTGCAATGTGTGAAATTACATGAGCAGTAACAGATTGTTGGGGGCCAATTATGGCCACAGTGTCGGTCTCCATGAATCTTAGAGCTGTAATCAAATAATAAAGCCTAAAAGTAAATAATCACAATTCACAGGAGATTCTAATAGAATTATTGAAAACACCAAAACCAAAGGTTACACTTGGACAAGCAAGAAATGCTTCAAGAGACGCACCTTCAACAATGCCCAGAAACCCACTTTGATGGCTATCCTGAAAAGTAAGGTTCAGCTTGGTGTCACCGAGGATAGCTGGATCAGAGTTAACATCGTCAAATGCAGCTTGGATAGCTACTTTTGCAACTTTTCCTATAGCAGTATTGGCTGAGAAAACAGCCCCAATGTTAACAACACTAGGTTTCGATGTAACATTCACAGTAGCCCCATTTGAACCAAACCCAGAATAGGCAATCATCAACACCAGAAACCAAACTGCATTCATAGCGTCCTGATTACAATCCCCTAATTTCCACCTAGTCCTGCCAGAACCAAGCACACAAATCAAAACCCCATCAAAATGAAACAAGTATCATTAGTGAAGTCCAAATTCAAACCCTCCCGCATTCCTGGATAAGGAAAATAAACAATCAAAGCAAACCAATAAACACTTGAAAACATGCAGCAAGCAAATATTGGAAAACCCCACAAACAATTTGAGGAAATATCTTCATGAATATCATCAAAACTGAGATCTAATCAAGATACCCAGAAATGAAATAGAAGCCCGGATTCAGGTGAATTCTTCTGGTCAACAGTTGAAACCTATGAAGACTAATCAAGTGAAGAGGAAAAAGAAGAGAAAATCCAAATACCCAAAACACCATTAACTAAGTTTGACAGACACGGATGTGAAAGTGGTTCGATAAAGAGACCAAATTTGAAACAGATAGGGGAAAAATGAACAAAAATATAGCAAAATCAAAGCTTTGAGCTGAATAGAGGAACTGGGTAGAAGCAGAAACAACTCACAGAGACAAAGGGTGGCATCAGCTGGTCTCGTGACCCATAAATTTGAAGAAATTGAAGGAACCCAGAATTTGGAGGGAAAGAAAAGTTGAATAAGTGAAAAATAAAAGCTTTTTCATTCCTTTTCTGGTAAGTCAGTGGGCTATATGGTCATGAACACAAGAGAAGGTAGAAACTTTTTGCTTTGGGTGTCTGGGGATTGGGATTATGGTAACAATTCATGTGCTTCGATGGTGGGGATGAGAAGACAAGTGGTATAAATATAATAAGGGTCGTTGTCATTGGGTCCCACATATATTTTTATTTTCTATCGGTGTTGCTGTCAGTGATTGGGTGGTTGAGGACAATGTGGTCTTCTCAATTTTTATTCCATACATGATTTTCGCATGGCTCCTCAAGTGCACGCTGTATTGCCATCTCTAGACACAACCTTGTCATAGCTTCACATGTAAATCCAACGCTAATATAATATGTCGGATTTTTTTCTTTAAATTTTATTTAATACAAATTAATATAGTAAATTACCGCAACTCATATTCAATTATTAAAATAAATTCTCAATTTGCACTACAATATAATAATATTAACCTGAATAATTCTAGTTACTTAATAAATTATATATCCCTATGTATATGAACATTATCATATTATTGTATTTCTACGATGCAAATAAAATATCAAGACTCATGTGATTTTGATATTTAATTGTATTCATACAAATTGTACGATTTGGTGCATTTTAAAACAATTGTTTTAAACTTCTTTTATGGTTGTATGTTCAGGTTTTAAATTTAAAATATTTTTAGCACATAAGTATCTCTATGACTTGTGTTCGAACCTAATGGCATACAACATCCTGATGGTACTATTCTTAACTTGCAATTATTTTTATGTTATTACACAAACTTTTAAATGATTCTTGTGACTGCATTTTTTTTTTTTGCAATTGTTAGTTTTCATCAATTCTTTCAATAATGACAAAAATTGTCAAGATTTTTTTTCCTACGTTGTATAAATTACCCAACCAACATCGAATCAAGTTATGACTTTTAATATTATACACAAAAATTTTAGTGGGTATACACACACACACATATATATATATATATATATAGGGATGCGCTCCAGTACAAACCAGCCCAAATGTTCAAATCGTCTGAGCTTATCCCAAGCGTTGGATCGGTGTAAATCTGCGCGTGCATTATCCCAGCACGCGATACGTGGCCAGAAAGTTGACCCGCAGTGTTTTTCGAGTCTCAAACATTCCACCATTTTGCACAAATATTCCACCGGTTCGGACAGTTTGGACACTCTTCCTGATTTATACATGATTTCTCCTATATATATATTTGATAATTTTGATTAAATTTCTGATTTTGTAAGTGGATGTAGTTCCACAAACACAGTTACAACCAGTGTTATGAAACTCGGCCGTACTCGCCGGGAAACAGGTATTTTCGGTCTCTCCGAGACGAGTTGGCAAAAAATCGGTCAACTCGGTTGAACCGGGTTAGACCGGATTGAACCGGGCTCAATTAAAAATAAATTAAAATTAAAACCGGTTCAAAAATTAGGTTAATACCACGTAATTCATTCCAGATCTCTTCTCTCTCATTATTCGTTCCCATCCGTTCGCCTCCTCCGTTGCCGCCACATCTGTCGCCGCCACCTCCAGCCACCGTCGCCGGTGGTTGTTTTCTAACTTTTCTCTCTATTTTGTTCTACTCTATACTATTTTGTTTTGACTTTTATATTCTCAACCCACAATCTCTCAAGACCGGTGCTGAGTGAGTCTCTCAAACTCTCAACCACTCAAAACAATAAATACATATTTAGTTATGGATAAGTAATGAAGAGGTGATAAATGATAATAAATGTAAAGAGAAGAGGTCTCTTTAGTCTCTCATTATCACTTTTTTTCTTGTAACGGCGCATATATTGTGCGCCGTTACAACATCGACGTTACAAACTGTAACGGCGCACAAAAACGTATGTGCGCCGTTACAACATCACTGTTACAAACTGTAACGGCGCACTCCGTCTGTGCGCCGTTACAAAACCTACCGTCACCGTTTCCCAAGTTGACGGTGCCGTTATCGTTTATAACGGCGCACAGACTGTGTGCGCCGTTACAAACTGTAACGGTGCACAGTGTGTAATTTAAGAGATCGATTTAGCATTACTCAAATTTAACACATTGAATGGTTATTTTAGCTTGCTTAAAGTGTACACTTTAATCATTTCATCGATGCAATAATATTAAGAACAATTTTGCCTACATTACAGAACATGCTCAATTCTTGTCAGTAAAGTAAAATAGTGTGTATTATATGGATCTCGTAATATAATAAGGCTATCGCATACAATCACATTTGTTGTTTTGAAGGTGAACCATAATTGTACGGAATGAATGAGGGAAAATAGTTTTCAACTTACAAACTAGAACCGTTATATCTTCCCCCAACTTTTCAGGGCTTTTTTCGTCGGCTCCCTCGTGCACAACAACTGGAAGGCCTTGCCCAGCTCTGTTAATGTTTCTGCCACATAAGGCGGAACGTACGTTTGAATGACAAGGGGGAAGATATGTTGCATCAACACGTGACAATCGTGGGTCTTCAATCCGAGGAAATTTTTCTCATCGGGATTCACCTTGCTCTTTAGACTTCCCGCATATCCAGAGGGAAACTTAACAGCTCGGATATGCTCCAGTACTTCCTTCCAATCACGACCCGCCACGCCATAAGGTGCATCTGGGAGCTCCCCGTCTTGCACCCATTGGTCTTGCCGGACTCCCTGTTCCTCGTAAGTTCTCCTAGCTTTCACGTTATCCTTAGTCTTCCCTGCAATTCCAAGAACTGTACCTATGACGTTGTCGCATACGTTCTTCTCTATATGCATCAAATCTAACGCATGTCTAACTTTATGAGTTTTCCAATAAGGCAGCTCCCAGAAAATGCTTTTATGAGACCAACATATAGGAACACCACCACCTTTTCGTTTACTGAACTTTGGATGCAGACTAGGCGGTGGGTATTGATGACGTAGAATCGCACTGAGTACAGCAGCCCTTGAATGCCGGGTAGGCCTTCTCCGGGTATCTGTCTTCCTGTTAAAGTCCTGCGCCTGAAATCGTAGTGCGTGTTTCAGTGGTAAGAACCTACGAGCACATTGGTAAGAGATTCTTGAGTTACTGCGTTCAAAATCGATCTCGTCCAAGCATAGAGGACATGCCTTATACCCTTTAGTCTGGATGCCCCCAACATTCCCAAACCCGGGAAGTCACTTATTGTCCACATCACAGCAGCCTGCATTATGAAAGCCTCTTTCTTATAACCATCCCACGTGACAGCTCCGTGCTCCCACAGATGGTTCAACTCATCAACCAGCGGACGCATGAAGTTATTTAAGCATTTCCCAGGTGATTTTGGATTAGATATCAACATGGTGAGGATGTTATACTCCTTTCTCATAGACATCGAGGGCGGAAAATTCAACGGGATAGTGACTATAAGCCACAAACTGTAACTCGGCGCATTAGGCCCATATGGAGAGAACCCGTCGGAGACAGCGCCAGCCGCACGTTCCGGATTTCTCCTGAAAATACTAGGTATTTTGCGTCAAAATGAATCCAATTCGTACCATCCGATGGATGTACCAATATTTCATCGTCCTCATTCTCCCGCTCCCCGTGCCATCGCATCCACTCAGCCGTCTCTGGGGCAAGATATAAACGTTGAAGTCGAGGAGTCAATGGGAAGTACCACAACGTCTTTTTTGGAACCAATTTTTTTCCCACTTTAGCGTATCGTGCTTCTCCACAAACGCCACATGTCTGGAGTTGCGATTGTGTTCCGTAGTACAAAGTGCATTCGTACAGACATGCATCATATTTCACGTGTGGCAGTTGGATTGCCTTTATTCTCTGTTTCGCCGCTGCGTAGCTAGATGGATACGTATTAGGTTGGGGCAACGTAGAACAGTAATTTTTGGCAACCTTGGTAAAAGCTTCGTCATACATCCCGGTGCTCTGCTTGATGGACAACATCCTTAACATTGCTGCTAAAGAAGTGTCCCCACTAGTTTCGTACAACGGCTTTTGCGACTCCGTCACCAACCGGTTGTATGCTGTCATGGTTGCGTTAGCGACTCTCTCCTCGACTTCGGTTATTATATATATGTTCTCTTCCTCGTCCTCGTCCTCGTCAATCTGTACATCTCTAGTTGGGTCTACATCATCCACGAGCTGATGCACAGGATCAACGTATACTATATTGTTGTCCGACGTCGAACAAGGCTGATTCACCGATGTTGGCCTCAAACTGATATCCCAATTCCAGCTCGAGCTAGCTCCTTCGGCTTTGCCGTGATGGAACCACACATTATACGATCTTAGAAAATTTTTCCTCAATATATGATCGCAAATGGTGTCCATATCGTGCCAAGCAGAATTACAACACCTATATATATATATATATATGTGTGATTAATAATGACATAAATTATTATTTCACTAAATTACTAACAAAATAATAATATACATGAACTTTTTCACATAAATCACACTAACTATAATAATTTACATAATGCATTATTTAAAAATATATGTACCTTCTAAACCCCGCAGTTCCAAAATCCACCAGCTAATACAGAGAGATTATATGAAAGCTAGTATTTGTAAGGGAGATTTAATATAGGGAACTCGGAAAATTTAAAAATAATCGGAAAATTTTCACAAAAATTACGAAAATACCCTTGTCGGGAGGAAAATGTGTGGGAGAAGTTGTGGGAGGTTCTGTGGGAGGTGTTGTCAACATTTATAGATTTTATTTGTAATGGCGCATGTGGAAGAGTGTGGCGTTACTAATTTCGTTTGTAACGGCACACATTTAGGCGTGCGCTGTTACAAACTAACGGCAACACCAACGGCTCGATTTCTGACCGTCTACGTCTAACGGGAAGTTCTGGTCAACGGTCAGCACTTTTGTGACTAAATTCTATTTGTAATGGCGCACGCAAAATTTGCGCCGTTACAAATTTTTGTAACGACGCACATTTTGCGTGCGCCGTTACAAATAGAATTTGTGACGGCGCACATATCCAATGTGTGCCGTCTGTAATGCAAAATCTGATAGTGTTATAATGGCAATTGGCAACTATATGAGACAAAAATGAGGGTAGGGTACATCTGTCATTGCACATCCAAAATTTCAAAATATTAATATTTATTCAAAAAGACAAATGTACCCTTAAAACATAAGTTAAAATTGTTACTCAAGCGAGGGTGAGACACATATGTATCATTTGAAAATTATATTGTGGGGGTACTTTGAACTTTTTACGTACCAATTGTGTTATATTTAACTAAATTTACTTTTAAGTGTAACAAAAAAAGTAGTCAGTGTACATATATAAATTGGGTATAATTAAATGAGAATGACTTATAATTGAATATGATTATATGTAATATTATACATTCAAGTATTATTTATTATATTTAGGGTAAAATACAACTAGCCACACCCAAATTTGGTCAAAAGACACCTAGCTACACCGAATTTTAAAAGTGGACATATAGCCACCCGAAATATCAAAAACAGACATATAGCAAACACCGTTAACTTTTTGGATGTAAAATGTTAATTTTTGAAGTAAAATGACGAAAATGTCCTTGGCTTGACTTCAAATTTTCAAACACGTGGCTTTATATGGGTAGAGACTTAAATGCCCTTAATCATTCTTTTAATTTTAAAAAGTTTCCATTTAACTCTCTCTCACCCACTTACACCTATAATTGTAACTCTCGCATTACTAAGAAATAATAAATTATATTTTGTTTCATTCAATTAAATTAAACGTAAACAATAATAAAAGGGACAAAAAACATAAACCTAAAATCATCAATCGAAAATCACTTAATGGGCTTCATCGAGCATTCGATCAGACAATTTGTAGGCAATTGAATTGAAAATTGAATCAACCATCACGAGCTAGAAACTGAAATCAACAAATAAATGAAGGTCTCTATGGATCGATCTCGCTTTTCTCCTTGCTCCTCGACCGGTTCATTAGCCACCGATACCGGCCAAATCGTCCCGTCCAATCACTTGTCTTATGGAATCTTGTTTTCTAGGAATCACTTGTCCCATGGAATTTTGTTTTTTGGGAATCACTTGTCTAATTCATTTATTGGGCTGAATTTGTTCAATTCACTCACGAACTGGTATCTAGTATTTGAGTTCAAAGTCACAAATATGTGCGAATTTGACGGTGCCAATCCAGTGCCAATCCAGGGTCGGCGACAGAGATGACCCAAAGTCGTTTTCGAAGAAGACGTAGATAGAGTAGCCCAGCGCCTTTAGAAACTGAATATAGGCGACGTGGGCGTTGCCGAGCGAGTATCGATGTCGGTTGTGCTCGTCGAGGAAGGAGCACCGCTCACGGCATAGCGCCACCGCTGGAAGGTTGTCGAGCTCCGAGCTACAGCAGCCCATCATGAAAAGACGCGATTTCTAAGCTAGAAACAATGAGATACAGTTATAGGTGTTAGTGGGTGAGAGAGAGTTAAATGGAAAATTTTGAAAACTAAAAGAATGATTAAGGGCATTTAAATCTTTACCCATACGAAGGCATGTGTTTGAAAATTTGAAATCAAGCCAAGGGCATTTTCGTCTTTTTACTTTAAAAATTAATATTTTCCATTCAAAAAGTTAACAGTGTTTGCTATCGGTCTGTTTTTGATATTTCGGGTGGCTAGATGTCCACTTTTAAAATTGGGTGTAGTTAGGTGTCTTTTGACCAAACTTGGGTGTGGCTAGGTGTACTTTACCCTTATATTTAAATAGTAATTTGTTTGTGCACTATTTTACGGATAGCAACCATTGGGCCTAAGAGAATATGTTTGAAAAATAATAGGAAAATTTTCATTTATTTCCCCTTAATTATAACACCGTCTCACTTAACTCCCATTAAATTCAAAAAATGATTTGTGGAGTTTCTTAAGTTTTCAAAAGTTTCACTTTACTTTTTCCAATAACTTTTTTTGAAAACTCTGTTAATTTTTTGCAAAATGATGAAAATACCCTAGTATTAAAAAAATAAAAATGATTATGAATTTTTTTTACGAAAACAAAGAATTAAAAAATTAGTATTAAATTTTAGAAAAACAATTTTGGGAAAATTCCCCTTAGCCACTCCTAAGTTTGCTTGAGTTTCACTTAACCTCTTTTAAGTTCAAAATCCACTTGTAGAGTCCCATAAGTTTGCAAAAGTCCCACTTTACCCATTTTCAGTTAACTTTTTTGAAAATTATGTTAACTTCTTGTGAAATGTGTAAGTTTGTCATGCAATCGCTACAGCGGAATTAAGATTACATACCTCTAACCATTGCAAGTTCTTCACGAGTTTGAGTAGATAATGGAGATCCCGAAGCCCTTATTGAGTTTCGGTCTTCCCATTTCTGACACTTTATTCTCTCACTCTCTTGATGGTGTATTGAGTATTTTATGAGAAAGACTTGTTGAAATTGGGGACCCAAAATCAGATTGTATAACCACTCACTCGACCATTGCATCTCTTCCATCAAAAGACACAAACCAAGGGGTGCCTTCTTCTTATGACAAGTGGCCATGATAAGTGGTTAATTGAATATTTATCATATTAATAAAATAAGTCTTACATTCTCCACTTGATCAATATACAATTGTCACAACGCCAAAATGAGAAATCAGACACATGAATCATGGCGGTATGTCCCTCTAATAAAATGAAGTAATACATTCCATGTATCACATGCGTATGACTCTCAAACTGTATGAATAAACCCAATGTTTATTCTAGGTCCAAAATTGATGATTCATGATTAACCAATTTAATCAATACTAAATGTGCACTTAATAGTAATAATAATAATCATCTTATAATGGTTAAGAGTTCCAAAAGACAAAAACATTATTCCATAATAATACAAGTTTATAACTGAGATCCAAGTCCCATACTTATTACATGGTCTCTAAATTTTCCTAGTGGCATGCCCTTAGTCAGAGGATCTGCTATCAGCAAGTCGGTACTGATATGCTCGACGATAACTGTTTTGTCTTTCACGCGGTCTCTTATGGCCAAGTACTTGATGTCGACGTGCTTACTTCGACTTCCACTTTTACTATTCTTGGTCATAAAGACAGCAGCTGAATTATCGCAATACAGCTTCAGGGGTCTGCTGATTGAATCCATGATTCTTAGCTTGGAGATGATACTCTTGAGCCATACACCGTGAGAAGTAGCCTCGAAACAAGACACGAACTCGACTTCCATGGTAGAAGTAGCAGTCAAGGACTGTTTTGCATTTCTCCATGAAACAGCTCCATCGGCCAACATGAAAATGTATCCAGATGTTGATCTCCGTGAATCAACGCATCCAGCAAAGTCAGAATAAGAATATCCGACCACTTCCAAATTGTTCGTTCGTCTGTATACTAACATTTAATCACGAGTCCCCTTAAGGTATCGTAATACCTTCTTAGCAGCTTTCCAGTGCTCAATGCCTGGATTACTTTGATATCTTCCCAGGATGCCCACAACAAATGCGATATCAGGTCTGGTACTGATTTGGGCATACATCAGGCTTCCAACGACTGAAGCATAGGGAATATTCTTCATTTGTTCTCGTTCCATGTCATTTTTCGGACTTTGGCTTAAGCTGAATTTGTCGCCTTTTCCAATAGGGGCTACATTGGGTGAACAGTCTGCCACATAAAATCTTTCCAAAACTTTGTTGATATATGTATCTTAAGACATACCTAGAGAACCAACTTCTCTGTTGCGATGTATCTTTATCCCAATGACGTAAGATGCATCGCCTAAATCTTTCATATCAAAGTTTTTGGATAGAAACTGTTTCACTTCAAATACCATATCTCTATTATTTCCAGCAAGCAGAATATCATCTACGTACAATATCAAGAAACAAGTTTTACTCCCACTGACCTTCTGGTATACACAATTATTCATGACATTTTCTTCGAAAGCAAATGAAGAAATAACATCATGGAACTTTAAGTACCATTGTCGTGAAGCTTGTTTTAAACCGTAGATGGATCTCTTAAGCTTACAAACTAAATGTTCACTTTTACTAAAGAGGAATCCTTCAGGTTGTTTCATATATACCTCCTCCTCTAGGTCTCCGTTTAGAAAAGCCGTTTTGACATCCATTTGTTGCAGTTCCAAGTCAAAGTACGCAACCAAAGCCATGATAACCCTGTTGCTACGTTTATTTGTTGGCATGACTTTTTAGCGCAAATGTAAGAAGTCGTGCAACATGTTACATGACATGTGGAGCGACTTGTTACGGTCAAGATTAGGAAAGTCTGAACCTTTCCTATTTCGACGAAGCTTGGAGCAAAAGAAGAAAGGCGCCACGAAGACTTGGAGCGCAAGAGAGAGACGTCGACAAGTCAGGCGACTTCCAGCTGGCAGTTACACGTCAGCAAAAGGCGGCAACTCGACTTGCCTGATTTCATCAGGAAGTCAGAACAGGCAAGACGACTTCTAGCTGTCATGGAAGGCGGCAACAACTTGCCTGACTTTCCTGTTCCTGGTCCGAGGAGGATTAGGAATGTGAGCTGCTATAAAAAGCCCTTGGCTTCCCATTAGCAAATCATCCGTTCTTGTTCTAAACTGCAAGATTTCTCAGAGCTCTTAACCGTGCACCATCGGCGTGTTGAGAGGCTGATTAAGATTCGATAGAACGGATCTTTGCTCCGATCAAACATGAAGTCGCGAAGACTAAGTGTTTGGATCGGTTAGGGTTTTTGTTTGTGATTGAAGATTCACAACTCCGTCCAAGAAGACAACGACACTGAGCATAGGTTTGCTCGAAGGGTGGAATTGAGGGAATCTCAAAGACAGGGGGAGAGGCTCCTGGTCGAGGTGATTCACGGTGAGATCTATAGTAGCTTAGGACAATAGCTTGTGTGATAGCTAGTTGGTGCTTGAAGTTGTACTATTGACTACCTGATAGTGAAAAACCTTTCCACTGGCAAAGTGCCCCCAGACGTAGGTGCGAAGTCACCGAACTAGGTAATCATCTCTGGTGTCGTTATTATTATCTGTCCATTACTTTTCTTACGGTTTCCACAAGAAGTCGACACACAAGTTAAAGACTTTGTGTTCGACTTCCTGACTCGGCTACGATTCAGAATTTCAATTGGTATTAGAGGAGGCACCTTAATCTTTTAGGTGATTTTCCTGCAAAATTCTGAGTAGCTAATATGGAATCGAAGGAAGGAGGATCTGTCAATCGTCCACCGGTGCTCGATGGAACAAACTATGGATATTGGAAAGCACGGATGTGTGCCTTCTTGAAATCACTCGACAGCAAAACCTGGAAGTCTATCATCAATGGATGGGAGGAACCTTACTATGCTGATGCTCATGGAAATCAAACTAGCATCAAACCAGAAAAGGAGTGGAGCATGGAAGAAGATGAAGCCGCCCTAGGTAATTCTCGTGCACTCAATGCTATTTTTAATGGAGTAGACAAGAATGTGTTTCGACTCATCAACACATGCACAAGTGCCAAAATTGCCTGGGACACGCTTGCTGTTGCTTACGAGGGTACTTCCAAAGTCAAAGAGCAGAAGTTACAGTACCTCATGTCTAACTTTGAGGCTCTAACCATGAATGACGACGAGACTATTGCGGAGTTTAATGTGCGCATCAAGGATCTGGCCAATGAATCATATTCACTTGGCAAGCCTATGACCGATGAAGATTTGGTCAGAAAAACGCTGAGAGCTCTAAGTCCCAGATTCAAGATAAAGATCACCGCTATCGAAGAAGTCCATGACTTGAAGACACTGAAGTTTGATGAGCTCATGGGCTCACTAATGACTTTCGAGCTCTCCCTACCTCCTATCGAGAAGAAACATAAAGGTGTGGCTTTCAAAAGTTCTAATCAAAAGCAGAAGAAATCAACACACTCTGAGTCGGATAGTGACATTGAGGAAACTATCGCCATGCTGGCCAAAAACTACAACAAAGTCATGAAAAGATATGGCCAGATGACAGGAAGAAAAGTCACCCGAGAAGTTAGAGACAAGCCACAGTACAAGTTTCAGAAGCTCGAAAACACAGCCAACGATGGAGGACGAGGAGAACGATCAGGTAAAGGAGCTCAGTGCTTTGAATGTGAGGGATATGGACATATGCAGAGAGAATGCCCTAACTTCTTAAAGAAACAGAAGAAGGGATTCAATGCCTCTCTAACTGACGATGAAGATGAGGAAGACAGTGACCTTGAGCATACAAGTAACTATGTGGCTTTCGCTTCATCTACAATAGATCAACCAGCTGAAAACTAAAAGAAGTACGACTCTGATGATGAGCTATCCGATGAGACTCTCAACAACGCTTACAACGAATGGTATGTCAAGTGGCTTGAAGACTCTCAGGTAATCGAAAAGCAGAATGCTCTCATCCTTACTCTTAATGAAGACAAGTCAAGACTTCTCGAGACGACTGTTGATCTTAAAAAGGAAGTTGCTCGACTAAAAGGCGAGTTAGAGCAGGTCACCAAGTCTGTAAAGATGATGAATCCAAGCACTGACACTCTGGACCAAATACTTTCGATCAGGAAACCATCCAGGAATATGGAAGGTCTTGGATATTCGAAAGAAGCCTCATCATCGCACACCGTCTTCGTCTCTCAGAAGGTTGCCCCCCCTGAAGCCACGACAGAAGTCTCATAACTTCACGGCTGACCAAGCAACCAAACAGTCTCTTACCATGGCATCTTCAAAAACCCAGAACAAGAGACATAACTGGGTTTGTCATCACTCTGGATGGAGAGGACATATTTGACCCTTCTGCTATCAGCTATATGGGAAGAGCTTGGTCAAGAAAAGGACCACCATCAAGAAAAGCCAACCACGGAAGGAATGACGAGTCAAGGAGGTCAACTATCGAGCTAACATCGCGTACACCGCTCTAAAGGCCTCAACCAGCAACGATTGGTACTTTGATAGTGGATCCTTTCGATATATGACGGGTAATAGCTCTTTCTTGGTCACTTTAATACCATGCACAAATAGCTTCGTTACTTTTGGAGATGGAGTAAAAGCTAGAGTGCTCGGGAAAGGAAAACTCAATCTTCCCAACTCTCCATGTCTGAAAGAAGCTCTACTAGTAGAAGGCCTCACAACAAATCTCATCAGCATAAGCCAAATATGTGATTTAAATCTGGATTTCACTTCACTCGTGACAAGTGCTCAGTCAAAGACGAACAACAGAAGGAAGTCATGACAGGCCATAGGTCCCTTGACAACTGTTATCTATGGTCTCCAACAGTCAGTACCTTGCCAACCAAGTGCCTTTTATCCAAAGCTCAAGAGACAAAACTGTGGCATCAAAAACTTGGTCACATCGATTTGAGGAGCATGCAAAAGATTCTCTCTGAAGAAGCAATCATTGAAAGGAAGAATCGCACTCTTCAAGAGATGGCAAGAGTCATGATGTTAGCCAAAGACATCCCGCAGCACTTCTGGGCTGAAGCTTTGAATACGGCATGCCATATTCATAATAGAGTGACCCTCCGCCCTGGAACTTCGCTCACTCTTTATGAAATATGGAGGGGGAGAAAGCCGAATGTCAAATACTTCCATGTCTTTGGATCAGTTTGCTACATACTCGCAGATAGGGAACCTCGACGCAAACTAGATCCTAAAAGCGACGAAGGCATCTTCCTCGGATACTCCAGAAATAGTCTGGCTTTTCGTGTATTCAACAAACGCACCCGGACTATCATGGAATCCATCAATGTCGTGATCGACAACAGCAACGAGCAACCCAGTGACGAGGACGAAGAAGTTCTAAATCTCTCAGGAGAAGTCAGACTTGAAGTCAGAGGAGAAGCCAGACCAGAAGTCAAAGACGATGAGCGCAACAAAGAGTCTGAAGACGAAAGCTCAAGCATCCCGAATAAAGAGGCATCCCCTATAAGGAAAAGAGCTCTGTCAAGAAGAATTCAGAAGAATCATCCACCCTAGGATGTGATTGGGGACATTAATGAGGGAGTTCGGACTCGACAAAAGGCATCTCTTGACCACCAAGAGATGATAGGTAACATTTGCTTTATTTCCAAAATTCAGCCAAAGAATATACAAGACGCCATCAATGATGAGTACTGGGTCTGCACAATGCAAGAAGAATTGGTTCATTTTGCAAGGAATGAAGTCTGGGAACTTGTACCCAAACCTGACAATGTCAATGTCATCGGGACAAAATGGATATTCAAAAACAAGTCTGACGAGCAAGGAAACATCACTCGAAACAAAGCGAGACTGGTGGCTCAAGGATACACACAAGTCGAAGGAGTCGACTTTGAAGAAACCTTTGCTCCGGTAGCCAGACTGGAAGCCATACGACTTCTTCTCGGCATCGCATGTCATCTGCGTTTCAAACTCTATCAGATGAATGTAAAGAGTGCCTTTCTCAATGGAAATCTGAACGAAGAAGTCTATGTAGCCCAACCAAAGGGATTCGAAGACCATGACTCTCCGCACCATGTCTACAAGCTAAAGAAAGCTCTCTACGGACTCAAACAAGCTCCATGAGCATGGTATGAACGTCTTACCCAATTCCTTGCACAAAATGGCTATATTCGAGGGGGAGTAGACAAAACTCTCTTTGTGAAGAAGGAAGGAAGGGACATCTGTTGGGTTTTTGTGCCCTAGCACAATGTATTTTCAATCTAATCTTGTAATAAAGATTATTGGTTGAATAAAAATCGGCATTCATATTACTAAGTGTTGTAGTAATATCTTAAGTATGATTTGATTTGTATCATTGATGTGTCAATACATAATAGTAGATCTACAGATCAGATAAAATCTTACTTAAGTAGTCCCCGATCAGAATAAGCTTCATAAGAAGCGATCGGTATGAGGCTAACTCTAAATGATCACGCTCTACTGATCATGGCCAGAAGGGGGCCAGAGTTAGGTCATAGTATCACCAGTCAGGGGTGATATAGGACGACCCGAATCATGAGTATGTTACATAGACACAGTCATGAACATACTCATATGTCGGATCATGAAATCACATCCTCAGACCGAAGGACCATTGAGGTCAATATGCAATGAGTGACGAGTTTGACTCAGTCTAACGTCTCCTGTAAAAGGGTTACAATAACGGCTGTGATTGGCTCGATCACGAGTTACATAAGTTGACTAGATGGATCTCTGAAGGATTTATCCCTCATACGGACGTGTGAGCAGATATCAGTTTAGGCCACTTGAAGAGTACAACTGAAATAAGATAGCATGGCCATGCAGACGATACTTAGTATCAGATATAATTCAGTTAACTCAGAATCAAGAAACAGGACAATAAAACGAGGATGACTTGTCTATGCCTCGTGGTTGTCAAAGACATATCAAGAGGATAAAAGGATAGATTCATGTACGACAAGGTTAAGTCGAAATCTCGATAATCACAAGCGTTGGGTAATCATGATGTCTTGCTAGAGGCCACTCATGATGGAAAGGGTAAAATGGTAATTTTACCAGTCCGCCGACGTGTCGTGAGCCTAGAGGGTCACACACCTAAGGTTGAGTAAAACGGATGGAATCATATGGAGGAATCATGAGAGAGACAAAATCCGGTTTTGGATTAAACCAGGATTGGACCGATTTCGGTTTAGGATTAAATCGAAATCAAGAACGGTTTAGCAGGACTAATTAATTATAATCTAATTAAATAGATTTAATTAAATTAGCTAAACTGGGCCTAGCCAGAATGGGCTTCTCTACACAATTAATTAAAAGCTTTGGGCTTTAAGCCCATTGAGGCCTTTAATTAATTAAAAGCCTAAATAAGGTGTATAAAATGGAAATTTTCAGATCTGAAAATTAAGCGATTTATTTTACAAACCCTAGCCGTCACCCTCTCTCTCTCCTGCCAAGTTTCGGCCGGCCCCCTCTCCTCCCCGCTTTCCGTCCGTTTTGCTTGCTTCGATCTTCTAGCAAGGTTCGTTGCAAGTATCCCCGGATTGCTCTTCCTGTGTGGACGATCTTTAGAGGTTACTAAATCCAATTTAGTAACAAGGAGATTTTTGATTCAAGGTGATACTTAATTTTAATCTAGTCTAGATCTCATGATCAATTCATGATCATGCAAGATCCGTATTAAACATGGAACTTTGAGGTTAATTTCTTGTATGGGCATGAAATTAATTGTCTGGAACCCTCAAATAATTCCTTCAACATCATGATTGCTCAAATATATGTCGACGACATTGTATTTGGAGGGAAGTCAGACAAGATGGTGGAACGTTTCGTCCAACATATGCAGTCTGAATTTGAGATGAGTATGGTCGATGAGCTCACATACTTCCTAGGCTTCCAGATCAAGCAGATGTCAGATGGAATATTTATCTCCCAAAGCAAATACGCAAAGAACATTGTCAAGAAGTTCGGGTTAGAAAAGGCTTCGCACAAGAGGACTCTTATTGCCACACATGACAAGTGCACAAAGGACGAGATGGGAGAATCAGTTGATCAAATTCTTTATCGAAGTATAATAGGAAGTCTCCTCTATCTAACAGCAAGTCGACCCGACATCGCTTACTCTGTGGGAGTCTATGCTCGATATCAAGCCAATCCAAAAGTCATTCACTTGGCTCATGCAAAGAGGATCATAAGGTACATCTCGGGAACCTCTGAATTGGGTTTACTATATTCCTTTGATACCTCTCCTACTCTGGTTGGATACTGTGATGCTGACTGGGCGGGAAGCACACCAGATCGAAGAAGCACCTCTGGAGGTTGTTTCTACCTGGGGAACAATCTTGTATCGTGGTTCAGCAAAAAGCAAAACTGTATTGCTTTGTCTACTGCTGAGTCCGAATATATCGCACCCGGAAGTAGCTGTACTCAACTTCTTTGGATGAAACAAATGTTGGCAGAGTATGGAGTCAAGCAAGAAGTCATGACTTTATTCTGCGACAACATCAGTGCAATCAACATCTTGAAGAACCCAGTGCAACATAGCAAGACAAAGTATATTGACATCAGGCACCACTTTATTCGAGAGCTTGTAGAAGACAAGAAGCTAAAGCTCGAGTATTTACCGACTGAGAAACAAGTCGCAGACATCTTTACAAAGGCGTAAGATGCCAACAGGTTTGAAAGGGACTTTGTTGTCTGGAGTAACCAGAAGTCAAGCAAGAAGAGGAAGAGCTTTTAGTTGATTTTACTCTCTCTCTCGATCAGGACCAACCAGGGTCCACAAAATCAAGCCGGGCCCAAATCCTATTACACTCCGACAATCAACCAATCAGAATCGTTCTGTTCAACTCCCACGCAGAAAAGGCTCTACACCTTCTCCACCATTTGAAATCGCTAGGGCACCACAAATCAAAATTTCTGTAAGGATTTTGTGCACTTCTCTCAAAGAACAAATCCTTGCTAGCTTTTAGCCAAATGGTTGGTACTCGAAGCGGACGAATACCATCTGCCTCAAAGGTGCTACGAGCAAAAATGAGGGCAAAAGTTATTGCCAAGAAATTGTCGGCTTCCAAATCGACGAGAAACAAGCATGGAGTGAGGATCCGAGGAGGAAAAGTCTCAGGGGAAAGTTCGGAAGCACCTCAGGAAGTAACAAGTTCACCCCCAACGATCACACCTGAAGACATAACTCCCGTCGTTGAGAAGGACGACACTTTAGCCGATTCTGCGAACATAGAAGAAGAAGCTTCTCTCTCTACTCCGACTCCAACACAAGGTAAATCTGCTATCCTCCCTAACGAAAACACCGAAGATAAAAGCCTGCCTGTAGAGGGTTTAGAAACCCTTGTTCCTGAAGTCCACGGCACTAGCACCAAGGACCAATCCAGCCCTTCTAAGTCGACACCAGCACCAGAGAAATCTCCTCTAAACGAGGACTAGCAGAAAGAAGGAAGTTCCCATAACAGTGATTCAGGGCTTAATGAAAATCCTGAAGCCATTCCAGAAGTCACTCAACCTTTAGAGGAACTTGGCAACATCGAAGAAAGTGTCGACATTGAAACCATGGAAAAGGAAGAAGCTGTGCCCAAAAGGGATGAGAGATGGAAGCTACCAACACGAAGGTTGGTTGATGAAAAAGAAGAACCTCAAATTCCGAGGAGATAGACCCCAAAGAGGAAAGCCACAGAAAAAGGAGGAGCATCGGCGTCTAAACAGCCGAAGAAGTCAAGAAGGAAGTCACTGACTACTGCAGTAACCTCTGATCCTGAAGAAGAGGAATCTGAAGAAGAAGACACCCAGATTGTGCTACCACGAGTCAAAAAGGCGATGGGAGGGCAGAAATTTCCCAAGTATGTGCCTAAAGCGCCTACAGACAATATCTCCTTCCACTCTGTAGAAAACGCAGTTAAGTGGCAGTATGTCTACCAACGCAAGATCTATCCAGAAAGAGAACTCTCCACAGAAGCGCAGGGGATAAACTCGATTATAGAACTTATCCGAAGAGCAGGCCTGACCAACACCGTCATAAATATTGGGCCATTCTACCCAGCTTTGGTCAAGGAGTTTATTGTCAACCTGTCAAGCGAGTTTGATGAACTAGAAGACGCTGAATACAGAAAAGTGTTCGTTCGGGGAGAATGCTTCGAAATCTCTACCTCAACCATCAACGCCTACCTTGGTAGAGAAGACCCAGAAGTCACTCCAGAAGTCCCGCACTTGAAAAAAGTAGCGGTCGAGATCACTGGAGGACGAAAGAAGGTCTGGCCCGTCAAAGACACCATTGCGGCTACAGAGCTTACAGCAAAATATTCAATCCTCTACCGCATTGGTCTGGCTAATTGGGCACCTTCGACGCATGGGTCAAGCATCAAAACCGAGCTGGCTAAACTCATTTACCAAATAGGTACGCAGTCTTCTCTTGATTTTGGCGCTTATGTTATTGAACACCTAGTTAAGCACGCCAAATCATGTGCTATCAAACTTCCTATCGGGTTTCCTTCACTGATCACCGGTATCCTTCTCCAACAATGTCCTCACATTGTTCGAGAATCGGATATTCCGGGCAAGAAGCCACTGCCCCTTGCTATCAACCTCAAGAACTTCGAAGGGAAGCAGTTAAAGGACCTCGGACTTCCTATGGCCAAAGCATCAGGAGCTGGTTCAAGCTCTCGATCCTCAGGACCAATTGGCACTAGGATGGAGGAAGAATTGGTGGAGATGATCGATGATCTGGAGAAGTCGATTGCGATGCTATCCACCCGCAAAGTCGCATGTGAAGCTATTCTCAATGACCTCCGCTCTACTGCTGCTGCTAAAGATGATGTTGACGACTCCACGTCGTTTTAAGTATTTCTCTGAATTTGCTATGATAAACTTTGTTCCAAACACACACACTCTTCAATCCTCGGGGTTTGTCCGAGTTATTTTCCGCACATTATGACTTTTTATTTTCTGGATATTTGCTCATGTTTGAGCTGTTCATTTTGCTCATGGTGTGAGCTAGTTTTACCCTGCTGTTTAGTCGAATTTCATTATACGATTGCCTTTGGCAATATTGTTAGACAAACAGGGGGAGAAATAGATAGGCTAAGCCAAAAGCTACGCCGCCAGAAGTTACGCCAGGAGTTACGCCAGAAGTCGCGACGAGAAATGTGCATAGAAGTCGCCGCTCCAGAAGCCGCCCAAGAAGTTAAGCTCCAGAAGCTGCTCCAGAAGATAAAACAGAAGCCGCACAAGAAGTCGCATCAGAAGTCACATAACTTGTTGTGTGCGTAACTGCCTCAAGGTGACGACGATGTGCCTGCTTGGAGTAAAGAAGTCACATCACTTGCTGTGCGTAACTGCCACAAGATAAATCACTTGCTGTGCGTAACTGCCACAAGATGACGATGGGCTTAAAAAGGTGTTTGCCTAAAAAATTGCCAAAGGGAGAGATTGTTGCTACGTTTATTTGTTGGCATGATTTTTTAGCGCAAATGTAAGAAGTCGTGCAACATGTTACATGACATGTGGAGCGACTTGTTACGGTTCAGATTAGGAAAGTCTGAACCTTTCCTATTTCGACGAAGCTTGGAGCAAAAGAAGAAAGGCGCCACGAAGACTTGGAGCGCAAGAGAGTGACGTCGACAAGTCAGGCGACTTCCAGCTGGCAGTTACACGTCAGCAATAGGCGGCAACTCGACTTTCCTGATTTCATCAGGAAGTCAGAACAGGCAAGACGACTTCCAGCTGTCATGGAAGGCGGTAACAACTTGCCTGACTTTCCTGTTCCTGGTCCGAGGAGGATTAGGAATGTAAGCTGCTATAAAAAGCCCTTTGCTTCCCATCAGCAGATCATCCATTCTTGTTCTAAACTGCAAGATTTCTCAGAGCTCTTAACCGTGCACCATCGGCGTGTTGAGAGGCTGATTAAGATTCGATAGAACGGATCTTTGCTCCGATCAAACACGAAGTCGCGAAGACTAAGTGTTTGGATCGGTTAGGGTTTTTGTTTGTGATTGAAGATTCACAACTCCGTCCAAGAAGACAACGACACCGAGCATAGGCTTGCTCGAAGGGTGGAATTGAGGGAATCTCAAAGACAGGGGGAGAGGCTCCTGGTCGAGGTGATTCACGGTGAGATCTATAGTAGCTTAGGACAATAGCTTGTGTGATAGCTAGTTGGTGCTTGAAGTTTTACTATTGACTACCTGATAGTGAAAAACCTTTCCACTGGCAAAGTGCCCCCAGACGTAGGTGCGGAGTCACCGAACTGGGTAATCATCTCTGGTGTCGTTATTATTATCTGTCCATTACTTTGCTTACGGTTTCCACAAGAAGTCGATACACAAGTTAAAGACTTTGTGTTCGACTTCCTGACTCGGCTACGATTTAGAATTTCAAACCCGAATTGAATCTTTCTTAGATACAAGAGAAAAAGTTTCCTTGTAATCGATTCCTTCCTTCTGATTAAATCCTTTTGCAACTAGTCTGGCCTTATACCTTTCGATGTTACCGGATGAATTTTTCTTGGTCTTAAAGACTCATTTACATCCAACGGCTTTCGCCCCTTCAGGTAACTCGACAAGGTTTCAAACATCATTCGATGCCATCGAATTCAATTCATCATTCATAGCTTCATACCATTTATTCGACTTATTACAACTAATGGCTTGGGTAAACGTCTCAGGATCATTTTTGGCTCCGACATTCGAATCCAATTCTTGTAGATACACATGATAGTCCTCATGTATTGATGCTCTTCTTATTCTAGTAGACCTTCTTAATGCTGGACCAACATTTTCTTGAGGATCATGTTGACCAACAAGTTGTTCATGAACCAAAGGTTCTTCCGGAACAACTTGATCTACCGGATCATGAGTAGCATGTGGAAATTGTTGTTCATTCTCAACTTGAGGTTGAGATTGGTTTCTTATAACAACGATTTGATTGATTGGTGCAGGTGGTTGCTAAATAATAGTTCCAGCATTTGAGCTTTGCAACTGATCCCTCCCACTGATCAAATCCTATTCAAGAAACTTTACATTTCTCGACTCCACAATCCTGGTGGTATGAGATGGACAATAGAATCTGTATCCCTTGAATCGTTCTGCATATCCAACAAAATAACCACTAAGGGTTCTAGGATCCAGTTTCTTTTCTTGTGGGTTGTAAATCCTCACTTCAGATGGGCAACCCCATACGCATACATGATGCAAACTCGGTTTCCAACCCTTTAATAATTCAAAAGGCGTCTTTGGAACAGACTTGGTTGGAACACGATTCAATATGTACACTGCCGTCTTAAGTGCGTCAGTCCACAAAAACAATGAGAGTTTTGCATTATTTCGCATACTCCTTACCATCTCCATTAAGGTCCTGTTTCTTCTCTCAGCTATACCATTCTCACTAGGAGATCTGGGATTGGTGTATCGAGCAACTATTCCGTGCTCCTGAAGAAACTTAGCGAAAAGACCTTGTGCTTGACCATTTTCTGTGTATCTACCGTAGTATTCCCCTCCCCTGTCACTCTGAACAATCTTTATGTTTCTCACATTGATTTTCAACTTCAGCTTTGAAAATCTTAAATACATCTAATGCTTCACTTTTATGATGAAGCGTGTAGATATACATGTATCGCGAGAAATCATCAATAAAGGAGATGAAATATTTTGGACCACTTTGCATATCCATGTCTGGACAGTAAATATCTGTATGGATGATTTCAAGTAATTCGGAACTTCGATGTGCGCCCCTTGTGGATATTTTGGTCTGCTTGCCCTTAATGCAGTCCACACAAACCTCGAAATCAGCAAAGTCTAAAGTATTAAGTACTCCATCCTTTACCAATCTCTTGATTCTATCCTTGGAGATGTGTACCAATCTCCGATGCCACAACATTGAAGATTCCTCATTTTCAACGCATCGTTTTTGTCTAATTTTAACATGCATAACGGCATTCATATCACTACTGTGTAAATCTAACATAAATAAACCATTGCACAATATCCCATTTCTAACCACATCAATTTTATATAATAAACTCATAGATGTGTTCGGAAATGTAAATGCAAATCCCGAAGGTAATAGTTTACTTACAGAAATTAAATTCTTGGAAAACCCAGGAACATATATGATAGCATTTGTGCCCTAGTCCAATTGCTATTAGCCTGTAAGTGTCTATGTACAACATCATCGTTTGTAATATATATATATATATATATATATATATATATATATATATATATATATAACGGCTTTGTATTATTTATGTGTTGAAGTAATATGTTAAGCATGATCTGATTTATGACCACTAAAGTAGTAGAACCATAAATCTGTACGGATCACACTTAACGAGTCCCTGGTCAACCTATGCTTCCTTAAAGCGACCAGTGTGAGGATGGTTCTTAATGACGTAGTTCTACTTGTCATAGGGATGTGGGATCCTGGAATCATATCATAAATATCATGAGGTGATTAATATCGGACGACCTGCTTTGAATAGTGTTTTCATAGATTAAGCCATAAACATATTCAAATGCGATAGCTTGTCACGACATCCTTAGACCAAGGAGTCTTTGTGATCACTATGCAATGAACGTGCGGCTTTAACTTGCGCCAAACGCTTTCTGTGAAAGGATTGCTATAAAGGGCATGATTGGGTGGCGGAACGGGTTGCATGAGTGACACGAAAGACGGCTAAGGGATTTATCCCTCATACTACGGTATGGGAAAGATATCCGTTAAAGGGCCTCTTGATGGAGACTGACTGAGAGTAAAAACATGGCCATGCAAATGATACGGGTTATCAGTTCACAGCCATCTCGCATATCAAGTAACAATGATTGATTAAACAAGGGTGACGACTCTATGCCTTGTGATCGATCGGGATATCTAGAGATAATAGGATGGTGACTTGTACGCACAAGGTTAAGTCGAATCATCGATCGTCATGCACCTTGGGTAATCATAATGTCTTACTAGAGACCACTTATGATGGATCGGGCAAAAGAGATCTTTTGCGCCGATCTGCCAACGGTGGCATGAGCCTAGAGGGTCACACACATTCAAGACGGATAACTTGAGACAAGGAAACATTGACGTTTCTTGAGGAGCAATACATGGAAAAAACTGGAGGTTTTGTGCCATAGGTTCGGTTTGAGAGAATAATTAGCGAATCGAGAAAACTGAGTTTTTCGTCGATATCGCGTCGGACTTTGTTTGATAAGCGACGACAAAAGGGTCGGGCGACTTTTGGACACGGCATGAGACAACACGAGAGGGCCCATTGGGCTCGGCCCATGAAGCCTCATGGCCGGCCCAATAAGGGCCCAACAAGACCTCTTGGCCGGCCCACATGGTGGGTCCATGTGTGGGGGCCACACAACACCATGCTTAGTTGGTGATTGTGGATTAAGAGGTGAGTGATTTAAGGGGTATGGGTTAAAGCACCTTTAAGCCCATACCAATCACTTTTAACCCATACTTGTGAGTTGGATGATGAATTCAAATACTAGACATTAATTCATTAATCAAATATATCACAAAAACTCACACTCTCTCTCTCTCTTCTTGCTTGGCCGGCCACCTCCCTAGCTCCTCTTGTTCTTGCTCTCTTGTTCTTCATTTAATTGTTCTAGTAGGCAATTAAGTGAGGGATCATCAAGATCATCCCCTTGGTGTGGACTTGCTTTAGAGAAGAAGATCCGAACGTTCTTCTTTATCGATTCATACAAGACTTAAAGGTAAATATCTTGTGGAATAGATTTTGCTTTGGGATTTAATGGTTTATGTTCTTGGACAAGGTTTGGAGTAGATTTTCTTATATTGCTTCCGCTATCTCGACGATCTAGAACGCTCCAAAACCCTACAGTGGTATCAGAGCATGGTTACCCTCTTAATCTTTGTCTTGTTGAATTAATTTCGGTTTTGTGATTATTTGCATGCCAAATTGTTGATAACATGATTTTAATGCTTTTTGGGATATTTGCATGAAATATGTTATTTTTGAAAATATATTGAATTTGGAATTTTTCGGAAATTATTGGATTTGTCGGGTCCGAGAAGAGACTCTCGGGAGCCGGATCGGAGGTCACCGGAGGCCGGTGAGGCTGGCGGTGACCGGCCCGTCCCCACTCTTGGCCGAGGCCGAGAGTGGCGGCAAGCCGGGTTTGGGCCTTCCAAGGCCCAAACCGGGCCGTGTATAGTTGGGCACAGCCCAATGGGCCCTCGACCCATTGGCTTGGCCCGACTTGGTTCGTGCGTGGTGTTTGATCCGTGTCACGAACCCGCGATCCAATATTTCGAAAACTTTCAAAATTTAATCGGTTTCGATAAACCGTTTTTTCGAAAAGGTCTAGTTTCGATAAACCCGACCAATCAACTTGGCAAAATTAAAACCGGAATTGTTGCATATTATTTGATAACATGTTTGTGTGATAACATGTTGGATGATGTGATGAAATGTATGATGCATTAGTAGCCCATTAGATTTTATCGCTTTCACGGTTTGCATACCGTTAGTGTTAGCGTGTAATTATTCTTTTATTCGAGCCCATAAAGTGTAATTATTTTTTTATCCGGTCTACGAACCGAGTATTAATTGTAATTATTACTCAAAGACGAGAAGGATGGAAAATCGAGCACAATGACGGTCTTGGAGGAAGTCCAAGAGCTAGTGGGAGCCCGAATGAGAAAGACGAGAAGATATGAAGACTCGTAGAATCCTAAGATTAGGATGGGCTATAAAATGCATATTTAACGCTTTATGAATGCTTGCTTAAATTATTTAATTAATTACATGCTTGCATGATTAGCTTATAAGTTTATAAGTCATCACCTCACATGCAAAGATTAAAATTGACTTTAATTGTTTGCATGTTTGAAGCGTTGTGAACTATCATCGCACGGGTTGTGATGGATGAGTTCAAATTTGAAACGTGTTTGCACGGGTTGCAAATGACGGTTTTAAATGAAGATAGTATGTGATACAATTAGAAACGTCACAACACGGGTTGTTGATGACGGATTCGTAATTGTGCCAAATACTTTTGAATTACTAAGCACAACCAATTTACAAGCGAATTTGAGTCAAGTGAGATGCCACCCAAATTCACACCCATGTAGAAACATTTTATCGGTATCGTGCGCCTTAGCGGAGCATCGATCGAATGGATTCTAGATAGGGAATGGTAAACTTTCTGGGATGTCGTGCGCCTTAGCGGAGCATCTGCACAAAGTTTGCTCGTTAGTGAAGGTTGGTTGACTCGACCACGATTCTTGACCTGAGGTCGAGCTGGGGCATCGGAAGGGTAAGCCGTGTGCTTTTGCACTTACCCTGACTAAGAGTTACACGGGTTGTAATTAGACGGACGTCCTACCTAAATAAGTCAATTGGAGCGGTGCGCCTTAGCGCACTTCAAATGACGAATAAGGGATCTTGGTTTAAGATTCTAAACCTTAGAATCTTATGGTAGGTGTTTAATTCGGATCTTCGTAAATTTATTCAACTATTCTGATTAAATTTACTTTCTTCGTGTAGAAATGGCTAGTAATTCAACAAACTCGTCTAATTTGTCGTTGAGGACTATACTCGAAAAGTGTAAACTCAATGGGACAAATTATCTGGACTAGGACAGAAATTTACGACTTGTGTTAAAGTTGGAACGCAGGGAGTACGTCCTTGACAAGGCTATCCCGGTGGAGCCAGCTGCCAACGCGACGAGGGTCGTTAAGGATGCATACCAGAAACACCTTAGCGACTCTATCGACGTTGCGTGTGTCATGCTGGGCTGCATGGAGGCGGACCTCCAGAAGCAGTTTATGGAGCTATCCCACGATCCGTTTGCAATGTTTGCACAGATCAAGGATATGTTCAGGGAGAAAGTACGTATTGAAAAATACACTATTCTCCGAGAACTAATTGCCTGCAAAATGTCAGAAGGCAGCTCCGTAGGTCCACACGTCCTATGTATGAAGGGACATTTTGACCATATGACTAGCATCGGTATGTATATGGAAAAGGAAATGGCTGCGGATTTTATTTTGCAATCCCTTCCTCATGCATATGGTGGGTTCGTAATGAACTATCACATGCATGATATGGACAAGACTGCGTCGGAGTTGCACAGCATGCTAGTGACTGCCGAGAAGAGCATAAGGGGCAGTTCGCCCAAAAATGTCTTTATGGTCAAGAAGGGACCCAGCTTCAAAGTTGGTGGTGGCAAGGGTAAAGGCCCAAAGCACCTGGCGGGAAAGAACAGACGACCATTTATTCCTAGACCTTCCATGCCCGTACAAGGCAAAAGGAAGGCAAAGGAGTCGGTCTGCTTGTACTGTCAAAAGCCTGGTCACTGGAAGAAAGACTGTCAGCAGCTGAAGGAGGATCAGAAGAAGGGCGGTGGGGCCGCTACTTCATCAGGTATTCCATTAGAGCTATATCTTTCTACATTAAATACCTGGGTACTAGACACTGGAGCTGAGTCTCATGTCTGTGCGGATGTGCAGGTGTTACACAGTAGAAGAGATATGAGGGAAAGCGAGGTGGACCTAAGAGTTGGGAACAATACCAGAGTTGCCGCAACTGCCGTGGGTTCTGTGAACCTTGCTTTGCCCAGTGGGCTTGTAATTGAACTTAATGATGTATTTTGCGTACTTGCTTTCAGCAGGAATATTATCTCAATTTCTCTTCTTGAGAAAGAAGGTTATTATTTCAATATTAAAGACGGGTTTTTTAATATTATGCGCAACAACATGATTTATGGCAATGCTCACACTGTTGGGGGTTTATACATATTGAATATTCAAAACCCGAAAGCCAACATGCTCTATAATATAAATGCTAAGAGGTTTAAAGCTAATGATTTAGACCAAACTCTTATCTGGCATTGTCGTCTAGGGCACATAAATGAGAAACGCATCTCAGCGCTTCATAAGCGCGGACTTCTGAGTCAATTCGAATTTCAACCGATTGAAAGATGCGAAGCTTGTTTAATGGGCAAGATGACTAAAGCGCCCTTCGCTGGTTTAGGCGAGAGGGCAGGTGATCTATTGGGTCTAATACATTCAGACGTATGTGGACCAATGAGTACACCAGCCAGAGGAGGTTTAGGCTACTTTATCACATTTACTGACGATTTCAGTAGATATGGTTATGTCTATCTCATGAGACATAAGTCCGAAGCTTTTGATAAATTCAAAGAGTTTAGGACTGAAGTAGAAAACCAACTCGGAAAGAGTATCAAGTCACTCCGTTCTGATCGGGGTGGAGAATACTTATCCGAGGAGTTTCTTAGTTATCTTACTGAAGGTGGAATACTATCTCAGTGGACTCCGCCAGGAACACCGCAACTTAATGGTGTGTCCGAACGGAGGAATCGAACATTGTTAGATATGATTCGATCAATGTTAAGTCTCACTGATCTCCCGATCTCCTTCTGGGGTTATGCTCTGCAAACGGCCACTTTCATAATAAATAGGGCTCCGTCGAAAGCAGTGGAAGGGACATCATTTGAAAAATGGTACGGGAAGGAACCCGTTTTGTCCTTCCTTAAAATCTGGGGTTGCGAGGCTTATGTTAAAAGGTTGCTTGCAACCAAGCTCGAACCAAGATCAGATAAATGCACTTTCGTCGGATATCCAAAAGAAACATAAGGATACTACTTCTACAAACCGAGCGAAAATAAAGTTTTTGTCGCTCGAGGTGGGACATTCTTGGAAAAAGAGTTCATTTCCAAGACACTCAGTGGGAGGGCTGTTCATCTTGATGAAGTTCTAGATGAGATGGTCACTCGGGAACCACAAGAAGACCCACTAGAAGAGGTAGAGCCAGAAGTGGTCATTGAGCAAGAACCAATAGCTGCAGTTAATGAGGACGGTCCGAGGCGCTCTGAAAGGATAAGTCATGCACCTGTCAGATACGGTTTCTTAGTAACTGAGGGTGATGGTTTAGTACTAGTGGACAATGATCCAGCTACCTTTCGAGAGGCTTTGGACGGAACTGACTCTGAGAAATGGCTGGAAGCCATGAGGGAAGAAATGCAATCCATGTCAGATAATCAAGTGTGGGACTTGGTGGATCATACCCTTGACGTAAAGGTCATAGGGTGTAAATGGATATTTAAAATAAAGATAGACATGGATGGCAAACCTCAGACCTATAAAGCGAGACTGGTAGCAAAAGGTTATAGACAAATCCACAGAATTGACTATGAAGAGACCTTTTCTCCAGTAGCTATGGTCAAATCTATCCGCATTCTTCTTGCCGTAGCAGCGTATCACAACTATGAGATATGGCAAATGGATGTCAAAACCGCCTTCCTCAACGGGAGGTTAGCTGAGGACGTTTATATGTCCCAGCCCGAGGGTTTTGAGGATCCAAAGAATAAGGGAAAGATTTGCAAGTTGCTCAAATCAATCTATGGTTTGAAGGAAGCATCTCGGAGTTGGAATCAGCGTTTTGATGAAGTAGTAAAACGTTTTGGCTTCGTCAAAAACGATGATGAACCTTGCGTGTATAAAAGGGCAAATGGGAGCAATATAATCTTCTTGGTGCTTTATGTTGATGACATACTGCTCATTGGAAACGACGTCCCTACCTTGCTCTTAACGAAGACTTGGTTAGGTGAGTGTTTTGCAATGAAGGACTTAGGTGAGGCCTCTTACATCTTGGGGATCAAGATATATAGAGACCGTGCCAAGCGGGTCTTGGGCTTAAGTCAAAGCACCTACATAGACAAAGTGTTGAGACGATTCTCAATGCAAGATTCAAAGAAAGGATTGCTGCCCATGCGTCATGGCCTAAAGCTTAGCAAGAAGCAGTGTGCTGAGACACCTGCAGAGCTAACAAGAATGAATGAGATCCCATATGCTTCGACTATAGGGTCCATAATGTATTCCATGATATGTACGAGACCGGATGTTTCGTTTGCCCTAAACTGTACCAGTAGACATCAATCCAAACCCGGTGAGGCACATTGGATGGTCGTCAAGGCAATTCTCAAATATTTGAGAAAAACCAAAGACGCCTTTCTTGTATACGGGGGGGGGGGGGGGGGGGGGGGGGGGGGAATGATGATCTAGTCGTCAAAGGATATGTCGACGCTAGTTTCCAGACAGACCCCGATAACTTTAAGAGTCAGTTGGGATATGTGTTTACGTTGAACGGTGGAGCATTCAGCTGGAAAAGCAAGAAGCAGGACACCATAGCCAACTCTACGACCGAAGCTGAGTACATTGCCGCATCTGAAGCGGCAAAAGAGGCTATATGGATCAGGAGTTTCATGGCTGGGTTAGGTGTAATTAAAAACCCATCTAACCCAGTAGACTTATATTGTGACAACACCGGAGCCATTGCGCAAGCTAAGGAACCCAGGGCACATGACAGATCCAAACATGTACTCAGAAAGTATCACATCATTTGCGACATAGTTGCTAGAGGTGACGTGAAGATCCACTACGTTGCAATTGATGATAACACAGCCGACCCCCTGACCAAGGCTCTTCCACAAGCAAAACATGATAAACATGTTAGGTCAATGGGTATAGACTGAGACTTAGATTGGAACTAGGGGCAAGTGGGAGATTGATAGCATTTGTGCCCTAGTCCAATTGCTATTTGCCTGTAAATGTCTATGTACAACATCATCGTTTGTAATATATATATAAAACGGCTTTGTATTACTTATGTGTTGAAGTAATATGTTAAGCATGATCTGATTTATGACCACTAAAGTAGTAGAACCATAAATCTGTACGGATCACACTTAACGAGTCCCTGGTCAACCTATGCTTCCTTAAAGCGACCAGTATGAGGATGGTTCTTAATGACGTAGTTCTACTTGTCATAGGGATGTGGGATCCTGGAATCATATCATAGATATCATGAGGTGATTGATATCGGACGACCCGCTTTTAATAGTGTTTTCATAGATTAAGCCATAAACATATTTAAATGCGATAGCTTGTCACGACATCCTTAGACCAAGGAGTCTTTGTGATCACTATGCAATGAACGTGCGGTTTTAACTTGCGCCAAACGCTTTCTGTGAAAAGATTGCTATAAAGGGCATGATTGGGTGGCGGAACGGGTTGCATGAGTGACACGAAAGACGGCTAAGGGATTTATCCCTCATACTACGGTATGGGAAAGATATCCGTTAAAGGGTCTCTTGATGGAGACTGACTGAGAGTAAAAACATGGCCATGCAAATGATACGGGTTATCAGTTCTCAGCCATCTCGCATATCAAGTAACAATGATTGATTAAACAAGGGTGACGACTCTATGCCTTGTGATCGATCGGGATATCTAGAGATAATAGGATGGTGACTTGTACGCACAAGGTTAAGTCGAATCATCGATCGTCATGCACCTTGGGTAATCATAATGTCTTACTAGAGACCACTTATGATGGATCGGGCAAAAGAGATCTTTTGCGCCGATCTGCCAACGGTGGCATGAGCCTAGAGGGTCACACACATTCAAGACGGATAACTTGAGACAAGGAAACATTGACGTTTCTTGAGGAGCAATACATGGAAAAAACTGGAGGTTTTGTGCCATAGGTTCGGTTTGAGAGAATAATTAGCGAATCGAGAAAACTGAGTTTTTCGTCGATATCGCGTCGGACTTTGTTTGATAAGCGACGACAAAAGGGTCGGGCGACTTTTGGACACGGCATGAGACAACACGAGAGGGCCCATTGGGCTCGGCCCATGAAGCCTCATGGCCGGCCCAATAAGGGCCCAACAAGACCTCTTGGCCGGCCCACATGGGGGGTCCATGTGTGGGGGCCACACAACACCATGCTTAGTTGGTGATTGTGGATTAAGAGGTGAGTGATTTAAGGGGTATGGGTTAAAGCACCTTTAAGCCCATACCAATCACTTTTAACCCATACTTGTGAGTTGGATGATGAATTCAAATACTAGACATTAATTCATTAATCAAATATATCACAAAAACTCACACTCTCTCTCTCTCTTCTTGCTTGGCCGGCCACCTCCCTAGCTCCTCTTGTTCTTGCTCTCTTGTTCTTCATTTAATTGTTCTAGTAGGCAATTAAGTGAGGGATCATCAAGATCATCCCCTTGGTGTGGACTTGCTTTAGAGAAGAAGATCCGAACGTTCTTCTTTATCGATTCATACAAGACTTAAAGGTAAATATCTTGTGGAATAGATTTTGCTTTGGGATTTAATGGTTTATGTTCTTGGACAAGATTTGGAGTAGATTTTCTTATATTGCTTTCGTTATCTCGACGATCTAGAATGCTCCAAAACCCTACAATAGAAAGTATTTTGCAAAGTTAATACAAAACCATTATATAATTTTACATGACACGTCCCTACTAACTCAACGGAGGAGCGCATTTTGTTTCCAGAATAAATGTTATGCTCATTTCCCGCTGGTTTCCGCAGGCATGTCATTTCCTGTATGGATGTACAAACATGAATTGAAGATCCAGAGTCAATCCACCATGCGTTAACATGAATATCAGCCACATTGGACTCGTAACATACAAGGGAAACATAGTTACCTTTGTTCTTCATTCACTTGAGAAACTTCAGACAATCCTTCTTCATGTGCCCCTTCTTCTTACAAAAGTAGCACTTGGATTCCTTTGAAATCCCTCCCTTGATGAGCATTTTTCCTTTTCCCTTGTCCTTAGGACGCCATTTAGCCTTCTTCTCAGTTGTCAGCATTACAGTCACACTCTGTTCCATCATTAAACGGCTCTTCTCTTGCACACACATAGTCATTAGTTCATTTAATGACCATTTATCCTTATGTGTATTGTAAGAGATCTTAAAGGGAGCAAATTGATGAGGAAGTGTGTTTAAAATGTAATGAACAATGAAAGCATCAGACATCTCGACTTCCAATGTTTTTAATTTAGCCGCAATGTCCCTCATTTTCATGATGTGCTCACGCACACCACCAAGACCTGTAAGCTTAATATTGGAAAACCTTCGAATGAGAGTACTCGTTAAGGACTTATCCGAAGCATGAAATTGTTCATCGATCGCTGCCAGGAGCGCACGAACATTTATATGCTTCTCCACCGATCCCCGAATGTCGGCAGAGATGTGAGTTTTAATGAACATGACGGAGAGTCGATTCGACTTCTCCCATTTCTCATGAACCTCACTTTCCTCTCCTTCAACATATTGGGCAGGTGGCTCATCCTTACGGATGGCATAGTCGATGTCGGCCACTCCCATAGAGAGTAGCACCCTCTCTCTCCAGATGGAATAATTTTCCCCATTCAGCATGGGAACCTCGACTTTGAGGTCATTTATATTCAAAGCATTTATTGCTGCATACATTACATGCGTAGTACAAAATAAAACACAAATGAGCCTAACTATCATGCTTTCAAAACATAAGCATACAAGATGATTTTATCATCGTATAACTTGCATGTGGGCTAAAGTAATCCGCAAATAAAATCATTCATACAACAAACAATAAAAGTATCAAAATCATGTTCATTTTCCTAATTCCTGTGGGTAAATTGGGAAATATAATTTCGATATTTCATTCTGATCAATTATATGGGGCTCAATAGAATATCCTGTGTGATCGATTATATTAATCAAATATAATTAATCACAACTTTAATGATTTATTTTCATACATATATGTTGTTAATCTAAATATGCTGTGGCTAGTCTTTAAACAAACAATATTATGTACATAAATCAAAGATGTTAATTATAAAGGAGATTTGGCTGAAAAATTCAACCTCATGTATAATAAAACATTTCAGTGTGCAATAATAACAAGAAATGTACTTAATCCAGTTGTTAAGGTTTCACCTATACTTTGACAAGATAGGGGTTTGAATCTCACTGGTTACACGCAAATATATATGTTTTTTTCATCGTCTTCAACCTCCAGTCGGGTCAGAAAACGGGTCCAGCGACCCGACTCAAACCCAGAAACGGGTTTGGCCATATCTTTTCAACCAGACCTCCGTTTTTAGCCCATAATATATCAAAACGATCGTATTGAAAATCTCTATTAAATTATGTGATTAGAATTAACAAACGATCACTTACATTATAATCCGAAAGTCATAAAATATAAACTCGAAACTTGAAACATGCAAAGCAGAGGCAAACATGCTTTGATACCAAATGTAAGTTTGTCATGCAATCGCTACAGCGGAATTAAGATTACATACCTCCATCCATTGCAAGTTCTTCACAAGTTTGAGTAGATAATGGAGATCCCGAAGCCCTTCTTGAGTTTCGGTCTTCCAATTTCTGACACTTTATTCTCTAACTCTCTTGATGGTGTATTGAGTATTTTATGAGAAAGACTTGTTGAAATTGGGGACCCAAAATCAAACTATGACCCAAAATCAGATTATTTTCGTCATTTTACAAAAAAATTAACATAATTTGAAAAAAAATTAACAAAAAAGGGTAAAGTGAAACTTTTCAACCTTAAGGGACTTCAAAAGCTGATTTTGAAGTTAAGGGGAGTTAAATGAAATTCGGTTAAACTTAAGATGAGCTAAGTGGAATTTTTCCAACAATTTTTTATAAAAATGAAAAAATTATTAATTTATTCATTACTCTTAAAGAATTTTATTCTTTAGCTTTTTAAAAAAACCAGAAAACTTTTTTTTGTCATTTTAACAGTTTAATACAAGAATTTTTCATCATTTCGCGAAAAATTATCACAATTTTATAAAAACTAACTAGAAGAAAAGATAAAATGAAACTTTTAAAGAATTTTATTCTTTAGCTTTTTAAAAAAAACCAGAAAACTTTTTTTTGTCATTTTAACAGTTTAATACAAGAATTTTTCATCATTTCGCGAAAAATTATCACAATTTTATAAAAATTAACTAGAAGAAAAGATAAAATGAAACTTTTGAGAATTTAGAGAATCTCACATGTTGTTTTTGAATTTAACGAGAACTAAGGAAAATTGAGATATAACTATCGAGGGAAGTGAATTTTTCTCAAAATAATACGAACAAATACTTCATATTATAGCCGAATTTCATATCCATCTTCTCTACATAATTTGACATGTGACGTATGGTAGCTTCAAAAACAAGTATTCGGTATTTAAGGTGGAAGTTGTAGGGACAACATAGTTTGGTTTGGTCCCATCACATGCAATTGTTGTGTACGCGTTTTTCACTTTTTGAATTTTTTCCTTTTCCTTAAACACTGTGAATGACATTTCTTTTAAACCTAGTACTAGTTTTATATAGGTCTATAATATAAACATCATCATTTCAATTCCATCGTGGGATAATTTTTCAAACATCCCAAGTAAAAGGATATCTCAAGTAGTGTAGTAAAAATGTGAGAGAGTGAGAGTTCAACGATGCTCCTTTCCAATCCCATCAACAGCATTAAATAAATTTGGGTGCTTATTTACTACTCATTAATAGTTGTGTATTAACGTAAGTGGGCAACCAAACATGCCAAATCGATCATTTTGAATTTCTAAACTTCACTTACTATTGTCATTTATCACTAATAACTTTGACGAGAAAAAAAATGTCTCTAGCTTTTTTTTTTTACTCAAATCTTAAATATTGTAGGATATTTTTAAAAATCTTCTCACATTTAGGATAAATGATAGATGTAATAAGATGGGAAAATAGCAAAAAGTCTCTCTTTACTATGTTTTTTTTTCACACAAATTCTTCATTCACTATATTTTTGTAAAAACTCTCATTTATTCATGTTCAAATTTGCACCGTCTATGCAAATCCGTGAAAATTAACGGAAATGTCACTTAAGTGTTGGACGTTTAAGTTAACACGTTTAGGGGTGGGCATGTGTCAAAAATCGGGCTAAACCGGTTAAGAATCGGACCGGACCGGACCGAACTCAACGGCTCTCCATTTTAAGAACCAGAACCTAAACTGTTACCCACAGTTCCCGGTTGTCTTGTCCCGGTTCTGGTTCGTTCGGATTCGCTCTCCGGTTCCATTGCCAAAGTGTCCACCCTTAGGCACGTTTGAGTTAACACTTAAGCGACACTTCCATTTATTTTCACGGATTTGTATAGACGGCGCAAAAATAAACATGAGTAAGGGAGAGTTTTTTGCAAAAATAAACATGAGTGAATGAGAGTTTTTGCCAAAATAAACATGAGTGAAGGAGAGTTTTTGCAAAAATACAGTGAATTGAGAGTTTGTGCAAAAAAATACAGTGAAGGGAAACTTTTTGCAATTTTCCCTAATAAGATCGACACTTCTCACAACAATCATTAAACTGTCTATGATGACTAACATAATCAAAGATCAAAACCAAGTTGTTTATCCGCCAACATTTTTTTTTCACTACATCGTAATACGTACTTAAACTCCTTAAATTGTTGTAATATCCATGATGGTAGTTGTAGAGCCGAAACGTGTCGCCAGAACGACACGAATCAACACAAGTAATATAGAGTATGTAGTTAAACCCCAGTCATCTCCTTAGGGATTAACAAAGGGCTTGGTGTTGTTTATCGTGTGATTATGCAATGGACTTGTTTTACGAATGTAACTCTAATTGCTACCTTTTTTTTGGTATTTTCTATTAAGCGGGTAACAAAATCTATTGAACACTATGTAGTTCACTATTAAGAAATGTACTAAAGATCGAAGTAACTAATGTATCAAGCTACAAGTGGCTTAGGAGACCAGAAAAACGATCCTCCTTTTGGCCCTCCGGACCGGAGGCTCCAAAGGAGGCCCTTAACTAACTCTAGGAATAGCATCCGTTTCGGCCTCCGCTCTGGAGGCTCCAAAGGAGGGGCTTGCAGGTCCTCTCTCCTCTAGCCCAGAGACTCCAAAGGAGGGGCTCTCAGGTGTGCCCTCCAATTCCCCCCCGCTCTGGAGGATCGAAAGGAGAGCCTTGCTAACCTCTTTCCTTCACTTTTTCACGTCCCGAAATAGGCTCTAAACCCATGCTCCTGCAACAAAGATGCCCAAACCACTCGCAACATCAAAAGTTCTCATTAACATCGAAATTAAGCACAAGGAAGAACAATAAACCAATAAGTTATGGGCGAAATGCGTCGGTACGATGTCCTTTCGGGCCCATAACAACACCACAAACTTAAGGATTTATCGTCGCGATAAACAAAAGAACTTTGAGCAATGAGTATCACCATCTCAAATGATTCACGGGGATGAGTCCCCTACCCGAAAATTTTTGATACCAACTAGCATTGCTGGCCAAAACATTCACAATTCCTTTCATCAAATCTTGGGCAATCGTTCATAACCAAAAGGCCCCTATTCCTCACATACATGCTAGCAATTTATGGATCAGCCCTTTCCACCATACCAACACAATCCCAAATGCTACAGTCAATGTGCGAGTATCCGATTTATTAGTTGAATGTTTCTCACATATTGTTTTATTTTGCCAAAAGTATCAAGTTCAACTACATGCTTTTCAATTGAAGCTCGTGTTGAAAAATTTGCGACCCTCGAGTTAAAGACTAGTGACGAACATTAAGGGGAGGTCGCTTTTTACCTATGGAGTGAGCTTATTTCCTCACATTCTCTCCCCGAGTGTGTGTGTGTTTCCTTTGCTCCCATTCCTACTTCTTATGACTTGAGTCTATCCTGAATTTGTACTTTGTGTAAGAATTTGTCATTGTGACCTTAGGCATTTGAATTGACGGATATTCTTGTGACTTTTTGTGTAAGGAATGGTTTTCTTTCTGCAAGGGTTTTGCGCTTTGCTCTTTCTATCCCATCATGTAGACGTTAGGGATTTAACATTTAGAACCCAACTCTCAATCTCCCCCCTTGTCTTTTACCTCAGACCATGTCCGAGTTTGGGGATCAAGGGACAAACTCAAAACATTATTTTTCCTCTCAACTCACTTCAACTCTTTGCTCAATTTTTCTTTCTCCCAATCCTTTTTGTAACCCTTAACACCACCACTAACCCTAACTCGAGATCACATGTTAGTGTGTGAATATTCAAAATGATTCAAGCATTTGAAATTAACTAATGGCAAACTAACAATCATGCAATACTCCATTTTCACAGTTCAATCATACCTCAAAATTCGCAAATAAATAACATTCCATCCAAAACCATCACAATCCAAAAGGCTTCACCACAACTCACTAGCGTGCATAGGAATTTCCAAACAAGGCAATTGAACCCAAAATCCAATTACTAACAATTCAAATGGTTCACAAGCAAGCATTTATTCCAAAGGTCTCAACCCTAAACATGCAAGCAAAATTAATTGCATATCTTACCCTCTTAAACTCCTATTTGCACTTTTCCCCATTTATCACTTAAATCCCTAAATGGGCTTTAAGCCCGTTTAACTAAAACCCAAATTAAATCCATTAAATTGAGTTCTAATTTCGGTTTAGATGAATCGGTTTAATTTCCTCGAATTGATTTCTTCACCGTCTGGTTAAAACCTTAGGGCAGAATACCACCGAATCGTTTTCAATGTGACTATATTGAAAACCTGGTTCTCCCAATTTCAATCCATAATTATATGTCATGTATCGTGCTTAATGCGTGTGACCCTCTAGGCTCACGAACGGTTGGCAGACTGGTAAAATTACTATTTTACCCTTTCCATCATAAGTGGTCTCTAGCAAGACATTACGATTACCCAACGTTCGTGATTATCGATTATTCGACTTAACCTGTTATCGTACATGTCACTATCCTTTTATCAAACCGATATCCAGATTGATCCATAGGCATATAATCGTCATCCTAATTTATCAATCACTGTTTCTTGATATCTGAGATGACTGAAAACTGATACTAAGGTATCCCCTGCACAGTCGTGCTATTCCTTCAGTCATACTCATCAAGTGGCCTAAACGGATATCTTTCTCATATCGAAGTATGAGTGATAAATCCCTCAGACGCCTTTCGAGTTCACTAATGCAATAAATATTCAAGCCAATCGAAGCCGTTATAGCTACCCTTTTACAGATAACGTTAGACTAGGTCAAATTTAGGTATTCGTTATATAGTTTACACAAAGACTCATTGGTCTTAGGATATAATGACAAGCTACGATCTGTGAGTATCTCATGACTGGATCTATGCAGCATACTCACAATCGGGTTGTCCGATATCATCGACCTGATGATATCTATGATATAACTCCGGCACATACTTTGCCATGATCAGTAGAGCGTGATCACAAGGAGTTGGTTTCATACTGATCGCTTCATAAAGAAGCTTACCTGATCAGGGACTCATCAAATGTAATTCTTTCTGATCTATAGTTCTACTATTAGTATTTACACACATAATGACATAGATCAAATTACATTCGATATATTACTACAACACATTAGTAATATATGCTGATTTACTTAATAGGAAAGATGATAAAACATTACATCTGTACATCACTTATATATTGGACTGAGGCATAACTCTAACAATCTCCCACTTGCCCCTGGTTCCAATTTAAGTTCTGATCTACTCCCATAGACCCTGCATGTTCCTCATGCTTAGGCTACGGCTGAGCCTCTATCAAGGGATCGGCCATATTATCATCAGTCGAATAGTGTTTAATCTCCAAATCACCTCTATATGTGATAACTCTCACGAGGTGATGCATGCTGAGTATATGTTTGGATCTGTTGTGGAATTTGGGCTCTTGAGCAATAGCTACGGCACCTGTGTTGTCCCACAACAAGCTTATCGGATCAGACGCTCGCGGCGTTGCATCTAATTCGATCAGAAAGCTTCTAATCCATACGGCCGCATCTAATCCATACGGCCGCATCTAATCCGATCAGAAAGCTTCTAATCCATACGACCTCTTTAGCTACTTTTGTTGCAGCTATATAGTAAGCATCCGCTGTACAGTTGGCAATTTTGGCTTACTTAAAGCTTATCCAGCTGAAAGCGCCACCACTCAACACAAAATATATCTGACTGAATTTGGAAGTCATCTGGATATGTCTGAAAACTAGCATCGACTTGTCCTTTGACTGCTAGTTCTCTATCTATATCCCCACACACTAGGAATGTATCCTTGGTCCTCCTCAAATATTTGAAGATGACCTTTGACAGCAATCCAGTGTAATTGGCCGGGGTTAGATTGGAATCTGCTGGTACAGCTTAGTGCAAACGAGACTTCCAGTCTCGTGCACATCATAGCATACATGATGGATCCCACAGCCGAAGCATAAGTGATCTTACTCATCCTGCTTAGCTTATCAGGAGTTCTAGAACTCTGTAACTTGCTAAGCTTAATGCCATGACGCATGGGTATGTATCATTTCTTAGAATCAAGCATTGAGTTCTTCTCAACACTTTACCTATGTACATGTTCTGACTTAGCAACATGTCCTGACTTAGGCCCAAAATCCTTTTGGAATGATCTGTAGAGATCCTGATGCCTACATTAAATGTAGCATCACCTAAGTCCTTCATCGATAAGTACTTCCCTGACCAAGCTTTGGTGGCAAGGTTGGGATGTCATTCCCGATGAATAAATACCAAGAATACAATATTACTCCCACTCGCTTTCTCATGTACGCAAGGCTCACTTTTGTTTTTGATGAAGCCGAGTTCCCTTACAGCTTTATCAAAATGAAGGTTCCAACTCCCTGAAGCTTGCTTCAATCCATAAATGGATCTTTACAGCTCACATATCTTTCCGGGATTATTTGGATCTACAAAACCCACAGGTCGTGTGATATACACACCCTCTAGTAAGTTCCTGCTAAGGAAGGGGTTTTGACATCCATCTGCCATAGTTATGGCTAAGAATAATCCGGATCAATCTGACCATTGCTACTAGTGAAAAGGTGTCATCATAATACATGCATTGAATCTGACGATAACCTTTTACAACCATCCTAGCCTCATTGGTCTGAGAATTTCCATCCATGTCGGTCTTGATCCTATAGACCCACTCAGAACCGATGAGTTTTATCCTAGGAGTTTGATCAACCAAGCACCAGACTTGGTTGTCTTACATGGAATTCATTTCCTCATTCATGGCGTTCTGCCATTTTTTGAAGTCTGGACTGGTCAAACCTTGTCTGAAGGTTTTTGGATCATCTTGATCCACAATCATCAAGTCATTTCCCTCAGTGGCTGTGAAGCCATATCTGTTTGGAACATGACGAGATTTTTCAGATCTCCTTGGACGATCTGGAATTTCTGTAGGGACTGATTCTTCATCTACGACCATCTGAGGCTCCAGTACTTCTACATCTTGCATAGTAGGCTCCTAAATTGCTTCAGGTTGTTCCGTATCCTCTCGAATTTCTTCGAGATGCACGAGACTCCCACTAGCTGTTTTGGAAATAAAATATTTCTCCAAAAATACCCCTCCTCGAGCAATAAAGACTTTGTACTCGCTGGGTATGTAGAAGTTGTATCTCTTAGTTTCTTAAGGATACCTTACGAAGACACATTTGTCTGATTTGGATGTCTGCATCTCTGCTACCCAAATCTTTTAGGAAAAACATACTAGGATGTTTCCCACATATTAAACGAGCCTAATCTAAAGCTCGAATTAGGCTCGAGTTTGATTATAACGAGCTCGAACCGAATATTTATCGAGCCAAGCTCAAGCGGCTCGTTTATAGCCCTAGTGGCCAGAGCTCTGGACCAGTGGCCGAAGATCTAGGCGAGTACTCGTGGTCGGAGCTTTGGATTGCTGAGGATGGCTTCCGGTTGTTTAGCTATTGAAATGTGGTACTGAAAATTTAATGTCTTTTTGTATTTGAATTGATTTACAAGTGTTGGGTTTGTTAGGAACTTAGCTTTCCATATGGTTTTATTTTATTGATTTGATTTGAATGGATTACCCGTTTAGATTTTGTCGATTTTATTTTGTGGTTGTTGTTATAAAATTGGACATAAATTTTAGTTTAGACTTGAAGATGGAGAGAGAATTTTTTTTGAAAATTTGATGATTAGATGATAATATTTTAAACTTTTTACATTTGAAAACAAAATTTCTTTTGAAAATATAATAGACTAGAGCAAAGTGTAAAAAAAGTGTAAAAAACGTAATTAAGTGATATCAAATTACTTTTTAAGTGATATCAAATTACTTTTTATAATGACTATAGTGAAGAGTAAAATCGTTGTGGTTGCACTAAAGTGTAGTTAACTCTACTTTTTACATAAAGATGGTAAGATACAAAATGACTAAAAATTGATGGTCATTTTTTTATAATTTACTTGCAACTTTACTAAGTTTGAGATCAAATTCTAATTATTAATACTTCATCTACTGATCCGAACAAATCATGTTACTACAATTAACTTTAATTTTAATTCAAATATTTTTAAATTGACTAAAGCATCCCTAACCAACATTTAAATTTTCAAAGAGTGGCCATATTTTCCATTGTTCTTCTTCCTTATCATCTATCCTTCATTTTACTCTCTTCCTCATTAGCAAATTCATATCTAAACACAAGGGCTCCAGACCTCCTAATCAAGAAATCCACGTCCAAAAATATTGAAAATAGTTGTAACTGAAAGAGATCACCACGGGTTCCAAACGATGAATATCATGCAGCGGATTTTATGTAACCGTGGTGATCGTAAAAAGCTTAGATCTTAATGTCATTTGAACATGTTATATGCATAAATATAAAACTGATATTTACCTCTTGTAATCGACAAAAACACAAGTGTAGTGTTCTCTCTATCAAGTCCACACAAGCACCACAACCGAAATGATTTTTCACTCAATATTTTGTTAGAAATTTTGAGAGAAAACAAGAGCAACAATGGAGGAAGAGAGGGAGAGAATTTTCAGCCATTAGAGGGAGAGAATGAGGGAGGAAGTTGCTGAAAAAATCAAAGATAAAATGAGTAGATATTATGTGATTTTAATTTGAAATTAAATTGAATTTCAAAATTAAAATTGCATTATCTATCCCTTTATTCTTTCTTATTTGCATTTGTTCCCTCTCTTATCTTAAATCCCTAAATGGGCTTTAAGCCCGTTTAACTAAAACCCAAATTAAACCCATTAACTTGAGTTCTAATTTCGGTTTAGTCAAAACGGCTCAATTTCCTCGAATTGATTTCTTCAACCGTCTGGTTAAAACCTTAGGCCAGAAAACTACCGAATTGTTCTCAATTCTCATCCATAATTGTTGTCATGTATCGTGCTTAATGCGTGTGACCCTCTAGGCTCATGAATAATTGGCAGACTGGTAAAATTACTATTTTACCCTTTCCATCATAAGTGGCCTCTAGCAAGACATTATGATTATCCAATATTCGTGATTATCGATTATTCGACTTAACCTGTTATCGTACATGTCACTGTCCTTTTGTCAAACCGATATCCAGATTGATCAATAGGCATAGAATGGTCATCCTAATTTATCAATCACTGTTTCTTGATATCTGAGATGACTGAAAACTGATACTAAGGTATCACCTGCATTGCCATGCTCTTTCTTCAGTCATACTCATCAAGTGGCCTAAACGGATATCTTTCTCATACCGAAGTATGAGTGATAAATCCCTTAGACGTCTTTCGAGTTCACCAATGTAATTCACAACCAAGCCAATCACGGCCGTTATGGCTACCCGTTTACAGGTAACGTTAGACTAGGTCAAACTTGGAGATTCATTACACAGTGCACACAAAGACTCCTTGGTCTTAGGATATAATGACAAGCTACGATCTGTGAGTATCTCATGACGGTATCTATGTTGCATACTCACATTCGGGTTGTCCGATATCATCGACATGATGATATCTATGATATAACTTCGGCACATACTTTGCCATGATCAGTAGAGCGTGACCACAAGGAGTTGGTCTCATACTGATCGCTTCATAAAGAAGCTTAGCTGATCAGGGACTCATCAAATGTAATTCTTTCTGATCTACAGTTCTACTATTAGTGGTTACACACGTAATGACATAGATCAAATTACATTCGATATATTACTACAACACATTAGTAATATATGCCGATTTATTTATTCGGAAAGATAATAAAACATTACATCTGTAGATCACTTTTATATTCGACTGGGGCATAACTCTAACAATCTCCCACTTGCCCCTGTTTCTAATTTTAAGTTCTGATCTACTCCCATAGACCCTGCATGTTCCTCATGCCTAGGCTACGGCTGAGCCTCTGTCAAGGGATCGGCCATATTATCATCAGTTGAATAGTGTTTAATCTCCATATCACCTCTATATGTGATAACTCTCACGAGGTGATTCCTGCTGAGTATATGTTTGGATCTATTGTGGAATCTGGGCTTTTGAGAAATAGCTATGGCACCTGTGTTGTCCCACAACAAGCTTATCGGATCAGACGCTCGCGGCGTTGCATCTAATCCGATTAGAAAGCTTCTAATCCATACGGCCTCTTTAGTTGCTTTTGTTCCAACTATATACTCAGCCTCCGTTGTAAAGTTGGCAATTTTGGCTTGCTTAAAGCTTATCCAGCTGAAAGCGCCACAACTCAACACAAAATATATCCTGACAGAATTTTGAAGTCAACTGGATATGTCTGAAAACTAGCATCGATTTGTCCTTTGACTGCTAGTTCTCTATCTATATCCCCATACACTAGGAATGCATCATTGGTCATCCTCAAATATTTGAGTATGACCTTTGACAGCAATCTAGTGTAATTGGCCGGGGTTAGATTGGAATCTGCTGGTATAGCTTAGTGCAAACGAGACTTCCAGTTTCGTGCACATCCTGGCATACATGATGGATCCCACAGCCGAAGCATAAGGGATCTTACTCATCCTGCTCAGCTTATCAGAAGTACTAGGACTCTGTAGCTTGCTGAGCTTAATGCCATGACGCATGGGTATGTATCCTTTCTTAAAATCAAGCATTGAGATCTTCTCAACACTTTACCTATGTACATGTTCTGACTTAGCAACATGTCCTGACTTAGGCCCAAAATCCTTTTGGAATGATCTATAGAGATCCCGATGCCTACATTAAATATAGCATCACCTAAGTCCTTCATCGATAAGTACTTCCCTGACCAAGCGTTGGTGGCAAGGTCGGGATGTCATTCCCGATGAATAAATACCAAGAATACAATATTACTCCCACTCGCTTTCTCATGTACGCAAGGCTCACTTTTGTTTTTGATGAAGCCGAGTTCCCTTACAGCTTTATCAAAATGAAGGTTCCAACTCCCTGAAGTTTGCTTAAATCCATAAATGGATCTTTGCAGCTTACATATCTTTCCGGGATTCTTTGGATGTACAAAACCCACAGATCGTGTTATATACACGCCCTCTAGTAAGTTCCTGCTAAGGAAGGAGTTTTGACATCCATCTGCCATAGTTATGGCTAATAATAATTCGGATTAAACTGACCATTGCTACTGGTGAAAAGATGTCATCATAATCCATGTATTGAATCTGACGATAACCTCTTACAACCATCCTAGCCATATTGGTCTGAGGACTTCCATCCATGTCGGTCTTGATCCTATAGACCTACTCAGAACCGATGGGTTTTATCCCAGAGGTTTGATCCACCAAGCACCCGACTTGGTTTTCATACATGGATTTCATTTCCTCACTCATGGCATTCTACCATTTTTCGGAGTCTGGACTGGTTAAAGCTTGTCTGCAGGTTTCTGGATCATCCTGATCCATCAACATCACGTCATTTCCCTCAGTGGCTGTGAAGCCATGTCTGTCTGGAACATGAGGAGATCTTTCAAACCTCCTTAGACCATTTGGAATTTCTGTAGGGATTGATTCTTCATCGGCGACCATCTGAGGCTCCAGTACTTCTACATCTTGCATAGCAGGCTCCTGAATTGCTTCAGGCTGTTCCGTATCCTCTCGAATTTCTTCGAGATGCACGAGACTCCCACTCGCTATTATGGAAATATATTTCTCCAAAAATACCCCTCCTCGAGCAACAAAGACTTTGTACTCGCTGGGTATATAGAAGTTGTATCTCTTAGTTTCTTAAGGATACCTTACGAAGACACATTTTGTCTGATTTGGATACGTGCATCTCTGCTACCCAAATCTTTTAGGGAGAAACATACTAGGATGTTTCCCACACCATATATGACTATGGTCAATTTCTTATTCGGCTACTACGCGAAGGCGCACGCATCCAAATAGAACTGACCATCTCATCCCGCTCCCATCCATATGAATACTACGCGGAGGTGCACGCATCCACAGTAACGGGAGATGTAATGAGTGTCATATGGTGTACCTTCTATGACTCTGGTCCAGCTCTTATTTGGCTACTACGTGGAGGCGCACGCATCCAAATAGAACTGATTACCTTAATCAGCTCGCATCCTAATGAATACTACGCGGAGGCGCACGCATCCACAGTAATGGGAGACAGAATGACTGTCACAAAGTGTACTATCGTTGTCTTCATCGAAGCCCGATTCAAAATGAATGCGGCCGTTTCCAGAGTCAAGTATTAGTTCAACTCTCTTCTGGCCTGAGTACTCATAGGTCCACATACGTCGGAATGTATTAGACTTAACAAGTCACTCGCCTTTCACATAAACCTGTGAAAAGTGCCTTTTTCATTTTGCCCATTGGGCGAAACTTGCGTCTTTCAGTTTGAGTGAATTCAAACGGACTTAAAAGTCCACACTTGTGAAGTGTAGAAATGCGTTTCTCGCTCATTAGGCAAGACTTGCATCTTTCAGTTTGAGTGAATCCAAACGGACTTAAAGTCCACACTTGTGAAGTGTTGAAGTGCGTTTCTCGCCTACGTGCCTTAAATGACAATGCCAGATTATAACTTGGTTTAAATCATTAGATTTAAGCCTTTTCTTATTTACGTTATAGCGATTAAGCTTACCAACATAAATATCTGATCCTGAAGATGTGGATACCCACTCTTCTTCACATGATCCTTGTATTGCTTACAATCCCTTATTCCCGTGTCCTAGCTCATTGCAGTGATAGCATATCTCCTCCAATTTGTCCTTAGAATTCACAGCAGTTTTGGGAGCTGCTTGAACCTTTGGACGCTTGGGGCGTCTGATCTGCCCTGCAAGGTGCCCAGGAGCCTTACTCTTACCCAGATCAGCTTTCTTGAAGCTGATCTTCTTGTTGACCATAAGGACCTCCTTGGTCTTGCCCTTGAGGTTCTTTTCAGTGGTCACAAGTATCCCGTGAAGCTCTGTTAAGGACTTGTCCATGTCATTCATATTGTAATTTACTTTGAAATCACTATATGTATCTGGAAGTGACTGCAACATAAGATTTGCAGCCATTTCAACCTGATCATCAAAACCGAGTCTGGTTAGATGTTACTGAAGACATTAAATCTTCGTGACATGGGGACTAACAGGGCTCCAGCCTTAAGTTTGCAGGAGTTAAGTTCTATGAAAGTATCATATCTTTTGACACGAGCTTTCTTCTTGAACATTTCCTTGACCTCTGCCTTACAGGTATGAGGGTCATCTGAAACATTCCTAAACTGCTTCTGCAACTTTGGCATCCTACTGCCCGCCATAATGCATGACTCGTCGATTTGGTTACTAAGAAACTTTGATAAGTATCCTTAGTGCCCTAGCGGCGTTCAACGGTGGCTCGACAGGAGGTTTCTTGGTAAGGATATACTACTTGCGTTCATGCTTGAGTACAATCCTCAAGTTTCTATTCCAATCTGAGTAATTCACACTCTTGAGTCTGTCCTCAATCTGGACTCTCAGTGCGCTATTACTCCTTTGTGTTGTGTTTGCTTTTTAGTTCTACATGGTAAAATTAATTAAAATTCAATTTGGAGATTTAGTTATAAAACACTTGTCTGATTCCAACATTAGAATCTGAACCAGGATCCTATCATACCCTCAATTGAAGTGAACGGAGGCTCACTGCTCCAATTGAGTGCATCAGGGTAGGAGTGAATCCATCTACAAAACCATGTAGTTCCTGGCTAGGGTCTGTACTTGTTAGTACGTGGCATGCCCTATACTGATACCCTAGGTCAGCCCTAGCTGACAATCGTAGACAAGTCTACCAAGCTTGAACTATGGATAGAACTAATGTGACTACTACGCGGAGGTGCACGCACCCACACAGAACTACCCATCTCATCCAGACTTTTTCTCTATGAATGTTACGCGGAGGCGTACCGACATCCATAGGGTCAAAGCCCTTTTGAGTGCCCAAACTTGGATGGTATCGCTTGACTTGTAATTATTTGCGTTTAAGTGAACTCTAAAAGTCTGATTGTATATCGATACAATCTTAATCTGGAATCATCAATTGCAAATTCATGCAAAGATGATCCCTTAGCAGGTTACATGCGAGTCTGATTAAATTCCGATTTTAATCTTTGCATGTGGGTGATAGCAAATCATACATAAACTTGTATATTTAAACTATCCTACATTCATACATTCAAATATACAAATGTAACAATAAAATATGCATAGCTAAGCCCATCTTAAGTTCCTAAGAATCTAGCAAAACCGATCCTAAAGAAATGGTCTTCAAGATCCAAACTTGCTCCATTCTTTTGAACTCCCACTGGCCTCGAGCCTCCTCCAATCCGAGTCTCCCTCTTGACTTGATTCTTGTGTCGGTCTTCGTGATTACAAATTAAAATAAATAAAATGAATTACACATCACGACACGCATGTCGTATTTACTACAACCCAAAATTAAGCAACACGCAGGTTGCAAAACCGAAATTAAAATGCAAATCTAATGAGCTTAGCTAGCATCATGTGGAAAACATCATGTGATCAAAGATCATATTATCAATCAACATGCTGATCAAACAAACAAATTTTATCTTTCTTAAGTGTGGAAAAATTCCGGTTTATCGAAACCGGACGGTTTAATCGATTAATTGAATTTTGGACCGGTTCTCGCTGGTTTATCGAAACCAAACCAAATTTGAAAATTAAATTTTTAGGGTTTCCAAATATCCTCGCGAACCAACCGGTTCAGCTCGAATCTGGTCGAGCCGAACCGGCTCAACCGAAGGTCGCCCGCGGAGGCAACCACGGTGGCCCGTGAGGGCTGCCGAGGTCGCCCGCGGAGGCAACCACGGTGGCCCGTGAGGGCTACCGAGGTCGCCTGCGGAGGCTACCACGGTGGCCCGTGAGGGCTGCCGAGGTCGCCCGCGGGGCTGACCGTGGTCAGCCACGGGAACGACCATGGTCGCCCGCGAGGCAACCATGGTGGCCCTCACGGGCTGCCATGGTCGCCCGCAAGGGCAGACCGTGGTCGCCCGCGGCAGCGACCATGGTCGCCAGTAGGCAACCCTCGTCGGCCTATGGTGCTGAACATGGTCGGCCCTAGGGCATTCCATGGTCCACCAAGGGACTCGACCTGGTTGGCCATGGCTAAGCCATGGCTAACCCGAAAAACCCCAAAAAAATAATTAATTTTCCAATTTCCAAAATCAATCAAATCTGATTTTTTTTTTGATTTACATGCATGCTAATGATGAAGAACACATATAAACATAAAAAATATCAGATTTAAACATATACAAATAAACATAACAACCATGCCTCTGATACCACTAAAAGAGATCACCACGGGTTCCAAACGATGAATATCATGCAGCGGACTTTATGTAACCGTGGTGATCGTAAAATGCTTAGATCTTAATGTCATTTGAACATGTTATATACATAAATATAAAACTGATATTTACCTCTTGTAATCGACAAAAACACAAGTGTAGTGTTCTCTCTATCAAGTCCACACAAGCACCACAACCGAAATAATTTTTCACTCAATATTTTGTTAGAAATTTTGAGAGAAAACAAGAGCAACAATGGAGGAAGAGAGGGAGAGAATTTTCAGCCATTAGAGGGAGAGAATGAGGGAGGAAGTTGCTGAAAAAATCAAAGATAAAATGAGTAGATATTATGTGATTTTAATTTGAAATTAAATTGAATTTCAAAATTAAAATTGCATTATCTATCCCTTTATTCTTTCTTATTTGCATTTGTTCCCTCTCTTATCTTAAATCCCTAAATGGGCTTTAAGCCCGTTTAACTAAAACCCAAATTAAACCCATTAACTCGAGTTCTAATTTCGGTTTAGTCAAAACGGCTCAATTTCCTCGAATTGATTTCTTCAACCGTCTGGTTAAAACCTTAGGCCAGAAAACTACCGAATTGTTGTCAATTCTCATCCATAATTGTTGTCATGTATCGTGCTTAATGCGTGTGACCCTCTAGGCTCACGAATAATTGGCAGACTGGTAAAATTACTATTTTACCCTTTCCATCATAAGTGGCCTTTAGCAAGACATTATGATTATCCAATATTCGTGATTATCGATTATTCGAATTAACCTGTTATCGTACATGTCACTGTCCTTTTATCAAACCGATATCCAGATTGATCAATAGGCATAGAATGGTCATCCTAATTTATCAATCACTGTTTCTTGATATCTGAGATGACTGAAAACTTATACTAAGGTATCACCTGCATGGCCATGCTCTTTCTTCAGTCATACTCATCAAGTGGCCTAAACGGATATCTTTCTCATACCGAAGTATGAGTGATAAATCCCTTAGACGTCTTTCGAGTTCACCAATGTAATTCATAACCAAGCCAATCACAGCCGTTATGGCTACCCTTTTACAGGTAACGTTAGACTAGGTCAAACTTGGAGATTCATTACACAGTGCACACAAAGACTCCTTGGTCTTAGGATATAATGGCAAGCTACGATCTGTGAGTATCTCATGACGATATCTATGTTGCATACTCACAATCGGGTTGTCCGATATCATCGACCTGATGATATCTATGATATAACTCCGGCACATACTTTGCCATGATCAGTAGAGCGTGACCACAAGGAGTTGGTCTCATACTGATCGCTTCATAAAGAAGCTTAGCTAATCAGGGACTCATCAAATGTAATTCTTTCTGATCTACAGTTCTACTATTAGTGGTTACACACGTAATAACATAGATCAAATTACATTCGATATATTACTACAAAACATTAGTAATATATGCCGATTTATTTATTCGGAAAGATGATAAAACATTACATCTGTAGATCACTTTTATATTAGACTGGGGCATAACTCTAACAGTAACCAGTGTTGTGAAACTCGGAACTCGGGTAAAACTCGGTAAGCCGATAATTGGTAAGAATTCGGAACTCGAGAAAAACTCGGCGGGAACTCGGCAAAACTCGTTTTTTATTAAAAAAATACTTTAATATATATATATATATATTCTTATGCAATTTTTATTATAGACAAAATTAGTTATATATAATCATCTGTAATTCAAAACTTTTCAACAATCACCACTTTCTCACATAAATTTAGTAACTTATAAGCATACTGATTATCAAGTTAATCCAATAATCAAATATATTAATTAGTTGGTAGTTTTTTTTTTTTGAGATAATTAGTTGGTAGTTGTTACTTGCATAATAATTATTGATTGTGAGTAAGTTTGCGTGTTAGCAATCAATACAAACAATACAACCCATATTGTTAATTATTATTCGGTTCTTTCAAAAAAAAAATTATTAATGTTACAGAACAGACACTATCAGATTTTTCATTTCCAACGGCACACATAAACTATGGGTGCCGTTAGAAAGAAAAATACTAACGGCGCACTATATATGTGCGCCATTAGTAATGAAAATTAGTAACGGCGCACACGGTAATGTGCTCCGTTACAAATGTTGTTGACTGTTGACCACTCTGTTGCCGTTAGAAAAAACGGTCGGAAATCAATCCGTTGTTGTTACCGTTACTTTGTAACGGCGCACAATACCATGTGCGCCGTTACTAAAATTAAGTATAAATCTTGGCAGAACCTCCCCTTCTCCTTCCCTACAACTTCTCACAACAAATTTTCTCCTAACAAGGTTAATTTCGGTACCTTACAAATTTTCCCGAGTTCCCTATATTTCTCCCCTACAAATCTACAATTGAGTTGAAGTTTCGGTGAATTAGAAGGTACGTACATATTTTTAAATAATGCAATATATAAATTATTATAGTTTTAGTGTGATTTATGTGAAATAGTGTATGTATATTATTATTTTTGTTGTGATTTTGGTGAAATAATAATGAATGTCATTTTTTTACTTTGATTTTACTTTTACATGAATTAATCTTAATATTGCATGTTATGAACTTCCCGCTAATTTGTATATGATTTCATATGAATTTGTATGGTTTTGTATGAATAATTTGCATGTTATATTTATTAATTTAGTTTTGAACTTGATTAAATTAATTACCCGATTCCATGAATTGCATGATAACATTAGGGTAAATTCTCCTGATTCCATTAATTGCATGATAATATTAGGGTAAATTCTCCCGATTCCATTAATTGCATGATAACATTTGGGTATTTGGTCATAAATGACCAAAAAATGGTATTTCGGTCATTTATGACCTAATTAGGGGTAATTTGGTCATAAATGACCAAACAAGGGTAATTCGGTCATTTATAATATTTCGATGAATTAGAAGGTACGTACATATTTTTAAATAATGAAATATTATGTAAATTATTATAGTTAGTGTGATTTATGTGAAATAGTGCATGTATTATATATTATTTTTTTTGTTGTGATTTTGGTGAAATAATAATGAATATTAATGTCATTTTTGGTATATAGTTATCTAATATTAATTGTTAACCGAATTTATATATATTACATATATAGAATGGATTGGAGATGGATAGGATCCGTAAAAATGAGTGAGGAATGGATGAACGGATTAAGCAGTTTTGTAAAATTTGCGAGGCAAAACGCTCCAAGAGATGGTGTGGGACGTTTCAAGTGTCCATGCACGATATATATATATATATATTACATAGAATGAATCGTCGATGGATAGGATTCGTAAAAATGAGTGAGGAATGGATGAACGGATTAAGCAGTTTTGTAAAATTTGCGAAGAAAAATGCTCCAAGAGATGGCGTGGAATGTTTCAAGTGTAGATGCACGAGGTGTTGTAATTCAGCTTAGCACGATATGGACACCATTTGTGATCGTATAATATGTGGTTCCATCACGGCAAACCCAAAGGAGCTAGTTCGAGTCACAATTGGGATATGAGTCCAACATCGGGGAATCAGTCTTGTTCGACGTCGGAAAACAATCCAGTATACGTTGATCCTAGGGCTGTCCATCGAGTCGGGTTGGGTAGACCCGGCTCGGGTCGTACCCGACTCGGTTTGAGTTGGGTACTAGAACCCAGACCCGATACTCGACTCGTTTGAGGACGGGTAGTCGGGTTCGGGTAGACTCGGGTGTCGGGTGAGTCGGGTATACCCAAGACACCCGATGGGCCTGAAAATATGAGCCCATTTGCAATTTTTTAACTCAAGCCCACACATTTTTCAGAAATTCACAAATTATTTATTGAAATCAGATACCCTAACCCCCAATTTCGATTTGATTTTGAAATCCCCAAAATTGTAAATTGAAATTTAAACCCTAACCCCTAATTTGATTTTGAAATTAAAATCCCCACATTTTCAATTGAAATCAGAAACCTCAATCCTCAATTTTTAAATCCAAATAATCAAAACCTAACCCCAAATTTCAAATTGAAATCGAAATCCCCAAAATTGAAATTGGAATCAGAAAACTTTAACAGAAAGCCCCAATTTCAATCAGAAACCTCAATCCCCAATTTTTAAACCCAAATCAACAAAACCCTAACCCTGAATTTCAAATTGAAATCGAAACCCCCAAAATTGAAATCATAATACCTTAACAGAAACCCCCAATTTCAATTTGAAATCTAAATCCCCAAAAATTCACATGCAAACCCATAAAATGACATGCAAACACACAATCTAACATGAAACGTTTGGAATTCTTACCGTCACCAGAGTTGCAGACATCTTCGACGATTGATTGTGAAGCTTCAACGTCAAGCCCACCAGTCTCCACTCCATCGTCGAATCAATCCATTGGAGAATCCTCTCTCCACCATCGGGAATTTATGGTGGAAGAAAGAGTTCTCCAACGGATCGATTCGAACGGTAATTCGATCCGTTGTGATGGGAGTGAGAGAGAGAGAGAAAGAGAGGCAACGCGAATCGAGGATGAGGATAGATGCGAGGCGAGGCGGCGACGTAGGGTTCAGACCACTGAGAGAAAGTAGAGGCGAAGAAGAACTGGGTCGTCTGAGTGTACTGTGTGAGATTGTGAGAGAGAGAGAGAGAGAGAGGCGTGCGTGAGTGAGGTAGGGCTGAGAGATGAGAGACTGAGTCTGAGAGGTAGGGCTGAGAGATGAGAGACTGAGAGAAAACGTGTGTGGACTCTGACGTGCCACGTCAATGCATATCGACGGCTGAGATGGGTTCGTCGAGGATGATCAACGGAAGAGAGCGTGCCACGTCTCCAAATCGTGACACTGATGGAGAAGAGAGATATAAACTCTCATTTAGTCCCACATCGAAAGCGTATGAGACACAATGAGAGTTTATAAACTCTTCTTCATCTGCATTTGTCATCACAAGTGGGTTGGGCTGGGCTGGCTGATTCAGGAAGTGGGCTTGGGGCTGTTGGGGTGGGCTGGTCCATTTTGTTGTGTTGGGCTCTGAAGTATAAAAAAAATGTCACATTTTTATACATACTATCGGGTTGTCGGGTACCCGGCGGGTATGACACATCGAACCAATACTCGACTCGGTTAGCTTGTCGGGTTAGTCGGGTTCGGGTATATCGGGTATCGGGTCAGTCGGGTGTCGGGTTAGCCGAGTTGGGTGTCGGTCGGGTCGCCGGGTAAGTCGGGTTACCGGGTAAAATAGACAACCCTAGTTGATCCTGTGCAATAGTTAGTGGATGATGTAGACCCAACTAGAGATGTAAGGGTTGACGAGGACGAGGACGAGGACAAGGACGAGGACGAGGAAGAGGAAGAGGAAGAGGACATTAATATGATAACCGAAGTCGAGGAGGGAGTCGCTAAGGCAACCATGACGGCATACAGCCGGTTGGTGATGGAGTCACAAAAGCCGTTGTATGAAACGACGTGTGCCGTGACTAGTGAGGACACTTCTTTAGAGCTCCAGACATGTGGCATTTGTGGAGAAGCACGATATGCTAAAGTGGAAAAAAAATTGGTTCTGAAGAAGACATTGCGGTACTTCCCATTGACTCTTCGACTTCAACGTTTATATCTTGCCCCAGAGACGGCTGAGTGGATGCGATGGCACGAGGAGCGGGAGAATAAGGAAAATGACATATTGGTAAATTCATCGGACGGTGTAGATTGGATTAAGTTTGACAAGAAAAACCCGGTATTTTCAGGTGAAATCCTAAACGTGCGGCTGGGAGTGTCATCCGACGGGTAATATGGGCATACTGCACCGAGTTCCAGTTTGTGGCCTGTAGTCGCGACCCCATTAAATTCCCCCCCCCCCCTCGATGGCTATGCGAAAGGAGTATAACATCCTCACCATGTTGGTCTCCAGTCCAAATTCACTTGGGAAATGCTTGAAAAACTTCATGTGTCCGCTGATTGATGAGTTGAACCATTTGTGGTTGCACGGAGCTGTCACGTGGGATGGTTCTAAGAAACAAGTTTTCGTAATGCGGGCTGCTGTGATGTGGACATTAAGTGACTACCTGGGTTTGGGAATGTTGAGGGGCATCCAAACTAAAGGCTATAAGGCGTGTCCTTTATGCTTGGACGCAATCGGTTCTTCACGCATTAACTCAAAAATCTCTTACCAAGGTGTGCGTAGGTTCTTACCAGAAAACCACCCACTGCGATTTGAGGCGGAGGCCTTTAACGGTCAAATCGAGACCTGGGAAAGGCCTAAACGAAATTCAGGGGCTGGCATTCTCAAAGCGATTCTACATCATAAATACCCACCGCCTAGTCTGCATCGAAAGTTCAGTAAACGAAAAGATGGTGGTGGTCCTATTTGTTGGTCTCATAAAAGCATTTTCTGGGAGCTGCCTTATTGGAAAACTTATCAAGTCAGACATGCCTTGGATTTGATGCATATATGTGTCCACTGATTAATGAGTTGAACCATGTGTGGGTGCACAGAGCTGTCACGTGGGATGGTTCTAAGAAACAAGCTTTCTTAATGTGGGTTGTTGTGATGTGGACAATAAGTGACTTTCAGGGTTTGGGAATATTGGGGGGCATCCAAACTAAAGGCTACAAGGCGTGTCCTTTATGCTTGGACGCGATCGATTCTTCACGCAGTAACTCAAAAATCTCTTACCAAGGTGCGCGTAGGTTCTTACCAGAAAACCACCCACTGCGATTTGAGGCGGAGGCCTTTAACGATCAAATCGAGACCTGGGAAAGGCCTAAACGACATTCAGGGGCTGGCATTCTCAAAGCGATTCTACGTCATAAATACCCACCGCCTAGTTTTATCGAAAGTTCAGTAAACGAAAAGATGGTGGTGGTCGTATTTGTTGA